>CM053410.1:76542940-76720518 GCA_028644305.1 Xerus rutilus
TTGATCCCTGAGAGGGATTAACTGAGTGGTAACTGGAGGCAGGAGGGGTGTGGCTAGAGGAGAGGGGTATATATTGGTATCTGGCCAGTGGAGACCTCTGCCTCTGCTTCCTGATCACCATGTGAGCTGCTTCCGTCTGCCACACTCTTCTGCCATGGTGTTCTGCCTCACCTTGAGCCCCAAGAAAAGGAGCCGGCCTTCTATGGACTAAGACCTCTGAAACTGTGAGCCCTCAAATACGCCTTTCCTCCTTTACAGTTGTGGTTGGGCCCTTTAGTTCCAGTGGCCAAAAAAAGCTGACTAAAACAGTCCTTTCTGAACTTCCAGAGAGTTCATGTAAGTTTCCTCAGACACTCCAGAACGTTCATGCTGAGTCTGAAATGTAACTGCTCATGTCACTCAAGATAAAAACTAACCTATCAAGACAGTCTATGAGGCTGAGAGAAAACGAGCGAGGAATTCATTCAAGGCTGCTAAGGACTCTGCTCTTGTCCCACAGCCGTCATATGACAAGTGTGGATATTAAGGAAAAGGATCCCCCTAGACCTGGGGGCAGAGCTCGGGCCCCAAGCTGCTCCAGAGGTGGGTGGGAGGCAGAGAGAAGGAGCAGGGTGAGAGCAGAAGCTTTTTGAGGAACTGACTCTGGCAGGCCCTCAGCCGTACTTCCTCTGTCCTCCACACTCCGCCTCCACCCGCCCTCTCTCTAGACTCTCCTTTTCTCTCTCGTGGTAGGTCACGCGTCAGTTGCTGACAGGTGGGGACATTTCCTGACACATTCGCAACATTAAGAAGTGTCCTAAGACGCTAAGAAGGCCAGGCCCCGCTCTGCACACCACGCCAGGGACTGAAGACCCAAGGCCCCTGGGGCAGCCCTCCCTGTCTCCTGGCCGCTCTCTTGGCCTCCTAGTCTCCACCTCACCATGTCCCTAGCTGAGGCCATCAGCCTCTGGAATGAAGGGGTGCTGGCAGCAGACAAGAAGGACTGGAAGGGAGCCCTGGACGCCTTCAGTGCAGTCCAGGACCCCCACTCCCGGATTTGCTTCAACATTGGCTGCATGCACACCATCCTGGGAAACATGCCCGAGGCTGAGAAGGTGAGTTGGAGCTGCCTCCTGGGTCTCATCTCTGCCTTGTAATTATGGCTCCCAACCCTGCGGCACTTTAGAAACCTAACCTCCTGGGAGTTTGAAAAGAACAAGTTGTGCAGGACCCACCCACTGAGGTCGCATTTAATTGATGTGAGGTAGAACGGGACAGCCACCCCTGGAAAAGCTCCCCTGGTGGTTCTCATGGGCAGCCGGGTTGCTGGCCCTGTTCCCCTTTCTTCTCCATCTACTAAATCCAAACAATCCTGCCGTCATTCATTAACAGCTTTATGAAGACTCCCTGTGACATTTTCTTCTAGCAACCCCTGCTGGACACAGGATATCTGTCTATCACTGCCTTACACCTGAGTATAAAGTGCCCTCTCTGGCTTTCCAAGAATTTCACATGTATCAGCTTTGCCTGCCCAAGAGATCAAGGTGAAAAGTAGGTTCCATCCCAAGTGAAAATTCTGATCAGTTACGCAGGGCCCTCTTCTAAGGATTCTGAGGCTGTCAGAGGAATTCATATCATGATTGGTTTAGTGGTGTCTGCCACAAGAATGGTATGGGGTATCTTAACGTCTTTTTAAAATACTTTTTCTTTCTTGAATGCCCTCATATGGGTTGAGCATTCGCAATAATCACTTGTTTGGAATGGTTGTGGTAAGGTGGAAGGGCATGGAGTTTGGAAATAGAAGATCTAATATCAAATCTCAACCCTACCTCTTCTGGACCTTTAGTATAATGCAAGCCCGTATAAACTTCTGACTTTCACCCTCGTGAGAATTTAAATATCACGAAGATTAAGTGAGTCACCAACTACTAAAGTGCCGCGTAACTTCCCATCCCTGTATTAAAATTTTGATTTTTACCCTGTACTGTCAGCCTTTGCAAGGTGCTGTGTAGACAAATAATTGATTCCCTCACACTTCTGGGAATTAAACTGAGGGGTACTTGACCACTGAGCCATATCCCCAGCCCTATTTTGTGTTTTATTTACAAATAAAGTTGTTTAGCACCTTTCCATTGCTGAGGCTGGCTTTGAACTTGTAATTCTCCTGCCTTAGCCTCCCAAAGTCCTGGGATTACAGGTGTGCACCACTGCACCTGGCTTCCCCAATGCTCCTTAACAAACCAGTTCACCCCAGGTCACCTGTGACTGGCAGGTGAGCAAGCCTCAGCCATGCCCTCTAGACGAGAGGAAAGACCAGGGGCTCCAAACGCTCTTCCATCTGACAAGTGGTTCTCAGGCTCCGGAGTAGGGGGACAAACCCACAGGGGCATGTGAGGAGACCCACCTCTGCCGCTCCACCTCCCTGAGTGCTGCAGGAGACCAAGGGCCACTTGTCAGGGAGAAGAGACTCGCAAAGGCGGCAGCAAGCTGGGCACAGCTAAGCTGGGGGCACCGTCTGCTCCGTTTCAGCCTGGAGGGGTCCTTGGCCAGCAGGGCACACTGATGCACCCCACTCAGCGCTCTGGCTCCCGCAGTCACTGCTGCAGGTCTCCCCTCGCTTTCTCCTGCCGCCGGCCCTCTCAGTGCCTCTGCCTACCTTTGTTTTTCTGCTTGGGCCCTTACCGCCAGAATTGTGTATATATATTTTTATTTGTCATTGTTTTAATTATATACTACATTTATATTACAAACAACTATAAGAATTTATATATTTTAATTATACTATTTGCATTTTAATGACTTGGACTATTTTGTTCCTGTCATTAATCCTTTTTTTTTTGGTCCTGGAGATTGAACTCAGAGGCACTCGACCACTGAGCCACATCCCCAGCCCTATTTTGTGTTTTATGTAGAGACAGGGTCTCACTGAGTTGCTTAGTGCCGTGCTGTTACTGAGACTCGCTTTGAACTCGCAATCCTCCTGTCTCAGCCTCCCTAAGTGCTGGTATAACAGGCTTGCGCCACCATGCCCGGCCCTGTCAGTAATCTTGAAAGGCAGATAGTGATATCCTCATTTTACAAAGAGAAAACTGAGGTTCATGGAGATCAAGTAACTTGCCACATGCCATGGAATGAGGAAGTGACCATCTGGGGCGTTCTGACCCAGGGCGTCTGCACCCTTGGTTTCTTGGAGCCTCTTCTTGACTCCCCCTCTGCTCATCTCACACCTCCTCACGGCCTTGCTCCATGGCCACATGTGGACCCTTCCCTCCACAGGCCTTTACCAGAAGCATCAACCGGGACAAGCATTTGGCGGTGGCCTACTTCCAACGGGGGATGCTCTACTACAGGACAGAGAAGTAAGTGGTCCAGCGTTGCCCACGCTGGGGAAGTTTGGGGAGAAACCCAAAGCGTCTTGGTGCTGCGGGGCCTAGTATTCCAGCCTCTGTTGGAAAAGGCCTGACTGGCCCTTCTCGGGCAGTTAAGCAAGAATCAGCATCTGAGGCAGAGGCTCTCGCAGGGAGGAGGGCAGGCCTGTCTGAATTATAAATCCACAGTGCGTACTCACGGGGAGCCTAGAAACCACCATGCTCTTCAACCAGCAGGGTGCCCCACCAGTGTGCCTGATGGCATCACCCATGGTGGCTTACCACTGTGAGGTGTCCCAGAATGAGGATCATTATGAAACCACATCAAAACCCAGCTTCATCCCACCAAGACGTGTCCCCAAAGCTTGGTTTAATACATTCAGTGAGATGGAATTCAGTCACAAAAACTAGAACAGCGGTATTATGTCTAAGAATAATTTAATACAGATAAATAAGTAGTATATATATAAAAATTGAAAAGTTCACAGGAGATATCAATTTAAAAAAAAATTTCAAAATGTATAACACAGTCCCATTTGTTTCAAAGAAAAGACTGGAAAGGCAGACACCAAAATATTATTGGTAATTCTGGATGGTGGGATGATAAGGAAGTTCATTTTCTTCCATCATCCTATCTGCATTTTTTGGGGTATGTTCACAGTAAATATGAAATGATTAGTAAAAAGATAATTACAAAATGAAAGTTAGTCTCAATTTCAATTTCCTCCTCAAATGACCAAAGACCTAATATGTAAATAATAGAGGAAAAATATTCTAAGGGTGGATTTCAAATGTTTTGGGAGACAGAAAACTCACCCTTCATGGCAATTGTTCCATCAGGTGTACATGTTCTCGGGAGGAGCAATTTGGCTCAGGTCAATGAAGAACCTTCTAGCAGTGAGCCTGGTCTGAGCATGGTGTGTGTCGGGGTGCAGATGGACTGGGCGTTGATGCGGAGGGTGCAGAGGTTGTTCAGGCATGGGGAGCGGTCTGGGCTCTGATCTTGTGCCACCTTGGGAGGCTTTGATCCTAGAGTTTGTCAGAAATACAGCCGGTAAAGCCCATGTGCTCAGCGGTTGCTAGGGGCAACCACAGGCACCCAGAGGACTTCAAAGATGGAGATGTGGTCAATTACCTGAATGAGTAAGAGTAGAAGCAAAGTCTTCCCCAAAGAAAAACCACAGCCATAGACCATCTGGGAGAGAGAGCCTGTGACTGGGATAAGATATGGGGTGTTTTCCTTTACTGGCACCCTGCCTGCTTGTCTCCTTTCTCACCCCCACTTCCTGCATCCTGTGTATTCTCCAGGTGTACATAACACACAGGGAGGCCAAGCGCACATCCTCCAGACTGTTTTCAATTTCAAAGACAAACTCTAAGGCTACCCCTTTAATTAGCTTCAATATCTATAATGAGGAGGGAAGACAGCAGGAGTTTCAGCATCCAGACGGAATTCCCACATGAAAATGCCCACAAACCCCAGATTCTGGAAGGCGAAGATTTTGAGTGAGTTAGAAGGCTCTAGGAATAAGACCAGAATCCTATTACTCTGCTTGATAATAGTTAAATCAGAGAGAAAACCTAGAGAATTTAATGTGTAGTTCAGCAGCACTCTGATGAGGACATGGTTCTCCACCCTGACCTGGCTCTTTGTCTTTTGCCCAACCTGTAGGTGCTGGTACCCCCTAACATTCTGTTCTCAACCCTTTTTCCTAGTATGACCACAACTGTGGCTGTTAAGTGGTAAAAACTATGTGAGCTGTCTCTCACGAAACAATACGCAAGCACACACCTTCTGTGATGTCGCGACAGGGAAGTCCTCCTATGAACCTTTATATCCATTTCTGGGCAAGGCTGCCCTCTCCCAAAGTACTGGCCCCCATTTGTAATCACCCAGCTTAGGAAATATGTACCTGGATCACCCAGAATGTCCCTAGTCCTGAACCTCGTCAGGGTGACCTCCAAACTACCTCTTTCTCTTATCTGTCACTGCTCTGGTTCAGACCCTCATTTTTCTTTTTTCAGTACAAGGGGTTGAACTCAGGGGCACTCGAACACTGAGCCACATCCCCAGCCGTATTTTGTGTTTTATGTAGAGACAAGGTCTCACTGAGTTGCTTAGTGCCTCGCCATTGCTGAGGCTGGCTTTGAACTCGCGATCCTCCTGTCTCAGCCTCCCTAAGTGCTGGGATTACAGGCGTGCGCCACCGCGCCCGGCCAGACCCTCATTTTTCACCAAGACAACCGCAGTCACTTCCAAACTGATTTTGAGCTACCATCTTGCCCCCTTCATCCATGTGATCTTTCAAAAAAGAAATCCATGAGGTCTGCTTGAGAACTTCCAATGTCCCCCTTACTGCAGGGCAAAGGCCCAATCCCTACCCTGTTCTTCCGTGGCCCAGCAGCTGCCCACCCACTCACTCATTTCCATGCCTCTGCCACCCTCAACCTCAGGAGTGGCACCCACATCTTCTCTTGTGCCTCCTTTCGTGACATCTCTCTGGCCTATGGCAGATATTTGCGTATGTAATAGTCTTCTCCATGAATACTCTGTGTCCCTTAGAAGAAATCTTCACAACTTCATGCTAGAATTCCAATCCAGATAATAGTTACTCAATAAATGCTTGTGGGGTTAACAAGCGAAAGTGAGCAAGTCTTTGCTTCAAGGAACTTATAGATTAAAAGGGGGGAAATAGTCATCAACACTGGTAACCATGGCACAAGGCAGAAGTGGGCAAGTGTTGTAAGCCCTGGGATGGAGCCGAGGGGTGCTCCACCTCTAAGCCACATCCCCAGTCCCGTTTTTTCTTTTTTCTTTTTCTTTTTCTTTTTTTTTTTTGAGATAGGGTCTCACTAAGTTGCTGAGGCTGGCCTCTAACTTGCAATCCTCCTGCCTCAACCTCCTGAATCACTGGGGTTACAAGCATGTGCCACCAGCCCAGGCTGTAAGGGCTATTTTTAAAATAAGTGCCATGGGATCTAAAGATGACTTCTTGCTGAGTGGGCTGGGAATTCCCTTTGATCGCAGCGGGATTTGTTCTAGGGTAATAATGTCATAGATGGTGCACCTCTCTCTATTGTCCCCCTTGCTTGGTGTCTGCTCTTCTATCACTATCAAGTTCCAACAGAACAAAGTTGGAGCGTGTATCCAAAGAGGCAGATGGTATCTCAGGGATGAACTGACCAAGCTGTCTCACTCTCGGGCCCCAGCCTTGTCATCCGAAGCAGGAGGGGCTCTCAGTTGTCTTCCAGGACCTGTGCCTCTGGAATCTCAGGGCTGTGGCAAGGGAAGACTCACAGACCCTTTAGATGGACCTGGCTTAAAGAGGCCAGGCAGCAGTCTTCTCCCTGCCCACTTGGGGATGGGGAAGGGCAGGACCCAGGCCCCGTGAGAGGATCAAGCAGGAGCTTTAGCGGTTACCTTTACAGGGTCTGTTACAAAAAGGATGATCAGGAACTCTCTCAAACTCTGAGCTTGCAAAAAGCCTCTGCAAATTCCACACTTGGGTGGGGAGCCCCTGCCGGGAGAGTGGAGGCTGGAGCACAGCATAGCACAGCCAGGGTGCTCCAGGGGTGTCACTGGGGTGGGTAGGCAGCTCCTCGGCTCCTCAGGAGGCCTCCAAATGGCACACAAAGGAACTTTGGAGAAGAGCAAAAGGAGTCTGGGTTATGCCTCAGGTCCAGGCACACAGGCTGAGAGCTATTTCAGACTTTTCATTCTGAGCTTGTTCAGACCTGCCCAGCAGGAAGTAGAGCTTTGTGTCAGAGTGGACCCCACTACCTCTTAGGTACAGCTCCAGGTCAACAAGCGGAGGACTGAGGGAGGCCTGAGAGGGAGGGAGGGGCTGCCAGGTCAGCAAATGAGCTCGAAGACCTCCTTAGAATGGACAGTTGGCAGGGATCCCCCCAGCCCATTTTTCTCCCCAAAACAAGCCCTCTGAATAATTTGTCAGTGCTTTCTCTCTCCCTTCCGCTGGGCCCAGATCTTTGGACAACTTCATGGGCTGGAGAATCACAAGGAGGATTTTGCTAGGCTCACGCAAGGCCCAGAGGTCCGGGTTGGTCTCTTCTCAGCTGAAATCCATCTGCTTAGCCAGCTCAGCAGGGAGGAAGCGCATTCTGTCTGGGTGGATGCCGAATGGGCACTCGGAGAGCACTCAGACACCTGGCTCCAAACAGGCTGGGAGCACAGTGGAAATTGCAGCTGTGGAGGGAACAAGACACCTGCGCTTCCACCTGCCCCCTGCTCTGCTTGGTGAAAGGAGCCAGTGCCTGGCCTTTAGTGGAGCTATCCTCTCCCCCTTTCCAGGCTTGCCTGAAAGATGAGTGGCAAGGCCTTGAAATGCCCAGCGCTTCTTAAGGAATGGCCTGCACGCTTTTAATACAGTTTACAACCATCCTTGTTAACAAGGAGGCTGGAGACCCCATGGTCCTGTTTCAGGCCTGGGCTGTCCTCTCCCATCCACAGATCCCCTGCTGCTGTCTGCTTGTTGGCTGCTGCCATCCCATCCAGGACTGCAAGTCCCCACCCCAAACATCCTGACGTTCCTAGGACTCTTGGCCCACTCGCCCTCTTGTTCAGCAATAAGCCTCCTTCAGATCAAATTTCCACTTCTACACAGTAAATTTTTTAATCTCCTGATAACACCGAATGCCATAAAGAGCTTTAAATAAGCAGGTAATAAATGGCTGGGGCAGGGTTTCACTGGAGAATGTCAGACCTCAAAAACTAAATGAGTGACGGTGTGCGCCGGTTCCAAAGGCCTGGACGCTTCAGGCCTGCGCTCTTACCGTTCTTTCATTCTAAAGGCGAGGAAACAGAGGCAAGGTCACTTGCCCTCTGTCACCAGACATCAGTGACAGAGCCTGCCAGGACTCAGGCTCAGCTCACCTTGAACTTCAGAAATTGGATCTGGGACCTCACAGCAGCAAGCTCCTCATATTATATGCTTCTTGTATACAGCATGCTCCCAGAGTATTGATGTGCCTCTGAGGCCAGAGAAGTAGCTTGCTAGGGTCTCCCAGTTAGCAGCAGATCTGCTGAATATGGTCCCTCTCTCCGGGGTTCCTAGGGTCCTAGGGTCCTTCCCTACCCCACGCTGCCTCCTGAGGATCCCTGCCAGCCTGAGTCCAAATTCCAGGCTCATCTCCAAGATAAGCTGGGGGCTTCCCAGCTCAGTTGCCCAGGTGGGAGACACAACCAAGCAGTCAGGGGAGGGGGCTGAGAGGAGCCATAGGTGGGGTGGCTTGCTATTGCTGTTCCCACCCCTAGCAGCCCAGCAATGGCTCTCTTTCCCCAACGCCTCTGGAGGCCAGGGTCAAGCTGCAGCCTAGGTTGGCCTCCAGAGGAGTGTGAATCTAGGTCCTGCCCACTGGACCCCTGGACCCTGTGTAGCCGGGATCCTTTCTCTGTTGCAATTCAAGGAGAGCAGCCCTCACACACCTTGAGCTAGTCAACAAGACCCGTTCGACAGAACGCAAGGCCGCGCGAGGATCAGCCTTAGAAGTCTGGCCTATGTGGTAGTTACTTCCTGCTTTTTTCCAAAGTGTGTGGAGGAGGGGTAAGCAGGAAGGAGACAGGGCCACAAAACCAAGAGCCAAGCTGGAGTCAAAGGAAGCCCTGGGCAAAGGCTGTGGGCAGGAGGGCAGAGTCGCAGCTGTGAGAAGCGCCCTCGTTGGTGTGCCAGGCTGCCTTGACCTTAATGGGGGGTGGGCAAAACCAGCTGTGCTTCAGATCAGCTCTAAGACGCAGCAGGGATGCAGGTGGGCAGGCGTGGCTCAGCCTGAAGCTCTCCAGAGAAAAGAACAAGGGCTGTACTTGAAGGTAAGAAACCAGGTGGCAGGAAAGGTGAGAACTGTGTACAATCCATAGAGAAGAAAATCCCAGGGACTGTCCCAGGGACAAATTGGGGGTATCACAGCCCCAAGGGGCGTGTTCCCACCAAGTCTACAGAATTCTCAGGCGCAGCGTTGGTGGAGAATGAGAGCAGATCAGAAGGAACGGGAAAGGCTTTTTCTCTCAGTGAGCTGGATGGGAGAGACACACTCAGGAACACTTTCTTTGGCATTTATTCCTTTGTGCCCTGGATGGGTTTATTTTCTCCCTCTTTCCTGCAGATACGACTTAGCTATTAAAGACCTTAAAGAGTCCTTGACTCAGCTTCGAGGGAACCAGCTGATAGACTACAAGATCCTGGGGCTGCAGTTTAAGCTGTTTGCCTGTGAGGTAAGAGTCTGGATGGCCTGGGCAGGCGCAGACAGGTGGCTGACAGTTGAGATGCTCAGTGGACTGCTAACACCTCCAGAGGCTTATGAAAGCCATGGAGTTTTCTGTACCTGGAGGCTCAGATTTTCCATTAAAAAGAAGATCTGGAGCCGGGCATGGTGGCACATGCCTGTAATCCCAGCACTTTGGGAGGCTGAGACAGGAGAATCGCAAGTTCAAAGCCAGCTTCAGCAAGATGCGAGGCACTAAGCAACTCAGTGAGACCCTGTCTCTACATAAAACACAAAATAGGGCTGGGGATGGGGCTCAGTGGTCAAGTACCCCTGAGTTCAATCCCTGGTACCAAATAATAATAATAATAATAATAATAATAACAATAATAATAATAATAGAAGACATGTTTTGTTTAGCAATTCAGGTTGTCAGGCTCTTTGCTCAGCAATAACAAACCTAAAATCCCAGGGTCGCTCTCCATGCAGCACCGGCAGTGACCTTGCTGTTTCCAGACCACACTCCTACTCTCAGTCATCTCGCCCATGTGTTTGGTTGACACTCAAAGAGAAAGTGAGGTTACTTTGGCACAAATATGTCCCCTCTCGCTCCCAGAATAACTCAAAGTACCAATTTAGGTAAAGGTTTCAATAGAAGGACAATTTTCTTTTCTGTATCACCAAAAAGGACAGACGTGACTTGGCAGGTTCATGTCATTTTTCCAAACAACCCTCCCTGTCCCCTCCTGCCCCCAAGCCTACACCAGTAACTTTTAAAATGAAAATCCCTGCAAATGTCAAGGATCTTTATTTAGAAGAATTGTTGAAAAAAGTCCCCTTGCTTTAGTTTCTCAGGCACAAGAAGTCAAGTGTTCCCAGGGTTGCTCAGGGCTAAAAATAAGAGTTCATAGCTGCCCAGAGCCCTTGGGGACATGTGGCCTTATCCTAGCCCTACAGCAGGCTAGCAACTTCGCTTCACTTCTCATAGACTGGGCGGATGAGCATCGGAGCTGGCTGGCACTTGACACTGTTGTTACGGTGGACTGGGTGATTCTTGTGCATGGTGGGGGCCATCCTGTGCATAGTGGGACCCTTGGTAGCACCCCTGGGCTCTACCCTCTAGATGCCAGCCAGCACCTTACCCTCCTCAGCTATGATAATAAAAAACCATCTCAACATTGCCAGTCACCCCACTGAGAACCACTTACACAGAACACAGGGTTGGGGGCCCAAGTGGAGCTAGAGAAAGGATCATGCCACAACGGCACCCACGCAGAATTCCATGAAAGGGACATTCTCCCTGTAGCTGGGATTGAAATGACCCAAGGGACAGGAAATACTGACTGAGAGGGTCTCCTTGCAAGTGGAGCTCCATCTTTAAGACCCGCTACGTACGTCACAGTCATTTCCCTGTTTATAATTTCGTCCCTTCCTCCCACATGGGTATCACCCTCCTCGCCTTCTGAGAAATCACAGCATTCTTGTCGAGGAGCCTCAGGTTTTCCTAGTCACTGAGTCACAAAAATGGTTGTGGGTAACGTTTTCAAGAGAAGGTGGCTGAGAGCCAAACCGGAAGTTCTGAACCACCTTGAGTTCTCCTTTTCTTTCTACACACGGTGAGGAGTAGCTGAGCATATATAGATGCTTCTAGACTTGTGCAGATCAACCTGTCTTAAATTTAAAATACCCTAAGTTGACAATGCAGGTAATGAGCCAGGAGCGGTGGCGCACACCTGTAATCCCAGCACTTAGGGAGGCTGAGAAAGGAGAATCGCGAGTTCAAAGCCAGCCTCAGCAATGGCGAGGCGCTAAGCAACTCAGTGAGACCCTGTCTCTACATAAAACACAAAATAGGGCTGGGGATGTGGCTCAGTGGTTGGGTACCCCTGAGTTTAATACCTGGTACCCAAATAAATAAATAAAAGAACCTACAACCCAACTAACAACCTAGAGCATATCACGAGCGTTAACGCTGCTCCCTCTCCACCCGGGCCAAGTGCTCCCCTGCCTCTTTGCTGTCTCTTTCTGTTCCACTGGACTGTGCCCCTGGATCGTCCTTATGCCCATTGCTGTATTACAGTGTTGTCAACTCCTGTTCTAGAACCTTCTCCCCACCCTGCACCTGTCCCATGGTTCAGGCAAGAACTGGATTGGGAGGCCACACCCTTGTCTCTGCCTCTTCAAGGGGCCTTGGACAAGTCACTCATCTCCATACTAAAAGCACATAGCCCCCTTGAGCTCTTGTCCCCTCGCCTGCTTTGGTTGTTGGAAGAACATACATGATGTTGAGTTTACACCCCCTGAGACGCTGTCTGAGCACCAGACTAGTGATTGACATAATGGGGTAGCGGGACTAATGTGCCACCCAGGGGAGCTGGGAGGAGAAAAGTCACCAGGCTACGTGCCCTGTGTGTACATGTGCCCTCTGCTGGCACCTGGATGGGAAGGAGCCTCAAGGCTTCTGCTGTGGCCTGTCTCTCCAGGTGTTGTATAACATCGCATTCATGTATGCCAAGAAGGGGGAATGGAAGAAGGCGGAGGAACAGCTCGCTCTGGCCACCAGCATGAAGTCTGAGCCCAGGCACTCCAAAATCGACAAGGCGATGGAGAGCGTTTGGGTAGGTGTGCTGGGGAGGAGAGGTTTCCAGAGCTCTCGCTGTGCCTGGCTGGCACGCCATGAGAGGGGAGCTTTTGCTGCCTGAGAGTCTGGCCAGTCCTGCTCTGAGCTCAGCATGGGGCCATTAAGCTCTGGAATCTGGGCTGAGAAGCCAAGGACAAGAGCATGGGGTGGCAGAGCCCTCTAATCCCTTGTAGTGGGAATCCTGGGCACCCGAGCAGGAGGAGGTTGGAGGATGAGCAGAGCTGCGAGGGCAGAGGCTGCTTGTTTTTGAATCCTAGCAGCCTGGCACCGAGCTGGGCACAAAACAGGCTCTCCACAAAATGTCTTCATTCTAGGAACAAATGGTAAAAATGAATGATAGTCTGAGCCCATTGGGAATGAAACTTTAAATAGGGTTTCTTGGTGCGACAGGTAGTGGGGATTTAACCCAGGAGTGCTTTACCACTGAGCTACATCCCCCAGCACCACCCCTCCCCCCGCCTTTTTTTTTTCTTTCAAATTTTGAGACAGGGTCTCCCTGGGTTGCTTAGGGCCTTCCTAGATTGCTGAGGATGGCCTTGAACTTACGAATTTCCTGTTTCAGCTTCTGGAGTTCCTTGGATTACAGGTGTGCACCACCACACCAGGCTTAAATAAGATTTTTAAAACACCAGGAAGAGTGTTTAAGTTAGGGTTTGGTAAGC
Organism: Xerus rutilus; assembly: GCA_028644305.1. Lineage (NCBI taxonomy): Eukaryota > Metazoa > Chordata > Mammalia > Rodentia > Sciuridae > Xerus > Xerus rutilus. Next base: position 76,555,807 of record CM053410.1, read on the forward strand.
CCCTCCATATCACCAGTGCTGGTCCCAAGACAGCAAGGGAGGTTTCTGGACCTTTCGGTCAGTGGAAGATCCCATACTCAGCAGTGGCGGTAGCGTGTAGGTTTGTGTGTGGACAGCTTGTGTTGTTTGCATGAGGCCCAGACAGCACGTGTCTCAGAAGGTGTTGCCCTCACTAAGCAACAAGTGACTGTCCTTTGCTGTCTGTGTTTCAGAAACAGAAGCTGTACGAGCCCATGGTGATCCCCGTGGGAAGGTTGTTTCGACCAAATGAGAGACAAGTGGCCCAGCTAGCCAAGAAGGATTACCTGGGCAAGGCCACGGTAGGTGGGATCACATATCTGCCCTGAGTGTCCTGTGCCCTGGGCCATGCAGGGCAAGGTGGGAAGGACCCTTGAGGAGAGAGTGTCCTCTGTGTCTGTGTGAGCAAGAGCACTGCTTGGTGAGGAATGGGCCAATGTCCTGAGCTTACCTTCCCCAGGCCTCTCTCATTTCTCCTTCCCAACCTGACCCTGGATGAGTGACCCCTGACGGTGGCTCTCAGGGTGCTGTGTGTTGGGACTGATCCAGTGGAAGGAAAGCACAGCTACATGGACTCACTAAATGTGGAAAGGACCAGCATGACAGTCCCTGGGCTTAGTTCTGTCATTCACTTCTCAGGATTTTGAGGATTCTCTCCACTTCCACAGCCCCCACTAGACTCCTTCTTAAAGTGGATTCTTCTGAATCTGGGTCTTAGATGCTGTCGGCCAAAGTGCATCATCAGTCCCCTTCCAAAATTGCACTTGACTTTAACACATCTGGAGGGCTAAGGTTGCCCAATAGTGGGGCAGCTGGGATTAGCACAGAGGCCAAGAGAGCCTAGGTAAATTGAAATACCCCAAATATCTATCCATGGAGGAGTGGATAAACAAAATGTGGTATGTCCATACAGTGGAATATTACACAGCTATAAAAAGGAACAAACTATTGATATATACTACAACATGGATAAGCCTTGAAAACTATGCTGTGTCTAAGAAGCCACACATTTAACATCATATGTTATGAACTTTCTTTTATGTAAAACATTTGAACAGATAAATCACAGAGATAGAAAAAAATGTAGTGGTGCCAGGCTAAGGGAATATGAACTAACTGCCACATAGGTACAGGTTTTTCTTTTGGGGTGATGAAAATGCTTTGGAACCAGTAGAGGTGGTAGTTACACAGCATTGTGAATGTACTAAATGTCACAGAATGTTTCACATAGAATGGTTAATTTGATGTTCTATGAATTGCACCTCAATTAAAAAAAATGTTTTAAAGAGAAAGTATTGAGGGCTAGGGCTATAGCTCAGTTGGTAGAGTGCTTGCCTTGCACAAGGCCCTGGATTAAATCCCCAGCACCAAAAGAAAAAAAGGAGAAAAAAAAGAAGGTGTTGGGATATTGTAGCTCAATGTTTTAGCACTTGCCTAGCATACAAGAGGCCCTGAGTTCAATCCCCATCCATGCAAATTAATAATGATAATAAAGTAGATTTTTTAAAAAGTGAGTTTGGGTTGTGGGTGATGCGGAGAGTACTAGTCTCTTTGGTCACTGGAACTTCTAATCCAGAGGTCAGTAGGCTAATCCTTAGCCACCATCCACTTCTGGAACCTTCACAGTGAGCATGAATCTGTGATGTGAGGAGGGAGGGTCTTGGGGGAAACAGAAGATGGGAAAGATCTGGCAGAGCCCTCACGCCCTGCTCTCTCTGATTCCAGGTTGTGGCGTCTGTGGTGGACCAAGACAGTTTCTCTGGGTTTGCCCCTCTGCAACCACAGGTGAGCCGCCCCGACCTCTCCGTGGATCTAAGTCTTGAGAGCTATGCGTGGAACAGCCCTGGGCAGAGCGGTTGTGCCCATCGGCCTTACTGTAAGGCCTCCAGGTGCAGCCGAGGGTGTCTGCCTGCCTTTTCTCAGCCCCAGCTTCCAAGGTATAGGGGAATGAGCCCAGGCCAGCGTAACTGCTGTCCTCTGACCAGCCCTCCTGTTTTCCCAAAATTCTAGTCCTCACTTCTCCAAGTTCAAAGAGATCAGTTGCTTATCTTGTGAAACCCTCCTTGACTATTTTCTTAGAAAATTAAAATGCAAGCTGTGGAAGGCTGTTTGTTATTAATTTGCAGGGCTGGGGATTGAACTCAGGGCCTCTGGCTCTTCTTGGGCAAGTGGGGGAATCCTGTGGGCCTGAGACCTGAGGCCTTGGGCCCCTCCCGGTACCGTCCATTTGCTCATGTGCAGGGGATACCCCTGCAAACACAGGCAGGGGCCAGAGGGAAACATGTTTCAGCACAAGCTGGGCTTGGAGAGATGGTCCTAGATGGACTGGATGGCAGAGGGTCTAGAAGTGGACAGTGTGTCCTGTGACGGGAAGAGGGAAACAGGGGCAGGAGAACATGAGCCCTTCTGCGGTGGAACCGTGATAGGTGAGACCTAGGTCAGCACCAGCCCAGGGAGGGTTTCCCGAGTGTGGACCCAGGCCACGGTCAGCACACACCCTGTACACGCCCCAGGGCCACTGACAGTCTGGCTGGTCAGGACAATCCCTGCTGGACAGAGAGTGACCAATACTGGGGCTCTGGGGCACAGGATGAGACAAGAGGGATGCAGGAGGGCCAGTGTCTAGGTTCCTTGACCTCAGCTTTCACAATAAAGTTGAAGAAGGCCTTGCTGGGCTTCAGTTCACCTAGAGGACAACCAAAGGGAGAAGAGGCCCAGATGACCAGACTCTGATATTCAGCATAGAAGAGGAAACATGTATTGAAAGGAGATTCTTGCCTGATCAGCAGATCCTGAGTTGATTTTAAATACCAGATGTGTCACATGATATAGTAGACAAATAATTATAGAACAGAGCTTTGGAAAATGTCCTGGGAAAAGTTCAGAGCTCAAGGTCATAAGCCCTCCCTTGACACCACGTTGCTCTGTGACAGCTAACTTCCAGAAACCAGCTCTAGCTCCAGATGCACTGCTGTGCTGGTGAACCCTGTGTCCAGGGAGCTGGGGACAGGTGTGACTTCCTTTTGTTCAGTTAGGGTACACCGTGCCTCCCCTGAGACAGTGTTCTCATCAGTCAGAAATGTAGTCTTTGATTCTCTCGTCTGGAAGAATGTTCAAATTACCATTAATAGTCTGCTCTCTTTTCCCTCCTTCCCCCACTGTCCTCCCCTTCTTCATTTCTCTTGAATGTTCCACAGGCCGCTGAGCCTCCACCCAGACCCAAAACCCCAGAGATCTTCAGGTAAGTTAGATTTAGGTCCAAATGTGGAATATCCAAGCTCTAAGCCTGAGTTGATGATAATAAGAGGGGGAAGGAACGGAAGCTTGGGTCAGGTCTAAATCTGTCTCCAAGGTTAGAACAGAATGATACAGTGGGAATGGTAGTCTTGACTGGGACAGGGCAGAGCATCGGGACCTGGCTGCTGCTACCTGGTGTCCTCATGTCGATGGGCACAGTCACCCACATAGTGAGGGGTTGTTGCAGTGCAGCCATGTCCCGTGGAACATGGCCCAGGTCAGAGATGGGTTTTGTAGTGTCTGCAGGCCGCTCTGAAGAGATGGATGTCAGAGCTCTCTGAAGTCAGGAAGCTAGAACCCTGTCCCCTTTCCTGTGTGGGTATTTTCCATTCTCTATTGCCACATGTTTTCTGAGAAGTAAGAGAAAGGGATTCAAGAACAGGAAGTCATTCTTCTGTAAGATGAGAAGCAAAGAGTGACATAACCTACAGCTTGCTTAAGAATTATCTGTCAGTAAAAAAGCAAGCCGAGGCCAGGCGCAGTGGTGCACATCTGTTGTCCTAGCATTATGGGAGGCGGAGACAGGAGAATCACAAGTTCAAAGCCAGCTTCAGCAATGGCGAGGCGCTAAGCAACTCAGTGAGACCCTGTCTCTACATAAAACACAAAATAGGGCTGGGGATGTGGCTCAGTGGTCGAGTACCCCTGAGTTCGATCCCTGGTACCAAAATAAAATAAGAATAAGAATAAAGCAAGCCCAGCTTCCACATAGATAAAGGAGGTTAGAACAGTGAGCAAGTACCAAGGTGACAGAAGAAAGTGAGGGCTGGACAAGGTCCTGTCTAACTCCATGGCTGGAGGAGTCCGTGTTCCCTACAGGCATATGTGGGATGTTTGGAAACAGAAGGGAGGGCTGCGTGGGCTGTGGAGCGGGGACCCTATAGCCCTTTACCCAGGCAGCCTTGAAGCCAGCCTCACCCACACCTTCCAGAGTGCACAAACGAGATGCCCCTGCATGCGGAAGAGTCACGTGGGCCCCAAGGAGAATAAAGGGGAAATGAACCTGCCTGGCACAGGAAGGCAGCTGCAGGACACTCCGCACACATCCCCTCAGACTTCCCACACCTGGCCTCTCTTGATCTTCAACCTCCTGCCCCTACCCTGGCCTCAGATGGTCGAGGAGACTTCTCCTCCCTCAGAATTCACCATTCTTTTCCTTCCTCAAGTGGCTGTCACCTGATGTCCCCCTAGTGCCAGTCCCCTGCCTCACTCCACTGACCTACCTCTGCCCAGACTTGGGACCTGGCCAAGCTTCCCCAGCCAATAAAGCTCCTCAGAAGAGAGGGGATTGTAAGGCCCATTACCTATTGCTATTTTGTTTAATTTTCTTATATTCTGTTAAAAAATTATCCTGGATAACTTTATTCAAACAAGCATAAACCTGTCAGTCTTTTTCTTTTATTCTTATCCCACTGCACATACAGTTGTCCCCCCTTTAATGGCAGTTTTGCTTTCCCCAGTTTCTGTTACCTGTGATCTACCACAGTCCACAAAATATTAAATGAAAAATCCCAGAAATGAACAAATTATAAATTTTTAGTTGCATGCCATTGAGTAGTGTGATGAAATTTCATTCAAACTTTACACTCTAAGGATGTCAATCATCCATTTGGTTTGTCCAGTGTATCCACTCTGTATATGTTACCTTCCCATTAGTTGTTTAGTAGCTGTCTATGCAGTCAAGATTATCTGTTTTAGTATCACAGTGCTTGTGTTCAAGTAACCTTCATTTAATAATGGTCCCAAAGCTCAAGGGTAGTGATGCCAGCAATTTGCAAAGAGAAGCTGTAAAGTGCTTCCTTCAAGTGAAAGAAAAAAATTCTTTTCTTAATAAAGAAAGGGTAAAAAATAATAATGTTGAGCTTGCTAAGATCTACAGTAGGAACAAATCTTCTATTTGTGAAATTATGAAGGGAAAAGAAATTTGTGCTGGTTTTGCTATCACACCTCTAACTATAAAAGTTATAGCCACAGCATGTGAAAAGTATTTAGTTCAGATGGGAAAGGCATTAAATTTGTGTATGTAGGTATAGGAAAAAATAGTATACATATAGGGATTATTACTATGTGTGGTTTTAGGACTGAGTTTCTCACATAGTTCTCTTTGGAGACCAGGCAGGCAAGCACCCTGCTCAGGGCACATAGGCAGAGTGATCCTAGGGCCAAGTTGCTGCCTCTAAGTCCATTAGGCTTGTCCCACAGCACCACGTGAGGGGAGTGGTCCACGCTCAACAGTGCAGTGGATCTTATGTCTGCCTCCTGCAGGGCTCTGGAAGGGGAAGCTCACCGGGTGCTGTTTGGGTTTGTGCCTGAGACACCAGAGGAGCTCCAGGTCATGCCAGGGAACATTGTCTTCGTCTTGAAGAAGGGCAATGATAACTGGGCCACGGTCATGTTCAATGGGCAGGTATTCAGAGGATTGGGGGAGGGTCTAAGGCAATGGCAGGACTTTCCGTGGAGCAGTGTCTGCCACCCCATTTGCAGAGTGGCCAGGTTCTTCTGTCTGTATGCCATCCCTCCCCAAAGCTCTGGCTCTTCTGTGGTATGGGCACTGATGACCATTTTTCTTATTTTCTTCTTTCTGATTCTGTGATGTTGGGCTGAAGAAAGGTCTCGTTCCCTGCAACTACCTAGAGCCTGTGGAGCTGCGAATCCACCCTCAGCAACTGCCCCAGGTAACCAAGTGCTAATGCCCGCCCCTCTCCTCCGACCCTTTGCGGAACTTTCTCTGAGTGGGAGAAGGTAGTGAAAGAGATGTTGGCACTGTCACTAGTTGGTCCTGGGCTGGATGAGCTGCTCAGAGCTGAACCTGGGGATGAGGGGAAGGCCAAGATGCATTGGGTAGGGGATGTATAGGACCTGCCCAGCCCACCCACCTTTGTGAGTCCTCCTGGTGACTTAGGAACCAGAGCCTACAGTAGGCAAGGGTTAGTCTTCCTAGATCTGGCCTCTTCATCAAGAAGAATAGTCAATATGCTGGTTGGTGAAATGCCATTAGAAACAGGAGAGGTAGCTGGGCGTGATAGCGCATGCCTATAATTCCAGCGGCTTGGGAGGCTGAGACAGGAGGATCATGAGTTCAAAGCCAGCCTCAGCAATTTAGTGAGGCGCTAAGCAATTCAGTGAGACCCTGTCTCTAAAGAAAATACAAAAAAATAGGGCTAGGAATTGGCTCAGTGGTTGAGTACTCCTGAGTTCAATCTCTTGTACCAAAAAAAAAAAAAAAAGGAAAAAAAAAAAAAGAAACAGGCGAGGTGCTTTAGAGCGCCGAATCAGAGCAGGCCTTTGCCAGTCACTGCCTCTGAAGCTGCTGCCAACCCTGCCGCCAGGCTGGAGCGTGTTTTCTGTTGGGCCTGAGCAGATGTGTAAATGATCCCATGGCAGCGGGGCCTGTCTCCCTCCAGACCTTGCAACCAGTTGTGTGTGGGCTCAGCCCCTCCTGGTCATCACCATATCCAGGTGTTTTGGAAAGTTTCAAGTGCGATGCAGATGGGAAGTGGAATTTTTCCTTTCTCGGTGCCCTCTGCAGCTGAGACAAGAGCACAGCCTCCTAGCCCACCTTGAAGGGATGAAAGGTGGCGAGGGCCTTGTAGGTGGCTTTAGGTGCTTATTTCTACTGTGATATTTTCCCTCGTTGGGCCACCCTTGCCTCCTCTCTTAGCTGGCATTTTCCTTACTCTTCCTGAATGATGCCACCATCCCAACTTTTAGGAGGTCATTTGTATCTGGCTCCTTTCTGCGGGGACCACATAATCCCTTACCCCCAAGAATTTTGTTCTAATGAAGGTTCTGACCATCTTTTTCTGTCACCTCCAGGAGGAAACCTCCCCAGAGTCTGACCTCCCACCTCCTCCCAGTTCCAATGCCCCAGGAAGACCCCAGTTGTCGCCAGGTTAGTGGCCCAGGGGCAGCATCCTAGGCCTGGGTACAGGAGCACTCTAGGCTGCTTCTTGACTGAGGAACACGTCCCTCAGCTTATGAGCACAGAGCCCAAGAGCCCCCTCTTGCTCGAACTCACCCACCCCAAACCTGAGGGCTCGCCCTCTCTGCCAGCTCAGAACCTTTGGGGCGTGGGTGAACCCAAGGCACAGTGTGTCGGCCCTCAAGTAGTCACTACATCCCTCTTTTGTTAAGTTCAGAAACCACTCCTGCAAGAAAAACGTTCAGTAATTGCACGTTTTTACCTCAGAGGGACACAGATGGCTCTTTTCAAATATCTATGGAGCTGTATCTTGGAAAGAAACTGCTCTGTAGTGCCCTGGGCGAGGGTGGGGTGGATAAAGAGCCCATGGCAGATGTGAAAGGGAGACTGTTTCTCCTGGAGCATCTCCCCTGAGGTGGAGAGGGCTGTCTTGGGAAGTAGAGGGATTTTTGTCACCAGTGCTGTGCTTAAGCATGTTCGGATAAAGACAGCTTTGTCCTTGACCCCTGGTCATCAGAATCATTTGAGATTCCCCTTCCCTTGTTTTTAAAACCTACAGAAAAAATTGCAAATAATGTGTAATAAATACTAGAATACCTTTCACCTAAATTCACCAATTGTTTCCATTCTGCACCAAGTACTCACCCTGCTCCCCTCTATCACTCTCTGTCCTCGAGCCACGGCTCTCCTAAAAACAAGTACAGTCCTCTGTGAGACCACAGCACAATCGTCATATCTGGCATATTCAGCACTAACATGATGACTTTACATAATGTATTTTCCATATGTAAATTTCAATTGCCCTGCCCGCCATATCCTTGATAGTTTTGTTTTGTTTGTTTTAAATATTTTCTGTTTAGGGGTTCATCAAGGATGACTTACTATCCTAGAAAGATTTTAAGAGTATGGATTCCTGGGTCTTTGATTCTGATTTTTTTTTTTTTAAACACAGGAATGGGACTTGTTTGTATTTTTAGCAAAAACTCCCCAATCAGCCAAGCTTAAGATCTGTGGTCATTTTTTTTCATGCACCTCTATAGTATCTTTATATTTCTCTCATGTCAATTATATGCATCCTACACTAATATATTACACATTTAAAAACATACAAAAAATAAAGGACAAGGTAAAAATAAGTGGTTATTTCCTCTTGTGGTCTCTGACTCATCCCAAACTCTCTGCTTTTCATGGCTTTGGTCCCACTGGTTTAACTGACCTTGGGGATCCGAGCTAACCCCTTGTAAGGATGTGCTAGTCCTTTAAAATTACCTTAAGGCCCCTAGAAGCAGAAGCTGGTGTGTGTTCGTGACCTTCATGCTTCCCTGGGGTGAGCCTTCCCCACAGTGCCCTATGGGTAACAGTCGCCCCTGAGGCTGCCGGGTGGGAAGCTGGGTGCTGTGTCCTAAGGGAGCTGGCCAGGAGCGTTCATTCACCGCCTTTTGTTTTCCTTCCTACCTTTTCCATTTAGGTCAGAAACAGAAAGAAGAGCCCAAGGTAAGTTTTTCCATGCTCTGCTTCACGTGGGAGAAGATGGAAGAGCTGGAGGATTATGGAGCCCTAAGGGAAGGGTGGAATCAGGTGCCCACCCCGGGCACAGGCCGTGGGCTGGGGACCCCCTCGGTCACCACCCCCACCCTACACACACATTTTGTACTAGCCCATAGCTGGGTGACCAAATTTGGCTGCGTGGGCTAGAGGACCTCTGAAGACTGCGGGCACTAAGGAACCTCTGGAGACGCTTGCTGGCGTCTCCCTGTGGCTGGGGTACTCCCTGTGCCAATGCTCAGCACCACAGGGATCTAGCGTGGTGCTGAAAGCTGCGACACTCAGGAGTTCCCTTCGCTTCCTCCTCCCTCAGGAAGTGAAGCTCAGTGTCCCCATGCCGTACACACTCAAGGTGCACTACAAGTTCACGGTGGTCATGGAGACCCAGCCTGGGCTCCCGTACAGCCAGGTCCGGGACATGGTGTCTAAGAAACTGGACTTGCTGCCCGAACACACTAAGCTGAGGTGAGCGACCTGCAGGCTGCACGTAGGGGCACGCTGTGGGCCTCATGCTGGCCCAGAGCACAGAGCGGGTGTCTTTTTTGCTGATGTTCTGACTTGGTCCTTTACTTGTGGCCTCAGCTATCGGCCTCGGGACAGCAATGAGCTGGTGCCCCTTTCTGAAGAAAGCATGAAGGCTGCCTGGGGCCAAGTGAAAAACTACTGCCTGACTCTTTGGTGTGAGAACACAGTGGTAAGTGAAGTGAGCCCAGTGGCACCTAAGGTCCCTTCCGCTGAGCCACTTCCTCAACACAACTTTCTCAAGTACCTCCTATGTGCCAGGGACTGTGCTTAGTGTTGGGGATCCAGTGGGTAACAAGTTGCAGCTGTCTCCCTTTTATCTGCATCCTCACCGCTGTCCCTCACCCCCGCCCACCCAAGAGTAAAGCATCCCCGGAGGCCCAGCAGCCATACGAAGCCTGGATCCCCTGCCATCCTTTGTCGGGCCTAACTGGGACACGCATCATGCCCATCACTGTAGGGCAAGGGCTGAAGTCACAGCTCAAGGCTGAGCTCACTGCCATTCTTCACCTTAAGCTTCCTGGGGGATGAACACTTGAAGGAATATAGCATTTATTTCACAAAGAGATGGTTGGGGCACCAGCCTCCCATTAATGGCAAACATCACTGAGAACTTCCCACGTGCCAGGTACTGTGCCAGCATGTTCTGTATATGAATTCTTAGGATTGCCACAACTCTATGAGGTAGATACTATTCTCTCATTTCAAAATTTAGGAATCAGGGCAGAGAGGGGTCAAGCAACTTGCCCAAGATTGCACTGCTGGTCCACAGTGGAGCCACGACTCTGGCAGGCATTTTGACTCCAGAGCCTGCCCATGTTCACAAGCACCATGCTGTACTGACAGTGTGCGGGCAGGTTATCTTAGAGCCCTGAGGTTTCTAAGTTATCTTTCAAGGAAGAATGATGGGAATCAGAAGCAAAGTGAGAGGCTAGAAGTGGTAACCAGGAGGTGACACGCTGGAACTTTGTCCTTTAATCTCCGGAGGAAAAGTTGCCCCTCTTTTCCTTATAGATGTTAATCCCCCCTCCTCCACTAAAACGACCCACAGAAAGCCCCCAGCATCCTTGATGTTAATCCCTCCCCTGAAAACTACCCATCTTTCTGTCAACATACTGTTGTCTCATATACCTCATATAAATGGACTGCACAGTATATGTAGTTTTTCGGGTTTCAGTAATCCCTTCCTTTTGATTGCTAACTTGTATTCCATAGCATGAAGACCACTATTTATCTATTTACCTCTTGGTGCACATTTGCCTAGAAAGGGCTCTTTACTCTAAATGTGAACTTCATTTAAATAACTTCTAAAAATTATTATTTTTTCCTGTAATGAGGTCCATCTGTTTCGTGGCTGTATGTACCTAACCCTCCCTGAACTCCAAATGCAGCCTTCTGGAATTCAATCCAGGCTCAGGGGTCACTGAATGCGCTGTCATCATCTGTTAGCCCGACGGCAGCAAGTCAGGTGGCTCTCATAGAATTAACAGGGTCTTTATTTCAGGGTGACCAAGGCTTTCTAGACAAATCCAAGAAACATGAAAAACGTGATGCTAATCAGGCAACGGAACCTCAGTTTAAGGAAGGCAGCCGAGTGGTGGCACTCTTCAGCTATGAGGCTACCCAACCAGAGGACTTGGAATTCCAGGAAGGGGACGTAATCCTGGTTCTATCAACAGGTAAGTATTACTTCAAGACCACAGAACTCAACTCTTATGTTAGCAGAAACAAAGTCAGGGGCAGAACGAAGACAATAACCCACCAACCAAACTTCACAAGGGTTTCAATTTCCTTAGCTTGAGGCAGGCAACAAAACTGGATGCCTGGCTCTTCCCTGTCTGTCCAAATAGAGAAGCCAACAGGGACATGACTGGGATAACATCTTGATTATTAAAAGAAAGCTGTGCTTTGGAACCATGGATTTTCATTCCAAGAGTTAACCAATTGCCTGGAATCATTTTGTCTTTACACCAAACCATAGATCTATGAATTCATACACTTCCCGATGAGGAAGAGAGGAGATGAATTTTACCTGAAAAGCAGCTGTTCAACACTGCTTTTATCTCTGGTGACTTTCTGGACTGTTAGGGATCACAAGATTGAAAAGTGAATCTGAGCCAAGCATGGTGGTGCATGCCTACGATTTCAGCAACTCAGGAAGCTGAGGCAGAGGAATTAAAATTAAATTGCCAGCCTCAGCAATTAAGAGGGCTCTCAGAATTAAAAGGGCTGGAGGTGTAGCTTAATGATAAAGCACCCCATGTTCAATCCCCAGTCCCGCAAAACAAACAGTTAAGTGGAGAGTTCTAATTTAGTGATTCTCAAACTTCAGTATGCCTAAGAATCCCTTGCTTCTTGAGTTACTTGGCCTGCTTCCCAGAGAATGTGGTTCAGACCTGGGGAGGGGCCCACAAATTGGTATTTCTAACCAGTTTCCAGGTGATCCAGGTCTACACTCTGAGAAACACTGTCCTAATTCATGGTTTGATAGTCTCATTTCTTTACCTGGGTTTAACAGATTCCCATCACAAAAAGCCTTGATCACAAAGGCTAAAATGCTGTGCATCAGTGATGCAAAGTAGTGAAAAACCATGATTAATTATAGTAGAAAATCCAACAGATTAAGAAACGTGTGGGAGATTTTAAAGTTAATGGGCAGGCGGGAGCATGCCTGTAATCCCAGCACTTTGGGAGGCTGAGACAGGAGAATCGCCAGTTCGAAGCCAGGCTCAGCAACTCAGTGAGACCCTGTCTCTACATAAATCACAAAATAGGGCTGGGGATGTGGCTCAGTGGTTGAGTGCTCGAGTTCAATCCCCAGTATCAAAAAAAAAAAAGGTACTGGGCATACAGGTGTGTGACAATGAACTCAAGATGAGTAGAGACACAGCAGCAGGGCGCCCTGCAGTGCATTTCTTTCAAGGCAGATTGGAAACTCAGTGAGGACTGGATCTAAGAACCTCTACGCCATTTTCTAAGAGTCACTATCAAGCAGTCGGCTAAATTGTCCAAAGGGTTTTGTTTTTGCCTTCTGCTTGGGTGTGTCACTGATGAGATAAAGAGGACACAAGGCTGGCGATGTAGCTCAGGGAAGAGCACTTGTCAAGCACATGCATGCAGGAGAGCCCTAGGATTGATCTCCAGTACCATAACACCAAAACCATACACACGCAAGAAAAACCTGGGCGTGTAGGGAGAGAAGGCAGCATGCTTCCTACTCTGACATGTACGCAAGTCTAAGTGGTTTAAGAATTACCTGAGGTTATTCTTGGAAAAACTGATGCTCAGCCACGCTCCACAATAATTAGAATCTCTTGATCCAGGCAGTGGAGCTCTTACACCCAAAGATGAATTCTGAGCAGCTTGTGTGGCTGGTAGATGAGCTTTGGAGGTCATACCTTAAGCCATCTAACATTTGCTGATAGAATGGCTCTGAATAATGTCTCCTTTTCCTTAGAAAAATGAGGTGATAGATATAACTTAAGTAATTATTGAGTCGGAGTGTATGTATATTCTCATACATCTGTACTTCATTAAAGGCTCAAGAAAGGGGCTATGAACCCATTAAGTCCCAGGTTTTCAATTCTGCAATGATTGCAATGAAATCAGATGCACTGAGTTCAGAAATCAGTCTGCAGCTTATCATATACCTCCTCATCATTAACAGAATGGTAAAAACATTCCTTTCAAAGTTACCGCAAGTGGTATATTTGTTGCTCAGTTTGTTTTTTGGGTATTCCATATATGGGACAATGGAACATAATTGGTCAAAATTCTTATATTTTACAAAATGTACTAAAGTATCACTAGTTCTTTATTTTTTCTATTTATTTTTGTGGTTGTGTATGGACAGAACGCCTTTATTTTTATGCAGTGCTAAGAATTGAACTCAGTGCCCCATACATGCTAGGCAAACGCTCTGCCACTGAGCTACAGCCCCAGCCGCAGCTATTGCTAGTTCTAACTCCTAATGTTGTGATGAATTCCTTAGTAGGGAACTTTCATTTTTAATATACTTAATCAATGGTACGCCCTCTTTTCTGTCATCAAAATGAACATTCCCAACAAAGCTCAAATAAAACTCCTTCCTTAAAAAATCGTATCTAAAGATTCACTGTTCAATTTCTTTCACCTTATTTCTCTCTGGTAACTTTTTGAAAAAAAAATATATATATTTACCCTTTATTACTTTTTTTTTTTTTGGTACTGGGGATTGAACTCAGGGGCACTCGACCACTGAGCCACATCTCCAGCCCTATTTTGTGTTTTATGTAGAGACAGGGTCTCACCGAGTTGCTTAGCGCCTCGCGTTGCTGAGGCTGGCTTTGAACTCGCGATTCTCCTATCTCAGCCTCCCTAAGTGCTGGGATTACAGGCTTGAGCCACCACGCCCTTTATTACTTTTAAGACAGGTATCGAGACACTAAAACCTAGGTTCACTCTAACCCCAAATCCCTTTCCAACACTGCCTTCCCTGTAACCACCATTGTGGGGGAGGGGTGACTGACAAAAGATGTGTGGAATACCCGGAGGGGGTAATTTTCCTACACTGGATTTAGTAATCGATGTGTACTTTCCCTTTTATCAGTGAATGAAGAATGGCTGGAAGGGGAGTGTAAAGGGAAAGTTGGCATTTTCCCTAAAGCTTTTGTTGAAGACTGTGCAATCACAGATTTGAAGAATACTCCTTGAGGAGTGTAGGATGTTTCACAATCTACCAAGATGAAAAAAAAGAAGCTCTATTATTTGTTTGCAAGATTTACCACACCTCTGATGTACACTATACTGAGACATTACAGTTTGTGAGTGTTCACTAACCTAAATTTTCCCTGCTGAAGTTGAACCTATTAGACTATGATACGAGATGTGAGGATGAAGATTTCCTGGTGCATGGAGCGGGGAAATGGATGTCTGGAAGGGGCATGAAGGGGTTCTCTAGGATGTGACAATATGGTTTTTGCTGAGTGCTGGCTACCCAGATGTGTTCACTTTGTGAAAATTGAGTTGCGCACTTAATTGGTGCACTTTATGTGTGTGATACCTCAATAAAAATCTTATCTCACAAAAATAAAGCAAGACATCCAGAGTCCAGGCCCAAGAGCTCAGTGGAAACATTCTTCTTCTGTACTGTTAATATCACTTACTGAGGCCTGAAGCAATCTCACAGGTTATTCAGAAGGCACATACAGATAAAACTAACTTGGTTCTTTTAATTGCTTGAACAGAACCTAGTTAGGTTCCAACAGAAAAGAACATTCACTTCCCCAGAGAATTAAAATACTAGAATTACATCCCTTTATGCCTTCTCAGAGGGACGTTTTTATTAAGAGTTCAATACTGAATATTTGTCACTAACACTTAAGTGATGAAAAGAAATTGTGTTCAGGAAGTCAGTTGGTTAGCAGCATTCTATTACTTTACACATTATAGTATTATCATAAGAGAAATCACAGAATGTCAGATTTGGTCATCATTTGGGGTTACGCAGGTGAAGGATTCTATAAATACTAGCCCTTAGGACCTGGCCTTAATTTTCCTCTACCCCTGCATGTAGAGTTATATATGGCTTTGCTAACACATTTTTCAAGTGTGTAGGTGCTTGTGAAAAGCAGAGTTAGGAAATGAATTGTAGAGTGAATCAGCACCTAGGTGAAAAGACACAGTAGCCATGGCTTCCAGCACACTGCTGAAGACTCAGCAAGCCACCAATGGGAACTCTGGACACACCTGGAAGAGAAGCCACCCTAAGGCCAAGAACAGTAATTACTGTTGATAGTAACCAGATTTAGTAACTTTTATAGGCCAAAAGGATAAATTCTCTGAATTGACTCATTAACAGAACAGGAATAAAAATAGTGGGTATTATGTAATTCCTTTACATAAGTCAATCACTGTTTCTTAAATAAAATAATTTTGAAAATTAGTTTCTACCTTCCTTTCCATAATATGGTATTGGTTTGAATGCTACAAAAAGCAAAAATAACCCTGAAACATATTCAAGTTCTGACTCTCTTTGCTTTTCCATGGACTACTTGTGCATAGGTGAAATTCTTTAAGTTCAATTTTCTTCAACATTGAATCTACTAGGATAGAAAAAGAAACAATCCATACACAGATGTGGTTGGAGAGAACATGGTTTAATTAAAGGCAAAGCTGATTTCAGCAGCTGCAGGTCTCGCACAGACAGACAAAAAACAAAACAAAACAAAACCCAAAACAAACCAAACAACCAATCCATAAAAGCAAGTTTACTACACAAAACCAATTTTCTGATGAAGATTCTCCTCCCCCTCCGCATTACTCCACAGAGAGGATGACAAGGCAAGGAGCCCTGCCCCAAGAGTCAGAAAACATTCCAAACATCAAATTCTCATGCAGAATGGGGCTGTAGATGGGAACTGGGTGCTATTGGGAGGGAGATGATAAGCCTGGTTTGCTTGTCTAGGGTGCAAGAATCAGTGACAGTTCAAACACTGGAATGTTGCAGCTGCCTGAATGCAGAGCTCAAACACACAAACTGGGTAAGGCAGTAGGGAAAGAGGCTTAGGAAAGAGGGAAAAGGAAAAAGGTGGACACAGTGAAGGGGCTGGAGAGAAGCACAAAGGGTTTCATATTGCCATTGGGTGGGGGCCTTCACCCTTTCAGACCTTTCCAAAAAAAAAGAGAGAAAAGAAAACAAAAAACCCAAACACCATGTCAAACTAAAAGAGCAATAATGTAAGCACAATGGGGACTCCAACCACTCTTTCTGAAGAGCAATGAGCATTATCTCACCCCTTTCAATTGCTGGGGTTGCCCAGACTCCAGTGACAACCGGGGCTCCTGGATGTGCTTTGCTCTGCAGCTGTTTTCCAGCTAAGTTTCACACTAACTCACACACTCACACACACAACCCCTTCTCTCTGGGAGAGCAGATGGGCATGTGTGAGCACATGTGTGCACACACACACACGCACACACACTCACAGAAGAGACCTCCCAGAAAATAATCCCTACCACTAGCACAGCAATTGGACATTTAGATTGTTTCCATAATTTCCCCTTAAAATATTACTTTTCCAGGAAACGACTAACAGAAATGCTGTCCTTCCGTTTCTACACAAGAACATCTTCAGTCCTCTTTCCTCCTAATAAATATCAAATAAAAAGTTTATTTTCCATTCTTTTGTCTTTTCCAAAATGGCCTTCGTTGTGTTTTCTTCTGTTCATGACGTGCATGTGTCCATGTTGCCTTGAATCTCACTCTCGAAGTGGAGGCTGGGAGGCTGCAACTGGGTAGGGGCCTGGCCCCTCCGCGGCTGTGCAGACACCGTCACTTCCTTCTTCTTCAGACTGTCTTTTGGGTTCCAACTGCTGGACCCCATGCTGTTGCTTCTTGGCAAGATGTTGTACACATTAGGAATAAAAACAATTACTAGCAAACAGCATAGGATTAAAAGGGATGGAGACAGGCGCAGGAGGCTGGTAAGTAGGATGGGGACACAAAAACCAACCAAACAAAAAATAACCACACTGAAAGCTTCTACCCATTAAAATGTGTCAGGCCAGAATGGATCAGCCTGCCTTCTGTGAGACTGCTTGCTAGGCTACTGCAGAAGATATAGGAATCAAAAACGTAATTTGAAATCCTACAGCAGTCACCTGCTAGTCCAGCCCAGCACCACCACCCACACCGTATCTGGGGGCTCGAGCACCTACAGAGTGAAGGGCATTTCCTGCTGGAATCTCCAGGCCAGAAGAAGGTCCTACCAGGACCTTCTGAGAGGCCCTGTACTCTCCCTTACGGAACACTTCCACTGGCTGAAGAGGTCGGTTCCCCATCCTGTCACCACCAACCTCTCACAGGAGCAGTGCACAGGGCTGTCCTTGCTACACACTGACTAGAAGCACACTTGTGTATGGAAGAATTCAGTGTGATAATTTACTACTGAGAGTAATAACAATAATAAAAGATGTTTAGGAATAATTTCAACTACATTCTCAGTCAGCAAAGCAATCATTAATGGATTCCTATTTTATTCCCCAAAGAGGAAAAAAGGACTGAGAAGTTCCCATTGGCTTCTCCCATCTGCATCCCCTTCTCAGCTTTCACTTTCCATGTGGCTGGGGACATGCACGATGGAGAAGGTGAGAGGCGGTGATATCAAGTAACTGAGTGAGACAAACAGCAGTTCCTCTCTCCCTCCGGAAGGACCTGGGGGGACGGAGAGTTCCTGATGGATTTTTCTTTTTGTTGCACTGCGAACATTTCGTGCACACTCAGCGGGCTGGTGGAACACTTACACCCTCTTGATAGCAAGAAACAGACAAGAGGGCTGCCACCTGCAGGGGACTGTGTGGGTCAGTCCTGCAAACCCAACATGCCATGGTTTATGGAGCCTTCATTCCCAGGGTTGCCACTTTGGCCTCAGTGTGGAGGGTTCATGGTGCCTTGTCCCCGCTGCTGTTTCTGCTTCTGCTGCATTAACAACTGCTCCAGAGCGGAAGGTCCAGGATGCATCATGGAACTGGACCAGATAGACTGAAAAACAGCCCAGATCTTGTCAACAGAGGTCAAATGCCTGGTTGTCTGACTGGGATTTATGTATTAATCCCAGCCAACTATAACATCATGTACCACCAAAAGAATAGGATCCTACTTAGATTTAAGTTATACTATATGCATGTATAATGTCAAAAAATACTGTCATGTATATCTAAAAAGAAAAAAAAAGACATATATATCCCAAGAACCCTACTTTGCCCCTAAAACAACCCAGCTATCACAAAGTCATCATAAGATTCTCAAGATTAGTTAGTTCCTACTGAAATTATTTTAAACTGGAAAAGGTGGAATTGTTTTAAATAAAATCTTTTAACTAAAACTCAGTTCGATGTGGTACCACAGGGTATATTTGTAGTAGTCTGTTTTAGGCAAACAAAATATTTCTAATATTATATACTTTTTTTCACTTGGTCAGAAAAGGCTTACACCAAACACTGCAAGATAAATCAGAATTTTCTTAACCTTACAATGAAATTAAAACCTTTATGTTTTGGATCTCGTGACGATACTAGTGAATTCACACACACACAACACCATTCAAAATCGCTAGGCAGCATGTGTTTCCAGGACTATGCTACACATGGGCTCTGCTTTAGGCAGCTCTAAGGGCACAGAAGCAAGCCCAGCTACTTACGTGAACGAAAGTGGCTGCCAGTTTTGTGGCTCTTGTTCTGGAAGTCTACTCACCTTTAGGCTTTCCATGAGGACAGCAGAGGAATCCTCCATGGAGGGGCCATGGCCTGTCCAGGTGCCACTTGGAGTGCTGGCCTGATGCCAACTGTTCTCAGAGGATGATGTTGCTGAGAGATAATCAACACCAAACCCACCCATGGCTAAGGGGTAGAAAGAGATAAGAATTCAAGATGATGTGCTATCGTTGCCAAATGCCAAACCCAGGTAAGTTTGGAGCAAGTTATCTCATTTTTTTCCAGATAATGAAGCCTGGATCTCACCTGGCTTATCAGTTTTCCACCTATCTGCAGTCCTCCTATCCCTGTTGTCTGGAGTCCCAATGGGTCCAAAATTGGAGAATGGAACAGAATTATGATTGTGTGTTGGAGGAGAGCTGGGCAGGCTGCTTGGGTTAGAGGAATGAGGAGACTGGCTGGCTGGTGTTGAGTGATCTATTGAATAATAGCAACATAGGTTATTTAATAGATGTTTCACAAACATACCAAGAACCAATGTTTCCTGCAGATCTGATCACCCAAATTTTACTAAAAATAACCATAGGGCTTTGGCAGAGAGGTAAATGCAGGGCCTCACAAAGGATTTGTGAAATGTACTAATTTACCTTACTGTGCCTGTCTAAGGCACATTCTTTTCCTTAAATAGTACACAATTTTGTCAGTTCAATACATTATTCTGATTTGTTTCAGATAAGTAGTTACTGGGTTTCTCCATAAAAAACAGAATTTCTTGATCTCAAGAATACTATAAAGTCAGAAAATTGAGATAAAAAAATCTTTATTTTAAAAAGTATAACTTTCCCTGCAAAGAATGAACATCTACAAACAAAACTTTAAAAAAAGCTGAATCCATAAGATGGAACCCATATTTTTGTCTCTTATGCTGGTTAACTAGGATGCAAAAAGCTTTTCTTAGTAGTATTTATTACACAAACTGGCTTATCAGTCTTTTTCCTACTTTCTTTCAGAGGTTACATCTTTATAAAACCAACTAATATATCTGTAATTACAAAATCCTACTCTTAGTCAATTTGAATGCATGGGAATGGCAAGGTCTGAAATTTAAGACTAGTTAATACCTGAACTGGCAGGAAGTGATGGAGACCATGGAGTCCCTTCAAAAAGGGAGTACAGTGATGTTTCCTGGGGGGCCATTGAGGGATTGAGTTCTGCTTTGGAACTGGTTGTCAGGTTTTTCCCATATACCTCATTGAACATACTGTTATTTGGGTATCTTTCCTGAAAGACATGACACTCAAGTTATAAACTTCCTCCAAGACAAAGTGATTTTAAAAAAACCCAATGTCATGTTCATGAATTCTTAACATACCTAAAGCTTTTACTTTCATTTCCCCTTTTGCTCTACATGAACCACCCACATTTAAAAAAAATGAATAATTTGGTTGAACAATACAACCCTCAGGATTTTAATTTTTTTAAAAAATTTTTTTTAGTTGTTGATGGATCTTTATTTTATTCATTTATTATTTATATGCGGTGCTGAGGATTGAACCCAGTGCCTCACGCATGCTAGGCAAGCGCTCTACCACTGAGCTATAGCCCCAGCCCCAGGATTTTAATATTAATGAGAAATTAAAGGGTTCAAATTCACAATGTACAGGTCACTAGTTTGCCCCAATCAGATACTAGGGGAAAAAATCAAATTTCAGGGAGATAGCAATATCTGGAAAAGAAGGGAGAGAAAAACAGATGTACTGAAATAGGAAAAAGCATCAGCCTAGAATAAAAATACAAAGCAAGATTGTTAACTTTTTACCTACCTGATTGAGAGAGAACCCGGTGAGGGACAGGAAAGAGGATGAATGTGACATGAGCTCTGAGGGCTTCTCCAATAAGGATTTCTTCACAGTCCCAGAAAGAAAAGTAGTTAAGTTATGCCTTCCATTTTCTTAATATTAATCTTAAGATACTACAGAATCCAAGTAGAAAACCACCGTTTAAGCATACTTGTACTCATTCAACGTATACCATACAATGCCTAGAAGATGGGAATTCAAAGCTGTAATAACATGACGTTAGCTAAGCTCCAATTGTCACAGGTGAATTAGGCAGAATGCTCCCTTTATCAGTGTTATCTAGGCTAGCTTAGAGATTCTGGCAGGGACCAGAGAGCCTGGAAAACAACAGTATTTTTTAGGCATGAATCTCAGGAATCCCCTTGTCAATAGCTGCTTTTAAAAATAATTTCAAAACAAGATGCCAAACTGTTCTACCACTGCTTACTCCCTAAATTTTTAAAATACTGACATTGATAACGTACAAAAAAACCTTTCAAAGCTGTCTGACAACTGTGTGTGTGTGTGTGTGTGTGTGTGTGTGTGTGTGTGTGTGTGTGTGGTGCTAGGGACTGAACGCAGGGCTTTGTGCATGCAAGGCAAGCACTCCACCAACTGAGTATATATATATCCCTCCACCCAGACAACTGGTTTTGTTTACACGTTTCCTAAGCAGCTATATTTGTGGTGTATCAATATACTAAAAGTCCAACTTACATTTATTGGCTATAAGAAAGTTATGGGAAAAAGAAAATTGAATCGCTAATGCTCACTGTCACTAAACAGTGGGTCAAAAAAACATTTACTGAACACCTACTACATGCAAGGCATTTTCATATATGTTACATTATTAACAATGAATATAAGAAGGGTTACTATTGAGGGCTTAAAAACATTTTTTTAAATGGTTGGTTTTTTTGAACATGAGAAAAGAAAAACAAAAATGGACCAAACTCCCCCACCATTTGCTCCACCATCAGCTCCATTTCCAATGGAAGAAGCAGGAGCAACAGGAACCCAGGGACATGATATGAAAACAAGTGGACAGATAGCCAGTATTCTCAGTCTCTCAAGCCACTCCGGCAGAAAAGGAACACGACAGGCACAAATGACTAGGCAACAGTACAGCGGCTGGGTTTCCGCCATGTCCCCGCACCCAGGTGTAGCACTAATGCCAGTCAGGGGTCTTCAGCTGCCAACTTGGGGGTGGCTTTTACTGTCATTAACCCAGGCAAATGCCTAAGGGAACTTTCAAGTTCCAGAGATGGCAGCCAATGTCATGAAAGCTATTCTTATATCTCCTGATACTATAATCAATGCATTTTAATCTAACAAATGTTTTTCTTGCCCTGTGTTTATGGGAAAGAAACACCAAGAACGGAAAGCTCACTATCTTTTTTCCTGAAATGTAGTGATGGACAGTAAAGCCTCATGGCACACGTCTTCCTTCCCATTCCTTATACTCCCTGCCCTTGGTAAAATACAATGTAAATGCTCATGAGCATAAACAATGACTCTGAAATATAGTCTGTATTCTAGAAGATCACTTAAAAGAACCTGACTAATCCAATCTTAAATTCTATCTAATACTGCTCTAATTATTTATCTTCATAGTGACTCATTTATGGTACCCCAACAATGTTTACAAATAGAATCCTCTGAAATTTGACTCAGTTTATGCATCCAACTCTTAATTTCAGGGCTCTTTCTGGGTTCAGTCAGCCAAACAGGAAAGAACTAAATACTTTTCAATAATTTCAGCAAGAAAAATCTAGAACATATTTCCTTTCCTATTTTGAATACACTTAAGACCAAAAATCTCATTTGCCCTAGGCAAGATTAAATGACACTACGTTTCTGGGTCCAGATGGAAGTGCCACCTGGAAAGTGAGTTAGTTTGCTAACATCACGGCCTGAGCATGACCAGCCCTGCAGGATGCTTTGTGGATAACACATGTATCTAGGCTCTGTATGACTCTACAATTGGGGGAACCAGAATCTAAAATGTTTTGCCATATTGGATTACCATTTTAAGGTTAGTGCAAGGCAATCAGGAAATATATTTTATACTTCTATAAAGAAGTAAAGCCCCAGAAAGAAGAAATCACCTACACTGAGTAATACAAAATCTCAGAAAAGCAGCTGGGGTTAGAACAAGAAGCAGGATTATGTCAAATACATACAAAGAGGCTTCGTCCAGGAAGAGAGGCGAGAGGCCCCAGCAGAGCTGGGTAAAGATCAGGAGGGTTAGAAAAAATCAGCTCTTCCTCTTCCTCCAAGGCAGCCAGACTCTTTAACAGGTCCGGAGGAAGCAAAGGGGAGCTCTTGGGGTCCTAGTGACAGAAAGGATCAGAGTGAGATGCAATTAAGTATGACAAAAGCATAATGGAGTAGTAGTAGCATGATTAAGGTGTTATGATAAGGCAACCGAAAGGATGGAGAAGGATCAGTAGGGAAACTGTTAATGCAAAGAGAAAAGGCTGTGAAATACAAAGGCAAAGTGACACAGGACACAGTGGAGAAAGACTGAGACAAGAGAAAGCAGCAAAAATACAGACAGAGCAGAACATAAAAGGTTATTGTAGTTAGTAAAACAATGCAATGGAGCAAATGATTAGCATATTTTGTGCTAACAGAGAAACAGGTCTTTTAAAAAGTTATAAACACACCTGCTTCTCATGAATGAAAGGGCAAGAAAAGGGAATTCTACTGTCCATAACTGGCTGACTTTTTTCTTCTCAGAAAGCAATTTGTTTAAATGCTCAGTAAAACAATTTTTAAACTCAGATGATTCAGCCCAACTGAGAGGAGCTCTTTGTCTTAGAATTCTCTCACATGTTGCATTAGAGATTCCTGCATATTTCTGAACACCTATCACAGTTAAAATCAGTTATAATTCTACAGTTCCCCTAATTGAAGGTAATTCTGAAGAGACCAAGTGCTGCAGTACCAATGGATCAGAGTGGCCTTTTATAACATCTATTTCCTATATGTATATGTGATTATTATGTGTTGACTTGAAAAATGTAAATAAATAAATATAGTACCTACTACAGAAATTAAAAAGATAAGCCATCTTAGACCCTGCTTCAAGAACCTGGTGATAGAAAATAACACATACCTCAAAGGGCATCCTAGGCACAGGATCTTGCTCTGGACGGAAGACTCCTGGTGACCGTTTTCCCCTGCGGTCCATATTTGCTTGCTGTGCCATTACAGCTCTATTATCAGCCATGCTGTAGGAAGAATCCCAGTAGAATTCTGGGACCTTGACATCTGAGGGATTATGGTTATATGGCTCCATGGGAAAAGGCTTCATTTTTTTCTCTAGAGGCTGTTGCTGCATTACAGGAGGTTGCAATGACGGCTCAAACAGTTTTATGGGGTCTTGGGACTGAAGGTAGTAGGGCTGTTTCACAGGCATGATTTTCCCTAATGGGCCTTGAACCTGAGGAGGATTCCACAGCTGTTTGGAGGCATCTGCCTGCTGATACTAAAAAGAGAGATAGCTATGATCAAGATGAAGATAAGATGCAATGTTACTGAAAATTAATGCTAAAGAATCATAGAATGAACCTGAAACCAAGGCCATAACCAAAACAAACAAACCCTGTGTGTGTGTGTGGTGGGGATACAAAAATCCAAAATCAAAAGTAAGCACTGTAAGCACTGCAGCAGTTTCCTTTGGGCTTTTCAATAGATTTCTGGAAACAGAGTATGGGCACTGAACTCATATTTTACTCTTTCAATTCAATTATTTAAGAGGTTTAATGAATGTGTGTGTGTGTGTGTGTGTGTGTGTGTGAGAGAGAGAGAGAGAGAGACAGAGAGACAGAGAGAGAGAGAGAGAGACTGACTTTCTGCTTCAAGTGCTGTGGGGATAATGTTTAAGATTGATATCAAATTCATATTAGCATTTCACAAAGATTATGGTTTTCATTTTGCAGTTTATGTCCAAATAAGAGATAATTATTTAAAGAAAATCTTTTTCAGCCGGGCGTGGTGGCTCACGCTTGTAATCCCAGCACTTAGGGAGGCTGAGACAGGAGAATCGCAAGTTCAAAGCCAGCCTCAGCAATGGTGAGGCACTAAGCAACTCAGTGAGACCCTGTCTCTACATAAAACACAAAAAAATAGGCCTGGGGATGTGGCTCAGGGGTCGAATCCCCGTGAGTTCAATCCCCGGTACCAAAAAAAAAAAAAAAAAAAAAAACCTTTTTCTACAAAGCTGACAATTAGCTCCAGCAAAGAATGATAATGAAGATATATTATCCATTATCAATACAGAAGAAAAACATTTAAACTTTTCTAACTGAATACTTTTGTATTCCCACAATAATAAAATATAAGTCTAAACAGGAAGTATTTTAAAGTTTAACATTTTATAATTAGCCAAATAAATCATTTTGGCATTTCCCCCTCCCTCTTCAGAGTGGTCAGTACACAAGACTGCAATGTACCTGCTGGAATCCAGAGTGGTGAGGAGGGCTTTTCCCCAAAGCTGGCACAGCTTTTGTAGGGGACTGCTGCTGTTGAGCAAGAGCTTGAACCTGCAACTGGCTTGTGGACTGTGCTGTTGGCTGAGCTGGTAAAGATGGAAGGGGTTGCTGGGAGGGTGGCTGTGATTGTTGAGGTCCCTGGTTCATTGGCCCTGGTCCAGAGGGCCGTTGCTGGCTGTAAGGAATGTGGGACTGTTTCCCAGCTTGCACCTGGTTTCCTGCTGGAGAGTGAGCTGCAGGCTGAAGAAAGGTTCCTGGGACAGAAACACCAGCTGGGAAGGTGTAACCTGAGCCCATAGAAAATGCCACAGGAGGGGGAATAACATATGTTGGGGGCGGGAACCCTTCAAAACAGAAGAACACAGCTTTAGTTCTAAAGAAAGTTAGCCAAAAAGGGGAAAAAAGTCATGGGGGTGGGTGGGGGGGGTGGAATTTCTATCACATAAAAGAAACAGATCAACCATGTCGTCAATCTTTAACATGATTCTAAGAATTAAATACATAATATTTTCTAATTTTCTTTGGTCTACTGAAGTAATTAAAATAGTATTTTCTAATATTTTCTAATTTTCATAATATTTTCTAATTTTCTTTGGTCTACTGAAGACCATTTCTTTGGTCTACTGAAGTAAGTAAAAAAAACACTTTAGAATGAAGCACATTCTAAGGCTTTTTTTTTGCAGTGCTGGTGATTGAACCCAGGGTTTCATGTATGCTAAGCAAGCAATCTACAACTGAGTCACATCCCCAGCACATATGAATGCTCTAAAGATGGCTTTTCAAGTTTTGCAATAGGAATTCCTTCATGGTAACAAATATATAAGTGTATATGAACACAAAAATAATTTTGTAAGTATCAGGGGAAACTGAACTTCTTTCTATTTGATAACATTATAGCTTAATAACGCCACTCTAAGAGAATAAACTACTCAGTGAATGAACAGAAATCTCCAGACACATATGTAATTAAGTAAAACAAATTACAAAACACATTTACCTGGCCGGCTAGGAAGAGGAGGAAAGGCTCCAGGGTGATGAATGGGGATGAACTGGGAGTTACTTGCTTGACTTGGGGTTTGAGTTACAGGTGTTTTCCTGGCTTCAGACACTGGAGTCTTTCTTAGTTCTGCCTGGGATTTCACCTATGGTACCAACAGAGGCAAAACTATCAATAACAACATGGGATTCAAATGTATCAGAAAAAAGTACCTATTCCTAAAAAAGTATTTAAAATCTCATTATGTCTAAAAGTATATGTGGAAGATATTTAAATTCACCTAAGTTAAAAATGAAAAAAAAAAGAAAAAGAAAAAATTTAACTGCCAATAAAATATACAAGGATTTAGTTTAACTATAATTTTGCTTTCGCATAATCACAGAAATTCTAAATATGGAAAGGACTTCAATGACCATTTGTTTTACAAGTGATATACCTGAGGCCAGCAGGTTATAAATCTTGCCTGTGATCTTTTAAGCTGACTGCTGTGGGGCCCAGGGCTCTTTATGCTGAATTATAAATTAAGATCATTTATAATGATCAATTATAAATTAATCTCAATAGGTGAGATTTTTTTGGCCCCCAGTTTAAGTTCATCTGGACAGGCTTAAGTGTAATCAGGCATCTACCCTCAACCCTGCAACCTTATCACCCTTTGGAATAAAAAAAAAAGGATATTTTTAGCAGCAAGTAACAGGCCTGAGTGTATATATACATCAAACCAGAAAGTGTCTATAAACACTTCAGGTTGAGCAAAAAAAAAAAAAAAAGTAGCATTTATGAAAAACTGGGATGGGGTTTTCTATGGGCAGATTTAAAATGGATTAGGAATTAGAATGGAGACTTGTCAGTCTGGACCTTACTAGAAGGCCATTACAGAGAATGGAGGAAGGGTAGGCATGAAATGTTAGTCTTGATGTTTCTAAAACATGAGTCCTTTGGCTTTCTGCGGCTGCTGCTTTTTTTTTATACTGGGGACTGAAATCAGGGGTACTCAACCACTGAGCCACATCCTCAGCCCTTTTTTGTATTTTATTTAGAGACAGGGTCTCACTGAGTTGCTTAGTGCCTCGCCGTTCCTGAGGCTGGCTTTGAATTTGCAATTCTCCTGTCTCAGCCTCCCAATGTGTTCATTTTATCCCCCCCCCCCTTTCCCAGCACATCTCTTTCCATGTCTTTCCTCAGTTTCTACCATGCTTTTCTCTGTTTCTATTCCTACTATTAATCTGAAAATGAAACAATTCTTATTTCTTTCTTTCTCAAAAAAATTCGATTAGGGAAATAAACATTAATGGTATTGATAAAATCAGGAAAGAGTACAGACTCTCTGTTTACATGAAATTACCTGTATTTCTTTAGAAAGGTATAAAATAAAACAAACTCAAAATAGCTTAGCAGAGTCTTTATTTTCAGCAAAATATCTGGGTTCTTATTTTACAAATTCCTGTGAGTCAGGATAATATTAAAGGATAATGCCGTTGGCTGGGACAGGTATAAATTTCAAGAAAAAGAGCCTCATCTTTTTCTAAGAATGATTTACTTTGTATAGTGAATCTTGGGCAGAAAACAAAAGATAAGAAACTGGATAATCCTTAATAGATCCTGGATCTAAAAAAGACCTCAAATTTTTGCTTTAACATTAACAAATGGTAATTATAACCTTATAAATAAAAACATAATCCTGTGTGGAAATGATGGCTTTACAACTGGTTGACTCAAATCACTAAGAGAGAATTGATAAGAATTTCATATCAGA
The DNA here is from genome assembly GCA_028644305.1 of Xerus rutilus. Classification (NCBI taxonomy): domain Eukaryota; kingdom Metazoa; phylum Chordata; class Mammalia; order Rodentia; family Sciuridae; genus Xerus; species Xerus rutilus. The sequence goes on from CM053410.1 coordinate 76,583,393, forward strand.
TTGACATTTTTTTCCACTCACATTATAATTCCCAAGAATTGATAAGTCACCAACTACCACACTTTTTTACTGGGGATTGATTGAACCCAGGGTCTCGCACATGCTAAATAAGCACTCTAACACTGAGCTACATCCTTAGCCCTACCATAGTTCTTTACATACCTTATGATGCACTCAAAGAATTCACAGAAACTCCAGAACAGCCAGTGTTCAGGGCTTTAGGAACAAAATGAGAAATCTTGCCCTTCGTGTAAGCCTGCCTTCCTCTACCTGCTCTATAGTTCAAATACAGCTTACCTGCACTGCCATATTCTGCTTTCCTGTTTCCTGTAACTTTTCTAAGGTGCATTTCTTGGTTTCAGTTTTCCTCTTGTTGTTGTCCATCTTTCCATTATTCTTAGTTACAGTTATTCCTTTGCTATAGTCCCTTCTCACCTCTTTGGGAGGAAAATTTCTTCCTTGGTCTCTGTTCGCTTCTCGTGGCTTAATGTTCTCTTTGAAGGTGACCATTGGTTTCTCTCCTGTGTCACAGCTGTTGCTTAGATTTCGGCCTGTAGACAGTACTGATTTCAGTCCTGGGCTCCCATCAGCAGCCAGCGACTCTATCACGGATGTTTCTTGTAGAATGAGGTTCTCTTTGGCTTCGCTGGGGTCTTCCAGTATTAATTCTGGAATTTCTGTGATAAACAACAATTTCCCTACCTCATTTTCACACTGAATCAGCCTAAAAAAGTAAAAATAAATCCATATATGAAAAACATAAAACTAAAAAACAGTAACTCAACTGTGTCAATATATTCCTGGCCCCAAAAGTTATGGCAACAACAGGATATGCCTGTGGATCCAGGTCACACAGAAAGTACACAGAAACATAGACTCTTATCAGCACACTTACCATCACAATGCATTCCTCCCCTCTTTCAGTGTTTGCTAATAATTAGTTACAATTACTGACCACGTTTTAAGTATACCACACCAGTCTAAGCCTCCTGACATGTCCTATAAGGTGGCTACATATAAGCCCTATTTTATAGGTGTGGAAACTGACACTCAGAGGTGAAAAGTTCCTTCAAACATGAAAGCCACCTAGGAAGTGACAGAACCAGAAACTGAACTCAAACTCATCTGATTCAAAAACTTGTTTTTTTTCCATTATACAAACTGCCAGATCTGCTCTGTATTTAACTAGTCACCAGCACCATTCCAGTTAGTCCTGATGGAAACCAACCAGCATGCCCTTGTCCATACAAATCACTGTGAGAACTGAAACTCAAGATCTATAACAGATGTTTATAAACTTGAGCAGAAGCTCATGACAATGGAGAAAAGCCCAATTCCTCTATACTAAACAGTGTACTAGGGGAGCAGATTTTTAAATAAAAAGTGTATTTATAATCACTAGAGTCAATTAGATTTTGTGCTACAAATATTTATTTAGTTCATAATTGACAGCATTTATACCAAAGCCTGAAATACATGTGAGAGAGGGGCTATGTACAGTTTGATTAAAAGGAGTAGGCTAGAAGGCCAACGGACATACCTTGGCTGATTATCGGCAATCCACTTGCCTATAGATATCAAGCGTTGCTGTCGTATTCGCCGTTGCTGACCTTCTTTGTCTCCTGTAATACCCTGGTGGCCTTTGGAAAAATCCAAGTTCCTAAAATTGACACAATAAATTATAGAAAATTCAGCTCTAAAAATATTTTGCAGGCAAACAAGTTCACCTAATTAAATGCAATGTATATAAGACGTTTTCCAGACAGGTTAGCTACTTGATGGCATTTGTTTGAATTATACTTGCAAAGATTTTATTTTATTTTTTTAAATATTTTTTAGTTATACATGGACACAGTGTCTTTATTGTGTTTATTTATTTTTATGTGGTGCTGAGGATGGAACCCAGTGCCTCACACATGGGAGGCAAGCACTCTGCCACTGAGCTACACCCTCAGCCCACTTGCAAAGATTTCAAATACAAGGAAACAAAGTAGAAAACAAAAGGAGATCATTACATTAATGGAATATTTTCACTTAATTTCTTTTTTTTTTTAAACCTTTGTTCTTTAAATTTTTATTTATTTTTATGCAATGCTAAGAATCGAACCCAGTGCCTCACACATGCCAGGTAAGTGCTCTACCCCTGAGCCACAACCCCAGCCCCTTATATTTAATTTTCTAGTTAAGGAGCTCAAATAAATCATAACCTTTTATTAGGATTCTTTTGTCATTGTACTAATAAAGTATTTTCTGTTTGTTTTGTTTGCTGTGCTGGGGATGGAACCCAGGGCCTCCTGTGTGCTAGGCAAGTGCTCCAGCACAGAGCTAAAACCCAGCCCAGAATAAAGTTTTGTCAACACTTACCTTGCCTTCTAAATAATTTGATTAAAATGACCAAGGCAATGCTAAGAGTCTTTGAGGTGCCTATTATAATAAACAGCATTAATCTATCCATTTTTTAAGATGTCGCATTCTAAATCAGAAAAAAGTATAAATATCATGAAGTATACAGATATGAGAAGGGTATATCAATGAGAGAAAGTAAGGGTTTTTCAGTTCTCTTCTCATTAAACCTTTTAAAAAAAGGTTAGGCAGTAAGGAGGAGGTTGAGGACATAAGGATAATTGAGAAATTGTCCCTTGCTTTAGGAACAAATAATTATGATTCAATATGATAAATAAATTATGATCCAATCTTACAGTAAAAACCATGCAAAGAATAAGAGAACGAAGTAAAAGAAGGATGAGTTCCTTCTCAGTAGTTATGGAAAGATAAATGACACTGGGCTGGACTTTAGCAGATAGGATAACTGCTTACCAGGCTAGTAGGGGAAGGGCCGGAGAAGAGGAGGGAATGTTCTAGGCACAGCATGAATAAGGTGTACGGAGAAATAAGAATACAGAGCTAACCTAGAATAAAACACAGTGAGTGCATGGTGTGTATAAGTACTGAAGGTAAGGGAAGGAAGTAGGCGAAAATAAAACTGAAAAACTAAGCTGGATAGTGTTAGGACTTGGACATTGAGCTGAAAGAAATACTGCAGTGACTGGGGATGGGTAAATCTAAGTTGTTAGATTAATCATGGAACAGCATCATTTCTACACTTGGAAAAAAAAATAATTCTGGAAACAGTAGGGACTATAGGAAGAGAACTGGAGGAGGCTTCTTATGCTCCAAGTAAATGGTGATAAAAGCCTGAATTATGGGGAAATAAAAGGAAGGTGCTGAAGCTAACAGGCATTTTGGCCACAAAATTACTGAACATGGTGAGAAATACTAAATCAAATAAGAGTTTTTCTGATTTCTAGCTTGGTGGACAATTTCTAAGCTTGGTCTACAAACACAGATAAAAAGTAAAGAAAGAAGATTAATTTTAATGACCAAATAGGAAAATACAAATTCAATTTTGGTCATAACATAGTTTAAAACGTGTAAGGGTCATCAGATTGTTAAAAATAGGAATCCAAATTCCAAGTGAAGTCAGAAGTGAAAGTTTGGGACTTGCTGCAAGATAAAAGCTCAAGACAGGGATGGGACTGATCACCAGGGAGGATATAGAAAGGAAGGAAAGAACAAGGAAAGAATCCTGGAGAACGACATTCAACACACGTGGTGCAAAAGAAAGTGAAAAAGACTAAGGGCGGGAGAAGAAGAGTAATGTCACAGAGCCCTCCCCCCAAAAAAAGTTTTGTCAAGGAAGGGGATCAATACACTGAATGCTGAAGATTAAAAAAGGATGAAAATTATACAGCAGTCACTGGAATTTGGTATCTAGGAGGGCACTGACAGTTTTAAGTTGCTAAAGGCTGAGAAATGACTGAAAGTTGAAGCTGAGTCAGTATGGTTAGCCCGCACTAATCTTAAAAAGTTTAATGAAGAAAAAAGATAAGGTAATAATAAAAATGAAGATTGTGGATTTTAATTAATTAATTAATTAATTTATTTATTTTTATGGTGCTGGGGATGGCACCAGGGGTGCTATATCCCCAGCTAGCTTTTTAAATTTTGAGACAAGGTCTTGCTAAGTTGCTGAGGCTGGCCTCAAATTTGTGATCCTCCTGACTCAGCCTCCTGTGTGTCGAGGATTACAGAGCATATGCCACTGAGCTCAGCTTTATTTTATTTAAAAGACAGGAACATACGCGTAAGTGTTACTAGGCTGAAGGGAAGTGGATGGTTTAAAAAAAAAAAAAGAAAGAAAAGGAAAGGAAAAATAATATGGAGAAGAGTAAAAGATGAATGGAGGCTCCTGAAAAGGTAGGAAGGGATGGAACCAGGAGACACAAGATGACAGAGAAAACAAGATTACAAGTAATAACCTTTGGTTTACATTTGTGTCCCTTTTTGACATCTACTCTCCAATTTCAAGAAAAGTATGAAAGTTCATATCATTCAGTGAAAAAATATTACTTGGGAGAAGCAATTTTCTTTTCCATTCCTTTCTTTAGCACTTAGTATTGGTATTATACAGGAATTAAAGACATCACACACACAAATCCACTTCACATCAACACATTTTCATTATTAGTTCTTGTTATGAAATAAACACAGAGCAAAGGTTCTACACCCAAACCTGATTCCTTTTAATCACAATACTGCCACCACTAGCAATGTAGTCAACCTCCCTCAGTAACTACCTACCTGAAAGAAGGTCTCAAAGCCAAGAATCCTTGTAACTCAAACTCCTCTGGAAGTGGTGTAGCTAAAGGGAGCAAATAAAAATTTGCCAACATTAATTAAAATACTACTATATTCAGCAGAACAATGGTTGCTAACTTTTAAAAAGTAAAATTAAAAAATATATGTATGGAAAGAAAGTATCTGTAATGCTCAATTCTCTGATTTTTATAATAATCCTCATAAAAACAACTCACCCATCAAAATCCTGTAGTATGTTCCCTTTAGGGCCTAGGCATTCTCCTAATATTCACCTAATAGGGGATGGGTACGACGGACTTTATTATCAGCATTCCTAAAAACTCTTAGCCTCAGATTCAGTAATCCCGTGTTTAGCTCCTTTCACTCCAAGTCCTGATGAATAACACTCATATCAACGAGAGTTCAAAAGAAGAAATACAGATTCTCGGGCCCTATCTCAACCAACTGAATCATAAGCTGCATTTTAACAAGATCCAGGGCATTCACCTACAAGTTACCACTGACGACTACTGATCTAATAGAAGATAATCAGGAAGGAGTCAAGCTACAGGTTGCTCAATGTGGCACTATTTATTAAGGGAGAAAATGTTAAAGTCACAGACAATGAGTAAACAGACTATGGCACATATGTAGGATAGAATACCATGAAGTCAGTAAACATTGTTTTCAAAATGCTTGGTGAGAAGCAAGCATATTTTTCTCTGGCCTTAAATGCACCATTAGTGATAGGTAAACTACAGCAATGCAAAATGCATTGTTTGGATAGCCCTTACCATTAGTACTTGAGAGATCCTCTTCATGCGGATGAAAACTATTTAGAAGAGAAATTAGCCAGGGCCAAATGCTGTAAATTAAAGAAATATTTCAAACTTAATTTTTATACAAGATAATTAGAACACTCATAAACCATGAAAATGATGTCTAAAGGAACTTGTCTTAATGTATTTTTTCCTTTTCAACATTTTCAAGTTTGTGTAATTCCCTAAAATATATTTTCAAAGATATGTAATAAAGATGTACCCAGAAGAGTCAAATTTTCATGACATATTACTGAAGATTGTTGCCCAAGTTCCTAATTTAACAAACAGCAAAAATAATTTGTACATTTTAAACAATGGAAACTGATAAAATAAAATTTCATAGAATTTTTACATACATTAGCAGCCGTGGGATCCACTGCTAGATCTTTAACCTGTAACTAGGTAAGTGCACACCACATTTAAATAACTCTCTTCCAAATGATGAATAATGCCTTCTTCGTTATGGTTAAAAAAGAAAAAAGAAAAATCCTACACTGCTACAATATCCTCTCTAAATTCTGGGCCAACACAAACACTATATAGGAAGGAACAAGGCCTGTATACGGGCCATCCCTGTCCATAAACATAAAAACCCTGTATGTGAATGATAAAATACAGACTTCTTTCACAGTATTACTGATACAATTATTAAACACAACAGAGGTTTGAATTCTACAGTATACATGAGTAGAAAAAAACTGTACAGCCTAGGTGAAGAAAAAAATTTTGAGGCAACGTCTGGAAATCTATATTACTAATACCTATGCAACTATTAAAAGGAGATATATAGAACGCGGTGCTATGTTCCCAAACTCCACTGATGATGTCAGAAGTAAAGGAACTAGCTTAGAGGTATGCAAGAGAAAAAAGGAAAGAATTATGAAGTAGAGGGATTACAGGGTCTCAAATGAGGCCAGGCCATTTCCTACGTTGTGATCTTGGTCAATGTGTATGTGCTGGGCCACAGATGGAAATTTCAGATATTTTCCTTAAATTTACCACCAAAATACACAGGGGAGGAACTTCCTACTCACTGGAAAGCCTTCTTGAAGGTATTTACCTCTAATACTCAAAGGCAAAATGACAGTGTTCATTTGTCACTGTGAAGTCAATAGTTCTGTCAGAATTACTCTGAATACAGATCACAGAGAAAATGGGAAGAGTAAAAATAACTTTCAATCTTCTATGCTTAAAAGAAATACAATTCAAATTGAGGGTTATTATAAGGCAACATCAAATAGTTTTAATGTATAGAAAATAATGGAAGAAATAAGAATCCCTTTACTTCAATTCCTGAACAAAAACTGAGGCACAATGTATTTGATAAGAAACAAACTGATTGTATGGCAAGTTCATCTTGAAATGTGAAAATTATCTTTTCCTCAGGATGGTAACTGGGAACAGGGGAGTGCAAAGAGAATCACAAATTCTTAAGACTGTGTCTCACATGAAGAATTCAAACAAATAAATAAATGGGAAGCATACAAAGAGGTTCTCAGTTCAATTTCCAGAGAGTAGGCAGAAAACACAGTCATCCATTGTTTGAATGGTGTGTTTCAGAAGGCAGTTTTCACATATCTATGGATATCAAACAAAGTATACAAGCTACGATGAAATTACAAAACACTTACTACTGTCTTTCATCTACCACTGCCTCCTGAAAGACTCTGGGTCTGAGTCTTAGCCAGTCCATGGAGACCTTGACTGCAGGAAGGGGATAGGCATTGTAGGACTCCTCCTGAGACTCATTCTGCAGAGGACACTTGCACAGGATGCCAAGAAAAGACACTTAAAGAAAAAAAATGTATTCAGAAAGCATAAGATATTTGAAACTGTATACCAATCCAATTAAAATGTCATTATGAGTCTCCTCCTATATTCTATTGAATATGCAAGTATCTTCGAGTTTCTTCCTAAAAAAGGCATTTCCCCCCCATGTTAGAAATGTTATAAAGTTGATGAGGGGAAGCCATCAGGTAAAAGGACAGACCTTAGGGTTTAGAGCTCCTGATTTAATATTAACAAATATGGGACACATTTATGTACATCAGTCTGCTTTGCTACATTGCCGAAGATTTTGTTTTTCCAAGATGACACCTGTCAAAGTTGAATGATGTAATACTCACTAAAGAGGGCCAGCAACTGTGTCCAACATAGCTGCTCATCTTGGCTGTAACTATGCTGCTCCGTTTCATTACTAAAGTCACGAAGGTGATGAAGTTGGAAGAGGTTAATGACAGTGACATGAACTAACTGCTGAGAGTTGAAAGCTTTTTGGAATAGCAGTCTCTGTAAAAGATGACAAAAAATACTGGTATATCATCAAGAGCAGAATTAAACTGGCAGTCTGTATTTAGGACCACATGGGTAATAGAATTACAGATGAGTAAACTGTTTCATTTTTCATTCCAGCATTTTAATTGTGTCTAACATTTCCCAGTCTGAATATTCTGAAATGAATTAATCTAGAAACTACTGAGTTGTCTGTATCCTAAGGAACAATATATTTGTAAATATGACTTGAGAAAAAAGTTTTGGGCAGGGATCTATCTATAACTTCATATAGTTTAATTCATTAGAAGTTGTTTTATAAGAGATACAAATATATTAAAATACTAAGTTGGGACCAATGATTAGAAAGCTCATAAAGAAATTTATTTATAAATAAAGCATAGCAAAAACATACTCTGGAAAAGAGGATAAATGATATGCTGAAGTAATCACAAGGATGTCTTACAGACATTTATACATATTATTGAAAAGTATTTGTAGAGTGGGCATATGGGTAATGTCCAGCTACCCAGGAAGCTGAGGCAGCAGAATCCTAAATCTGAGGCCAGCCCAAGCAACTTAGCAAGACTGACCCTGTCTCAAAAAAATAAAAGTAAAAAAGGACTAGCTCAGCAGTAGAGAGCTTTGCCCAATGTGTAAAGCCCTGGGTTCTATCCCTAGCACTGAAAGAAAACAAACAAACAAAAAGGTATAACAATAATGAAGTGTTTTTTTAAATGCATGTATGATTTTCAACAAATTTCATGACTTAATAACTGTGTTCACAGATAGCAGCATTACAAAGCAGTTGTCACCCTAATACACTCAGCTGGTGGCCTCAACTTAATTACCCTTCTACTTTAATATCTGCAATAGTTTTAGACTACCTCCCAGTAAAATACTTTTCAAAAAGAAGTTCTTACCAAAGTTGATAACTATTAGAAACAATACACTGGTTTCACTCTATTCTTTAGCTATAGCCAGGCTCCCTCCCTTCCCAGGGAAAGCTTTTGAAGACAGCAGAGATTTGCATCTCTAGTCTTATGATTAGAAATAACAACCTTTACTTACAGTTATACCAGCAGTGATAAGAGAATCTACCCATGTAAGAAATTCACAGCTGCCTTTGCAGTTCAAGAATGTGAAATTATCCAGAGTACTATCTACGATTCTAAACAAAGTCTTTCATGTTATTACTGGAGAAAAATACAATCCATTCTACTTTTTCTATCACAACTCTCAGCCTCACCTCCTTGCCATCTGCCAATCCACTATCTATCTAGAATGCTGTCCCTTCTCCAAAGGCCTGAAAAGCATTTCTCTTTCCCTCAAATTTCCTAAAATCCTACTCCTTTCTCCAGAATTTTCACACACAACTTCTCCTTCAATCTCTAGATCCAGTCTTCTAAATAAGCAAATCATTTACACAGATGAGACTGTGAGTTCAGTACCCTGAAGTGTGTATGGATGATATTAATTATCTACAATGTTTTAGAATCACTTTTGGAAATTTAATCCACTATGCTAACATTTGATTCTAACAATGTTATTCTGTTATGTTAATGCTGGGCTTTATAGTTTGGAACATAGCTGTTCTCCAATAGCCCATGTGTTGAAGGCTTGGTTTCCAGCCTGTGGTGCTACTGGCAGGTGGTAGAAAATTTAGGAGGTGGGGCCTAGTGGAAGCAAATCAAGTCTCTGGGGGTGTGCCCCTGAAGAGGACACTGGGACCCCAGCCTCTTCACCTCTGTTTCCCAAGAGCCCTGAGGAGAGCAGTTTCCTCTGTCACATGCTCCCACCATGATATATAGTGCTTCGCCACAGGCCCAAAAGCAATGAACCAACCAACCCATGGACTTAAATCTCCAAATTTTCCTCTTTTTAAGTTGATTATCTCAGGTATTTTGTCACAGTAATAGAAAGCTGACCAACACAATGGGTAAGGTTTCAAACAGATCTGCTTCATACTATGTTTAACCTCAGAGTGTTGGTGATGATACTTCAAAGTACATTTTAGCAACCAGCCATCCTTACCTACGAAAATATATATCTTATATATAGAAACATATATGTGGAGAAAATATTAGCGTTTGAGGTTCCACTAAATGCAAAACTGACTGGGTTCAAAGTTTGAACCTAGAAAAACTACAAAGTGAAGGTCACATTAATGTAGCTCTCACAGAATCAGAGCTAGAAGCAACCTCAAGATGTCATCTAGAGTTGGGCATGGTGGCACATGCCTGTAATCCCAGCACTTTGGGAGGCTGAGACAGGAGAATTGCGAATTCAAAGTCAGCCTCAGCAATAATGAGGCGCTATTATGTAGAGACCATCTCTCTACATAAAACACAAAATAGGGCTAGGGATGTGGCTCAGTGGTCAAGTACCACTGAGTTCAATCCCCGGTACCCAAAAAAAAAACCAAACCACGTCATTTGAACAAAGTCTTTCAAAGTATTTCATGTTTCATGTTACACGACTTGCCTTTAAATTTGAATTATATCTAAAACATCCAAGAAAGATGACTGTCAATCTGACACCTAAGGTCTCCAAAAAAGGAGAACCCACAATCTCTCTCTCAGCAACCTATAGCTCTCAATTTAAAGATTTTAGTTTTGACTTTGAGAAAGACAATGATAGGTTCTCTTTAAATAATCCTTGATATATATGAACACTTATTACAAATCTACTTAGATTTTTTTGTTCTTTTCCAGCATAAATAGCCCAGAGCATTATCAAGTCAGTTGTTCCTTTCATACATCCAACCCTACAAATGGTACATCATGGACTAAGATTAAATAGGCCACTAGGAGAAACAGAGACAGGAGGGCATTCCAAAAGTTTATTTTAAAACAATTTCTATTAGAATCTGCTACACATAAAAAGTACCAACTAAAAAATGATAATCTTTAAAAACTACTTCACATGACTATATTTGGTAATTCATGTCTTTAACTGTTCATGTTCCAAAAATCTCTTAGAATGTGAGACTTTGATGACACTTTGTATTACACTACATTTAAACAACTACTTTCTCAATACAGTAAAAAAGATCATTTTCTTATATAAATAGAACAAATGTTAATTTTATTTCTTTATATAATTAGTAAAATATGTATTTCTGTTCAAAGAAGTTCTCATTATTTTCCTTCAAACTACCACGAATCCTGACAGATTGAAGCATGTTAAAAACAATGAGAATGGTTTGTAGAATGGCAATGTCTATAAAGTAAGAGAATCATAATCTAAGAATGCCAAAAACAATGAAAGTAATACTTTCAAAACTAAGAAGGGAGGAGTTATTATTTTTTCTATGTTGACATTTTTGCCAAATGGCAGCTACTCAATTAAAACACTGCTACTGTATTTCTTTCGATATTATACTTCAGTTTAAGTGAGGGAATGCTATATGCAATAATTTCATATTCTTCAAATTTAATTTTTATCAATATCTTGGCTAAGTACTGACATAAAAACCAAGAGTCCGTTTTCTCCAAATGTTAGCCTTTCTGATTTAGCCAAAAAAAAAAAAAAATCTCTATTTTTGAAATCTAACCTTAAATTGTTCTTCCAATTTCTCTCGAAGAGGGCTCAGCTTCTCCAAGCTCTTACTCAAGTACACATGACCATGGAATTTAATAAAAGCCTTAATGAAGTCAGAAACGCCCCATTTGGTTTTCACCTCATCTCGGCTGAAAAGAAAGAAAAACTTCCATGAATCTTAAGTGGCAAAATGGCTAAAACCACCTAAAAGAGGTTGGGCTTGCAAAAACAAGTTATTTGAGTACCTGATACACAAGGCAAGGGTTTTGCATTTGACTAACTTTTCAACTTCAGGTAAGTAGTTGGCTGGGAACAAATCAGACACTGGATAAAATTCAGTGACTGTACACAGAACTATTATGAAATATCTAGGTTTAGGAATGAAAGAAGAGAAGCAGGTCACTGACCATTACTTCCTGTATGGCAAAATATGAGGGACTAATCCAGGTTACACAAAGTCCCAAGGGGGCGGGAGTTCAACCCTACCTTTCCAGTGCTTTAGAAAGTGCTTTTTGTAGATTAGTGGAGGCAGCTGGGAAAGGGAACTTCACAGCAATGCTTCTGCAGTAGTAGAAAATTGTGGTCAGATGGTCTCCTTTGGAAGAAGCTAAGATAGCCAACTGATTGTAAGGCTGACCTAAAGGAGAAAGTTCAGATTCTAAAGTAACCCAAGAACCATAGTCTTGCTATCACAATACAAATGATTAGTTTTTTAAATTCTTAAATTAATAATGGCGAGTATTTTCTAGGCAAATCTCATGACTAAATAATTACAAATGGACATAATATGAAATAGCACACTTTAACAATGGCATGTACTATCATGTATAGGTTAAAAAGTCATATAATTAGGGTGGACAGCACTGTAAACACTTCAAATAAGGTGTCACAAAGTGCTTGCTAGTGAGTATTTTTGGCTTTGCAGGCCAAAGGGTTTCTTTCACAATCACTTAGCTGTCATTTGTAGAGAGAGACAGCCAAAGACAATACGAAATGAATGGTATGGCCAAACTACCAACCCTACTTTGGATTCTTCTAGAATCAAAAGGAATTTCATCATGGCTTAACACTAGTGATTTATATCACCAAGTATCTGATGCAGTTTCTTTAATTCAAGAATCACTGCTGGGGCTAGAGTTATAGGTCAGTGGTAGAGCACTTGCCTAGCACGTGTGAGGCACTAGCATCCTCAGCATTACATAAAAATAAACAAAATAAAGTTATTGTGAACATCTACAACTAAAAATTAAAAAAAGAAAAAAATCACTGCTAATCACTATTTTGGGGCCACCAAAAGACTGAAGTACTAGCTTTTAGGTAATTGATCATTTTCCAAAGGGGAAAATGATAGTATTAAAGAGATAATTATTCCACAAGCAATTAAGGAAGCCACAGGTGTAGAAACAATATTAGATCACATTAATTAACTCTATTATGTTATTTTACTGACAAAAGTAATCTTATTTGAAAACTCTTTCATTTAACTTATATGGAATGTACACTTTAAAGGGAAAATACAAAACTCAATGTCCAAACTCAACATCTATTGCTTTTTTAAAAAAACTTGAAAGATGAGCCTTTAGTTATCTGCTGTAGTGCTATAAAGAACAAAGTGTCACAGTCAACCCCCAGCTGACAGACCCACTCACCATTGGAGGGGACAAGCTGAGCTGCATGCCTATAATAGGACTCTGCCTGGCTGGTCTGGTTTCTATATCGAGCTAAGGATAAGAAAAAGAGAATTAAGTTAAAAGCATACATACACACACACACACACACACACACACACACACACACACCACCAGGAGGGTATTTCCAAGCAGTTAGCATTTTAAATTCTAAAGATAATAAAGACATTAATTTTAAGATCACTAAAGACAGAAAAACTTTAAAACAAATGAACTATAGGATTATGTGTGAAGTGTCCATCCACCTTCCTTATTTGGGACATTCAGCATGTAACCAATTTTAAAGCTTACCTAGCCCCCATTTTCTGGTCCTCCAGTGTCATGCATCACCAGCTCCACTATGGACTATGCTGGTGACCTGGAGCCGGCCCACAAGAAGGGGTGACTTATATGGCACTTAAAAACAAAACAAAACAAAAAAACACTATACAATATGATCTGAGAATTATGTAGCTCTTCAATATCTTATAAAGTGATTTTGAAAAATTCCTTGTAATCTACTGCAATATTAAGTATGTGTGTGCAAAGAATACATTGAAAGCAAAAACAACCCAAATACACTATCACTGAGTCTCCTAGCAGAACTCACTGCTTACTTTGACGTAACTCCTCTCATGGAGTCACTGGTTTATGACATTAAGAAACCTAAAATCTTTAAACTTATTAAAAAAAAAGTTTTCCATTTCTTGTTATTTGAGGACAAGCAAAACATAATCCTATAGTTAATTTGTTTTATAACCTTTTTAGGTCACCTAAAAGGAATAGCAATAATAAGTAAGTAATATAAATACTCCCAGATAAAATACATGTAATGGAAATACAAATTTATCTTTTAAAAGGAAGCAAAGTTAAAAATGAGCTTTTAATGCACCAGTAGGAAGGAAAATAAGGCAATTTAGCTCTAGAAGAAATAACTTAGAAACTATTTATTCCAAAAGAGTAGACTTTCAATTTAGAAAATATGATTTCACATTGATAACCTTTGTTCTGATTATTTTATTTTTGCTGCTTATTTTTCTACACTTGCATAAAGTCTAAATAAAATTTAAATCTTAATATAAGTATTTTCATGATTGACAATCCCAAAACCATGAGATATTCTAAGTTCCTAAAAATACATTTCATAATTTCCTCTTATGATAATCTAAACCACATGCGCATACTCACAGCCTAAAGAAAAAGTTTCTTCCTATGACTACTCCAAAAAAAGAGAGGAGTCAATATATTAGTAATTCCTTTACACCAAAGGCTCACCAATGTCTCCAAGGTGGACGAGGCAGTGCTGGCAGATATATGAACAGGAGCTAGACTGTGGCTTCACTATGGCGCTGGTATGCGTCTGTTTATTGCTGATAATTCCCAATTGGGAAGACTTCACACGGCATGGTAAATCTACATTAAACACTGTACACAGTTCTTGTAATAACTGAAAGAAAAACACAAGCAATACTTAGTAGAAAGATGTGTTTTAGCAGTGAAGTCTGTGTATATTTATTATCACATACTGCTAAGACCTGAGGTAAAGCCTATATGAAAACTATATGGTAATCTTTGATAGGATAGCTAGTATCATTTATGATAAATCATCTTTTGAATTCTCAAATATTACAACATTCTAGAATGTGCATTTAAGAGGAACAGCAGCACTTAAAAAACAAAACCAACTATGTACCTAAATAGCACTTGTTTTTTTTTAATATTTTTTTAATCGAGATGAACACAATACCTTTATTTATTTATTTATTTTATGTGGTGCTGAGAATTGAACCCAGGGCCTCATACGTGGGAGCCAAGTGCTTTACCACTGAGCCACAACCTCAGCCTCCTCAACAGCGTTTTCAGACACATTCAGCAAACAAAGGAAAGCAAGAAATTCCATGAAGTCATCTATTTACATCTCTCAAAACACACAAAACCAATTAAAGACTGGTTACAAATGTCACTTAAATGAAAGCTAAGGTATTTGTAAAACTTTAAGAGTTACCTGACATTTTTAAGTTCTAGGCTAATTCTTTGTATATACAACAGAACTCATGGTATCATAGACCTTAAGTAGATTACATTCCTTCTTCCTTCATTTTCTATTCTTCAGAGTATGAGGGTTCTTTCTCCTGGTCAGAGCTAACTCCTGTGCCTGCACATGCCTGTTATTCCTTGCTTTTCTCTCTCCTGCCTATCAGCCCCACCTCCTGCTCTATTCTTTCATCTATTTCCAACTTCTCATGTATCTATCTGGTGGCCTAAACCTATCGAGGTTTACTATAAAAAATAAATATGATCGCAAAACAAACAAACAAACAAACCCCACTCTCTTTTGACCCTAGAATCCTTCCCAGTAACTTTCTAATAGCTCCTCCTCTTCCTCCTTTCAACCAAACTCCTTCAAAGGAGTCCACATTTTTCCTATCTGCTTTGTTAACTTCTATCCACCCCTGAATTTTTCACAAGTTCAAAGCCAGCCTCAGCAACTTAGCGAGACCTGGTTTTTAAATCTATATATATAAAGAAGAGCTGGGGATGTGGCTCAGTGGTTAAGTGCCCCTGGGTTCAATCCCTAGTACCAAAAAAGGGGGGAGGGGCTAGGGTGTAGCTCAGTGGTAGAGTGCTTACCTCGCTAGCATGTGTGAACACCTGGGTCCAACCCCCAGTATACCAATAACAACAAAAAAACCCAGTGGATCTTAGTTGATCACTGAGCTTTTCTTTTTTTTTATATATTTCTCTAATTATACCTTTTCAGTTTCCTTCATTCAAAGGCTTTCTTCCTCCCATCTTGTCAAGGATTTAATTCTTGGCCCCTACATAGTTCTTCCCATTCTATTCTCATTTATTCAACTTTCAGAAATACATTTGTTCAAATATTTTTTCTAAATATTATTATATTCATTCAACTATTTGCCTACTCTCTCAGGCAAAGGTAGAGTATTACACGGTAAGCAAATGAAATACAAACATGAATAAGAAAATCTGTGTCCCTGAAAGAGCTCATAGCCAAATGGGCAAGTCAGATAGAAAGGGAGAGAAAAGAGGAAAGGGGAAAGGAGGAAGGAAGAATGAGAGGGAGAGGGGAGGAGAGAAAGAAAGCAGGGTGAATAGCGTAAGTCAATAGAATATTCTACACCTATAATAAATTTCATTCCCTAGATTATTTTGTCTCACTCATCCTTCTGATAAAGCAGCAGTAACACAGTGTATGCAGTTATATAGTTCCTTTTTTCAGATAAGGATGTGAGAACAACAAATATCTAGTGATTTGACTAAGATTACAGAATTAGAAATAACCTTAATTCCATCATCACTCTGATAGGTACAGAATTCACAATCCAAAATAAAACGCCATCTAGGTACCCAACTCAAAGTATCTGAAAGGTGCCAGCTTTTCCCCCAAGACACCTCCATCAACTGAATATAGAACCAGCAAGTGCTTCCTCATGCCTTGTGTCTGTACACTTGTATGGGCAAGGAACTTGCTGACAAAACATGATGCTAAAAAGTGGGAAGTTAGGAAACAGAAAGGCACCTGCCCACATCCATGGCGCCTTTAAAAAAAAAAGGAAGCAAAACCAAAAACTGTGGAAGATGACCAAAGAGACATGAGAGGATAAAGAACTGAGTTCAGTAGTTACTGAAGAACAGACTGGGAAAGTAGGCAAGGCAAGAAGGAAAAAAATGATCACAAAAAGTAAATCATATACAGATTTTTAAAAATTATGTAGAATGGCTTTGTAATAAAATTCATGCCTGAATACATGAATTATAGGTGGAAATATCAGACAGAACAAAAGTTCTGCTGGTACAAAGGTTCTGGGAAGGAGAGCTCTGTTTTGTTTAGAGGCAATAACAAGGTGGAACCAAAAAAGAGGAACAGATGTTTTATAAGTTGAACAAAATTATATTTGGCAATTTTTTTTTTACTAAAACTATATATTATCTTTATGTATGAACCTGTATCCCATCTTTATGAAGTACCTGATGTACTCTACTTGGCAGCAGTTTCCTAAAACTAGGTGGGTGGCTAAGATAAGAAGTTGTTTAGTTCATTTTATTGTAGCATTAACCAGGAGATACTCATAAGGCTAGAGTAATTAATAATTAATGAGTAATAGAGTAATGATTAATAGAATACTATTGCTATTAGTAATAGTAATGAATTAATATTAATAGTAATAGAGTAATAATTAATAGAGTAATGAATAATTAATGCTCTGTGTTCTCCCCAAACTCCAATCATAGAATAAAATTGGAAAGGGAATCTATAAATATTTGCTCACTGTTTATTCTGACCCTAACATTTTCACCTTTTCACTGTAGTCTGAACTTGTTTATCTAACTACCTATCTGACAACCCTTCTTCAACATCAAATGGGCATCCTTCTAATTCAACATGGACAAAGTTGCTTTCCCCCTGGTGATTCCCATCCTAGTAAATGGTACAACCATTCAAATAGCAGCAGCTTTCAGTTATCAGCTTTGAAGACTCCTTTACTTTGAATTCCACAAACAACCCAATCTATCAGAGGAAGCCCTATTGGCCATTCAAAATTCATTTCTTTCCATCCTTACTAGCTTCCATTCCTGATCCCACCATCCAGTAATCTTTTTTTTTTTTTTTTGGTACCGGGGATTGAACTCAGGTGTCCTTGACCACTGAGCCACATCCCCAGCCCTATTTTGTGTTTTATGTAGAGACAGGGTCTCACTAAGCGCCTTGCCGTTGCTGAGGCTGGCTTTGAACTTGCGATTCTCCTGTCTCAGCCTCCCAAAGTGCTGGGATTACAGGCATGCACCACTGTGCCCGGCTTCAAGTAATCTTTTAAAAATGCAAATCAGAATGTTACTACATGTTACTACTCTCCAATGGCATGCAATTACACTAAAGATTAAAATTCAAAACTTTTCAGCCTATGAGGTCATACCATTGTATGTATCTGGAATTGGTCTACTTCTTTAAACAAGTCTGCACTACATATAACCAAGGAAAATGTATGGAACATTATTGTTAGTAACAACATAAACTGTTTCAATGGACAAAATAAGACAAAATAAAATGCAAGTCCTATTAATGTTAATATCTGAAAAGTCTAAAAAAGCATGTGAGAATAAAGAAGTCTGTTGGTGCTTATTCTATAATTCATAACTGGTCAACCATTGCCTGTGGAATGCAGGTAGGAAATAATCAATGCTTATAAAAACTTCAAAAAATGAATTTCAAAATTAAATTGTCCGTGTGTTTTCCCTTATAAAATATTTAAGACATTTGAATGATTTTATTATTCACCAGCATATATAACACTTTTATAAATACTGTGGTTCCTCAATAAAAATTATAATTCCTCCCCCATCTGTCTCTGTCTCTTTCCCACTCTTTTCTTCTGAGAAATGAAAACTCAAGAGTTCAGACAACTTAAAAAATAAAAACAAATTTGCATCACAAAAAATTATGATTCCTGCTTTAGTAACTTGCATATTTGTTTTGATTTACCAGTATCCAGTCACATGTATGTCACATCACAAAAACAGGTTAAGAATTAAGTTTAATATGACAAACCAATCGTATAATGGCTATTAAATATACCACAGAAGGTGAGTTTTTCCTTTCCAGAAGCAACAGCTTGCACTGCTAAAAGTTGGCAGAACATTGAAAATGAATTTTGAGAATAAGAACTAGAGTTCTTTCAATTATAAATTGTGATGTTTTTGGTCTAAATAAAACATAAATAACCTCCACAAGATGATAGCTATTTGATATCTTCCAGTACAGAAATGCTTTTATTTTTCTTAATTCAAAAAAAAAAAAAGGGCAAATATAGGTAGGTAGCAAGCAGCATAAGGAGAACTGGCCCATGATCTCAGTACAAGGTCTTCCACACCTTGTCTATTAAGGTGCTAGTTTACATATAGAAATTTATTAATTAAATTACAAATTGATGAGATAGGAATTTAAAGGACTGTGCTTACAGCAAATAAAATTCCATGGTCAGAAATAAAATTTGTTCATTTCTTGCCTGATACAGAAGTTTTATTGGGATGTGACCAAGGAAAAGAAAAATCTGTGATGATGATGAATATCTTATTATTTAAACTGATGAAAAGTTATTCCATTTTACAGATAGCTTAAAACAACTCTAAGACCAAGATAAATTCCCCTATATAAATAACACTATGATGAGGGGCTGGGGTTATGGCTCAGTGGTAGAGCGCTCGCCTAGCACGCGTGAGGCACTGGGTTCGATCCTCAGCACCACATAAAGATATTCTGTCCACCTACAACTAAAAAATAAATATTTAAAAAAATTAAAATAAATAACACTATGATGAAAACCCACTTCATGTTACAAAATTTAACACTCCTTTTTCTTTTGTACCAGGGATTGAACCCAAGGGTGCTTAAACACTGAGCCACATCCCAAGCCACCACCTTTTTATTTATTGGATTATTTTATTTTTTGTTTTTTCATTTATTTATTCAAATTAGGCTTACATGATAGCAGAGTGCATTTTGATTCACTGTACACAAATGGAGCACAACTTTTCACTTCTCTGGTTGTACACAATAGAGTTACCCCATATGTGCAGTCATACATGAACCTAGGGCCTTGCTGTCTGTTGCATTCCACCATCTTTCCTGCCCCCATGTCCCATCCCCTTCTTTCCCTCCCCTTTGACCAAAGTTTCTCCAATCTTCCCATGTCCCCTCCCACATTATGGATCAGCATCAACTTATTAGAGAGAACATTCCAACCACGCCGTTTTTTAATTTACTTTTATTTACTATTTTGAGACCATCTCACTAAGTTGCTTACTTTAGGCCTCGCTAAGCTGCTCAGGCTGGCCTTTGAACTTGAGATCCTCCTGCCTCAGCCTTGCAAGTTGCTGGAATTACAGGTGTGCACCACTGCACCTGGTAAAATTTAAATACTTCTTATCTAGAAAATTTACTTCTTATCTAGCACAACATAGGTGTTGCTTTCATAATGACTATACTCATACCCTTAAATTCACACTTGGAACTGATTTCTTCCACTATTTGACTAAAACTTTGCTTTCATTGTCCCTTTTCTATTCATACAGTAATACCTCCAACCTATAATCCAAAATCATCAACTTAAGAGTAGAATCTTTAGTTTTTTAAAGATCTCTGGTAAATAATTTTAGACATCTGTATTCATTTGAGATTACAGGTGATCAACCCCAGGATGATTCTTACAGTGGTTATACAACGTATTTAGATAAAATAAAGATGTGTACAAAAAACAGAATATTTGGGGCTGGGGCTGTGGCTCAGTGGTGGAGCACTTGTCTAACATGCATGAGGCACTGGGTTCGATTCTCAGCACCACATGCAAATAAATAAAATAAAGATCCATTGACAACCAAAAAAAAAAATTAAAAAAAACAACAACAACAGAATATTTACTACTAATACTAAGAAAACTGGTATATAATAAACAACTCACCTGGGTATAGAAGCCACTAGCTGCCTCTAGGAACAGAGAAAGGTTTGCCTGAACTTCACTCCGATTCGGGTTTGCTCGATTCTTTGCCTGTCCTTGTAGTGTTGTGATCTGATTCTTAAAGGCATGATTCCAGCTGAAAACAAAATGTAATTCTATTTGGTATAGCAGTGACTCACTGGGCAGACACTGGTCCCCCTGAGAACAAGAAAGAACTGTTATAATTATACCACACTGGACAGTAAACCTGCATTAAAGTTATTCATTTATTTAAATGACTTTATGTTCCCCTTTGAATAACAATAGATGTGCAGTAGAATCCAACTGGTCTTAGTAAACACTTACCAAATGTTTGAATAATAAGATTGTGGCTTCAGCTATTAATCTTTTAAGCAACTACAGTTAGAGCCTATTTAGAAATTTCAGTATAAAAATCAGAACTATGGTGGCAAGATTAAAGTAAAAATAAGCTATTAACAAAATTTCCATACATCGTGCCAAAAATAACTGTACCCTAACAAGTAACAATGTGAAGGGAGGATGTAAACATTAAGCTAGGCTTTATCTCTTATTTTACCAAAAGCCATTTCCCATAGCCATTTCTGTTCCCTCCTATCTAATAGTTTTACTTAGAGAATCAGTTTAAATTCAGTTTTGGTGAAATACAATCTCTAACTTGAAAAATCACAATAACTAAAAGGAAGCAAACACAAGAGTTTTGTAATCTACCTAGAAAACACCTAATTTTTATTAAATCAGTATCAACTTGAGGTACTGGGTTTTTTAATGATTTAGGAGGTCAATCACTCCCTCATTATTGCTGTTAACATCTCATTTTGATGTTATCTAATATCACATATATGGATTTTCATTGGTTGCTATTTAGCTCTATTACTAGGTTTCCTAAAAATATAAAGTATATAAAAGAAAGGTGTGGCAGATGAGAAAAACTAATCTTCACCGCAACTTAGGGTAACAGACATTACTAAACAATATTTCTTCACTGACTTTCAAATTTCCACTAGGCTCATGTCCCCAATCCAATTTTTAAGGCAGGGCCTTCCACAAGAGGTATTTATTTACTCACTTGGGAATCTGGTTACCTGTCATCTTACCTTCATACAAAGAATAAATGGAAAAGCCTAAATACACAAAATCTTTCTTTAGTTTTTATTGGGAGGGAAAAGAAGAAAGTATCAATTTTTTAATCAATCAATTTATTTGATTAACTTTCCATAATGCAAACACATTTTTCTGCTGGGGAAATTTATAGGATCCCATTTACCAAAGAAAGATTTTTCTAAAGTTTTTTTTGGTTGTTGTTTTTGTTTTGTTTAAATCATGGCTTAAATGTAGGACTGAAAACAGATAATCAAACACTCTTAGTACCTGATACGTTCTAAAAAAGCAGCCCTTTATAAGTTTCCACTCTAAACATATCTCTCTTACCTTTAAAACTGTACCTGAAATACCAATGGCTAGATATTTTGTCAAAAAAATTAGAAAATTAATTAATTTCTTCCTACCAAAAAAGCTTGTTCTGAGGCAGGTTAAAAAATAACCAACCAGTTTTAAAGTCTTGGTGAGATTCTTGATCTTACAGGAACAACCCAAATGATAATACTTACAGATCCTGTTCTACTTTCTTGTCTAAAGCGTATTCCAAATCAGTAACTAGCATTTTCTGGTACAGGTCCTGCAGAGCCTGCCTGGATGTCCAGACCTCAGCTGGACCCAGCTTAGAATCTGAGTAACAAAACAAAAATATAATACATAGACGGGTAAACAACTACATCAACAATTCCTTCCCTCTCTATTCCCCAAAGCACATTGGCTCTGAATATATTCCATGCAGAAGTTTTATATTATTACATTTCAAATGACCCACCTTCTAGTTAATGGCTAATTGTGAAGATGCTTTTCTATTTGTTAATCTTTTCACTTTGAAGTAATAACATGAACTAAAAAAATAAATAAAAAATGAATGGTTTACCCTTTGCTACTGGTTTGGTCCTAGTCTTATCACAGGAAACCATATGTTTCATAGTAAGTCAGTCACTCATTTGAAATAATGGACTATCAAGTCAGTCTGTCTACCCTCCTAACTCTTTCTCTCTTTGTCCAAAGAAGACTTTTCCTCTTTATTTTGAATTATTCCCACAAGTGTTCACATAGAATTCTCATATCAGCTCACCATCCAGCAGCTGCTTGGATATTTTGCTATTATTCCTATTCTATACACGTCAATACAATAAAGCCATGACAATGGGAATTATCTTAATGAGTGGTAAATTCCTCTTTAAGATGCTTTTGTGAGCCTACCACACTTGCCATTTAATGTGAAGAATAGGACTGGGGATATAATTCAGTTGGTAGAGTGATTGCCTCATATGCACAAGGCCATGGGTTCAATCCCTAGCACCAACAAAAAAAGAAAAAAAAAAAAAGTGAAGAACAGCTGGTAAAAGACTGGGAATAAAATCCTTATGAGGCTAGATGAGAGCTTGGATATAGAATAAAATCAGAAAGTTAGGCTATCACTATACATATTGCAAAATTGGTGTCACACAGTATGCCAGAGTCCTCCAAGGCATTTTAGCCTTTCTGATGTCTGGCCTCTTGAGTAGTTCAATTATTTGACAGCAAGCTGCCTCAGCAGAAGAACTTAATAATGGACTTTTGAATTACATATTTCTAATAACCCAGTTAAGGTATTTGATTTCTTTTGGGAATCTACTGCTGCACAACAGCTTAATCTTTTTTTTTTTTTTGGTACCAGAAATTGAACTCAGGGGTATTCAACCGCTGAGCCACATCTCCAGCCTATTTTGTGTTTTATTTAGAGACAGGGTCTCACTAAGTTGCTTAGCACTTCGCTGTTGCTGAGTCTGGCTTTGAACTTGTGATTCTCCTGTCTCAGCCTCCCAAAGTGCTAGGATTATAGGCGTATGCCACTGTGCCCGGCAATAGTTTAATCTTTACTCCTCTTTAGGTTTGCTATCAGTATCAATAACCACCACAATACCATTCTGCAAATAGAATCTCCTAGATTTTTTTTGGGAAGCATTTTCTGCACATTAGACTTTATGCCATGTAATTCTTACAGTATTTTGTACAATTTTTTTTAAATGTATTTATTCTAATTAGGTATACATGACAGCAGAATGCATTTTGATTCACTGTACACAAGTGGAGCACAATTGTTCATTTCTCTGGTTGTACACAACAGAGTCACACCATATGTGCAGTCATACATACAAACATCTAGATACTTGAGTTAATGCTCAAAAAAGTTTACTGGCAGCTGGGCGTGGTGGCTCAAGCCTGTAATCCCAGCACTTAGGGAGGCTGAGACAGGAGAATCGTGAGTTCAAAGCCACCCTCAGCAACGGCGAGGCGATAAGCAACTCAGTGAGACCCTGTCTCTACATAAAACACAAAATGGGGCTGGGGATGTGGCTCAGTGGTCGAGTACCCCAGTACCAAAAAAAAAAAAAAAAGTTTACTGGCTAGTAAGAATAAAGTTGATTATAAATTTCTTGTCTCTTAAGTTTTCAATCACTAATAAATTAATAGATTAATTTAACCCTGCTTTGGTTCACTGATGGCAAGAAAGGGGACTATCAGAGATCATTAACTCTATCACACTGATTCATTTAAGTGATCAGATTTAATGTTAGGTAAAGTTTCTGGCAGCTAGATGTCCCCTATAAAAGTCAAACTCTAAGACTATTTACAGAGGCTATTCAATGCTTCAAAAAAAGTAAATGGCAGAGATAGCCTGATGTTGCTCCATAAACTATTTTTGTCACATGATTCAGATTATGCTTTCAATGCTAATTCAAGAGCAGAATACGGTAGCAGTTCAGAGCTGACGATGGTGCATACAATATGGATAATGATGACAACTGGTTAATATTAGGAAGAACTGATGTGCTAAATACTAAGTAAATCTTTAATAAGCCTTCCTTTTTTTCTTGAATAAGATGACAGTAATAAGATGACCCACGAACTCTAAGCATTAGCCTGTGATTCTAGAAGTTGAGGAAAAGATACTTCAGCAGTCTCTACCTTCTTGGATTATAAATCTTGGCAGGTATGTTGGTTATCAAAATAGTTTAATTTTGCATGGGTTTTACTGTACAACAAAAATTATAATAAGATCTATTATCACATATCCCTTTACTTGCAGGACAGTACGTGTTGTTATGGTGGATACACTGATCACTACATAGCTATTACTATACAGTTTCTTATCTTGGAGTTAAAATCTGCTCCTGTCAGTGTCCAGGAATTCTAAAAAGACCTCAGCTATTACTCAAAGCAGCAAAGATATGAGAGAAAATAAATAAATGTGGCAAGACAGCTCAATGAATTAAAAACTTTCAGTAGAGTTTTCCTGTAAACATTTTTTCTAACGGCTCACCCCTACTCAAGTTTGAGCAATTATAAATAGGAAAAGAACATTTTCTCTAGGAAAATAATAACCTAACACCATAAAATGTTTTTACTTATATGGAGAATGAATTATTTTCTGTCTTAAACTGATGATAAAAAAGTTTATGAAAAGTAATTACACATATCAAATTAGGTAATATTCAATTAATTGTAGCATATGTTATATAAAATACCTGACAGGTATATAAGTAAGACTTCAAAATATAAAAATAACACACACAGCAAACAGCAAGTTATCATCTCTTTTGGCAACTATGACAGGACTTAGTGGTACAAGTAATACAGGAGAAAGAATATCCTTCCATTAATTTAATGGTATCAAATAAGCTATGAAAAAGAAGTAAGTTAGCCAATACCTGTCATATCAGCCTTCAGGACTTCTGCCTGCCTAGATAGGGAAGAAAGAACATCAGTTAGAAACAAATTAGGCCTAACCAACATAAATAACAATAAAAATTAAGTGAAGCCATTTATTACAGTATAATTAAGGCTATTATACGTCCCTGCTTGTATATCCTGGGTGGCTAGCACTAGATCTTGACAAATTGATGCCATTACTTAAAAGCTTACAGGATCGTCAGTGACCTCTTTTATCAAGTAGTTTACTTTCTTGTTGTTTTCCTTTAATCTGACTTTAAATGACACACATTAAAATTCAAAAGTTTTCCCTTGCTGTCAATGATCCTACTGTGTTTCTCGGTTTTCTAGTTACATAACTATTTCAAATTTCCACTCTTGTCAAGCTGTTCCCCTTCTTCACTAACTAATGACAGACTTATTTCTCAGGGAAAATAATTCCCACTTACTAAATACTACATGTATATTGTCCTCTTCTTACTTTGTCTTGTTAAAAAATCAGAGGTATAGAACCTCTTATTTAAGACCCAAACTCTACTTATGTATGCTCTTTGCAAGGGCTTGTTCTTTTAACTAACCTCTCTCTTTTTTGACAATTTTAAAACTTCTACTGGATCCTTCCTTCAGCATTTAAACATGTCTAAGCCTTTCACATATCTGAGTGGCCCACTTCTCACCCTAGCCCTACATTACCCTCTAGCTGCTGCCCCTTCTTTCTCTCTCATATTCTCCAGGAACTGCCTGTATTCAAGAAGCCCAATATCAAACTTACGATCCATCTCCAATCTCACCCCTGGCTGTCTTTGTAGTATTTTTTTCACTTCAGCAAATATATTACAGCTTTGCAGTTAAAAGCAGAAGCTGGGAAGTCATCCACTGAAACTCTCTTCTTTGCCTGAACTGCTACAAAGCCATAAAACTGCTTTCTTCACTCCACTCTTGCTCCATCTCATTGTGTTCTCCCACTGCTGTCAGAAGGCTCTTTTAAAAATGCACACCTGGGGGCTGGGGCTGTAGCTCAGTGGCAGAGCCTTGCCTAGCATGTGTGAGGCACTGGGTTTGATCCTCAGCACCACATAAAAATAAACAAACAAAATAAAGGCATGCTGTCCATCTACAACTACAAAAATTCTTTTAAAAATGCACACCTGATTTATCAATTATCCACTTAAAACATCTGAATGATTTCCCACTGTTCTTAAGGTACATAACAACATCTTTTGTTAAAGTGTCCTACAAAATTCTATAGTCTCTGAATTCTACTTTCACCACTCTTCCCTCCTTAATCTCCATGTTTCATTGCTGGACATCTGGGCCTTTGTAAAGGACAGTCCCTTGGCTAGGAACACCTCCTCCTCTTTGGTTAATGTATCACTTACTTTTTCTCTGAGTCAGAACCCATCTAGATTAAGGACATTCCTATTTATGCTCTCAAAGCACTTGTATTTTTTCTTTATAGCACATATGGCAGCTTTTAAGAATGCTCACCACTGCAAACAGCTGCCTACTAGCATAATGCCTAGCACACAGCAGGCATCTGATAAACATTTTTCTAATGAAGAAAGGAAAAGGTATGTCATTTTCACATATTCTGCTTAATGATCTCATTCATACGTGGGTCTGAAGAAGCTGATCTCATAGAAATGGAGAATAGAAGAATGGTTATCAGAAGCTGGGGAAGGTAAGGGGCAGGGGAGGATGAGGAGAGATTGGTCAATGGGTACAAAGTTGTAATTGCAGTGCAGGAATGAGTTCTGGTGTTCCGGGGCATAGCAGAATAATCATGGTTAACAATATGTACTAAATATTTCAAAATAGCTAGAAGAGTGGATTTTGCATATTCTCACCACAAAGAAATAATGAACGTTTGAGGTGACATATATACAAATAACCTGAGATTACACATTCACTGAAACACACTGTGCCCCATAAAAATGTACAATTATACATGTCGACTAAAAGCAAAAAAATTTTTTTAAAATAACTGTAGTAAATTTCATTTAAAAAATAACTTTTTGATATGAAAGCTAGAGATTAAGGTTCTAAAATTTTTACTGTAAATAGTTACACATAATGTTTTAGGTATTTAACAGGAATTGTGAATTTTAATTTCATTAAAACAAAGTGAATCCTTTTATTTTCTTAGCCTTAATGAAGACATGTTTAATTTTAAACTAAGCTTTCAAACAAGAGAATCACAGTGGAGTACTATAGAGGTAACCACAAATCTCATGAGAGCTATCAATATAAAGGAACAATATTAATTAGCTATGTTAAATTCCATTATCCACACAGCCTAAGACCACTGCTCATTTTAGGTATCAACTTTTGGCATTAAAAAAACCATCACAGCCAGGCAGGGTGGCGCACTACCAGCACTTTGGGAGGTTGAGACAGGAGAATCACAAGTTCAAAGCCAGCCTCAGCAACAGCGAGGTGCTAAGCAACTCAGTGAGACCCTGTCTCTAAATAAAACACAAAATAGAGCTGAGGATGGGGCTCAGTGTTCAAGTACCCCTGAGTTTAATCCCTGGTACCAAAAAACAAACAAACAAACCCGTCACAAGGCTATTGGCTTATGCTCTTAAAATCTAAGATCATGGGATTGGGATTGTGGCTCAGTGGTAGAGCGCTTGCTTAGCACGCGTGAGGCACTGGGTTTGATCCTTAGCGCCACAAAAATAAAGGTATTGTGTCCACTTTCAAATAAAAAATATTTTAAAAAATCTAAGATCATACAACTTGGTGAATCATATGTCTCCTATCCTACCAATGTCCCTTCTCTCCTACAAAATGGAATACTACCCCAATGAAGTATTAGTTTTCCATTTTTATTGTGTACAATATATAAGTAATGAAATAAATGGATATGTGATCTTATGCAAAATCTTTAATAAAGGACAAGACAAAATTGGCTATTATATTAGTTTACTTCATTGAGAAAAAATACTAGGGGGCTGAGCTTGTGGCTCAGTGGTAGAGCGCTTGCCTAGCACACATGAGACACTGGGTTCGATCCTCAGCACCACATAAAAATAAAAGTAAAAAAAAAAACTTTCTTAAAAAAAAGAAAGAAAGAAAAAATACCATACCTCAATTGTTCAATTGGTTTTGTAAAGACTTAGAGTAGAGGGGCTGGGGACATAGCTCAGTTGATAGAATGCTTGCCTCATGCACAAGGCCCTGGGTTCAATCATCAGCACCAAAAAAAAAAAAAAAAGACTTACAGTAGATAGTTTAAAGTCAATACTTATATAAACAGATAGAGCTTTAATAAATATTTTCTCTTGGCATAGGGTATGGCAACATGAGTTATTTTTCATTCTTGCTTTGAGCTGAATTAATGAAAAGAATGTGCCAACAATCCAAAAATTAAGTCACCATGCTATTAATTACAAAACACTTTTATAAAATATAAAGCTTTCAAAATAGTAACTATATTGTCTTATTAAATAAGAAATTAATCACTGCTATCAAGCAATAAAAAGTGACTGAAAGACTGAATGAAGTCTGGAACACTGAGTGACAAATATGTTGAAATCTAACAATCTGAAGCAGCACTCCTGGAGACATCATCATCATCACCTATGAATACACTTCAAAAAATTCTAAGCACCATGTACTGCAAGAGGTAACACTATACACAGTACTTATTATTGTTTGACACTGTTCTAAAGTAATCATTTAATTCACACTATGTACTACTGCCTCCATTTTATCCCTGAAGAAAACCCAAGGAGACAAGAAGTTAAGTAACATGCTCAAGATCAAAGCTAGTAACCAGTAAAAACAGCATCTGAACTCAGTTTGGTTCCAGTACCTAGCTCCTAACCATTATATCAGTATTCCTCTCTCATACAAGGGGGGGAGGGGATATTTGGTAGTAAGAGCCCATAGAACTGGGGATTTTAATAACCATTTTAAGATAATTTTTATTAAAGTGGGGGAACCCTAAAATTTGGGTTATCTTTTTTAACAAATTCCTTGATCATACATAGCACTTCTGTAACAATGCAAGGTAACAAATAAAGGCTACATTCTCTTAAGAACATGCACTCTAAAATTCATGGTTTAAATACAAGATACTTCTAAATTGGGAGCATATACAATGGGAGATTTTCTATTAGAACTCCAGATCCCCTTTCTCTATAAAGAGAATTCAGAAGTATAAACCCGTATCTTCTAAACTCAAAGCTGCTGAGAAAAGGCAAATCACTCTTTTGCGGGGCAGGGGATGCCGGGGACTGAACTCAGGGGCACTCGACCACTGAGCCACATCCCCAGCCCTATTTTGTATTTTATTTTGAGACATCGTCTCACTGAGTTGCTAAGTGCCTTGCTAAGCTGCTAAGGCTAGCTTTGAACTCTTGATCCTTCTGCCTCAGCCTCCAGAGCCGCTGGGATTAACAGGCATGCGCCACTGCACCTGGCTCATCACTCCCTTTTACTTTGGGAGAAGAGGTTAGTTTCTTTTCTTGGGGTGGGGTGGGAGGCGGAAGTAATATGAGCAACAGCCAAGGTAGGTTTTCTTACTCTGTTTATTTGTTTACTTGTTTCCAGAGTTCTAAGGAGTGATTAGGGGTAACAATATTCTGTAATCATATCCATAAACATAAGAACCTAATCATAATCATTTCTGCTACATAATAGGCCAGATACTATAAAGTGAGTATAGTATACTTACGCACACACTCACAGAAACTCATATGTAATATATAGTTTTCTCAGACATCAGTATGTCTCATGGTATTAATCACAGAAAACCAAAACCTACTTCTGCATTGTTGAATTTCATTGAGAACCAAGAATCTGCTTTTCTCAGTATATTAGTAATACTACTAATTTGCTTTCTCTCTATGGCACTTTATCATGCATTTTCAAATTTCCTAATACTCCAAGCTCTAAACCTATCTTTGAAAATATGCACCTAGTTTTATTAACAGCCAATTGTGATCTGGAAATTTCAAGAAAGAAAAGGCAAAAGAAATAATAAAACAATAAAATGCAAAGCTGAGTGAGTGAGTGAAGCTGACCAGAACACTGTTCAGGTAGGAAATCTCAGAAGATGAAGCTGGAGAACCAAGGAAGAGAGCAGACTGTGAGAAGCATCCTATGAATATGTTAAGGAGTTCAAATCCTGTACTTCTACCAATAAAAAAACCAAAGCTGAATTTTACGTAAGGATTTAGCATTGTTAGATTTGCATTTTAAAAAGAGTTCTAACAAGATGTGTGAAAGATGTATTTTAATAGGTCAAGACTGGAAATGAGGAAGTGATAATACAGGTGGATGGAAAAACTCAGACTGAAGACATATCTGGAAGTTAAACTAACAGAAGGGAGATCAAGCAGAGACAAGAGTACAAAAATCTCTCCCAGATTATTAGTTTAGCTGGGTATCTGAGAAGGTAAATGTGTGTAAGCAGCCATTTGGAGAAGAGATACTATGGGGAATAAATAAAACAAGTTACATAAAAGAACGTAAGTGATCTCTCAAAAAGGGAGAGGTAATCTGACTATGACCACCAAATTACTTTTGCCCCGATGGTTACTGACTGCCTAGTCAAGTGGCACCTCTCCCTCTACTGCTTCATGAGATCCCTTCTGCAGACACATTGGATTGAAGATATTTCAAGGTAGTGGTAAAAAAAATCCTAGGTTCTCTACCACCACACAATGCTAAGTGACAAAAGTACAATAAACTATTTAGATGTCATAAAGACTATATTCCTAGTATGAACAGAAAATAAGTCCTGAAGGAGTTACATAAAGAATTGAGTCATAGATGTTTTTCTTTGTTTCTCTCTAAACATTAGTTGTGATTATATTGCTATTTAACATTTCAAAAACTGGATCTGATAATACATCCAGCAAACTATAAATTATAGAAATGCCATGCTAATTGATAATGGACTCTAAACTCATCTGTTAAAAATTAACAGTCTAATAATACAATTAGATCATATATGCTTTCACCTATTATGAAAACTTTAAATTGCACAGCAATTCTATCAAGTGAGATATAAGTTCCTCATTTTGCTGATGAGGAAATGGAGGCACAGAGTGGTTAAATTTGCCCAAAGTCATACAACTAGGAAGTTCCAGGGCTTGGGATCTACCTGCAATCTACTCCCAGAACCAGAGTTCATAAGCATTATAGAATAAAGTAGGTCTTTTGAAATAACCCCACTACAGGTGTCACTGTCATAGTATTGATTTGCAGGAGCAACTATCACCTCAGTTAAAAGCCACATCTTTAAGATTAAGTATCTTCCCATGGTCTGTCATTATAAGATGCTGTAGCAAAGAGTTAATAACTCATCATGTAAAAGACTTCTCTAGTACATTATCATGAACATATTTCTGTAAGCATTAGGAGGCTTAATTGCGTCCCATGCTGATGTAAAGAAACCAGAGCTGATGTCTCTGGCACGCAAATAAATTACTATATATGTAACTGAAGCACAAAATTTTCATTCTAGAGGATACTCTACAAGATGGATCACATCTCTAGGCTTATAAATATTCAGAAAACTCATACATAACATAAAAATTTCTTAAATTTACTTCAGTAAAATTTTAACAAATTGTTCCTTGAACCACAGGTACAAATGCTCATGACAAAGTAAACATGCCAAAGTTCTCATAAAGCCACATAGTTTAAAAAACAAACAACAAAAAACAAAAAAACTTTAGCATGCCCCTCCCCCATCTTGGTCAAAATCAAAATCTTTCAGAAAGTCTCCAAGTCTTCCATTAGTGCTAATGAAATACAAATACTTTAACATACATCTCTAAAAAATGAATAAAAACATGTAGAAATCCCTTTTAAGTTTTATCCTACCTAATATTACTTGATTTCAGATGCTCCTCTGATTTCAAGTTTTCGGTCCTCATCTGGGACTTAAATGAAACGTTTTCTCCCACAATGACTATCTGCAAGAACATCCAATTTCTCATAAGGTAGAATGGTCTAAGACATTCTAGATAGAGGAGAGGAGGAAAATATGAGTTAACTCACAAAAACAGATTGCCTGGAATAAAATTATTTTTCTTTGAAATGATTTAATGTGAAAGGCAAAGAAAAAATATTGAAGTTTTTTCTTTTTATATTTAGTTTCTTAGAATATACCCTTTCAAATTGTTTCATATATTTCTAACAGATCCCAGTTATAGACCAAAATGTTATCCTATTCTAGTCTGTCTCAATGTCTGAAAGCTGAGTGATCTCCATAGGACAGATACAGGTTACCCAGCAGGGGTCTTGTAGACCAGGTAAGAATGCCCTGCACAACACAGAAGCAGATAAGTTCCTTACTGAAAAAAAGACATGTTTGAAAAAAACTAAACCACAATTATAGGTGGTATGAATAATTCTAAGATTATTTTTTTAAAATGTCAGATTTTTAACATCTTCATTCATAGAACAATATTTGGTCATTTTTCAAGTGCTAGCTGCTACATTAAGGACTCAGTATACAATGATAAATGAAACAGATATGGTCCCTACCATAGATTTAAAACTTAATGTAGAGACAGACCAACTAGAAAGGAGGAGCAATAAAAGGTAGTGGTTACAACCATGGGCTGGGAAGTCACTATCTATAACTAATGGTATGCCAGGGACTAGAAATCAAGATATAGGAAAAACAGCACAATTTCTTTTTTTTTTTTTTTTTTAAATATTTTTTTAGTTATAGATGGACACAATGTCTTTATTTCATTGCTTTGTATGTGGTGCCGAGGATCGAACCCAGGGCCTTACGCATGCGAGGCAAGCGCTCAACCGCTGAGCTACAATCCCAGCCCAACAATTTCTTGAGGATATCAATTTAACTCAAAGATTTAGGCAGTTAGTTAAGTAACTACTGTTTACATTTGTAATTATGTACCAGACACCAGGCTAAATATTTTATATGCATGATCTCATAGAATGGAGGTATATGATATGATATATTTTTAAGTATCCTGTATACAGACAGCCAGGGTTCAAAGCAAGTCTGGCACTTGCTAGCTAACGTGATTACTTCTCTATGCTCTGGTTTTGTTAGAAGATAATAAAATAATCTACCTCACTGAGACGGTTTGAGGATTAAAGAAGTAATATAAGTAAAGCAATTAGGACCATAAGCAAGCCCTCAAAATATGATAGTCACGCTGGGCGCGGTGGCGCACACCTGTAATCCCAGCAATCTGGGAGGCTGAGACAGGAGAATCACGAGTTCAAAGTCAGCCTCAGCAATGGCAAGGTGCTAAGCAACTCAGTGAGACTCTGTCTCTAAAAAAAAACATAAAATAAAATAAAAACATAAAATTGGCTCAGTGGTCAAGTACCCCTAAGTTCAATCCTTGGTACCAAAAAAAAACCAAAAACAAAACAAAAAACCCTAATTAAAAAATAACAATAATAAAATGATAGTCACTATTATCATTGTCATTATCATTTAGAGTTATTAGTACCCCTTCCAACAATCCCAAAAGGTAAATGACATTATCTTCATTCTATAAATTAGGAAACTGAAGGTATGAACCCATACTATCAATTCCACAATAGACCACAAAGTTTTTCATAATTTTTGACAATAAGCCAGGCATGGTGGCACACGCCTGTGAATTCCAGCAACTCAGGAGGCTGAGGCAGGACTGCAAGTTTGAGTTCAGCCTTAGGAACTTAGCGAGACCATCTCAAAATGAAAAATTTAAAAAGCCCTGGGGATGTAGCTCAGTGGTAAAGTGTCCCTGGGTCAATCCCCAGTAAAGCAATAATATAACAAGTCTTAAGAGAAATTTCAAACACACAGCAGTGTACTTTGTTGCCATATTTCCAAAGCATATATTCAACCTCTTGTGACTTCAATTGTACTTTAGTGGAAAAGAATGACATAAAATACTTCACAATAAAACAGAAGTTCTGTACAGCGTAAGATCCCACAGCTTTCCACTTTCCATTTTATGATCCAATAAACTTCCATTAACTTTTAGTTTCTTGCTATTTTGCCCCCAAATATCATGATTCATGCATTTTCATTCAATCTCATTTCTCTATCTGGTTAAACCTTCCTCATATTTAAAATTCAGCAACTCCTGTAAGGGAGCCTTGACTTGGCCAAGTACTGGCAGCACATCTTAATGCCCATTTCGACTACAGCACTTGCAGCACTATAAGAATTCATTTGTTCACACATCTACACTCAACACTGTCCTTCAACCTTGTACATCCCAGTACCTAACAGTGCCCTATATTACAATGTGCTCAAACTTAAATCAATTAGAACTAAACAGTCTCTCAATTAAAGGTCAAGATCCTAAAAAAAAAATCAAGGTTTCTCAAATTTTGATAATTTTTTCAAAAAGCTTTTGGAACACAAAAGTTTTTAACTGAAAAAAAAAAGGTTAACAAACTCCCTTGTAAGTTCAGAAAACCTACCATTTTATACAGTTAACTAGAGAAATAGATGACTGTTTACTTGGCTCTCTGAAAATTCAGATTTTTGTTTTCATTGTAGTTTTCATCTATGCAGCATACATAGAACACTAAATATTTCTATAGAAATACAAAATCTTAAGCCTCAAATAGAATAATCTAAGTGAATTTAAACATGAAATTTAAATTTAAATTGGGAAGCTATTTCCTCTCATCTCAAATTTTACATTAGACAAGATATGTCAAGAACCATGATTTTCAACCCCATCAAAAAAATATCTTTTTTCCCCTAATAATCCACTCTTTGGCAATTATTAATACAAATAACAGTAAATGTTGGTGAGGATATGGGGAAAAAGGTTCATTCATGCATTGCTTGTGGGACAATGCAAATTGGTGAAACCACTCTGGAAAGCAGAATGGAGATTCCTCAGAAAACTTGGAATGTAACCCCATTTGACCCAGTTATTCCACTCCTCAGCATATACCCAGAGGACTTAAAATCAGCATACTATAGTGATGCAGCTACACCAATGTTTATAGCAGGTCACTTCACAAGAGCTAAGCTATGGAATCAATCTAGGTGCCCTTCAGCAGATGAACAGATAAAGAAAATGTAGGGCTGGGATTGTAGGTCAGTGGTAGCATAAGGCACTGGGTTCGATCCTCAGCACCACATAAAAAATAAAGTAAAGGTACTATGTCCATCTATAATTTTAAAAAAAAGAGAGAAAATGTGTTATATATACACAATAAAATATTACTCAGTCATAAAGAATGAAATTATAGCATTTGCCAGTAAATGAATGGAACTGGAGACTATCGTGCTAAGTGAACTAAGCCAATCACAAAAAACCAAAAGCCAGATGTTCTAACATGTGGATGCTAACACATATTAAGGGAGGGAGAAGGAAGAATAGAAGTTAACAGGATTAGACAAAGGGAAATAAATGGAAGGGAGGAGGATGGGGATAGGAAAGTCAGTAGAATGAATTGGACATAACATTCCTATGTTCATATGTTAATAGATGACCAGTGAAACTCCACATCATGTACAACCGTAAGAATGGAAAGTTATACTCCATGTATAATATGTCAAAATATACTCTACTGTCATGTATATCTAAAAAGAACAAAAAAGAATATAGCCCTTATGAAATATGAAAAAAAAACAAGAAGTGTTTCTCATAGATAAGATATGTAGTTGGAATTTTTAAGTGTTTAATCCCATTAGCCAATTTATGTGTTTTGATTGGGGAGCTTGATCCATTTATATTTAAAGAAATTCCTGAAAAGGAAGAATGTACCATTTCCATTTTGTAATTGTCTCCTGTGTTTCTTGTAGTTGTTTTTTCTGTTTTTATTTATCACTTTAACTTGTATTTCATTGATTTTTATAATCACATTTCCCTTTGTTCAAATCTTCTGTGAATATTATTTTATCATTACTGTGATGATTTTACAAAAGCTTCTAATACTACATTTTAAACTAGTAACAAAATGACTTAATTTCCATATAAAAATTATTTGGTTTAAAAAAATATTCTTTACAATAACCCCTGTACCTTCATGAAATAAAATATATATAACAAAATTAATATATTAAAATTAATTTTAAAAAGTCATACAGGTAATAGAAAAGAAAAACAAAAAGAAAGCAAGTTTGAATAAAATTAGTATCACCATAAATAGTACAAAAAGACCACTTTAGAAGATAACCATGAAGTAACCAGAGGCTTCCATATATGGACAATAGAAGTACACTCAACAGAATTCCAAACAAGGATATAAAGTGAAGCAAAAATGAGTAGATATTAGAATCAAAACTATTGTTAAGGTAAATAATAACAGCCTAGACTAAAAAATGGTAAGAATAAGTGAAAAATAACTGACATAGCAACAAGACAAGATAAAGACTTAGGATGTGATGGAAGACAACAAGCATGTCAGGGGAAGTTTCCAGACAAAGAGATAAAGGAAATGTGGAATATATTTTAGTCAACCATAAAGAATGAAATCATGTTGTCTGCAGAAAAATGGATGGAACTTGAGAACATTATGCTAACTGAAATAAGCCAAATTCAGTATGTGGAAGCTAGAGAGGGGGAAAGGGTAAGTAAAGGGGGAGAGATCTCATGAAAATAGAAGAGAAAGTGTAGAAAAAGGGGATCAAGGGGAAGGACGAGGTGAAGAAAAGAAGAGGTCCTGGGGAATGAAATTAAACAAATTACACTGTATGCACATATGAACGTGTACTAATGAGTCCCACTAGTATGTGTAATTATAATGCACCAATAAAACAGTTTTAAATGACAGACAAAAATAATAAAAATGGGAAAAATTGTAAAAAAACGAATTTAATAAGTGACTGTTACCCAAAATATAAAAGAACTCTTAAAACGTGATAGTGAGAAAACAAAGGTATGAGTATAACTTTTGATGGGCGACAGGGAACAAAAATAAGGTTGGAAAAAGAAATAGTCATTTATATAATGTAGAGGACTAAATAAATTTAAATTGAGGAAAAACAAAATCCAATTTTTATCTTGAAATAGGTGGATAATATGGCAGATGGCCAAGTTAATTAAATAGCTAACAGCAATATTTAAGATACTATCTGACTTAAAAGAATCTATAAATTACTATGGTACACATTGTATACTCTCTTCTTGTAGGTGGTCTCTGAAATTAAAAAAAACTAAAGATATACAAAAGTGAAATTTGATTTTCAATCAAAGAATCATTAGCTTGGGCTGGAGTTGTAGATCAGTGGTAAAGCACTCGCTTCACACATGTGGGGTACTGGGTTCAATCCTTAGCACCACATAAAAGAATAAAAGTATTGTGTCCATCTACAACTAAAAATATTTTTAAAAGAATCATTAGCACATACTTTCAACACAATGGTTTTACCTAGATAGGTTTTTTTTTTCCCCAAGATTATTTTCCCATTTAAGTAAAGAAATGGGTGCTATGTTATAAGCAATTTAACAAATTAAACCTGACACAGATCAGAAAGAGCCTACTGTGTATTATTTTATTAATGGCCCCCAATGAATCACATACTTCCTGGCATCTGCATCCTCATGAACTCCCTTCACACACTGACCTTGGGCTTGGTCCTGTGACTTACCTGCGCTAACTGGGCTTCAGCAAATATGACATAAAGACTTGATAAGCACTTGCGCATTTG
This sequence comes from Xerus rutilus, assembly GCA_028644305.1. Classification (NCBI taxonomy): domain Eukaryota; kingdom Metazoa; phylum Chordata; class Mammalia; order Rodentia; family Sciuridae; genus Xerus; species Xerus rutilus. The sequence continues at coordinate 76,621,239 of CM053410.1, forward strand.
GACATGAACTTTTGTAATGTCATCACTCCACTACGTAGTTGAGGATAAGAGACTGCTTGGAGAGATCTGGTCTTCCCAGCTATCACAGTCGTCCCAGTTGAGGGCCCAAACATTTGAATGAACTGGACCATGAAGGTCATGATCAACTTGACTTAGTCTGAGGGCTGAGAGATATTCCAGCACAACCTTTGAAGATACTGAGGAAACATATAATATGAGCTAACTTAAGATTTAAACTGGTTTCACCTGGCTGCTGTGTTAAACACTGACTGGCTTACCAGTAGCAGTAGTGGAGATAGTAAGATGCAATCAGACTCTGTCCAATAACATTTGTCAGCAGACTGATTGTTAGGGGGGGAGGGGGCAGGGAATCAAAGATGATTACAGTTTTCAGTCTAATCTGAAATAAAGGATTTACCATTTACTAACAAGGGAAGGCAACCAAAGATTTAAGGAGAAGAGTCCATTTTAGGAAAACGATGTTTGGCATGTGATATTATATAAGCATTCACTGTTTTTTAACGATAAGTCTGAGGTGATTCATTAAAAATCCAAAGCAATGTAACTGGCAGTTTGTTAGAGTCTGGGGTTCAGAGGGAAAACTGGGAGTACAGATACCCATTTGGGAATCCTCAATATGTATGTATAATTTAGAATAAGTATAGGAATACAGAAGTCTGAGAAACTCCAATATTTAAAGGCTATACTGAGAAGGGAACAGTAAACAGACTGAGGAAGTAAAATTTATTGAATATGGTATCCTGAAAGTCCAAGAAGAGAGAACAGAATCAATAAATGCTGCTGATGCTTAAAATGAGGCCTGAGAACTGACCACTGGACTTAGTAACATGGAAGTCAGTGAGGATCTTTTTAAGAATAATTTTGTTGGAGAAGAAGAGACATAACCCTATAGACCACCTCAAGAAAATGAGAAGAGATGACTGAAACTAAAACTCAGTTTATACGACTTTGTCAAGGAAAAAAAGGGGGCAGGAACTGGAGGGAAATATGAAAATCAAAAGGGTTTGTTTTATTTTTTTAATTTTTTTTTTTTAGTTGTAGATGGACACGATGTCTTTATTTTATTGCTTTGTATGTGGAGCTGAGGATCGAACCCAGGGCCTCATGCATGCGAGGCAAGCGCTCTACCGCTGAGCTACAATCCCAGCCCTCAGAAGGGTTTTTAAAGGCTAGGGTTGTGGCTCAGTGGTAGAGCGCTTGCCTAGCACATGTGAGGCACTGGGTTCAATTCTCTGCACTGCACACAAATAAATAAAGTCCACTGACAACTAAAAAAAGGGGGTGGGGGGAGTTTAATATGGAATAAATAACAATAAGGTTTTTTAAAAATATTTTTTAGTTGTTGATGGATCTTTATTTTATTCATTTATTATTTATACGTGGTGCTGAGGATTGAACCCAGTGCCTCACGCATGCTAGACAAGCGCTCTACCACTGAGCTACAGCCCCAGCCCAACAATAGGATTTTTAAAATTAGGTGAAATGGGATGAATAACAACATAGGAAAGATCTGACAGAAAAAAATGGATGAAGGCCATAGGGGCTTGTTCAAATATTATGCATGATTAAAAGGAAAAAAAGTCCCTGACAGAAGAATAAAATTTAAAACAGAAAGAAAGACAACTAATAATTATTGGAAGTCTACTAAATGACAAGTGAAATAAACCAGAGTTTAATTATAATAGACACTTGATATTTTTCCAATTTTATAAGTAAAGAAATAAAGATCAGAGATTTTAAGGAACTTGCCCATGGATGGTCACAAAGATATTATGTCTTGGGACTGAGGTTCACATCCAAAATTCTGTAGCCTAAACTTCTTCCAAACATACTGCATGACAGACCTCAATTCTCAACAGTGCACACACTCAAAGTTAACTTGAAAACACATTGTTGGGCTGGGGCTGAGTGGTAGAGCATGTGTGAGGCACTGGGTTCAATTCTCAGCACTGCATATAAATAAAGGTCCATTGGCAATTAAAAAAAATTTAAAACAAAAACACCTATTGTTTATGATTTCATCTGAATTTGCTTTTTTAACAGTGTTAAGACAGACCCACCTACCTCCCCTTGTTTCCCCCTAAACATGAAGAACTTCTCCTAGTGATTTTCCTGGTTTTAGCCTTTAATGTAAGTTCTTTTCCAGGAGGTATCTCTTTAGTTCTTCCTTCTCTCTTCCTCCTCAACACAGTGCAAAACAAAAATCCTAATTTTCAGAAATTTTTTTATCAATAAGACAATTATGGATAACACAGGTTTCCTATAATTTCTCATGTACATTATACAGAAGAAATAAATACACAGACTTTAATAGCAACTGTACAATGTTCTTGAAAGTGACTCTAAGTCATCATTACAAATAATTTGTCCTGTGGTTTAGGGCCCAAACTGTTGTTCATAGAAAAAGTTCCCAAGTACAAAATTAAAAGGGCAAGGAGGACACATTTTCATGCTACACGTTTTTTTTTTTTTTTAAATGGGTGAAGAAATAATGACCAAATATTTTCCAAATTTGATGAAAATTATAAACCCACAGATGTAAGAAACTCAATAAACTACAAGTAATTAAACAGAAAAAGAAAACCCACCAAGGCATTTCAATGAAGTGGTTGAAAAACAATTGTAAAAGAGAAAAATCTTAAAAGGAGACAAAGAAAAAAGAATTATATACCATAAGAAGAAATGAGTTAAGAATCATGGCTGGATGCTTATCAAAAACAAAACAAAACACACACAAAACCAGAAGGTAATAAATAGAACATCTTCAAAGTACTAGAAGAAAAAAAACAAAAAACTCCACCTATACTTTCACATTCTGTGAAAATGTTCTTCAAAACTGCTGGTGAAATAAATACATTTTCAGAAACATAAGAGCTAAGAACATTTGATGCCAAAAAGATCAATATCATAAGAAATATTTAAAAAATAAAAAGAAGCTCTTTGGGCTTTAAGAACGTGATACTAGATGGAAAACTGAAACTAAATAAAGAAATGAGAATTGCCAGAAATGATGAACAAGTCAGCAGACATAAAGTAACTTTTTACTGTTTTAAAAATCAACTGTTTTAAGAACAAAATATTATATTTTGGAGCTTAAAACATATATAGAAGTTTTGGGTTTCTTTTGGTACTGGAGATTGAACTCAGGGGCACTCGACCACTGAACCACATCCGCAGCCCTATTTTGTGTTTTATGTAGAGACAGGGTCTCACTGAGTTGCTTGGCACATCGCCATTGCTGAGGCTGGCTTTGAACTCGCGATTCTCCTCTCTCGGCCTCCCTAAGTACTGGGATTACAGGCTTGCGCCACTGCGCCCGGCTCTAGAAGATGTTTTAACAATAATAAACAAACAAAAGGGAAATGAAAGTATACTGTTACATTTTACATTAAACATAAAATGGTATAATAGACCTATACTATAAATCCTAGAGCAACCAAAGAAGGGGAGAGAGACAGACAGACATAGCTAGCTAATAAACCAATAGAAAAATAAAACAAAAAACGGAAACAGAATAGAGAAACTTATCTCTCAGTAAATAACAGAACAGGCAGGCAGAAAACCAGTTAAGGTTTGACCAACACTACCAACCAAACCCATCTAATTGTTTTTTATGTAATATATTACCCAACAAAAGAGCATTCTTTTCAAGTCTTGATGAATTCAAGACAGATCATATGCTGGGCCACAAAACAAGTCTCCAGAAATTTAAAAGAACTAAAATCACATAAGTACAAATCAATACAGAAACTCATCTGGAATTAGATGTCTAAGTTGACGAATAAAGTTGTCTAGGTCCTCAGATATTTGGAAATGCAACAATATCTTTCCAAATAAAAGGTCAAAGAAGTAATCACAAGAGAAATGTGAAAATATTTCAAACCAAATTAAAATGCGTAGAATGTAATAAAAGCAGTACTGAGATACTTATAGCTTTAAATGCTTGTATGAAAATAGAAAGGTCTAAAAGCATTGATCTAAGCTTGTATCTTAAGGAGCTAACAAAAGCATATTAAGCCCAAATAAAATGGAAGAAAGGAAATAATGAAAAGCAGAAAACAAAGAAAGTAAAAGCCAAAAAGTGATTCTTTAGAAATACCTATAATTTTCCCTAAATTGATCTATAGTTAGAACACAATTCCAATTTTAAAAAAAAATATACAGCAGGCTGTTTTTGGTAGAAACCAGCAGGCTGATTTAAAAATTTATCTGGAAACAACTGTCAAAAAGAATAAAGTTAATGAACTTACACTATCTAATTCTAAAACCTACTGAAGAGCTATGGTGATCACGGGTATAGGGGAGGGATCTGTATAAGGCAGAGGCAGACCAATGGAACAGAAGTCAGAAATAAATTAATCTATTTATTTATGCATGTATGTGTGTCTCTCTGTGTAGTTAATTTTTGACAAAAGTGCCATGGAATTTAATGGGTAAAAATAAATTTTCAATAAATGATGCTGAAACAACTGGAGGAAGATTTAAAACTAGAAAAAAACTCAACCTCTAACAATACATACAAATTAATTCAAAATGGATCCCAGACTCGATCTGTAAAATTTCTGGAAGAAAATTTAGGAGCAAATTTTTACAACCTATGGTTTGAAAGTTTATGTCTCCTCCCAAATCCATGTTGAAATTTAATCTCCAAAGCAACATTATTAAGGTATAGGTCCTTAGAAATTATCAGGCCACGAAGACTCCACCCTCAAGGATGGGATCAGTGCTTTATAATGGGCTGGAAAGAATTAGATGGGCCCTTTTTTGCCCTTCTATCCCTTCCTGCCATGTGAACACACAGCATTTGTCCTTGTTCTGTAGGATGCAGAAACAAGGTCTCATTTTAGAAACAGACAAGGCCCTCAACAGATACCAAACCTGTCAACACCTAGGTCTTGGTCTTCGCAGGCTCCAAAATCGTGAGAAATAATTTTCTGTTGTTTATAAATTACCTAGTCTCAGGTATTGTAATAGACACGTAAATGTACCACCCAGAGTAAATAATTTTTGGATAAGATTCAACAAAATCAAAAATTAATAAACTATGTTCATCAATATTTAATACTTCTGCTTTTCAAAAGTCATATTAACAACTGCCTGGTCTCAGTCACTGAGATGAGAAATTTTCAGCTCCTGTATAATCAATCTTAAGGGACCACTCTTGTACACACAGTGTCACTGACCAAAATGTCCTCATTGAGCATTAACGTGCACAGACACTCATATCAAGAATGAAAATATGTCCATGAAAACATTTTAAAAGAATGTTCCCAAAAAGCTTTATTCACAATAGCAAAAAAACAGAAACAACCTAAAAGTTCATCCAAAGGTGAATGGACGAACAAAGTGGTATGCACATGCAATGAAATACAATTCAGCAGTCAACAGGAAGTAACTACCAATGTTTGCCAACAATGTGGATGAACCTTAGTGTATTTTATGTCAAGCAAAAGAATACATACAAAAGAGCACATACAGCCAGGCACGATGGCACACACCTGTAATCCCAGCACTATGGGAGGCTGAGACAGGAGAATCACAAGTTCAAAGGCAGCCTCAGCAACAACGAGGCACTGAGCAACTCAATAAGACTCTGTCCTACATTAAACACAAAATAGGGCTGGGGATGTGGCTCAGTGGTCAAGTATCCCTGAGTTCAATCCCTGGTATCAAAAAACAAAAAAATAAAAATCAGAGGAATGATTTGCCTGAGGCATAGAAGATGAAGTAGGTCAGGACTGACTACCTACAAAGGGGCCTGAAAGAACTTTCTGGGGATTTGGAAATGTTCTATATCTTGATTAGTGTGGTGATTAGAGGGATATGTTTGTAAAAATTCATAATTATACATTTCAGATGAAGAGTATTCTATTATACAAAGATAATAATCTGACTGAAAACAGTATATGCTGGGTTTGGGGTATGGCTCAGTGACAGAGTGCTTGGCTAGGATGTGTGCAGCCCTGGGTTTGATCCCCAGAACATGTGCATAAAAATAAAATAAAAACAATATATGCTTATGAGGTTATCCCATATATATATACATATATATACATATACATATATATATAGGATTTTTGTTCATGGTTCCTGGTTCATAACTCCCTCAACCTATAGGATCTGTGCTGTTTCCAGGTAGATAGTGACAGTGACAGAACTGAATTTGATCTGCTAACTGCAGGTGTGCTGAGCAGGACCTTTTAAGGTCATGAAGTCTTTTGCATTGACTGTGATGTGTCAGCAGAGAAAAAGCAGGCAGTTTTGTGTGTCCATCTACAACTAAAAATAATTTTTAAAAACCACACTGTAAAGTGGAGTGGGGGTGTGGAAGGCTCTCCAGGACAACCACCTTGCTTACTGATTGCTACAGTCCGAATGTATCTCGTAAATTTCATGTGTTGGAAACAAATTCCCAATGCAACAGTTTTGGAAGGTGGGGTCCTAATAAAAAGTGATTAGGTAAGTCATGAGGGTTCAGATCTCATAAAGAGATGCGTGTTCTTTATCCTGAGACTGGGTTTGTCATAAAGTTGCCCTACTTGCTCTCTCCTGCTCTTCTCTGCCTTCTGCCACAGGATGACAGCAAGAAGCTCTCATGTGGATTCCTGGACTTCCTAGCTTCAAATACTGTATGTACCAAATTTCTTTATAAAGTATTTAGTCTATGGTATTTTATTAGCAACACAAAGGGACTAAGACACTGATAGAAACAGCTACATTATATAATTTACCACTGATTCTGTCAACAAATATTTGAGGGCCTATTATATCTTAGACATTATTCTAGACCCAGGGATATATAGCAGTGAAAAAGTACAGAAGGTTCCAGCTTTCAAGGGAACTTACATTGTTGACCAGGGGTTGTAGTAGATAATTAGTAATCAGCAAATAATCAGCAGATAATTAGATAATTAGCAAATCAACATATAAAATAATCTAAGGGGAATACAGCCTGAACTTGACTGGAAATAAGGCTGATGAAGACTCTCTAGGAAATACCAGATCCACCCTTAGAGGGTGGGTCTCAACCCAAGCAGCAGGACCTGAGTTAGATGTATAACAGCCACTTAACCAGTCTCAGGGAAACATCTGGCCCTTCCCAGGTTATTACTTGACCTCCCTTGCCCATCCAAGCACAAAGACTCATATGAACTTTAGCATGAAGCCCAGACCTGGGCAGAGCAGCCAAGCCTTTTCTCTATCTTACCATTTAACACAACACTTAGCACTCTAGGTACTTTATATGAGTAGAACTAAATAATTCAATTCCTGTTTACTCTGCTGTTTGACCTTTGGTCTCTCTGAGTTTCAATTTCCTGTATGAAAAGTGAAGGCTTGTTTTTCAAGATTTGTCATTTAACACATGAATGGATACTGTTAATGCTAAAGTACTTATGAAAAAAAAAAAGTATTGGTTGAAGAAAAGACTCATAAACATTTTGTGTGTCCTGAATTGACCTCCATATAATAAACATATTACACCACCAGTATACACCTGGGCTGTCCAATAAGACACATGAACTCTTCACATATTTAGCATGACTGAGAAACTGAATTTTAACTTTCATTTAGTTTAAATGACTTTAAACTGCCACATATAGCTTAGACAGCACAACTGCATATTAATACCACCATTACTCATACCCTAATAGAGTGAAAGGAAAGCTTCAAACCCCACCCACTTTCCTCCAATCGTTCTCCTGCCATCATTCTAAAGGCAAAGATAAAATCAAGAGCAGCTTTTGGTCAATAGGTAAGAAACATAGCTGTTTCTTGGTAACCACAGGAAACTAGTTCCAAGACCTACCTCAAATACCAAATCCATGCATGCTCAAGTCCCTTATACAAAATGGTATAGTGTTTGCATATAACCTATACACATCCTCCTGTACACTTTAAATCACCTTTAGATTACTTGTAATACCTAATATAATGAATTTACTAAGTAAATATTTTTCATACTGTATTGTTTAAGAAGCAATGACGAGAAGGAAAAATCTGCACATGTTTAACACAGACACAAAAGTTTAAAATATATTTTCTGCAGTTGGCTGAATCCATTGATGTTGAACCCATGAATTCAGAGGACTGAGTATACAGTAGTTGAAATCCCTTATGTTACATAGTTGGCTCTATTCCATATTAGTTAGGGTCTGAGAAAAATAGCACTGACTTTAATGTTAGAGTACTGGCATATGCATGTGGCTTTCCACTTCTGGCTCTGGCTGGCTGTCACCAGAACAAAAACAGAAATGTATCTTGCTCCTGTTCATCTCTGAGACATCTGTCACAAGAATCCTCATATCAATAACTCTGAACTGTACAGTACTTTATGCTCACTTTGGTTGGCATTCCTTTTAGAAGCCTAATATCTGACTTTTTCTTCCTATTTTTAAGGAATTTCTCAATTTATAAAATGCAGAACTTGCTTCCTAGTGTAGATTTACCCCAGCTTCCCTTGCAGCTAGCATCAGACAGATGATTCAGGGTCCATCAAGAAACACACCAAATTCATTTAAGTGGGTGCTAATGAGAGAAAGCAGGAACTATGGCTAAGCTCCACCCTAGACAGCAGCAGAAACTATACTTAGTTTCCAATAGCAATGGAATCGTATCAGGGATGAATGAGGTCAAGGTGGAGAGATTCAAGGTTTTGTACAGTATCTTCACAGGTGTCATTGGAGACCTTGTTCCTGTTGTATAGCTGTTGTGAGAGGCAGAATGATCCCCAAAGGTGTCCACAGCCTAATTCCCAGAAACTCTATATGTAAACCTGGAAAAAGAACTTTCCAGATGTGATTAAATCAAGAATTTTGCAAAAGGGAGACTATCCTGAATGATCTGAGTGTGCCTAATATAATTACAAGGATTCTAAAAAGTGAAAGAGGGAGGCAACAGATTCAAAAAGATGTGATAAGAGAAACAGAAGGTAAAGTGATAGGATTACTGGCTTTGAAGATGGAAGGGGGCTATGAGCCAAGGAAGGCAGGCAGCCTCAAAAGCTAGAAAGGGCAAGTAAAAGGATACTCCTCTAGAGACTCCAGAAGGAACAACCTCATGAGTTCATTTAGCCCAGTGGGGCCCATTTCAAACTTGTGACCTACAGATCTGTGAGATAACATGTTTGTGCTATTTTTAACTCACAATGTAGGTGGTAATTTGTTATAGTGTTAATAGGAAACTTCTACAGATGTTGAACCTAGGTCTCCAACTCCTACATGCTTAAATAAACCAGAAATGTTTCTGTTCCTCACAATTAATAATATGAACTCCCCTTATCCTTCCATCCTTACCCCTATACTGTATTAGCACTTCTTAAAAAGACAATGATATAGTTATTGCTTATCTCCATTGCTTCAATCAAGTATACTTAGCTGTGTTTATGTCACAAGGAAGAATATTACTGATTATTTAGACTCTACCATTCCTTTAAGAACAAGATATGTCAGTTCATATGAGAAATTCATGTGAGAAATTCAAAATGTTTGAATAAGTACAAGCTCATATATTACTAGTCAATATTTAATGAATGTCAGTATGGCCCTTTTTTTAAGAGAAAGTTTTCTCCCTTCAAATGCTAAAATGGCAACAAAAAATGGTGAACATGCACAAAAGTAATGTGACCAATGAAAGAGGAGTAAGAATAAAGAGAAACACCTACTTATTTATCTGAAAAAAATGTCAAAATGACTCAAAGAAATATTTTCTGGAAGAAAGAATATTTAAAGGGCAACATGAAAGAAAGAAGAGCTGGGCATGGTGGCACACACCTGTAATTCCAGCTATTAGAGAGGCCAAAACAGAAGTATGCCAAGTTTGAGGCCAGCTTCGATAACTTAGCAAGACTTTCTCGAAACAAAAAGGGCTAGGGATGTAGCTCAGTGTTGTAGTGCCCCTGGGTTCAATCAATGGTACCACAACCAAAAAAAAAAAAAAAAAAAAAAAGAACACTGAGGTAAAAGAAAGTTGTCCTTTTTCTTGCACTAACTACAGTCTTGCCATCTCAATTTAAATTGACAATATATTTAAGAAGGAAAACAGTAAATTCAAACTTGTCAGGCCACATACAGAAGTAAAGCTTTAGTTATTTGTTACTTTAAAAAGTCACACTTGGGGCTTAAAGATGTAGGCTCAGTAGCACAGCCCTTCCCCAACATGTAGGAGGACCAGCATCACAAAAATAAATAAGCAAATGACACTGAATTTTTCCTTTTGAAGCAACTTACTAAGATTTAAATTTCATGCACACAAAACCATACCCCTTAGCATTAGAAGCCAGCACATGAATATCTCTATATAATAATTCTACCTTCAATAAGGAAAAACGAGAATCCCAATCTTCTCTGTAGTTAAAAAAAAACTTGGAGGTTATTCTCTACTTGTCATATTAGCCCAGGTGGGTCAGAATTATTTGCTCCCATAAACAACTGTTTTTCAATATTCCCAAGGATCCTGGTAAATAGACTTATCAATGCTAAAGGCAGATACTGGAGAAAGAACAGCTACAATAAGGGAGAAGTAGTACATCAGTAAGATTACTTAAAGCAATCTAAATAAATTTATTTCAAATAGTAAAGAAAACAAATTTTCCCTTTCTGTTGTCCTCAATAAACTTTTGAGGGCTGAGGAAATAGCTCAGTTGGTAGAGTGCTTGCCTCACATGCACAAGGTACCACAAAATAAATAAATCCCCAGCACTACAAAATAAAGGAACTTGATAAAACTACCCACACATTCCCTACTGTTCACAGAAAATAAGTGCATTGGAAAGGTTGAGATTGATGAGAAATATTTGTTCAGATTATGTAATTATATGTTTTATATAATAAACATATAAAACAAAAATAAAAATCCTATAATCCTAAACAAATAAGCATGTAAGTGTGGAAATACACTTGGCATAATGTATAGTTAAAAGCATAGATTCTGAAACCTGATTTCTGGGTTCAAAACTTGGCTCTGTCATTTTGTGTATGACCCTAACCTTAACTACTGTGAGCCGCTCTTAGCTTATCTGTAAAACAGAGTAATTAATACTAGTATATGCCTCATAGTACTCTTTGCAATTCAAGGCATTAATAAACATGAATGTTTAGAATAATGCCTGGCACAAAATAAGTGCTATTACTATAATTAATTTTGTCAAAAGAAAAACAGCCTCTCTTTTCTATAAAGTTATTCCTCACTGCAGACCTATGCAGGCCTCAATGTCAGAACTGAAAAAGCAAAAAGCATATCAGTGTCTGCCAAATTACAGGTGAACAGGAGTTAACCCAGGACCCATGACAGAATCTAAGAGCATAATCATCAAAGAAGGCTTTCTGGCAACAAACAAGTCAAAATGATTCCTAAAAAACATTATTTACAGCTGGGTGCAGTGGCGCAAGCCTGTAATCCCAGCACTTAGGGAGGCTGAGACAGGAGAACCGCGAGTTCAAAGCCAGCCTTAGCAACGGCGAGGTGCTAAGCCACTCAGTGAGACCCTGTCTCTACATAGAACACAAAATAGGGCTGGGAGTGTGGCACAGTGGTCGAGTGCCCCCAAGTTCAATCCCTGGTACCAAAAAAACCCCAAAAAAACATTATGTATAAAATCATAAAACTATGTGCCAAGAGATTTTAAATGAAGGTATTAACTCAGGATTCCCTTTCAAAGTTTCACAAAGATACATATATGGCTACATCAGGTATACTACAAACATCTCCCAAATCCAACACAATAACAATAAATCCTCACAAAGGAAAGCAATTCCCTGTTAGTATTTAAAACAACAGAGAATCACTCATAGTAACACATTTTTGAAAGCCACCATCACTAGTAGTTTTACAGTAGCTGCCAAAAATAGCAGAGAGGAAAAACTAATCATTAATGCAGTATGAGTAAACAATGGCAGTAACAAACAGAAAGCAGAAAACTTAATGGTTACTGTGGTATAATATGAAATATATTTGGTCTTTGTCTCTGTTTCCTGTCACAGAGTAACTAAAACCCTTGGAATTTCCTGAGTGATAGAAATGTCTCATTATTCATAATGAATCCCTTTTGGTCACCTCTAAGTTTTATGCTAATGAGGTGGCTCAGGTTAGGGCTCCGAGATAACTTCAAGAAGAGGGCTGGTCACCAGGAAGACCAAGTGGTTAGAGAGTTAGAAATTTCATGCCCACCCAATGACCTTTAAGAAAGGAGAGAAGAATCTGGAAATCAAGCACTATAAAAACTACAGAACAAGGATCTGATGGATTTCCAGATTACTGAATACATGGAAGTGCTAGAAGGTTAGTGTACCCAGAGAGGGCACGGATGCCTGTGCTTCCTCTCCACTTCATATCTTGCTCTAACCATTTATTTTTTTAAACCTTTTATTTATTTATGTATTTTGTATGTGGTACTGAGGATCGAACCCAGTGCCTGAAGTGCGTGAGGCAAGCACTCTACCACTGAGGCACAACCCCAGCCCTTTAACCATCTTTTTCTTTTTCTTTTTTTTTAATATTTATTTTTTAGTTGTAGGTGGACAGAATATCTTTATTTTATTTTTATGTGGTGCTGAGGATCGAACCCAGTGCCTCCTGCGTGCTAGGCGAGCACGCTACCACTGCGCCATAACCCTAGCCCTTTAACCATTTCTTAATGTGGCTATTCATCTGTATGCTTTATAATATCATTAAAAAAAAACAAAAACAGATAATGTAAGTAAATTGTTTCCCTGAGTTCCGTGAGCCTCCTGACAAATTATTGAACCCAAGGAGTAAAGCTATGGAAACTCAATTTATGCCCTGTTGGTCAGAAGTATATATAAGTGACAACCTACTATTTGTGATTGGTGTCTGAAGTGGAGACAGTCTTGTGAGATAAGTCCTCAACCTGTGAGATCTAAGGATAACTAGCCTCAGAACTGATCTAAATTAGAATACCCACTGGAAAATAGCTTGCTGTGTGGGGAAAACTTTCCACACATCCGGTCACAGAAGTGTTCTGTGCTGTGTTGAGTGGATTAGAAGAATTACTGTTATTTTATTAGGTTGGCATCACATTATATCATTTTCAAACTCACTTTATAATACATGGTTGAAATTTCCAGAATCTAAATTGTCCTCTTGTTTGCATCTTACCTCACATGGGAACCTAGGAATCTGAAAATGAGGCATATTTAAAAAATAAAAAAAAAAAGTCCACATCTGGGTTTAAAACCAAGGAAAACTTGTGTTTCATCAAGCATCAAGAAATACACCTAGTTTAACAGGGTTCTTGTGTGAAGATGAAATAAATAACAGTCACTCAGTCTGAACCCTGTACCACTTACCTGGATCCCCTCTTCTAATTCCCTTTGTGTTTTCTCTCTCTCTGGTTCTATTGCTTCCTGCTTAAAACACTACTATGATGTGCCATTGCTTTCAGGATCAAATCCAAACTATAAGTTCATAATCTGTCATGTGACCACCTATCAAACCCATGTCCTTACAATCTTCCACACATCATTGATGTTGTAGAGAAAACAGGGAGTAATGGAAAGAGTCCATGGACTTTAAAAACAGGTAAGGCCTTTGGTAACCAGGGCAAATATAGTTTCAGTAGAGCAGTGGGGGCAGAAATCTAAGAGCATGAAGTAAGGATGCAGAGTCAGCACAAACCACATTTTTAAGGTGGTAATTGAGGAAGAGGAATGATAGGACATTGCTAGAAAAGATGTATAGGTTAAGAACTTGTTTAAATATTTATGATGGAGCTCCAATAAAGAGAAAGAGGTGAGATAGAAGAAACACTGTGAGATCCAGAGAGACAAGAACCTTAATATGGAGGAAGCCAACTTCTTCCCATTCTGAGAAGAGGGACAAAGGCCAGACTAGTTAAGGAGGGAGCAGGAATAAGGTAAGTCCCACCAAAGGGCGTTGTGCTATATGTACTGCCATCTGCTAAGAATACTAAGACTTCAAGAAAATAGTAAAAGTTTAAAACCACTGCTGTAAAGGCAAATCAGAGAGGGAAAAACAACTAACAGATACTATACATTTAAACAGCAATTAACTAGTCTGTAAGATTACCCTCCCACCCCCACCCACCACTGGAGCTACCTGTAGTACCCAGGGAAGGACACTGTCAGAATCTTTCATCATTTGTATTGAATTTTCCCAGACAAGTGAGGTGGAAGGACAATGGGACAAGGAAGAAAGACATTGGTAAGACAGTAAAGTGATGTCTAAAGATGAGCAGGAAGTGAGAGCAAAGCCAGGAGAAGGAAGAAAATGAAAAAGTAAAGATTGACTAATAGAGAAAAAGGAAGAAAAATCAATACACTAGAAATCTTAACCAGAAGCAGTTAATTTAACAGAGATGAAGCTGTGGTCAAAACAGAATGGCTGAATTTAAGATTTTAGAGGCAGAAGAATTCTGAAGAATGATGAATTCTAAAGTATAATCTGAGCATACGTGAAGGTTAAGTATATTAACAAAATGGTTAAGAGATGAAAGATCTAAAAATGGAGAGCAGCATTTAAAAAAAAAAATCAATCCTATGAAATGCGACTTAACTTTGGGACACAATAAACTACATCTCTCTCCTGAGGTTCACAACACACACTAGCACATTGCAATACATATTAGCATACAGCATATAAAAAATCCTATATTAAAGAATCCATGTTAAAGCAATTTTCTCAGATTTTTGCCTTAGAAATATTGATAAGCCAGATAATTCATGTTCAATAGAATACATTTTGAGAATTGCTAGAGTACTGAACAGGTTTGCACACATGCAATACAAATAAAGACATCCAAGGGTCTGCTTTTTTAAAAAAAGCAAAATGCACGAGACCCTCAGTACTGGTGAGGATGTACAAAAACAGGTACTTTTAAACAATGCTAAGGCCAGAATAAACAGTTTAAACTTTGTGATGCTTTATGACTGTATCTATTTCTTTAGTTTCCTACTGCTGCTGTAACTGATTACCACAAACTTTGGGACATAAAAACAACACAAATTTATTATCTTACAGGTGTGAAGGTCAGAAATTCAAAATGAGTAATGGGCTAAATTTAAGGTGTTGCCACAGTTAAACTGTTTTCTGAAGGCTCTAAGACAGAATTCTGGGTTTTGTCTTTTCCTAGTTCTAGAGGTTGCTTGCATTCCTTGATTCCTGGCCCTCTTCTATCTTCAAAGCCAGAAGGATGCCACCTCTATAGTTTTGACTCTTTTATCTCACTCTTCTACACTTCAAGGTTCCTTGTGATTACATGAGATCTACCAAATAATCCATAATAATTTCTTAAAATCCACTGATTAGCAATTTTAATTTCCTCTGCAACCTTTATTCTCCCTTGCCAAGTAATATGCAGTAATACTCACAGGTCCTAAAGGTTCAGATATGGACATACTGGGGTAAGGAGGATATGTCTAACAAATACTTTTAAGGTCAATATACTTTCCACCTAAGCAGATGTATAAAATGATAGACATGTACAAAGATGTTCATAATAGCATTTTTTATAATAAAGTATTGAAGACAATGTAAATTTTTATTGTTAGAAAATCAGTTCAAGAAACTACAGTACTTCAATACAACAGAACAGTATGCCAGTTTTTCAATGATATAGGTATGCCATTATGAATACACTTTTAATAGGTCAAGTGAAAAAAGGATCATAAAACCACATGATCTAGTACTGTCCCAATTTTCAAGGTGTACACATACTTATGCATATACAGGTATGTGGATTTGCTTATATAAATATAAGAAAATAACTGGAAGGCTATACATCCCTAGATGGCAAGGTGACCATAGTTCCTATGTATCTTGAAGAGTCCAGACTTAGGTCTATTGTCCCAACAGTGGCTAGCACTCTGTCATATATATGGTTATGCTTACCATCTTCTGGTTTTTGCTTTATTTCAAAAAGAAGTAGATACTAAAAGTGGCAAGGACAATAACTATACTAACATTTAAAATTTTTAAAAATAATTTTTAAGAAATAATCCTTTTTAATACATGAATTTGCAATCACTTGTGAATCATTTAAATATACTACACAATTTGACAGCATCAATAGTAAATGTAAATACTCAAAGGGATACTTTTTTTCATTTTTAAATTCAAGTGTGTACAGAAGTCAAAGAGGGAGTAGTTCAAGACTGATCCCAACTTGTTATTAAGTACCTTGACTTAAGTCTTATTTCTCTATAAAATCCCATTCAATTATACAAGGTTACCATGTATATTTGAGTATTATATAAAAGAACTCAAAAAACTTAACACCAAAAAAACAAACAACTCAGTCAATAAATGGGCTAAGGAGCTGAATAGAAACCTCTCAGAAGATGATATACAATCAATAAACAAGTATGAAGAAATGTTCAATATCTCTAGCCATTAGAGAAATGCAAATCAAAACTAAGATTTCATCTCACCCCAGTCAGAATGGTAGTTATCCAAAATACAGGCAACAATAAGTGCTGGCGAAGTTGTGGTGAAAAAGGCACACTCAAACATTGCTGGTGGGACTGCAAATTGGTGCAACCTATCTGGAAAGCAGTATGGAGATTCCTTAAAAAACCTGGAATCGCATTTGACTCAGCTATCCCACTCCTCAGCCTATACCCTAAGACTTAAAAACAGCATACTACAGTAATGCAGCCACTTCAATGTTTATAGCAACATAATTCACAATTGCTAAACGGTGGAAGCAACCTAGATGCCCTTCAATAGATAAATGGATAAAGAAACTGTGGTATATATACACAATGGAATATTATTCAGCAATAAAAGAGAATAAAACTATGGCATTTGCAGGTAAATGGATGGAATTGAAGAACATCATGCTAAGTGAAATAAGCCAATCCCAAAAAACCAAAGGCGGAATGTTCTCTGATTAGTGGATGGGGGTGGGAAGCATAGGAGAAATGGAGGAACTTTGGATGGAGCAGGGGAAGTGGGGGAGGGGAGGAGGAATGGGAGTAGCAAAAATGGTGGAATGAGATGGACATCACTACCCTAGGTACACGTATGAAGACACAAATGGTGTGACTCTATCTTGTTTGCAACCAGAGATGGAAAATTGTGCTCCACATATGTACTATGACTTGAAATGCATTCTTCTGTTTTAAAAATAAATTTTAAAAAATTTAAAAAGAGCATTATAACTTATAAGTTAAATACCAATATATTTTTTAAATGCAGAAAATTAAATCAATGCAGAAATCAGGATCTTTACCCATTTGAAACTATGCTGTACTTTATACATATATATATTCTGGTGTAATCCTCCTGGTAACCCTATCATAAGCATTTTTCAGATAGCAAAACTAAAACTAGAGGTTCAAGCTCATAGTGCTAATAGCTAGCAGACACAGGATCTGAACTCAGAACAACCTAAAGACATACTAGAACAATCTTAATTCAAAGACCTTACTCATTCAATTTGCTACACCATGATGCTATTTTAGAAAGCCAAAAAGATGCTAGTGTATGGGTTTATAGACAACCAAATTAACAAATTACTTTTTAAATTCGAAAACCATTAATATGTCACATTTTCTTTTCCTTACCTTTTAGAAAACAGAATTTACAAACAATATGTCTTATCATTTAAGTTGTGCTGCTGCTGCTTCTTTTTTTTTTTTTTTTGGTACCAGGGATTGGCCTCAGGGGCACTCAACCACTGACCAACATTCCCAGCACTATTTTGTTTTATTTAGCGACAGGGTCTCACTGAGTTGCTTAGCACCTTGCCATTGCTGAGGCTGGCTTTGAACTTGTGATTCTCCTGTCTCAGCCTCCTAGAGTGCTGGAATTACAGGCATGTGCCACCACAGCCAGCTAAGCTGTGCTTCTTAAAATGTTCTAATATTTTTTCATTAAAAAAGATTTCAGCCAAACAACATCATTTAGTTATTTAAATTAAGTAAATTTGAAAAAATAAAAAAATTGTATAAAATTAGGTATGTAAAAAAAATCGCCTCATGTGGTAGTCCATGCTTATAATCCTAGCTACTGGGCAGGCTAAGACAGGAGGATCACAAGCTCTAGGCCAGTGTCAGTAACTTAGCAAGACCCTATCTCAAAATAAAAAAAATAAAAAAAACAGGCTGAGGATATCACTCAGTGGTAGCATATCCCTGGATTCAATCCCTGGTGTCACAAATAATAATATTAACATTTAAAAATTACACTTCAAAATACATTACACGAGCTGTCTGTGTGCCTACATACAAAATTTTACTGATGATTTAAGATCCTCTTTTAATATTTAAACTTATTCTGTGGTGGTTTTCTTAACACTATACTTTTTATCTGTTTTCACCACTTAATAGAAAAATTCTAAGACAGCAGGTCTTAATGTTTTTTTCTTCAAATACCATCTTTTAGTTGCATTTTGATTATCTCACTATTGCTTACCTCATATAGTATCTTAAAAATTTTTAGTTATCAGCTGATAAAAATTAATAATCTATGACATTTCTTAAGAAGCAGTATTAGTAAAATAAATACTAATTTGCTGTATTCCAACCTACATAGCCCTGAAATACTATGCCTTTGGGAAGAATAGGGAAGGAAAAAGGTTTCAGTTTTTGTAGTCTGTGAACAGTTTTAGGAAACAGACTGAGGAAATTAATGCATTATTATGGCAGTTACTTAAATATAACAGAATTAGAAACACTTACGATAGATACCATGGAATTAAAATGGCATCAAGAACTGTGATAGTAGACCATGGGTGTAGCTTAGGGATAGAATACTTGCCTAGCATGCATGAGGCCTTGGGTTCAATTACCAGCATGCACATGCATACAGAAAAATTGGGAGAATAAAACTTCAATCACCAAAATATGGTATGCAAAGTGTTTTGACAGATTTCAGTTAAATCCAAAGAGACTTCACTTAATGTCAGTAACTAAATATTTCTGCTGTTTCCCCTTAATGCTACAGAACTCATCTCCACCTCTTTTTTTGGTGGGTGGGAGTACTAGGGATTGAACTCAGGGATACTCTACCACTGAGCCACATCCCCAGCCCTATTTTGTATCTTATTTAGAGACATGATCTCATTGAGTGCTCAGTACCTCACTTCTTCTGAACCTGGCTTTGAACTTGCGATCCTCCAGCCTCAGCCTACTTAGCTGCTGAGATTATAGTTGTGTGCCACTGCAGCCGGCTCTACCTCCCTTCTTTATCTCAAGAGATGAGGATTCTAAAATATAAACCCTACTATTCCAAAATTGTCCTCAGAATCACATGTATTACTAACACTTTCATTATCTCCCTCATATTTAAAAATGTTCTAAATAAATAATTTTTATCTAAGATAAAACATTTTATAAAAGTAGGGGGAAGAAATCTAAAACCTGTGTATTTCAAGAAAGTACTGTATGCATTGCATAAATAGCTTTCTCTGATGTCTTCCTAATCTAACAGGAATTTGTACAACAAATACCAGCCATTGAAATACAAATTGTCCCCTTAAGATTAATGGCCAGGTTCCTTGAAAGAGAACCTTGGACTCCCTAGGAAACTCACAATGAGATGAAGACTAATCAAACTCCCTTTAATTTACAAGACATAATCTGACTGCTAAACTCATCTGATCATATTTACTTCAAACTCTCAGTCATTCCCAACATCAAACTTTTTTAAAGAATTCCTTAGACACACTGCATTCACTTCTTTTTTTTTTTCTTCAGGTACTGGTGATTGAACCCAGAGGCACTTTAGCACTGAGCTATATCCCTAGCCCTTTTTCTTTTGAGACAGGGTCTCACTGAGTTGCTAAGGCTGGCCTTTGACAAGCACCCCTGGGTTCAACCCCTAGCAACCCCTCCTCCGCCACAAAAAAAAAAAAAAAAAAAAAAGAAATTGTAAGTACCAAATGACAAAAAGACTGGAAATGCTTTAGTATTCAAAGCATGAAAAAAAAATCACCAAAGTAGCTAAGAGAATCTTCATAAAAATGGTGAAGTTTGTTAAGATAAACTAAAGGAATATGGCACTTTCTACAAGGGAAAAAGGATAGGAAGAGAGATTTAAGCAGGAATAGACATCATATCTAGAAAACAATGAGCAAATTACTCAGACCATAGTCTTTGATAGGTGGTTCCTATCAAAGGGTAAAAAGGTACCATATGGCAGAAGTAGATGAGGGTCAATTTTGGATGGCCAACAATGCCAGATTAAGGAATTTTTTAATATTTATTTTTTAGTTGTAGGTGGACACAATAGCTTTATTTTTTATTTTTATGTGGTGCTGAGGTTCGAACCCAGTGCCTCCCGCGTGCTAGGCGAGCACGCTACCACTGCGCCATAACCCCAGCCCCCAGATTAAGGAATTTAAGGAAGGGAAAGCCACATACAAATAATTTTCCAGGGATATTAAGACAGTAGCAATGTGAAAGATTGATTTGCAGTGGGAAAGGTGATGGGAAGTCCAAAGGAGAGCCAGCATTTACTAAATACACATAAACCCGTTATTTTAACAATGACATCTCATGAGATTAATATTCCATTTCACAGATAAAGAAATCAAGACCCACAGATAGTAAGCTGCTGGACTAAAAACAGAGTAAAAGGCACCATTTAAAGCCCAAAGTCAATGCTTTCTTCTTGTTGTTTGCAAAAACAACTACACTCAAGGTATCAGTTGGAAGAATACTTTAACAGTATAGGTATAAAATTGGCAGCAAGGAAAAAGGAGAAACAAGAAGGCAACATTTCCAAAACTGTATAAATGGAGAAGATGTGAAGAACCTGGGAAAACTCAAAGATGAGTACTGGGGCAGGGAAGAAGAGTACTGGCAGCACCAATGAGGAAAATGAGAAAACATGAGGAAGAAGATGGGAGAAGAGAAAGGATAGAGATCACTTTTATGATCAATGAATTGGACATGACAGTAAGACTTCTGAAATGAGGAATGCCCAGAAAGCAGATGTGTAAAATGATCAGACTGTTCAGTGCCAGAGGCTAATTTTCAGGTGTTATTCATAGCTGAAATTTATATAGTATTTACTATGTGCCACAACCATTCTAAGCACTTCAGCCACTAACTTAGTTGATCTTTGTAATTATTATCATCCTCAATTTACAGATGGGGAAACTGAGGCACAGAAAGTTTAAGGAGCTTGCCCAAAGTAACACAGCTAGTAAGTGACAGAGCTATGACTTAGATTCAGGCAGTTTCACCCCAAAGACTAGGTTCTTAAAGCACTATAACCAACTGCATTTAATGCATTATTTTATGTTTATACCTATGTCATCAATTTGTTTATAACTATGAATGGCAGGTATCTCAGACCAATTTGTCTTCCCAGGACCTAGCACAATGATTTACACTCAATAGATACTTGACAGATGTTAAACAATGATGATGGAAAGATAGCAAAAATCCTGTGAGTGGATGTGATATCAGAAAAA
This sequence comes from Xerus rutilus, assembly GCA_028644305.1. Taxonomy (NCBI): domain Eukaryota; kingdom Metazoa; phylum Chordata; class Mammalia; order Rodentia; family Sciuridae; genus Xerus; species Xerus rutilus. The sequence continues at coordinate 76,642,657 of CM053410.1, forward strand.
GTAATGCTAGGAGAAGAACAAGAATGGGGCATGCCTTTCTTTTTGCCACTGGTAGGGTGAGGTAGGCTAGGGAAACTACACTGGGCAGGTAATCAGATGTGTTCCTGAAAGCAGGTAGTTTAAGAACTTCCGGTCAGGCCCCTACATATCATAGCTAGTATAAACTATATGCTAACTGGTACTTCTTGTGAGCTTAGTAAAACTACTTGAAAACATTCTTTTTATCCCCAGGGACCTGGGATATAGCTGGCCCGAGGTGAATGTTTACTGGTGGGATGGATAGATAAATGGATATTAGAGAGGGACAGAGAGTCACAGACAGGAAAACATGAGTATGAAAGAGAAAGGAAAATAATCAGTGGATTAATTTGGCAGGTCTTTGGCACTTTTGAAAATGCCAACTCCAATGAAGTACTAAAGAAAAATAACTGGATGGTAATAAAAGGAAAAAAAAATACTATAGGGCAAACTTGAAATGCTTAGCCATAAAGCAAAGATAAGAAAATGACCAGAAAATCAGACCAGGAAAGCACTTTTAAGGGAAACTTAAGATTGGTTCACAGAAGAGAAGAGTAGTAAAGGGAAGAATAATTTAAAAAATTAAAAGAAGAGAGCAACACAACTGCAATAGATTCTAGAGGATTACTGTACATTCAAAAGCAGGTAAAAGAAAGGGTTTTGCAGGAACCTACCTGACCAAATTGCTTTTCCTTTTTTTTAGGCCTTTACCAGTCAACAGACCTTCAGAACTATTATTTCCACATTTCTATTTCTCTGTCCATAAACCTATCTCATCTTAGAAAAATCTAGAAAGGCCTAGTCAAAATACTAATGTCATGTATTAAATGAAAATACTAATGTCATGTATTAAATTAAAAAATTAATTTGGAATAAAAGAGGTGTTTTTCCTGCCTGAATGTCAATTTGTCCCAATATCCACTTTAAAATTTCCACCCATCTCTCAATACTTAGATCAAATCTCACCTCCTCCAAGATGCCCTCCTCACCTTACCTCCACCTCTGCTGGAATAAACATCTTCCCCAAACTCACACAGTAACTTTGTTTATCATAGCACTTAATGGTGTACCAGCAGTTATAGTTACTTACATGTCTTTTTCCAATATCTTTGAATTGGCCATAGGTAAAACCCCTGTAATTGTGTTCTGTACATTAGTATTCAATAATTGCCAGCAAAATAAAACTAAGATTTAAAAAAAACATATGTACAAGCGTTTTGGATAAAGTTTGAACATGGAAACTAACCCACTACTATCTAAGAGAAAAATAAGCAGTAAAATTTAAGAGATAATTCATGGCTTAGAGAAACAGAACATAAGAAAACAGACCTACACGTATTATGTACTATAGTTAGGTTCCACAATGTCCCCCAAAGGCCCACAAATTAAAGGCTTGGCTTAGTCCTTAGAGTGGTACAATTGCAAAGTTGTGGAATCTTTAAGAGAGGGAAATGGGAAAGGTTCATGGGAGGTTTTAGGTCATTGAGGGTGTGCCCTCAAAGGACACTGGGACACAAGTGTCTTGCTCTCTCTACTTCTGCCATGAGGTAGCTGATTATCTCAGGTTATTTGTTATAGTGAAGGAAAGCTGACAAACATTAATCATACGTGATATATCTTTCCTATATATATTTTCTAAATTGGTGGTTCTCATTGAGAATGTACATTTGGCACACCTGGGGAAACATCTGGCAATGTATGGAGATATTTTGGTTGTCATAAATGGGAAAGAATGATACTAGCAATCTTAAGGATAAAAGCCAAGGAGGCTGCTAACATTCTACAATGCACAGGACACAATGAAGAATCATCTAGCCCAAAATGTCACTAAGTACCAAGGTTGAGAAATCCTGTTCTCAATGGAGCCAACAAGAAAAAGATCCAAAGTTGCTACTTAGTCTACCTGAGATTCCTAAAGTTTTCTTGAACAATTAGTAATCACTTTCTCTTCTCACTGACTAAAAATTGGGTCCAAGGGAGAATAAAAACTTTCCTAAGCAGCTTCAATTACATTTTAATAAGAAAAGAGTTGGTTACAAGTTCTCACTTACCATTTAACATATTTGCCAAGACTCCATCCCTGTATTTTCCTGTAACTGTTGATTAGCCCTTCTTAGTTACAATCTCCCAGACCACTAAGTCTATGCACAACAATACAGTAACTAAATGTAAATATAGCTTGATTGCAAAACTTACATGGCAATATGTGATGATCAACTGCCAACATATCTACATACATTTGAACAATCCACTGTCTATAAGACATTTGCTTAATAATTTATGCTCTAAACAAGACAACCAGTTAAACTAACCCATCTAAACTTTCAGGCACCCATTTGTGCACCTAATAACAAAAATCTAAAAATTTAGCAGTTAGAGATGTTGTTGAAGATTGCCAACAATTTTACTACAGTATAAAACAGACTATCCCTTTTAAAGTCTGAACCACTCTCCACCCTAAAACTGCCTCCTGGGAAACTTGCTATACTGATGGGTCCAGATCTTACTATAACTTACCCATTAAAAACAACAACAAAAAGCTCAACAATTGCTTCTTCTATCACAAAGGTAGAAAAGAGCAACTGTTAGTACAGAAATGAAACATAGGCTAAGGCAGAAAATATATTTTTTGAATCCAACTGAAACTACAAGGGAAGCAGAAACTAATACCAAAATAATTTAACCAGTCAATATCCAAATAGGCAATGCACTATTCACCAGTATAACAAAGACATAATCCTCAAGAGGCTGTCATTTATTTCAAATAACTTTACCATATTGGTAAATCATGTTTTACTGATTTTCTGGAACCAAAGCTACTTTATATCCTACAAAGGACATGCATGTTGGGAAGTGGTGGGTAGACCACATGGATTAAAATCAGCATGTACTACAGGATTTTTGAAGCCTCTGGAGACAGTGAATAACCCGAAGCTCACCCTATTTAGTTACATAATCCTCCCAATTCTCCCACTCTCCTACCTGTTCCTCTCCACAAGCTAGGATAAGGCATTGCCTGCTACTTTATCCAGCTTCATCTCAAGATTTATAATAATTTACAATGATACATTTTTTATTTTTTTTAGTTGTAGATGGAGACAATACTTTTATTTATTTTTATGTGGTGCTGGTGATTGAACCCAGTGCCTCACACATGCTAGGTTAGCACTGTACCACTGAGTTACAACCCCAGCCCCACAACCACACATTTTATCTTACAATACATTGGATATTTTCACTACTATTTATATTAAAATCATTTTTCTGCAATGTCTGAAAACAATTCTGTGGCTGTTACATTATTTCTACCTCTGGTAACAAAGTTTCTGAAAGAAGTGTTCCACCAGAATGCTCCTTAGTTTCTATAGAGGTATCACAGAAAAAAAAAAAAAAATCCAATAAAATGGACAATTTGTGGACCTTTCTTGAAAAGGAGTCTAATACCAGGGATCAACTAAGTGGATTTAACTGAAACACCCACAGCATAGGAAATTAAAGACAAAAATAGTGAAGAAGGAAAGGATGAAAGTTGGAGAGAGTACAGAGTATGAACAGCATCTCCCATAACAGCAACAGATGTCATTTGGTGGCACCTGCGCCACCTCTTTATAATAGGATTTGACCTGTTTGACTGGTATTCCCTATGGCTATGATTATTCTACTTTCTCATCTTCCAAAACAACTCTGATGATGTCTTCTCTGTCTGGTACTTTAATACTTCTCCTACCCTACTTTTCTAATTCTGTTGTTAATTCATATTTCTAATCTTCCAAAGCACCATTTTTTGAAGTATGATATTAAACCCCATCTACCATCTCATCTGTAGCTTATCCTCACTCTCTCGCTCCCTTACCAAAGCAACTATATTCAACTCATCCTTTTCCTTTTACTGCACGTGTTAAAGTTTTTCAAAATCTTTCATTTTGTCATAAATGAAATTTTTTAAATCCAATTTTTCTTCAAATTTAGTGGTAAATTCCTAATGCTATTCAGCCTAAAACCTCCATATTTAAGTTCAATCCTCATTTTTGTGAAAATTTAAGAAAGTGGGGCTGGGGTTGTGGGTCAGTGGTAGAGCACTTGTCTAGCATGTGTAAGGCACTGAGTTTGAACCTCAGCACCACATAAAAATAAACAAAGGCAGTGTGTATCCAACAAACAACCAAAAAAAATTTTTTTTTTTTAATTTAAGGAAGTATTTTCAATTTTTTCACTTGGATAGGAGTCATGTCAATTTACTATTAAAAAAAAATGACATCTTCCTTCTAATAACAAAAAACACCTATCTTTTCTTGTTCAAAACATCCCCTTTCCTATACAGAGATTCTCCCTCTCGTCTGTTATATTTCTACAACTTAAGACTAATTCAGTCTCCTTGATGTTGAATTCCCCTTTTCTTGTTCTTACTGAGGTTTCTTACTTCATATCCTCATTTCTTACTCTTTTGAAACTGCCATATTGCTCTCACCTCACCACCATTTCAAGGCTAAGACACCCTGGCTCATTTTTTCTGAGAAATTAAAATTCAGCTAAGAGAAAACTAATTTTCATCTACATGAGAAAAGATCTGTAGCTATGCATTTTAAAAACTGCTCAGTCATGGTCTTCTACCACCAACAAAGGTAGACAAGAAACTCTTTCTAATGTCAAGGTCACAAATAACTGCTATACTCCCAACCACACTCATTCAGCAATACCCAGCAGCCTCCCTGAGTTTCTATGAAAACTAACAGTTCTATTTTCAAAGAAAGTGAACATACTGCTTCCTTGAAGTCATTCTCCAGTCTCCCCACAGCAGCTTTTAAATGAAATAAATGATTATATAAAGGAGTAAGAGGGAAATTGAGGCTAGTGAAGTCTTTCTTAATTACCACCTCTCCTCCTCCAAGACACACACACCTCTCAGTCCCTGGCTCTAAGTATTATGAACTCTAATACTTGCTTTATTTACCTGGGAAAGACTGACAACATTGGGACAAGATTTTCTCTGAGGAATCTTAAAGGGACACCAGGTCCTATGACCTTTTTGCTTTTTTTGATTTTTGGCTGGAAATATGTAGCTTAAACATTATGTTCATTCTTTTTCTTTTCTCCCTTCTTCAAAAACTAAATTCACCACAAGCTATCTACCATGGATTCCACAACCTAAAGGTAAGTTCTTCCTACTCTGTTGACTTATAAAATAGAAGAAGCCGGGTGTGGTGGCTCACGCTTGTAATCCCAGCACTTTGGGAGGCTGAGACAGGAGATTCGCGAGTTCAAAGCCAGCCTCAGCAATGGCAAGGCGCTAAGCAACTCAGTGAGACCCTGTCTCTACATAAAACACAAAATAGGGCTGGGGATGTGGCTCAGGGGTCGAGTGCCCCTGAGTTCAATCCCCAGTACCAAAAAAAAAAAAAGAAGATACATTAGCACAGAAGCCTCCCAAAGCCCTTAGAATGCTCTTCCCATTCTAAGTACAACTCCACTTCATCACACCTTTATAAAATCTTCCTGCCAAGACCTTATTTCTGAACCTGAGTCCACTATCATAGTACAGAGTAATTTTCCTAATATACAGCTATAAACATGTGGTTCCCTTCTAACAAATAATTGCAGATTCTCTACTCATTTTAGCTATAAACTACAGATCATAATATTTGAGATCCTCTTAAATATGGTCACTCTATTAAAAAAACTTTCACTGAACACACTGTATATATTAAAAATACATCCCAGTTTTATTTTTCTTCCTTGCACTTGTAACTATCTGACATATATTGTTCTGTTCATGTTTACTGTCCTACTAGACTAAACCCTTTCATGTTTATCCTTGTGTTCACCAGTGTATCTTCTGCACTTAGAAAATAGGAAGCTCTCAATACATATTTGTGGAAAGAATAACCAGACATGCAGCACAGTACAGCTGACTTGAAGTTAGAAAACCTACATTTGAATTACAGTTTCAACATACAAGCTATACAATCCTCAACCATTTTAACTTCTTTGGCTTTAATTCTCCTAATCTGAAAAAGGAAGGGGTCACACTTGATAAAATTCTACTTAGGCCTCTCCACCCCTACACTCTAGTCTAACTGAACAACTCTCTCTCTCTCTCTATTTATCTTTGCTCAGTTTCACTGCATTTGGAAACTCCTTAATCCACACCTGTCAGAATACTGTTCATCCTTAAAGTTCATTACAAGTGCTATTTTTTCTTAAAGCCTAGCAAATTGTAAGCCTGTAAAAGGAGGGTGGAGTTGTAACTTTCTATTCTTAGCAGCTGGTATACTGCCTCTCATACAGGTGATCAACTAAACAACTGATGAATCATGAGTATATGAATGAGTGAATAAATACAGAAAGCTTTTCCTGATTCTTCCAAATGCCCAGGTAGGTAATCTCCTGCCTTTGGACTTAGAATGCTCTAAGAATGCTCTAGTGCTCAAATACTCTACATTTGGTATCTTTCAGAGTACTTCCATATTATACTCTGTACTATTATTAATTTACTTGCCTAATGGATGCTAAAATGCAAATTACATAAGATTAAGGGCTGTCATGATGTTTTCTATCCCTCTACGGCACCTACCACTGTTCTTTGCCACAGCTGTACTTTTTAAGTGATATATTAAACAATAAAGGGATGACAGAGAAAAGGCCTCAATATACAGATACCATTCCAAGTGTCCTATGGTCACTGAGCATATGTTGTTTTAAACATAGGCATTTAAGCATAGTTCAAAGATCTCATCATTCTCTCCTCTCCATTCTGTGCTTAATAAGACTAATTTCAAAGTAGAATAGCCACCCTTTGTATCACCTAACTACCACCTTTTCTTACAATGTATACAGGGGTCCACAATCAATAATTTTACTTCACTAAACAGCTAAACTGACTTTTCTGTTAATTTCAGGCTTCCACCCCATCCAGTTCCCTCCTCCAAAAGGTAGGAAATCACTTTTTAAAACATCTTCCCATAAGGCCTGCCTTTCTTAGTTCTGCTCCTGAAAGACAAAAAGGACCAGTTTTAAGATCTTCCCTTTTTCTAATCAATAGCCAAGCAACACCCAAATTAATCTCAGGCTTTAACAACCTTATTTCTGTCTACCATCAAGATTTTTGACCCTCTTTTAGCTCGACCTCCAAGTTCTTATTCAGCTTCCATGGTACCTTTTTTGCTGCACGATAGCTGATGTCTTCATATTTAATATGCTTTCGCTATCAGGTACTAAGTTCCATTGTATCTGTATCTTCTTCCTGAAATGTGCATCAATCGCTGCCATCCGCCCACCCTAGACACACATCTCACATACACACACACTGTATCCATGCGTCACTGTACCTCGGACATACAAGTTCCTTACACCACACTTAATGAATGCCACACGAATGGTATCTTCCAACTACACTGATTCTAACCCAGTTTCTTCTAGGGAACACAACCTTGTTCGTAAGAGTGCCTCTCTCTTTCCTCACTTCCCCATTCATTGCCCTTCTTCTTATTCCCCCCACCTGGCCAACTAACTACAGATGACATTAATTCTCAGTACTCCCAACCCGCGAGTGAAGATCGAGCTCCAGTTTCCTGCCGTCTACCCCCTCCGGTCGGCCTCCTCCGAGCACCCCAGGTGTGCCGACTTCCACCTAGTTCTCTCCGCGTGCACTCCTCCAACCAATCCCACACCGCACCACGTTTACCCGGCCACAGGGATCAGACTCCTCCACACCCACCTCCACTCGGGGTCGCCTTCCCAGGCGCCGCTCCCCACCACTCGCCGGCGAGCTCGAGAGCCCGGGCGCGCGCGAACACACATTCTCACGCTTCCCCAACCTCCCTCCTCGCACCGGGACCGGCCGGCTTCGCTGGAGCTCAGCCCGGCCAGCAGGAGCTAGGCACCCTTGCAGGCATGTGTGCCCGCTCCGCCCCCTCCCGCAGATCCCCTCGGAGCCCCCGCCTCCCAGCCGGGGAAGAAGAGGACGCAGCTACTCCCCCCACCACCCCGGACATACCACCTCTGTGTCTGTTGCCTCTTGCCCTAACCCTCCGCCCGTTCCCACCACTATCTGGGCCGGCCTAAGCACTCACCGGAGGTACTGCGCGCTCTGCAGGCTCATCCTCCGCCGCCGCGTCTTCCCGCGAAGCCTCCGTGGGTCTCTCAGGCTCCTCGGAGCGGCCCCGCGGCACCGCGGGTGCTGGCGGCCGCCGCCATCTTCCTCTCCTCCGGCTCCTCCTCACTCGGGGCGGGGGGGTGAGTGAGGCGCGGGGGAGGGAGCGGGGAAAGCTGCTCTAGCTGCTGCTCTTGGCCCGTGGGGCGCAGGGACACTCCGACCCGGGAGGGGGAAAGGGGAGGGAGAAGGAAGGGGGCGGGGGAAAGAGGAGGGAGAAAGAGGAAGGAAGTGGGGCCTCTCTCGCGATATTTCAACTGCGCTGGCCCTTCAGGGTGACTTCCGCCTCTCTGTACCGCTCCCTCTTGGGATCAACTAGACGTAAGGCTCCTCTGCGGCTGCTGCGGGATCTGCTGGTAGCGCTTGGCGGCTTCCTGCGGATCCACTCCTCTTCTCCCGCGCGAGGAGGCAACCCCAGCCTCACCAGGAACATCGAGCCCAAATCGACCGGGAGTTACACTCAAAGTCTTCCCCCGTCTTCCCACTCCACCCGATTTTTCTCTTCCTTTTTCCACTCCTCCACTCTTCCCCGCCGGAAACGCCGCTCCTTCCTCCTACAGTTCCGCCCGCCAATCCCTCGATTCTTGTCTTCCCTCGCGCGCCAGTGACGCGAAGGCCTCCTTCTTCTCTGCTGCCCCTCCCCATGCATACTGGGAGACTTTTGGAGGAGGTAGGGTGGAAGAGAAAGGAAACCAATCGGATTGGATAAACAGCTGTCATGGCAACTGGAGGCTGTGGTTGTATCGTCATAGTAACCGGTGTGTGCGGACAGGGTGACCCTTCCCTTGGCGAAAGGATTCCCGGGAAACCGCCCAGGATTCCCCCTTGACTTCCCTTCCATCTCAAGGCCACCCCAGGGTGGGAATCGTGGTAGTTCTCCCCGGCAGTGAAGTCAATTTCCTCCTCCCTTCCCTTTTAGCAATTGTGGGGAGACCCCGAGGCATTCACCGTGGGCATTTCCACCCGGTTGCGGGCGGGAACCACCTCCATAGTTTCCTCTCTGAGCAGAGCGTGGAGAGGGCCGGGCCTGCGAAGAAGATGCAGGGCCTAAAGCCTGGCGGGTGGCGGGCTGGAGCGGGGAGGGCGAAGGCGAGGCGGCGGCGCGGGATTGCGCGGAAGGGCGAGGGGTTTCCCCACAACTGCCTTGGGCTCAGGGAGGCGGGATCCCGCCAGGACGGGGTCCCTGAGGGAGGGAAGCGGCACACGACAATCGCGATCCATTCTCCCACAAACAAGCACATCCGACTTTTCCTGCCAGCCGACCCCTTCCCGAAATCCCCTCCGCCCCACCCCACAGGACACCCTCGGCGACGGCGCACCCGAGAGCCTGCGGGACGAGACCCGGTGAGGGTGGAAACATCCTAGAAAGCTGACTAGTGGTATTCAAGCATTGAAAATCCAGGACGATCGGAGAGGCTTACTACTGCCCTCCCTCTTAGTGGGGTCCTCAGTGGGTATCCCGCCTGATTATTAAAGGCCGATTTTCAAGTAACCTCCTCTGCAATCTTTCTCCTCTCCCAGGAGTCGCAGTATTTTAGAACTTGACGCCTTGTAATTTGGGAGTTAGAAAATATTGACTAAACTAGTATAAATATATTGACACAAAGGTCCAATGAAAGGAGTCTAGGAAAAGAATTTTCAATTCTTATGAACAACTCTTTGAATGTCTATTATGTGCATTTTGTGTCAGCATGGGGCTAAAACTCAGGCAAAGAATAATATAGAGTGTATGAGCATTACTGGAGTAATCGTCATTCTGACAATTTGAATAAATTGACATTTTCCAAATTTTATTTTCAGTTCATCTTATGGAGTCATGTAAGCAGGTATCCCAGAATACTTTAGAATAAATAATGGAATGCAACCTTTAGGAACGCACCCCTCACTGGATAGTTAAAACCAGGATTTGAATGGGCTGTTTTTGTTTGGTTTGATTTGAGTATCTGATTCCTGCCATCTTTTCAAGCTAGCTGAAGCGGCACTTTGAAATCCTTCCCTGAGACCGCACCCACTAAAAGACCAGACCAATGTTTGTTTGGAATGTCAAGTGTAAGTTTGGAGGAAAGAAAAGCACAGCCTACTTTGAAATGAATCCCAAGGACAGATTATCATTAACGAAATAGAAAAGGAAAGTACTGCCTACTTTGAAATAAACCCCAAGGACAGATTGTCATTAACGAAATAGAAAGTGACCTGTGCCCCTCGTGCTGCAAACAAGCGCCTAGTATGATGCGCGATGACGCGCGATGATTGCGGCAGTACATTGCTGCCAATCATCCCGCCTGGCACCCAAGCGCCGCCCACTCCTGGGAAAGAGAGCCACCTAGTGAGAGACTGGTCATACCTCCGGTGTAGCATTTTGCTTTTCCTTCAGTCGTGATAGCCCAAAAATGGAGATTGCTACTAGTTTCTTTCCCTAAATGTGTGGGTTAGATTCCCGTAGAATGAAGCTTTTATGTTTGTGTAAAATAATTAGTCCCGTACTACCATACCTGATGGGGAACATAACTCCAGTGAACAGTGTATGAGCAGACCTGATACACTTATGATATAAAATTTATGAAAATATTACTATTAAATATTTTGGAAACAATGAGATCAGAAAGATGAAACCTTTTGTAATAGTTTGCTGGTTGATGTTCAGTAAACATTTACTGAGCATTTATTATATTTCAAGGACTGTCTGGGTTATTAGGAATACCATGATGAAAGAGACATGTACCCAGTTCTCAAGAATTCTTCTGGTAGACACATTTTAGTAGAGAAATGATTAGGAGGCAGAATGATAGGTGTAGCAATTGAGGTAAGAACAAGATAGGAACACTGATGAGGTCAGAAATAATACTTTTACAAAGTTCATTAACACTTTACAATATCCCTACACACTAGATAGAACAATAGTAACATTTACATTTTAGATTATAAAACATTGATGCTACTCTTAAAAATAATTTTTAAAAATAGTTCAGAAAAAAATACCTGAAATTTACATATTGCTAATGTACATTTTCTTGTCTCATCTCCTCCTGTGCCATTTAACAGACTTGATCATCATTTACAGTGAAGCAAAAATCAACAAATTCGTAGAATGCAAATATTTTTTGCAATAGGTTTTATTCACCATTTCCCCCACAGATGTAAATTAAATCTAAACCAAAATAAATTTAAAAGAAACTGCCTTATTTCCATTAATTGTACCTGATTTTAAATTTTTTGGTTTATCCTTCTGACTTAAATGATTTTGAGGAAGGTTCATAAGTAACAGGCCTAGCTGTCATCTAAGCATCTAAACTTCAGTTTGCTGAGGACATTATTACAGGCTTCTTGTGAAGTTTAATGATGATATATATATATATTGACTGTTCCAGCAACTTATGAGGTTGAGGCAGGAGTATTGCAAGCTCAAAGCTAGCCTCAGCAACTTAGCGAGGCCCTAAGCAACTTAGACCCTGTTTCAAAATAAAAATAAAAAGGGCTAGGGATGTGGCTGAGTTGTTAAGTGACCCTGGGTTCAGTCCTTAGTACCAAAAAAAAAGATACATATTGACTGAATTTATAACATATAACACTAGCACATAATAAACACTCATTTTCATTGCCCTTTGATAGCCAGCTAAAATGAATAATGTAGAACTACTGCAGCATAAAATTATCTTTTAAATAAAATTCTTTTTTAAAATAATTTTTAAATAATACTCTAGTCTTTGTTCATAATACTTATAGATCTGAGCACATTTCCAAAGCACATATTTTGATGGTAGGAGATCAATTGCTTTATCCATGATTTCGATTACAGAAAAGAACACTATATCAGGACATTATGAATCAGATCCTAGAAGTTTGAAACTTTTCAAAAACCTTTATCACTGCCAAACAGCCCAATATAACCATATTTCTGCTCAAGTAAATATAGTAGCCACTTTTCAACCAAATATTGAGAACTTGCTGAGAAGTTACTCTTAACATTCTCACCAAATATATCCAGAGCTTTATTAACCTGACAATTAATACATAGCAAGCCTCCTCCCTTTTTATAATAGATCCCACCTGTTCCATGAAACCTTAATAAGTACTCATTTTAATATTTAACCTACATATTCTGAATGTTTCCAAGTCATGTGCACAATTAGGCACTTAATAGATGTATTTCTATTTTGATGAGAATGATTCATCAATCACACACTTGAGCATGCAATGTATATGAAGCTGAGTGTTCTCAGTACCACACCTGAGACCATGAAGCTAAGTAATTCAATCAAGTGAATCATTCATTCTCTTCAAATAGTGAGTCATACGAATTGACATTTAAACTCAGGTCTTCAGTTAGCCAAGATTTGTTAGATCAAGGGTTGGTAGCATCTTCAAAGAGTTTACCAAGTGTGTATTCATTTATTTATTCCTAAGAGGGAGTTGCTTAGCCTGAAAAATAGAAAGCATTATAGTCCTAGATCCAAGGAAAACCACTTCTGGTTTGGGAGGCAATAGGTTGCCAGTTAAGAAATGGTAGTCAAAGCCTGGCACACTGGCACACGCCTATAATCCCAGCACTATGGGAGGTTGAGACAGGAGAATCGCCAGTTCAAAGCCAGCCTCAGCAACTGTGAGGGGCTACATAGCGAGGGGCTAAGCAACTCAGTGAGACCCTGTCTCTAAATAAAACAAAATGGGCTGGAGATGTTGCTCAGTGGTCAAGTACCCCTGAGTTCAATCCCCGGTACCAAAAAAAAAAAGAAAGGAAAAAGAAACAGTAGTCAAGAGTGCTCTTTGTCTGTCTCTCCTCCATTTTCCTAGTGTTTACTAAGGGAAACTTTATTAATTTTCAAGAATTACCTAAACAATAAGCAAACACCTCTGAGAAATTACCATACCTGAACACCTGATAATTTAATGGACACAGACAATCAGAAGAAGACAAGAAGAGATGCTGATAGGGAAGATAGAAGAGTATTTAAATATAAAACAAATACCGTAGCCTCTCATGCTCTATTATCTGAGGACCTTAGTCTTAGTGCTGCACTTTACTACCCAAACAATACTAATCAAAGCCACACTGGTCCCAAATCTAGAATCAATATATTCCATGTCAAAGTCTGTTGTATTTGTGTTATCCGTGGCTGCCAATTTTTTAAAAAACATTCAACTAAAAGAACTTAATTTTTAATGTCTTTTAATCTTTCCTAATTTCTACTTTGTAGATACTATTTTTGAGCACAAAGAATGTGTTACTGATATTGTCATACCTCTCTTCTTCAAAATCACAGGAAACCATATGTACATGAACACACATCTTCCTTTCACTGCCATTGTTACTTGCAATTCAACTTAAAATGTGATAAAGATGAAAAACAAATAAACTTAATTACTGAGTCTGAACTTGAATGGGATTCGCCTGCCTTAGCCTCTATAATTGCTTGGATTACAGATGGTGCCACTGTCTATCCAGCTGAAAAAGCAAAGAAACTTGAAGCAGGTTCATTGCTCTGAAGCACACCAATGATACGTACCCAAGTACAATTTCACTTTGCTTAAAACTTTTAAAACATTTTCTTTTGTCCCCTCCCCCCCGGCTAGATTAACGCCTCTGCTGGTTTTCCATTACCCTTAGGATGAAATTCCCAATCCTTTGGATGATCTAAACACTCTGGCCACTGCCTGACTCTTCTCCAACCCCCACCTACCCACCCACGCACCATCCTTACCACTCCATCTATAGTGACCTCTTAGATCTTCGAACAGGCAGTGTTCTTTTCTTCTCGGAGACTTCAGACAAATTGTTACCTCTAAATAGGTAACTTGTCTTTCTAGATTACTTTTCTCTTTTGCTGAAAGCCTATACCTGAACTTCTTTGAAAACTTCCTCTACTTCCATACCTTCCACAACAAGCTAAGAAACTATACCAGTACTGTGCCCATAGCGCTGGGCCCTTCTTCATGGCACCTTTCATGGGTATAATTCTTTGTTCAATGTTACCTTCCATTATAAGCTCTGTAGTGGCACTGTGCTTATTTTGCTCACTACTGTATTATCCTTCCCCTAGCAAAGTGCCTGGTACAAATGGTGTTCAATAAATGTTCAATCAGTGAATTTAAAAAGAACTAATACCGCTGAGTATGGTAGCACATGCCTGTAATCCCAGTGGCTCAGGAGGCTGAGGCAGGAGGATCGCAAGTTCAAAGCCAGTCTCAGCAACTTAGCAAGGCCCCCAAGCAACTTAATGAGACCCTGTCTCTAAATAAAACATAAAAAGGGCTGGGGATGTAGTTCAGTGGTTAAGTCCCCCTGGGTTCAATCCCCAGTACCCAAAAATATAAAATAAAAATTTTTGACTACTTTCCTGAGGAATATTCGCTAAAAGTAATCCCTAAGCAATAAGAAAAGAACTTTACTGGGCCTTCAACCAATCTGGGTAATTGAACTCTGTTCTCATATTTAGCAAAAATGAAAGTTTTAGTTAAATGCCACTTATTTAGGCAATGAGTAAAGTACACAAATACAAAATTAAGGATAGCTCATCCATTAGAGCAAAATCTCAAACTTCAATGTGGAAAAAAAAAGTCTTCAACATCCAAATTATTTTTAACTTCATGTTTCCTAATATAGGATCAGATGAAGCAGTTAAACCTTTCATTACGTGGCAGAAAAAAGACACTGCTGGGGGAAGATAGCAAGAGACAAAGGATATCATCAGCTAATCAGAAAATAGAACAGAAAAATTAAATTTTAAAATTCAGAAAGGATATTGGATCATGATATAGAATGCAAATCTCAGTGGTCTCTACTTCTCACCAGAAACACGTTTATAAATTCTAACATTATTATTATTTTTCTCCTGTAATGGGATAGGGGTCAATAAATAGTAAGATTTTTAAAGAGCCATATCCAATTTCAAAGTACATGAGATAACATATGTAATACACCTAGCAGTGCTTGGCACTTAATAGAAACCCAACAAATGGTGCTGCTCTTATTTTACACATAGAGTGAATAAGAATTTCTTAACACACTCAAATTAATGTAGGTTACACTTGCTTTTTTAAAAAAACAAAAAAGAAAATACTATAGAATTGCATTTGTAGGAGAGGTACAGCGCATGCTGCCTCAAAATCACTTATGCCTTAAAACCAAGTATAATTTCCATAAGAGAACAGCTTTCACCTTCTGGAGGCCATCTCATTCATTAGCTATTTTATGTTTGAATGAGATGAGATTGAAGGTCTGTCTCAAAACTAAAGAGGATAAGGAGGCTCATAAAGAACAAAGCCGGCTGCTTTTATCACCCCCTGCGTTCTTTCAAACTAACATCTCTGGAATGGCTTGAGTTTGAATGTGGTCACCCTTTCACTTCCTTGCTCATTTGCCACCCCCCCTCCCCAACACACACACATACACGCATTGGCTGAGATGGACATGCATGGTTTTAGTTCTTCTTTAACAAGTTTCTTTTTGTGGGACCAACTCTATAGGGTTTGCCAAATATTAAAATGCAACATTTCCAAAATGGAGGCAGCAGTGGACCTAGAGGTCACAGATTTTTAGCTATAGAAAGAAAGTGAAATTAATTTTCTAAAAGTATTTAGGGGAGGATAGTCAAAGTTTAGCATTGAAACACAATAGGACTATTATGTAGAGTGAAAAGTTTAGGGTCTTCAGAGAATGTTCAGTTGATCAATTCCTATCTTTTTCTGCTTTTTCAAGACAAATCTATCATATCTCAACCAAAATCTTACATCTGGGAACCTTAATCTGGTGTATCCTAATACTAAAGAAAAGTTTGATGAGTTATGGATCCTCTAGAATTTCAGTATGTATTCATTCTTTCATTCACACATCAAAAATATATTGAGAATTCATTGTAATGGTGGATAATACAGTCTTGCTCCCAGAGTTTAATGTTTAGAGGAGAATTAAGCTAAGAGGTAATTCTATTGTAAGTGATAAATGCTGTGGTAGACGTATTTGGAACCATTTCACCTTGAGATGGAGTGCAGACATGCAATCAGATAATCCACATTAGCATCCCAGTCAAATTAAAAGTTCTTCATGATGAGACTTTTGATAGTTCACTTTTCCAAAATCTGGAAAAATCTTTTTCTAGCAGGAATAGGAATACATGTGGTTCATCCTGCCAGAAAAGTAATGGAAAACCATGGCCAAAAGTGTTGTCCATTAAAATATACCCGAAGGATGTGAAACTACATATAAAGTGTAACTGTGAAATAGAATTGCATAGAAAAATGGCCAGAAATATAACAGAATGTTAATAGCAGTTATTTCTGTGGTATCACATATTTTTCAATATCTCCCACAACAAGTAAAGCCAATTTTATTATTCTTGCTGCTGTTGTTAGGAGTTGGTGTGGTGTTGTTTTGTGGTGCTGGGGATCTAGGGGTTTGCGCATGTTTGACACACTATCTACCACTGAACTACATCCCTAGCCCTGTTTTTTTAAAAGAATGCTTGAACTATGCACTATTTTTTTTTTTTTTTTTTGGTACTGGAGATTGAACCCAGGGGTACTCGACCACTGAGCCACATCCCCAGCCCTATTTTGTGTTTTATGTAGAGACAGGGTCTCACTGAGTTGCTTAGCGCCTCGCCATTGCTGAGGCTGGCTTTGAACTCGCGATTCTCCTGTCTCAGCCTCCCTAAGTGCTGGGATTACAGGCTTGAGCCACCGCGCCCGGCTACTATGTACTATCTTACAGGAGCCTGAAACTAACAGTGGAAATTTAAAGTCAGATTAAAAATAAGTGTGATAGTTTTTTACAACCTGATGCTTGAAAAAAATCTTTTTACAGGCAATTCCTGTGATTCTAATATAGCATTTGATAATGATACTATGTACAAACAAAAATTGAGGAGCATAATTGTTTTTTGAATGCACTGTTACTTATTACCCGGTGATGAGCTCCTTGGCTCTTGTCTTCCCTAAAGAAAGATTTCATTGAGAGAACAGATAAAATAATCATAAAGGATTTATGTAACAAAACAAAAGGATACTCCAGAGACCATGGAGCAGGCAATCCCAAGAGAGGAAGCCACCTGAGGTGTTCCATGTGGTTGGTTTTTATATTTGGTTTGGAAACTCTTCCTCATGTATTGTGTATCCAGGGCAGTTACTGTGGCTTCCCACCATAGCTTGGTGTGCCTGCACTGATTTCGCCATGATGGAAAATTTCCCATAGGAAACCCACAGTGGGTGTCAGAACCAGGGTGTAAATGATATTACACTGGGCCCAGGTTCACCTTCGGACAGTGTTACAGTGCTCTCCACATGCTCCAAAGTTGGAAAGTCCCTAACACTTGTCACACCCAGTTCTTTTTAGTTTTAAGAAGGTAGTATCTGGCCATGAAAGAGGTGGTTTATGAGTGAGGTTCTCCATCACTCAAGGTAGAGTGACCTGTCATCACTGGAGGTGGAGCGAGCCCTGTTCTTCATCTCCTCATCCCCTTGCTCATGTCGGCCTCTCTACCTACTTTAACATTACAGACCAACTCTCTTTGGTTATTTATTTATTTATTTTTTGGTACCAGGGATTGAACTGAGGGGTACTCGACTACAAAGCCACATGCCCAGGCCTATTTTGTGTTTTATTTAGAGACAGGGTCTCTGAGTTGCTTAGCGCCTCGCCCTGGCTGAGGCTGGCTTTGAACTCAGGATTCTCCAGTCTCAGCCTCCCAAAGTGCTGGGATAACAGGCATGTGCCACCGCGCCCAGCTTCTCTTTGGTTGTTTTTAATCTACTTTTAGGAGCTATCACCGTCTGAGAAAGATGGTAAACCCTGGATGGGATTAACCTGAGAACCATGTGAAGTCAGAAAAGTCTAAAGCTAAACCTTTATTTAACATTTTTTGCCTTTTCTTACCTTTGTAATTCTCTTCTCCCTCAACTTTAAGGCACACCCTGGTCCCTCCCGGTTATGTAACAACCTGTATTGCCTCAGTTGTCTGGAATGTGACTAGTCAGGAACCACAGCCCTTCCCTTCCCCATCCCCTTTCTTCTTTCTCTCCTTCCCCCCTTCCTCTTTTTTTTTTCCTTTCTTTTTTTTCTTTCAAGTAAAAAGGCAGGAAAAGAAAAAAGAAAACCCTGAAACCTGGAGGAAGAGAAGAGATGGATGAGCAAAGAACACTGCCTGGTGGTAATAATATTGTTAGACATTCATTCATCCTACTTTCCAGAAGGGATTTAAAGAAGAATTGAGATCTCCAACCCATTTTAAAAGCAAGAAAAGTGACTTTGTGATTGCTGGAAATATATTTTCAAACTCGGCCATCTTTAACCTTTGAATGAGGCATCCCCAGTTTTGCTGTTACGGTCTATATCAATGATGATTCCATTTAAGATCCAGTTCAAGGAGCCTGCAATGCACCATGAGAAACTTTGCCATTTTAAAGACCAACATTCTCAAAACAAAATGTATCATTTGAATTTGATCTTTGGAGGCAGGTGCATTGTAATCCCAGATACTGGGTGAAGAGGGCTGAGGCAGGAGGAACAAGAGTTCTAGGCCAGCCTGGGCAACATAGTGAGAACTCTTTTCACAATAAATAAATGAATTTGGCCTTTGGATATAAAGTGGAATGTCACCTTACTCATATATTTAGTAAGAATGAAAACATCATTTAAAAACAAAACAAAAAACTGGTTGGGATTGTGGTTCAGTGGCAAAACATGTACATACTTGAGGTACTGGAGTTGATCCCCGCACCACAAAACAGAACAAAAACAGAAAAACAAAAAAACAAAGAACAGTGCACAGCGAAGTCCAGACAGTTGTTAAACTACTCTATACTTTATAGACAGAAGTAGTCAGAATCTTGGGATAAATTTAAAAACCTTTAACTATAGCAATGTCTTGTAAATTTTTATTCTTTAAAAAAAATTTTTTTTATTGTACTAGGGTTTATACCTCAAGTCACTTTACCACTTAGCTACACTCCAGCCCCTTTATTGTTTATAATGACATATGTTCTTACTAAGTTGCTTTGGGCCTCACTGACTTGCTAAGGCTGGACTCAAACTTGCAATTCTTCTTCCTCAGCCTCCCAAATTGCTGGGATTACAGGCGTGCTCCACCATGCCCAGCTCTTTCAAACTTTTTGATCTATTTGAAATATTAATCATGTTTTATGTTTGTTCTACTGCAGCTACCTTTTACCTTGAATCTAATGACATTTTCTTTTTCATTCTACCACCCTAACCTCATCTTTAATTCATTATACTGCTGTGACTCTAGTCCTATTAAGTGTCCTTTATCTGAATTATTGGAACTAGAAGTATTGTAGATTTCATATTTTTCTGATTTTGGAATATTTACATGTACATAATGAGATATCTTTAGGATAGGACCCAAGTCTAAACACTAAATTCACTTATGTTTCATGTACACCTTATACCCATAGCCTGAAAGTAATTTTATACAATATTTTTAGCGCATCTGCATTTTTACTACAACCCATAACATGAGGTGAGGTATGGAATTTTCCACTTGTGGCATCATGACAGAGCTCAAAAAGTTTTGAATTTAAGAGTATTTCAGATTTTGGATTTTTTGGTTCAGGGATATTCACCTTGTACTGTCCAAAGACAAAATTACAGCACATTTAGTTTAAAGATCTTAATTGGTTTTTATTCATAATTCTAGAATTATGTACCCCTTGTGGCCAGAACAGGTTCAAAGCACTATGGGCTACAATGGTTAGACAGTATGTATGGACAGAAAATGGAAGTGAGGTACAGATAATTCCACTGGTTACAGCTTGGCCTTTGACTAACTTGAACATGGTGGAATGCTTGAACACCTGCATTGCCTGAGGCATGGCCACCATGATGGGCCCAGATGCATCTACTTATTATAACTGTGTACTGCTGCTAAGCCAGGCTTTCGGTGAGTTTGCAGACTATGTCGTAGTTAAGTGAGGACTCACATAGGGAGGCACTCTCAGGTCAAATTTAGTTTAGGTTAACAGTACTTACTTAATGTATAGCTATAAACTTCATTAAATGGAGATATAATGACAGGACTGATGATTTGCTGGTTGGGAAGGAAGAAGAAGAAGAAGGAATCAAAAAGATCCCAGGTTTCTGTTTGGGAAACTGAGTGAAAATAGAAAGCATAGGAGAAGGGACAGGTTGAGAGAAGTATATGGCATATGGCAATAATGATTCACTAGGGGCATGTTGAACTGTATTTGTCTGGTATCGAGAGAGCTTTTGTATCTGGAGAACTTGAAAGAAATCTCAAGTTCTAGTGTGGTGGATTTGGTAGGCAGCAGTATGTGGATTGTAATTAAAAATATCAGAGCAGTTTTCAGAAATCTTGCCTCCAAAGTGAATGAGAGGAAAGATTTTGTCTTATAGGGAGGTGAGAGACTTCAGCAGAAGGATCCAATATAGAAAAACAAGAGATAAGAGAGGTTAAGTAGACTGGAGTGAGGCCTCTGAGGAAATGGGAGAAGATAGATTCCAGAACACAAGTGAAGAAAGGGAAATCTTTCTGGTAGAATAACAAGATGATTCCTCCATCCACATTTCCTTATACTCCTGCTGTCTTGAATATCAAAAATTAAGCTTAAAAAATGCATAGATTGAAGAAATTTAGGATAAAGATTGATGACTTTAGAGCAAGACTTTCAGCACCAGAATGTATATATATATTTTAATTTCTCTTGATTGGTATATAACAAGATAGTCAGGGAAGAGACTATACACTGCCTCCCAGCCCAAGCCAGAAGCCCTAAGGAAATTTATGGAGATTCTAAATAGATTTCTGGCATTTGAGAACAGAAGAAATCTGAATCCCCATTACTAAGTGAAGCCAAAGTTAGCAAGATCACAGAGTTCCAGAATGTCACAGGAAAATAGTCAAAATGATATTATGAGCTCACACTTTGAATTTCTATATCTTCTCCAAGAATTTCAATAAGGAAAAAAATGACAAGATGTCTCTGGGTTCATTCTTCTAATAATCATCTCTGGGTATCAGAAACAAAAGAGCAACACACCACTGGGTTAGTGGGGCTATGTTGTGGCTCTGGTTGTCTTCTGTGTCTGGAAGCAGGTAGAAGCTGGTTGGGAGTTTGAATCTTTCAGAGTGGTAGCAATCAAAGGCATCCCATACAGGTATAGTGCCTTCATCAGTTTCAGTGTGAAACTGGGATTGGGGGAAAATGCGACTTCTACCCTGGGCTGCATTAAAAAACCAGAACAGTGGCTTGGGAGGCTGAGGCAGGAAGATTGCAAGTTTGAGGCCAGCCTGGGCAACTTAGCAAGACCCTTTCTCAAAATAAAAATAAAAAGGATTGAGGATGTTGCTCAACGGTAAAGCACCCCTGGGACCAATCCCCAGTAACAAAAACAACACAAAACAAACAATTGCTTGGCTGGGGTGGTGGAAGAAAGCAGAGAAATCGGTGCACACAAGTTGAGCCAACCTGTTTCCCAGCTCAGTAAACAGACCTCCCATGTCTCCAGTATCTCTGAGAGAGAGTCTTGAGCTACCTACTTCTGGACTAGGGCTTCTCAAGTGTACACGGAAGCAATTCTAAAATAGGAAATGGGTGGAGTAAGTAGAAGAGTAAAGAAAAACTACCATTTACAGATGAGCTGCGAATTACAATTTGCATGCAAGGAAAACTTTAAAAAATCGGCCAACCTTTCAAGTTAGTTTTTATATAATCTGTGAGTTTCTAATTAAGATTATATTTAACATATCTGATGTAGTTGTTGGACTAATTTTTCCTTATAATTTTGTTATTTTTGTTTCATACCATGGTTATATAGTTAGCTGCACAGAATTTCTTTTACTTTTTAATCTTTATCATTATGTAATTTCTACTTATTCATTTTTTGCTCTATACTATTTTGATGCTAATATTAAACTTCGACTTTGTTTTGGTTAGCATTTGCTTGCTATAACTTTTTCCTTTCTTTATTCTTAGCCTTTCTATATTATTTTATTATGACCACAACTTCTGTAAATAGCATATAGCTGCTTCTTAAAAAATTCTTTACAGTTCATGTTTTCTAACTGAAAATTTCAATTTACATGAGTATAATCACTTGGAATTATCTCTACTATTCTCTGTGATGTACTTTTAATTTTCTGTTTACAGTATTTTCTGAGTTGGTTGTTGTTGCTTATTTATTTGCCCTTTCTGCCTTCATTGAATTGATAAATTAAAATTTTCCTCTTTTATCTCTGCTGATTTGGACTCTGTAGATTATATTTTGTCTATTTTTTAGAAGCTACTCTTGAAACTTTGATGTGCAAATCCAACCATTTACTTTCCTAACAATTTCTAAAGTTTTAAAAATACAACTCTCATTTTGCTCCAACAAGACTGTGTTTTAGCTACTTGATGCTTTGGGTGGTTATTTTTATCTGGAATTTTAGTTTTATATTTATGAGAACATGGAACTGCTGCCATACAGTCAACTGATAATTATATTTTTCAACCTAATTTGTTAAATTTTGTGTTTACCATTTGTTTATTTAATACCACATTTTCATTCTGAATTCACCTTTTTTTCTTTTCTTTTCTTTTTTCTGATACCAGGGATTGAACCTGAGGGTGCTTAAACATTGAATCACATCCCCAACCTTTTTTTTATATTTTATTTTGAGATGCAGTCTTGCTAAGTTGCTTGGATCTAGCTAAATTGCTGAGGCTGGCTTTGAACTTGCAATCTTCCAGCCTTAGTCTCCAGAACTGCTGGGATTACAGGTGTGCACCACCATGCCCAGCTTCACTTTTCCTCTTGTTGCAATATGTCCTTTAGTAGTTTTTTCAGGGAAAATTTATGGTTGGTAAACTCAATTTTGATAAAAGTTCTCTCATTATTCTTGAGTTACAGCTTAGTGAGATGTAGAGATCAGTGTTGCCAAATATTCCCCCTCGGTGCTTTGGAGATATTATTGAATTGGCTTCTGGTTTTCTTGCTACTGACAAGTTTGGTATCTAATTATTCTCTATGGTTCATCTGTGTTTTCTCTTTGATGGCTTTTGAAATTTTCTCTTTATCCTTAACGTTAATAATCTTCATTACAGTTCATCTAAGTGGGAATTTTACTTTTAGTATTTTGCACTTCATATGTAATTTCATTTCAAGAACCTTAGGAAATTCCCAGTATCATCTCTCCAAGTAGTACTCCCACCATTCCTCTTCTTCTTTCTTTCTGAAACTATTAGATACGTCCTTCATGTGTTCTGTGTATTGCTATATAAGAAACCACTCCAAAACATACTGGCAAGAAACAATAACCATTTGGTTAGGCACATCAGATAAAACTTGACTCTGCTTCACAATGTCCAGAGTGCCAGATGAGAGGACTTGAACAACAGATGGTCACTTGAAACTGCTGGCAGATTTTTTACTCACATATCTAGAGGAACAAAGGGTGAGCTTGGCTGGGATAATAGCTTGGGATACTTGCACATGTCTTCTCCCTGTGGTTTCGATTTCCTCACATCATAGTTGCCAGGGGGTATCAGACTTCTTCCATGGCAGCTCAGGACTCCAACAGTGAGTCTTGCAGCAAACAGAGCTGAAGCTGCATGGATCTGTGTTGTCTAGCCTCAGAAAGTCTAGTATCCTGTCCACCAGCAAATAACATAAAACAATACACTGAGGACAAATAGTTTACCACAAATGTAAAAATGGTGCAACAATTTAGAATCTACTTCATTATTCCATTAAGAAGAAGACTCATAGTCTCCTACCACTGGATACAAATAAAGCATTAAAAAGTCAAGAACCATAATTGAAAACCAAATCCCCTAGCTAACTAGGCTATTAATTTGATATGGGTATAAAAAAAGTAGACTCTTCAAACATATATATAATAATGAGATTATAGAAGCATTCCTATTAGAGTCAAGGACATGACAGGCCTGCTGTAACTTCTACAATTAACATTAAACTACAAATTCTAATCCTTGTATTTAAGACAAGGGGAAAAGGTACTAGTTGATTAGCAAGGAGAAGCAAAAAATATTTATAAATAATACATTTCTTAGCTAGAAACTCCAAGAAGCTCTATAAGAAAAAATTAGAATAAATAAGCAATGTTGCTAAATACATGATTGTTATGAAAAAGCAATAGCAATTTATATACCTAAAAGTAGGAAATCCATACACCTATGTAATAAAGGTGGAATAGATCACATTTACAATTGCAACAGGAACAATGAAATACTTTGGAATAAATCTTACAAAAATGTGCAAAACCATTATAAAGAATGTTATAAATACCAAAGGGCAAAAAAGAAGATTGTAATAAAAAGTACATAATAGTAAATTCACAGAACAGGAAATCAATAGTGTAAGGATTATGATTCTCCATAATTCATTGCAGTTTCAATCAAAATCCCAACAAGGTATTTTTGTGGAACTTGACAACCTGATTCTAAAGTTACTTATATAGAGAAAAGGTCTAAAAAGAGCCAAGATAATTCTAAAAAGTAAAGGAAGTGTAATTTGTCCTCCCTGAAAGGAAGACTCCTTGTAGAACTGCATTAATTAGATAATGCAGTGTTATAATATGAAAAAAAAAAAGCAAAAAGGTAGATACAAGTATATGTGGGAACTTGACATCTGATAGAGGAAACATTAAAAGCCTAGTGGGTTTCAAGGATGTTAACTTTCTGTACTGAAAAAAAAGTACAGCTAAATCCCTGTCTCATACCAGTTTTTATTTGTTTGTTTGTTTTTATTTCAGGGATCTTTTACACTCTTTTACACTCTTAAAACTTATTGAAGACCTTATCGTTTTTTTGTTTGTATATACATTATATACATTAATCTCTACCATATTAGAAATTAAAACTAAGAAATTTATAGAACACATGAACAAATAACACACATTTTTCATTAGTCATCAGAGTGATGACATCATTACATATTCTTAAACTTCTGCAAGACCCCCTGCCCCGCTCATGAGAGAATGACTAAAAAAGACAAATAACATCTTACTAATATCACAAAAATGGTTTTGACCTTGCAGATCTCCTGAAAGTCGTTAGAGACTCCCACTTTCCTCATTCTATAATTTGAGAACCACTTTTATAAATTAAATTCCAGATGAAAAAGATCTAAACCTGGAACAAATAAAAGCTTTATTGTCTTAGAAGTATAGGAGAACACATTTAGGATCACAGAGGAAGGATTACTTAAATGTGACATCAACAAATTACAAAGGAAAAGCTTAATAAATTTGAACCCTCCATATTTAGTACTTCTGCTTGATAAAATATTCCATAAACAAAATTCAAAGAGAAGCCATAGCCTGGGAAAAGTTAATTTTAACATATATATCAAACAAAGCATTAGTATTCAAATGATATAAATTACTTTTACAAACAAGAAGAAGACAACCCAATAAAAAATAAGTAAGAGAAAATATGTAATCAGAAAAATGTAAAGCAAAAAGTCTATTAGACAGTAAAAATTTCTAAGTCTGACAATCTCATGTGTTGGCAAGGATCTAGAGAAGTAACAAATCTTACCTATATTGCTAGTAAAAGTATAAATTGGTACAAATACTTAGGAGAGCAATTTGGAAATACTTTGCCTTGTTGAAAATGTATATATTCTGTGATCCAGAAATATCTCTAATTTTAGAAAAATGTTGAAAATATGCATAAGGAAAACATTGATTCATTTATTTAGTGAATAAATGTTTATCGAGTTACCATCTAAACCAAGTATTATGTTCGTATTATTAAAATGACGAACAAGACTGCTCTCATGAAAAGAAACAGAGTTATGGGTAAGCACATATATCAGTTTCAGGCAGTGGTGAGTACCAGGTTTATCAGGGTGAAGTGACAGGAGCCAGAAATACTATTTTAGGTAGGATGGACAGACAGGGAAAGCCTTTCTATGAGAGTGAGTTTGAGGAAACTTAGAGAAGTAAAGGAGTAAGATCTGTGCTTAAATTCTGAGGAAAGTGCCTTTCAGGCAAGAAAAAAAAAGCAGTGTTAATGCTCTGAGGTAGAAATAAGCTTGAAACATTGAAAAGAAGAAAGAAGGCCAATGAAGTGAGGTGGAAATACTGAGTGGCAAATAGGAGAGAGAAATCTGCAGGGTGGGCAAGGGCTGGGTCAGAGACTTTTAAGCATAGGCAGGGAGTTTGGACTTTCTTAGTGGAATAAGAAGCCATTGAAGAGTTTTGTGTAGAGATATTATTGATCTAATTTGCGTAACTTTCAAAGATCAAAACTCTTTATGCTGGTTTGATAGAGGTTTAGGGAAATAGCCACTCATATACAGATGATGGCTGTGTAAAGGATAAAGAACAATTTAGAAATATCTTTCAAAAGTAAAAATGAAAACCCATGAGCACAAATTTCTTTTCTAGGTGTTTATCCAGTGATAAATGCAATAGTGGTAATAATGTGAACTCTTGGCAATAATATTCTTCAATAGAATGGTGAAAAAATGGCACGGACATTCAGTGAATGCCAAGCAGCTATTAAAATAACCAAGCCACTTGCTAGCTCTCCATGTACTGTACTAACACTGAAGAATATCCAAGATATATTGATAAATCAGGAAAATCAAAGTATAGAGCCATATGTATATCATGCCATCATCTGTGTGAAATAAAGAGAAAGTGTATATTTATAAATACACAAAGTACAGGTGAAAAGAAATTTAAGGAATTGGTAAGAGTAGTTCTATTTGGAGAGGATTGCTAAGGGATAGAGTAAGGAATGAAATATACATTTCATGATATGCTGTTTGTGCCTGTTGATTTTGTATACGTACACTACTGTTATGGTTTAGATATGAGGTGTTCCTCGAAAACTCATGTATGAGACAATGCAAGAAAGTTTACAGTGAAATGATCGGGTTATAAGAGTGTTAACCTAACCAATGCATTAACCTATCGATAAGGTAACTGTAGGCGGGAAGATGTGTGGCTAACTGAGTTGGGTCACAGTGGGCATGCCCTTGGGGTTTTCTTTCTTTTTCTTTTTGGTGGTATTGGCGATTGAACTGACTACCTTGCACATGCCAGGCAAGCATTCTACCAGTGAGCTACACCCCTAGCCTGCCTTTGGGGTTTATATTGTGTCCTTGTTAAGCAGAGTAGTATCTATCTGCTTCCTTGTGCCATGTCCCTGACTGGTTTCCTTTGCCACACACTTCTGCCATGATGTTCTGCCTTACCTCAGGCCTGGAGGAACAGTCTGCCATCTATGGACTGAGACCTCTGGAACTGTAAATCCCAAAATAAACTTTTCCTCCTCTAATTGTTCTTGTCAGATCTTTTGGTCATACTGGCAAAAAAGCTGACTAGAACAGCTACCTAGTCAAAAATAAACAAAAATAAAAAAAAAAAACCATTGTAAGGCAGAGATAGTCATTATTTATTTATTTAGTCATTCAATGCAAATAGACACAACCCCACACACTTTAGTTACTCATGGAACACTGCACCTGTAATTCTTGGACTATTGAAGAACTTTATACCACACAATCAAGCTTGACTTCTCCAAAAGAGTGTGATCCTGCAGATTCAGTCCCCTTCATTTAAAAAAAAAAAAAAAGCGACTTCTCAAGTGGTATCTCTATGGATCATTGAGAAACCATCTTACCTAAAATGTTTTGTCTTGTTAACTTGTACCAGTTCTGGAAATCCCTACCTTGAACTTTTTTTTTTTTGGATAAGGACTTTACGTTTTCAGGAAATCCCTGTTATGCTGCAGATATAACCCTGGCTAACCTGGTAACAGTAAGAGGGGGTTTCTTTGTAGGTTGCCTAACATCTCTTTGCATAGGAATGAAGCTGGTTTGGTGGGAGGGAGTTTAAAAAGTCTGTTGCATGAAATCCTGCAAAAGAGAGTTTACATCTTGGAGATTTGCCATATGAGAGTTCCTACTGGGAGAAGAATGAAACTTTGTTAAGAATATCAAATGCAAACTTACGAAGCAACCCCTGATTGTAGACTAGGGTGAAGTCCTACACTGAAATTACAAGAAGATCAAAATCCACAGTTATGCTGGGTATGGTGGTACACACTTGTAATCCCAGTGACTGGGAAGCTGAGACAAGAGGATTGCAAGTTTAAGGCCAACCTCAGCAATTTAGTGAGATGCTGTCTCAAAATAAAAAATTTAAGCGTGGTGGCTCACGCTTGTAATCCCAGCACTTTGGGAGGCTGAGACAGGAGAAACGCAAGTTCAAAGCCAGCCTCAGCAAGGGCCAAGCACTAAGCAACTCAGTGAGACCCTGTCTCTACATAAAACACAAAACAGGACTGGGGAAGTGGTTCAGTGGCCGAGTACCCCTGAGTTCAATCCCTGGTACAAAAAAAAAAAATTTAAAAAGGGCCAAGGATATAGCTCAGTAGTAAAGTGCCCCTGGGTTCAATCCCCAGTACCAAAAAATTAAAAACAAAAAAAAATCCACAGTTACTGAATACAGGTTGACAGTAGGCTTATAGCCTTCAGTATGGCAGCTTTTTTCCCCCTGTAATAATGATATAGCCTGTTATAAAATGGTTTTGTATATAGCATCTATCCCAATATTAATTGATGCATGTTCTGGATATTAGTATCTTTAGGTGTTATAAAATATTGCTAAAATAATGTTTCATGATCAAATAAGTCTGTATAATAGTAGTTTAAGTAGGGTTTTATTTTTGTTTTGGTAGGATTTCTCAGAGCCTATAATGTGGGATGTGTGTATATTTCTCAGAGGGAAAATATATCCCCCAAAAGTGTCCCCAAATTTATCTTCCCACAGTGCATCTTACGGACTAATGTTGTATAGGACATTGGGAGTTGCTGATCCTTCCTATTCTTGCCCTGGCCTCCTACTTCTATCTTGATAATCATTTTTGTCTTGTCTTACCTTTATTCCCCTGAGTCACTACATATTCTTTATTATGATGTTCAGACCTGAAAAATATTGATGACATCAGAAGTGATGCTAAGACCTTCATAGGAGGTCTTCCTTAGCATTATTACCATCCTCCAAGGCATGAGTACAAGAAAGAGGCTATACATTTTCTGAAGCTTATATAATCTGTAATGAGACTCAGAGATCAGTGTCACATTGGAGTGGGCCTGAATCCATGTCTCACTGCCTATGAGGCCTGTCCTTTAGGTGTCACAATGCTGTCTGTAACCTTGTCTTCCTTTCTCTTAGGCCTCAAAGGCTGGGGCCATGGCCTGGGCTTTGGCCTCCCTGAAGCAGTGTCTTTTTCCACCTTTCATTTTTTTGTTTGTTTGGTTTTGATTTTTGCAGTGCTGGAGATTTAACCCGGGGCCTCACACATGCTAGGCAAATGCTCTACCACTGGGCTACAATCCATCCTTCCTTGTTTGATTCACCTAAATTCCTAAAATCCACATGATTTTATCTACTGAATAATGTAAATGGTAAAACAAACAAAAACCAGGAATCTTTTAAGTCTAAAATTAATTAGACACTCCAGACAATGGAATGCCACCTCTCTCAAAATATTGCCAGATTTGAAAGTAGAGCAATTCTGGCCAACATCTCCAAGGGTAAGAGACGAAAATCAATGGGGCTTCCCTCTGTCATTTTCCTTATGTGCTGGACCCAGGTTTATCCCCAGCTCTGGAAAAAACAATAGAGGTTGGGAGGTTCTGATTACACATACATTTGTTCTTGTTTTTGTTTGCTTGTTTTTCAGTGCTAGGGATTAAA
The DNA here is from genome assembly GCA_028644305.1 of Xerus rutilus. NCBI lineage: Eukaryota > Metazoa > Chordata > Mammalia > Rodentia > Sciuridae > Xerus > Xerus rutilus. The sequence continues at coordinate 76,672,513 of CM053410.1, forward strand.
CTCAGGGCCCTGCATATGCTAGGCAAGCATTCTGCCACTGAGTTACATCCCTGGCCCTCTGATTACATATATATTTGTAAAACCAGAGCTTTCTCCAGCCTTAATATTCATCTGAGTATTTTGTCTCATTCAAAAGAATCACAAATCCATCTTTAAAGAACTTTGAAAAATAATTTGTCTTCACCAAAGTCCTTTAAAAAGTTAACAGATTGATCACATCACGTAACAAACAGTAGAACTTAAAATCCTCCTTTAGTATTCATTTAAATGTAGCCCCACAGAGCATCTGCTTCCATATACCCCTGCTCTTCTTTTCAATCCTACCTTTACTTTTTATTGCCCTACTTTCTCTGTCCCTTCCCTTTTCCTTTCAGATCTTTTCCACTGTGGGTAATTCATATATATAAGCAAAGTGAAGATGGACAATTTTTACAGGTATACTTTGTCTCTGACCTAAAAATGTTGTACAATATATATTATGTCCTATATAATATGTCACATTTAATATATGAAATACACATTGTTATACCATATGTGGAGCAGAATGTCAATTTAACAGTGTTTGTCATCTGTTCTATAAGATTGCCAAATTAATGGACTAATTAGGTCGTTTCTTCTGATGCTCTAGTGACTAGCTCATTCATACCCTTTACTCAGTCCTGCAGCATAGCAAATAGTGTTCTAAGGAGTTTCTCCAAAGACTGTGTAATTAAGCTGTGTGTGAGTAAAGCAAATGGACAAAATACTCAGGTATTGGTCATTTATGTGAATAAAGCTGCCCATTTATCTTCCTCTGGTCAGATAATTTGAGCTCATGTGGGAAGTCCTTTGTGTCTTGCTTGTGCTAAGCAAGATAAGAGGACCATTGAGTAGGAACTAGGTCAGCTGCCTTCCACTGCTTATCACAGTTATCAAAGCAAATTTCTTAGGCTTAGAAGTTTAGTGTCTTTTAAATGGATTCCTTGTTCTCTTTTCTTTTATCCAAACCAGAAGATTTATGCTTTCAAGTAGGTTTATACATCATTTTGTGTGTGTGTGTGATTTTTGTCAAATTATTATTTTTGACTTACATGTCTAATTATTTGCTGAACAAATATGTCTAATTATTTGCTGAACAAATATGTGTAAAATATGTAAATATATGTTCAGGCTGAGTATGAAAGTATAGAATCAAAAGTAAGAACTTCTTCAGAAAGAAAACAAACTTGAAAAAGAACAGAAAATGTCAGCATATAGTCCCTAATCTTCCTACTGCCTGATGTTGGTCAGAGTAAAATCAGGATTCAGTGGTGAGGACCACATCCTGTTGCCATGGAAATAATTGTGCTGTCACAAATTTAGTACTATGACTTCATGGTGAAGAGAAACAGATGGTCTGGAAAAGAATGAAGGCCTAGGGGTTAGCACAATTGTTTGAGTAGTAAGCCATCTTAGATCCTTTATGGTAGTGGGTGGAAATAAATAATAAGCAAAACCTAGTCATTGGAGCTTTACAGAAGTCACTGAGCAAGAAAGCTTAGCCAGGGTAATACAGAGCTCTTTCCGATAAGAGAAAATAACCAATCATTTAACTTAGGGGGAAGCACAGGTAAGAAAACAAAACAGCCTACAGTAAGTCCATATTCCAAAGATGCTTCTCCACCCTCCCCCACCTCTCACTATATCTGACCACTACTGAGTTTAGTAATATCTTGAATGCTTAGGGACAGCAGTGAGGTCCACATGTGCCATACTTTTCATGCTGCCACATTTTTAACATTTTATTTGTTTTCAGTGTTAGTTTGACAGCCTCAAAGTACAAGCTTGGTCTTGAACTTACAGTTGGGTTGGTAAGTTTAGAGACTGCACAGTAAACTCAGGGCATATAGCTTACTCATCTTGCTCCTGAGTGGTCAGATTGCCAGACCAAATTCTCCAGTCATGGAAACCAGTCTCCACTGATAGGGCAATAAGTCTAAGGTATCTCCATCTACTCAATATTGACATTGATCAAAAGTACCAACATTTAAAATTGTCAGCCTGGTATCTTTCCACAACGATTTTGTTCATGTAAAGGGTGAATAAATTTCCAAAGCCTATTGCTATGTCCTGAATGTTTGTGTCCCTTCAAAATTCATTTATTAAAATTCTAGCCTGAGCCAGGTACAGTGGTACATGCCTGTAATCCCAGCACTTTGGGAGGCTGAGACAGGAGAATCGCTAGTTCAAAGCCAGCCTCAGCTAGGGTGAGGTGCTAAGCAACTCAGTGAGACCCTGTCTCTACATAAAACACGAAATAGGGCTGGGGATGTGGCTCAGTGGTCGAGTACCCCTGAGTTCAATCCCCAGTACCAAAAAAAAAAAAAAATTCTAGCCTGTAAGGTGATGGTGTCAGGAGGTGGGCCTGTGAGGAGGTGATTAGATCATGGGCCTTCACCAATGGAATCAGTGACCCTATAAAACAAGCCCAAGAAAGTTCTTTCATCCCATCTACCATGTAAGGACATGTAAGGACATTCCTTTGGTTGTTGTCAGGCAAAGAAAGCCTATGTGACTAGTCCCCAAGATAATTTCTAAACCCTGAGTCTTAAATGGACTTCCCTGGGAGAAATATTAACCACAAGCTGCTATATTTTCACTGGTGGAAAAGGGACCATGCCTGACGTGTGCTTTCCTGGGCTGGGAGGGAAAGTATAGAAAACCCATCTGAGTATTTCTCCAGATGCTAGTTTCCCCCCCAACAACGTGCTAGTTAACCTTACTGTGTCACTGTAATAAACTCTAGCCATTTGTGCAATTTTATGCTGAGTCCTTTGAGTTCTAGCAAATCACAGAATGTGTTGGTGATCTTGGATACCCCAAAACATGCCCCATCCTTTATTTATTTCTTTGCTCCAGAATCATCTTGTATTTTCCTTGTCTCAACCATAAAAGCAGCCATTTCTTCAAGGAGCTTTGGTTTCTTTTATTGGAGGATGATACTTAGAAACCAAGATGTGAGTGCTCATTGCTATTGGGCTATCATTGCATCTAGGCATTTTCAGTAGATAGAGTATGCATGTGTGTTTATTAACCCATATATACATATCATTATATATATAATTTAAAAAATTTATTTCCATGTCTTTCTACCTTTGTACACACACCACACACATCTACACATACCACACATACAAACATATGTTCACATATACACACATTTTGAATTCATACTGATACTGCCTTTTATTTTTTAGTACCAAGAACTGGACCCAGGGACACTTAACAACTGAACCACATTCCCACCCCTTTTAAAAAATATTTTACTGAGCTGGGCGCAGTGGTGCACGCTTGTAATCTCAGTACTTTGGGAGGCTGAGACAGGAGAATCATGAGTTCAAAGCCAGCCTCAGCAACAGTGAGGCACTAAGTAACTCAGTGAGACCTTGTCTCTACATAAAACACAAAATAGGGTTGGGGATGTGCCTCAGTGGCCAAGTACCCCTGAGTTCAATCCCTGGTACCAAAATATATATATATATATATATATTTTACTGAGAGACAGTATCTCACTGAGTTGCTTAGGGCCTCCCTAAATTGCCTAGGCTGGCTTTGAACTCACAATCCTCCTTCCTCATCCTCCCAAGCCCCTGCGATTATAGGTGTGTATTCAGCTGATATTGCCATCTTTAATCTGGAACCACAGGGTTTATTCTTCTCTATTTGCTTATATAACTTCTTTCTTGATGGTGAGAAACCTGGTCTCCAGTGGCTATAATGTATTTTCTTATTTGTTCAGCCCCAGCATATATGTAAAATAGCTTCAGAATTACTAACTCATACCCTTGTGTGAAAGCAAGTTCTAAATACAGAAAAGTTATCTACAGTTGCTTTTATTTTAGCCTTACAGTATCAGTCAAACACATTTCCAAAGTTACTAAGATCAGCTCCATTTTTTCCAACCATTTCAGCCAAGTTATGTCATAGATTTGTAACAGATTTGTCAGCCTGCCTTCTATCCTGGGATCCTCCACATCCTGGTTGATTTTTTAAATCACATACAGTAAACTTCACTTTTTAAAATAAGTTAAAACTTAATTAAACTTATTATTAAACTTAATTTGAATAGGTGCAATGTTCTATGGATATTGTCAAGTGAATAAAATCATTGTTCACTACTACAATATTATACCCGAAAAGTTTTGTTACCCTAAAAATTGTCTCAGGTATTCCCTTTGCAGCCATTCTCTTCTCTACCCCCAGAAACCATGATCTGTTTTCTATCTTTATAGCTTTGCCTTTCGCAGAATGTTATATAACATTCTGTATGTATGTAATAGAATCTGTGACCTCTTACAGTTAGCAAAAATGCATTTAAGTTTCATTTATGTTGTTGTAAGATTTAATAGTTCATTTCTTTTTGTTGCTGGGTAGTATTCCATTGTATGGGTGTGTTGTATGTTTACCTTTTGAAAACATCTCATTTTGTTCGAGTTTCTGGTGATTATGGATAAAACTGCTATAAATACTCATTTGTAGGTTCCTATATGTACAAGTTTTCATATCTGTTTGGTAATTAACTAGGAGTGGTATTGTTAAGTCATATATGTTGAACTTTGTAAGAAACTGTTACCAGTTGTACCATTTTATATTCCCATAAGCATTGAATGAGTGTGCTTGTAGTCATAACCAGCATTGGAACTACCAATTTTAGAAAATGTAGCCATTCTGATTTCTGTTGAAGCATCTTATTGTGGTTTTCATTTACATTTCCCTAAAGACTAACAATTTTGAGTGTCTTTTCAAATGCTTACTTGTTTGTCTATCTTTGGAAAACACCCCAAGATCCAGATCACTTGTATTTTGTTTTCTTTTCTTTTAATTGGGTTATTTTTGTTGTTGTTGAGTTATGAGGTTTTTAATATTTTGGCTACAAGTTGAATAGGTGACTTTCAAATATTTCTCCCAGTCTATAGTTTGTCAGGTTTTTTATTTGTGTGTTTTGCTTCTGTTTTGGCAAGGTCAACGTTCTTAATTTTGAAAATCCGAGTTTATCAATTTTTTCCTTTGTGTATCATGCATTTGGTGTCACATCTATAAGCTCAAGTTCACACAGAAGTCTGTGTTCTCTTCTAGACATATTTCTATGTTTTACATTGGGATGTATGATCCACTTTGATTTAGTTTTTGTATAAGTGTGAGGTATACATCTAGTTCTTTCATAATTAATAATTAATTAATTAGTTTTTATTGGTTCTCCTTAGTTATACATGACAGTATAATCCATTTTGATAAAATTATGCAAGCATGGGATACATCTTATTCTAATTAGGACCCCATTCTTGTGAGTGGGCACAATGGTGGGATTCACTTAGATACTTTTGTACGTGTATATAGGAAAATTATGTCAGATTTATTCTATTTCCTATTCATATACCTCTTCCCTTCCTTTCATTCCTCTTTGTCTAATCTACTGAAGTGCTCTTCTTCCCCTTCCCATTCTCCCTTATTGTGGTTTAGCTTCCACATACCAGCAGAAACATTCAACTTATGGTGTTTTGGGATTGGATGATTTCACTTAGCATGATAGCTTCCAGATCCATCCATTTACTAGCAAATATCATGAAGTCATTCTTCTTTATGGCTGAGTAAGATTCCTTTGTGTAGATATACCACAATTTTTTTTTATCCATTCATCTGTTGATGGACATCCAGGTTGGTTCCATAGCTTAGCTATTGTGAATTGAGCTGCTATAAACGTGGATGTGGCTGCATCACTGTAGTATGCTGATTTTAAATGCTTTGGATATATGCTGAGGAGTAGGATAACTGGGTGAAATGGTGGGTCCATTTCTAGTCTTTCACTTATTTCTTCCTTTCCCTCTCTTTTTCTGGCGTGTGCATATCAAATTATTCCAGTACCATTTGTTGAGAAGAATATGTTTTTCTCCATTGAACTAACTTTGCAGCTTGCCAAAATCTCAATTGAATATATTTGAGGGAATTTTCTTCTGGGATCCCATTTATTCCTTTGGTCTTATATATTAGTCTGTCTTTTATATGTTAATATTATATTATCTTATAATTATTATATAATGTACATTATCATATATAATACTTTCCATTGAGTTCTATCATGAATGCTGTATCCAACATGTATGATGATTACTTTGCTTTCAGCCTAGAGGCTTTAAATGCATTATCTTCAAGTTTTCAAATGTGTCTAAAAGTTCTGAGAGGATTTTTAGTGTGTGTTTACACTTTGTGATTATCTAATATAAAATCATTCTAGATTTTGTCATATAGTGTTAGTCCCCATGTTTGTTTTCAGCTGAGTTTATATCAGTGAATACCTAAAGTAACAGCACTTGACATTTTATCAATGGAACAACGTAACAGATTTCTGTTAACTTTGCATGTCTTTGAGTCAAAATTGTAATAATTGTCCTACATATATTATTGTGCTCATGTGATTAATTTTGCCAGTTATGGAGATAAACCTAAGTTTTGCAGTGATTAAATAATCACAAAAATACTCTCATAAAAATACTTTCTTATTTAATAACTTGAAAATTTTATTAAACACGATGAAAATGACATAGTGCCACCTAATGAATTATGACCAACGTAATCCATAAATTTCTTATTTGCATTAACTGAAGGCTCACTGATGTCATCAGCATTTGAAATCCTCTCATAGTTTCAATAGAGAAGAGAGTGGAAAAATTAATCTGTATTGTAATAGCCAGTTTCATATTGCAAGTGGACATAGTGCTTGGATTTATTATCTTTGTCAGCTCAGTTTTAACAGATGATTAGCATAAATATAGCAATACAAACTCAAAAAGGAATTTGTCTAAATAATAATTTCCCATACTTATTTGTGGGGTGCATTATTGAATAATGAACAATCCAACATTGGATTTGGGCTCAAAAACAAATTTGTCATTCCAAATGAAAAGTAGTAATAGTAACAATGACCCACATTTTAGCCAAACAAACAAATTAAGTCAACAGGTGACCAAAAGCAAAAGGAACTCTCATTGCCTTCTCCCACCCTTTCAGGAACTGGAGCCTTAATATAAATGCCAAAGGGGAAAAATGGGATCTGACATTCATGAGGAAAGAGCACTATTTATAATTTGCACAGAGGTATCACATGGGGTACAGAAATCTCGTTTCAAGAATCCTTTCCTATGCCAGATCAGTTGTATCAGTCAGGAGATATATATCTATATATATATACCTATCTTCAGGTCACAGGACCTATAACAAACAATGGCTGAAGAAATTCATACATTTATCTAGCAGTAGATGGTTTCAGGGTTGGAAGGTAGCTCCATGGTTTATTAAAAATCAGTTGTTTTTTTCTAAATTGACATCTCAGAGTATTGAATGCTCATCTCACAGTAACAAAATTGATGCTGCAGCTCCAACATCACATCCTCAGGCAATTATATTGAATTCCTATCTGTTTTTATTGGGCATAAAAATTATTCCCAAAAGTAAATCCTTCTTCCCACTCCAGTGGATTTCCCTTCATATATCATTGGCCAGGACTGGGTCATATAGCTACACAGTCCTCAAGGACAATAAAGATGGCAAACAACAGTGTTGGAAACCATACCCATGAAGGAAGAGTCTGTTTTCTTTCTGTTTCAAAAACAACCTTCTAGTCTTATGAGCAAATAGCCTCTCAACCACCCTTCTCTTGGACTCTGGAATTTCTTCCTTCAAAAGCTTCATAATTTCTATATCAATATCTTACTTATTCAGGCTAATTGAGAAGAAGGTCAGTCTTAGTTTAATATAACAAATTATAGAGTAATTTTAGGAACTTGCATATCTACCACTTTATATTGCAGCTTATCAGTAAGGACTGGACTGATCAGGGAAGGCCAAGAACTAATTGCTAGAGAAAGCTTTGATGAATAAATGGTAACCCCTGGGATGAACACACCCTATGTATACAAATCCATCTATGAAGCTTCTTTTTTTTTTTTTTTTTTTTTTTATTGGTACCAGGGATTGAACTCAGGGGCACTCAACCACTGAGTCACATCCCCAGCCCTGTTTTGTATTTTATGTAGAGACAGGGTCTCACTGAGTTGCTTAGTGCCTGGCCCTTGCTGAGGCTGGCTTTGAACTTGCGATTCTCCTGTCTCAGCCTCCCAAAGTGCTGGGATTACAGGCATGCGCCATGACATCCAGCTTCTATGAAGCTTCTTAAGCATTTTTGCCCTGAACCCCGACCCCTTCACAACTCTGTTTAAGATGTGTGTCTTTTGTGTACAGAGGAAAGCAGAGATGTCAATCAAGGCAAAGTGAAAAGAAACAGGCAAATTAGCCTATGTTGCCTTCTTAAAATATCCATAACTTAATTTTGTTTGTTTATATAGAAAGGCTCTTTCTGTTTAAAATTCATTTTGATTCATTCTATCTTAGTTCTGGTGTCTTTTTCTACTCAAAAGGTATTTGTGTCTTAAAATTTAAGTGGTTAAATTAAATTTTCCTAAATCTCCAAGTATGGATGTCTAATCAGGAACTTAGTATTTAGAGAAATCCTATTTGTGAGTCTTTGTCTAAAACCAAAAATTCCACCACTAAATCAAATAAACAATCTGAATTATCTCTTTTGTAAACATTGATTTATATATATGAAAGTTTTACTAATATAAGATATACTTTTCTATCTTGGTTGTCCTTAGTTGAATTATTTTAATATCATTTACCTATCTCATAACAAAATTTCTTGGTAAAATTTCAAGCTCTTTTTTTTTTAATGCATCCAGATACACTTCTCTCTTTTTCTCTCTCATATACACACATACATGAGCACTCCACGCACACACCCCAAACCCCACTTGACCCCATCCTGTATAAACTTGCCTTTCTTTTTTTTTTTCAGTGAAGCTTTTAGGAAAAGGTATGAGTGAGCTTCATCTCCCTCCCAGCTGAACCCCATTTCCAGGACTAACACTTAAATCTGATCTGGCTCATTCTTATGTGAAAAGTACCTTGTTTTCCTTCAGTATCTGGATTTGCTGAAGAGTACAATAGTAAGAGACTAGAGAATAGTGTGTCAGCCACTAAGATAGTCACTTAGAACTGCATTGTGGAATTGCCTCCTTTTTGGTAGCATATTTAATTCTAATTCACATTATGGCTCCTGCACTTTTCCCAGAGAGGCTGACAAAGCAAAAGGCCTGCCATTCCTAATTATACAAAGTTTGATTACTTCAAAGTACCCTTTCAGTGTCATTGATATAAGGAAATGAACCCTCTGTGAGACATTACTGATGCCTCCTCTATGTGATGAATTTGCTCAAATTGTCTTGGAAATATTTATAGGGCCTAAGGAAGATTTTAAAGCATTTCATCACAAATGGTCTGTGCTTACCTTCTGTCAAGAGTCTTCCTTGAAGAAATATGTTATGCTAGAGAGCCTCATTGCTGAGGAGCCAGGGTCACCTGGCAGCGGCAGGCGAGACGTGGAGGGAAGTAGAGAAAGACACTGATGATCACCAGTTAGTTCTGCCTTACGTCTCCCACAGTCACTGGAATTTTACCTGGTAGGACTCTGGCAGCAGTCACTTCTGGATAAGCTGGTGTCCTCAGCCTTTGTCTGAAAATGTCATTAGGCTCCAAAGCCAGAAGTGCAGCTATGCTTTCTGTCCTCGCCAAGGCTAGTTATCATATTTGAGGGTCAAGAGAGCTCCAAAGAGAGTTGAAAACCTTCACTAAATTTACAGTGCCACTGTTGAAAGAGGCAGCTATGTACTCTGATCCACAATGCTTTCTTCAAAATGGCAGCATGGGACTTTATAATAAGCCCTGAACTCAGGAAGGCCTGGTTCAAATCCTGGCTTTGCCATTAGAAGTAGTTGGATGGTGTTGGGCAAATTATCTGACCTCTGATTCTTCTCATTTGGCAAATGGCACAAATGATTTCTGCCAACCTCTAAACCCTTCTATGACATACACAAGGGTAGAGAAAAAAAGTCAGAAAGCATCTGACTTTGAAGACTCCTAATGGGTTTCTTCCCTTCATTCCACTGAAAATACCTTTCCTGTACTGTTGTGGAGAGTGAGAGGCACTTCCTTCTAGAGGGATGGCAGGAGAAAACTTTGTGGACACCTTGCTTATGCAGGCAGGTAGACATGTGCAGCAGGGCAGGTTAGGAGAACAATGTGACTAAAAAAGCAGCTGGAAAGGTGAGTCATGTCACATACCCTCCACACCCACTTGCATGATGAAATCTCAGAACTTCCAGGACTTGGAAACTCTAAGTGCACCTTTTCACCTTCAGCTTCACACGGCCGTCTGTTGGTCTTAAGACTGAGAATGTCCATATGTATTATTATGGATGTTCACTGTGAAGAATGTCCTCTGCACGTGTCTTTCTAGCATAAGTCAGCTGGTAACTTTTACAATTTCCATATACGCATATACACATACAATAGCATTCAGTTCCAGATTCCCCTCTCCTTCCTTGAGTCCCCTTTAGGTCCTCTTTCCTCAGTGACAGTTGCTGACAAGGTGAGCTCCTCCTTTCCTTCTTGCCTTTTCTTTTCTAACCAAGGCAGCTCCATCCCAAATAACCCTTGGGTTACTATGAGCTGTATTTGCTGGGATAGGGGCCACTCAGGGCAAATGCCACCAGACCTGACAGAATTGGGGAAGCCCTTGCTCTATTGTGTCCCTATGGAAATATTTTATTCTCTATAATTCTGAGGCCGGGGCTGGATACATGAATCCTTATCATCATGCCTGTCACTCAAGGGACAGAAGACTGCCTTCCTTTTGCCTGATCCTACAGTGTCCCCCAGACAGAGGAAATAAATAGTAGAGCCAACTCTTTTTGGTTCCCCTAAATGACTATTGGTCCATCTCCCCCAAGCCTCTTTTGAATAGCTATTTGTACATGACACGACACTAGTGGGGAAAGATCTGTCTTTTCCCCCAAGCGAGACCCCTTGTTGCCACACTTTAAAATAGGAGTGGTGGGGGTGAAGGAAAGTGTGACACTGCGAGGGAACCTGTGCAAGGCAGAACACAAACACCAGGAGCCCTCGGCAAAGACCTTCCCCTGCGTCACCGCCCGAGGACTCGGGGAGCTCTCTCTTTAGATCAATGTGGCCTTGGAACCACAGTTCAGTCCCTCACTTCACCCTAGGGCCCTTTTCTAAGCTGAGTAAATATGTATTTAACCAGCATGGTTAAATCATGACATTGACAACATGGGAACATTTCACCAAAACTATTTACACAATGCCAGATTTTGTCCATCCAGCATAGAGACCGACTATGCTGATCCTCAGCTCCAAGGCCAGTCACTCAGGTTCTACCTCTATGGGACTAGCCACTGAGGAAGCACAAAGAAAGGCAGCTCTTAGTCTTGATAAAGGCAAAGACCTTGGTAACTGGGACCTACAGTCTTTGTGTACCTATTGTCCTTGTCAGCCTGAATTCCCCAACTCTCCCTCATTCTTAAACCAGCAGTCTTGCCAGCTGCCTGGAGTAGGGTAACGGGACTTGGAATCAACATTCAGATGCAGTCAAAACCTTGAATAAGTCACTTAAACTTCCTGAGCATTGTGTCTCCTCACATGCAACATCTGTGACAGCGCCTGCCAACACTTAGCCCATGGGATCAGTCATTTGCAAAGACTAAAAAACATAACGTGTGAGGGAGCACTGTGAGCTCTAAATAGCTCCACTAATGTAAATAATTACTAGGTTGGAATAATAATATCTATTATTAATTCCTAATCTACTCTGCTATTCTCATATACAACTGTAGGCTTCTCTACTCATCCCTCCTTCTCTTGCTTCCCAGTCATTTCCATCATTCTTCTTGATTCATCCTTTCCAACACACACACTCATGAAACACACTCACACACCCTATAATTCTTTCATCCATTATTCTAATTCCTGTCAATCAATTTCTTATGAACCACACATTTACATTTCCAAAATAACTACATTTACATGTAATTTGTTCTTGCCCTACACAAAAAGTGGGTACAGCTAGATACAGCAATTAAGGGGGTGTGTCAGTCAGGCTTCAGTTCAGGAAACAGAAACAATTCTAGGTATTTCAAGCAGAAAGTGATTAAAAATAAGAAATTAAGTGCTCATGGAATTCATTAGAAGAGCTAAAAAACTGAACTCTAAGTTTCAAGGGCACAATACACTAGCTACAATCCAGAAGTCAGCTGCCAAAACTGCCTGTCAATGCCATGACTGTGGTGACTAGAATTTGCTTACCACTGGAAGGTGGATACTAGCCTCAAACACACATCACAGTGTGGCAAGAGCAATAGGAACACAACTTCTTCCTCACTGCCTTCTAAATCTCACACAACTGCATCTTGGTAGAATCTAATTGGTATCCAGAAATCTAGTTTCAAGGGAATCTGAAAATGTAGTTTTTAACTTTCTAGCTCTTAAAGTTCAAGAATGTACATAGCTTTGAAAATGGATGCCTACTTCTGGTTGACAATATCTCACACAAGAGAAATATTCCTTACAGAGAATGAGCAACACACAGACATGGTCTAAAAGAAAGCTTTAGGAGACAAGGGAGATGGTGTATACATCTTATAGTTGCAGGTTTTATAGACGCCTGTTGGGATTTATTTTGGGCAGTCTTTTTCTTGGATTTTAAAATGTCTAACTTGAGTAGAAATTTTTAAAAAAATGCATGGATGATAGATGTAGCAATGAGCAAAAATCATACTTTATTAGGCAACCATTTCTGAACACTTGCTGTGGACTAGACTGTGGTAGACCCAGGGGGTAATAGTGAACAAGATAGAAGCAGTTCGTGCTCTCCTGGAGGGGTTGAGAGAGTAGGGTGTTAGGAAAGCCTGGCTGCTTACCCAGAAACAGGCCTCACTCAGTCCCTCACTAGCTGTACAGCTTAAACAAGTTATTTAGCTTCTCTTATTTATTTCATCATCCGTGGAACAGATATCATCAAAGAACCTGTATCACTGAGATACAGTGAAAATGAAATGAGATCGCCTCTGTCAAATGCTAACCACACTTTCTGGTACATGGTAGGGTCTGAATAATGATGGTGAAAGGTATAATGGAATCAAAAGGCAATTGCAATGCAGAGCACCATGATAAATGCCACAATATAGGAGAATAATACATGTGGGAGAAGCTAATGCAGACCCAAGGACTAACAAAAGGCTCAGGAAATAAATTAAGTAAATTCTGGGTTAAGCCACAGCTAGCCATAAAGGAGGGAAATGAGAAAATAGCTTTTACCAGTTAGGAGAGACAGTGTCATACGTGATGATTAAGAGAGTATGGCTGAAGTATGTAGAGAAAGGGGAGGCTGGGAAGCCATGAGGAGCTAGACCATAAAAAGACTTGTGAGATTTTTAAGACTTTGGTTTTACTCTGAGGGTACTGGGCAGCCATTGAAGGATTTAAAGTCTGGAGTATGGAGAATGACTCAGAAGTGGGAAAGATTACTGGCAGGAAGTTCAACCCAAAGAAATTCTTCAGTAATTCAACAGGAAGAGCCTGGAGAGTGATAGAAAGATAAGAGAAATGGAACCATTTAGTAAATAATTGGCTAGAAAGTATGGTATGCTTTTTTCACTATCCTTCATCTTTTTTTTATCTTTATTCTACTTCTCTATTAGTTTTAATTAGGGGAAAAAAAGTCCTTTAGATAATCTATCTTTTTAGGTAACAAATAATGCTCTCTCTTCTGTTAGTGGCCTTCAGAAGCTTGTGTCCCATGTTAGTCACTTAACATTACTGCAAATGTAGGGCCATGGAGAAAAATTGAGTGTTCAGAGACCATACTTGCATTTGGCTTTTGCTTTGGTGGCCTTCAAAGCCTGCAGTACAGTTCAGAAATGATCATTCATTCCCTTTTTAGGATAATCTTTTAAATTAAGATACTTCTTTTAACAGCCATCCTAGGTAACAAGAAGGATCATGTCACACCATCCATTCTGTCTAGTTCCTGGTCTGGTGGAGTGTTTTGGATGTGTTTAGTGGTATTAGAAGTACATCAGTGGCCCCCTTAAAACCCCTAGTGATGTGGTGGAGGTAGACCGATTTTTGGGCCCTGGTGAGTGGACTAAGAGTGTCCCATGACTCAAGATGACCTAATAGAATTCTCCATCTACAATGTGAACCAAGACACAGAAACTGAGGTTAGTGGATGTAAAGAACGAAGAAATTTTCACAGAAGGATGATACTGATGCATGGCCCAGACAAAGATTATGGGGGGAAGTGGGGAAAGAGAGAAAGACTGTGAAGGGGTTTAGAAGCTTCTAGATGCCAAACTCAAGAGAGTATTTCCAACATTGTCCTCAATCCCTGAAACTGGAGCATAAGCATCTTGGATTCATCTAGAACCACATTTACTTTGAAATGCCTCGTTCCTTTCCCATCATTTTCTGCCCTTCTTCCAAAATCAGTTTCATTTACTCCCACAATGTGCTATAGTTCTGAATATTAAAAGAACATTACCAGGTTTAATCAGATTGTCGAACTTCATATCTGTAGTATATTTTCTTCTTACAGCAGTGATGGTGATATTATTTTGTCAAATTTCTTCACCTTACTCTATCTATAACAATCCTGCCCTGTCCAGGTAACAGTGATAATCAGGAATGGCACACCATCAGTGCAGATCTAATGGGAGTTTTCCTTGAGACTTTTACTGGCATTTTAGTGAAAGATGCTCTCTCTTTTAATGGGATGATGATCTGTAAGGTCAATGTCATTCAAGGCTGCCAGCAGTCACCTTGCTTTAATGAGGACAACATCCACCTGAGAACAAAGAATCAGAGAGGAAAGTAAACTGGAGATGCTGAGAGAAAGAAACTGGGTCTTAATATTATTTGAACTCTTGAATATAGCTAGATCTATCCTTTAGACTTCCCAATCATATGAATCCATAAATTTCCTCTTTTGCTTAAAACTTGTTTGAATAGAATTTCTGTCATTTACTTTTGAAATAGTTCTGAGAAAAACAAGCAACTGATAAAGTCTGAAAGTGTACAGTTACTAACTTTGAGCCACCTCATTCCAGGAGCAGAATGAATAAATTCTGAAGATTGGGACTAGCAGGTTCAATTGGTGCAAAATTTTCATGTCTCCATTTCATCTGAAATTAGTTATTACTGGATTGCTGGCAAGTTGTTTGTGTATCTCAGCAGAAACACTGTTGTTTTCTACATCTAATTTGGAGAGATGTAGGATGGAAATTCCAGGTAAGATATGACTTAACTACATAGTGAAGTATTGACCTAATGGAAAAATACTTTGTATTTTAAGTTCCCTATTCTTTGGTTAATGCTCCCTTGAGTCAAATGTATTTTCCATTTGGGTGACTAAAAGGAGGGAGGCAGAGACATTCTCAGATGTCATTTCAGGGAAAAATTTTACTTCTTAATCAATTATGCTTCTTTCCAAGTCTGTTGGAACTGATTTTTCTATCTCCTATTTATGCTCTTGGGAAAAGAAATATAAGTAGTGATATCTTTAGTCTTCACATGAAATAATTATTTGTACAACCCTAAATATCTGAAAGAAGTCATGATGAATAAAGCAGCAAATATCTGAGTTAACTGAAGAAATTTACTTATTTTTTTAAAAAAATTTTGTAGTTGTAGATGGACAGAATGCCTTTGTTTATTTTTATGTGGTGTTAAGGATTGATCCCAGTGCCTCACACATGCTAGGCAAGCGCTCTGCCACTGAGCTACAGCCTCAGTCCAGTAAATTTATTTTTAGTGGTATAGAATGCTTATTGGTTATAGAGATCTTCCTACTTTTCCTCCTTTGCTGTGGTGCTAGCAGTACAGCCATGTTTATAACTGATAACCAAGTTTTAAAATTCAGGAATATATTTCACTTGTGAAATGTGATTTGAATAATTAGAGAAATGATAAGTTGGTGTGAGATTTGGGAGATTTAGAACTGGAGGAAGGAGGATCGTGATCTAGGAACATTTTCTACTCCATGAAGGTAAAAACATTTATTTGTAAGGAAGAGGAGAAGAGTAATGGCCATCATTTTAGCTCTACACCCGAAGATGTTTTTCTTCAAGAGAATTAGAGAAAGCAAGGGAAACAGAACTATACAAATGTAGCGAACTCTAGAGACTACTAAAACATGGTTTTCTCAGAATATTTTTACTAGGAAAACAAAATAAACAGTCAGCATTTGATCCCATGGACTGAAAGAGCTACAATTCGTGTATATCTTTTTATTCTTCCTATGAAGGGTGACACCAATATTATTTTGGAAGTCAGCTTTATAAACATGGAATGTTCTTCCCCTGATATGTGCTAAAGATGCCTGAGTAATCTTCACTAGGCACATAAGGAGATGAGTGAGCATACATATCCATTCTGTTAGACTTTGCATATGCACATTTCAAATCAGGCCCAACAGACGCTTAAGCCTGCCCCAGCAGAGGAGGTCTTTATGGCAGGGAAAATTCTGGACTGTCTGGCTTGTGTCATTAGGAAACTAAACTGGCTGGAGCAGACTGCAAGGTTTAGACAGTGGGAGCATAACTGATTCCTTCTTTTTAGCTTAAAGCAATTTCTAGCTGTCAGAAAGTTTTGAAATATTGGACCAAATGATGTTACTTAAGTTAAAATAAGCATTCCTGAGACTAGATCGTGATATATATATTAATATGCTTCTATTGTGCAAGAGTTGATATCCCTTTTTCTCTATCTTATGAGCCAGTGTTGTAATCTTCACTGAAGATAAATTTATTTATTTATTTTGTTGCTGTTGTTGTTGTTGGGTTTTTTTTAAATGTTTTTTGGTTTTTGGCTATTTGTTTTCAATGGTTGTTCTATTGGCACATCCCTAAAGCCATTACCTTCTAAGACTGATACTTCCAAAAACATCTCTGATAAACCCATCAATAGAAACAACTAAACACTGAGAAACAATAGTTGTTTTGTATATAGCCAACTGCTCAGTTTGACCTGAAGCTGACAATATGCTTTAAAAAACCTCCTTTACTCACTAATTGAGTTATACAGCAATCCTACATGTATACCCCATTTTATGCTAATAGCATGGCTGATTTTTAAAAGTGGATATTATCTTTCAGGCTTTTGATAATTTCAAAATGTTATATTGATATCAATATATAAACATAGATATATCTTAACAACCTAGAGGCAGGCAGTTCCAGTTGGCAAAATAAAAGTTTAGCAATAAAGGACTTGCCCAATTAGCAAGAGGCAGAGCTAGGTCTTACTTTCCATGTTTTCATATTCTAATTCCAGAACCCTCTTTAGGGATACATGAATTAGAGACAAGAATAATGAAAATTACAGGATACTATTAGGGTTGCAATCTAATTTTAGAATTTAAACTATTACTTATGATATAACCTACAAGACTGAAAATATGTTTATTGCCTTATTATAAGTACTCATCACATTCTTACTTCCTGGATACTGAGCTGGTAAAAAGAATTTTGTATTTAATCCATCAATATTTACTGAGCACTATTCTATATGGGAATCTGAATTGGATAATCTTTCTTTTTATTAAAATTAACTTGAGGAGGTAAGTGAATATCCAGTCAGTCCAGCAAATTACACGGAATATTGTTGTCCACTTATCCAGTTTTCCTGGATAAAGAGGAAGGGAATACTTGAAGAGCTGGTGTATTAGTCCATTCAGACTGCCATAACAAAATACCATAGACTGAGTGGCTTATGAACATCAATTATTGCTCACAGTTCTGGAGACTGGAAAATCCAAGTCAGGGTGCTGGCAGATCCAGTGAGGGCCTGTTTCTTGGTTCATAGACGGCACCTTCTCACTGTGTCCTCACATGGTAGAAGGGACTAGCTAGCTCTCTTGGGACCTCTATCATAATGGCACTAATTTCATTCTTGAGGTCTCTACCCTAATCACTTACCCCAAACTGTAAAACCCTACCTCTTGCTACTATTACACTGGGGATTAAGTTTCAAAGTATGGATTTTAGAGGAAAGCAAACATTCAGATTGTAGCACCTGGTAGGGCAATCTCCATCTATTTTTCAACCTCTGCTAAGAGTTCCACCATATTGACCATCTATGATCCCCTCAGTGTTCTATCTACATTACCTCTAATCTTAACATCCCTGTGGCTTGGTGGATACTGTTATCCTCATTTTAAAAATGTAGTTCATAGGGCTGGGATTGTAGCTCAGCGGTAGAGCACTTGCCTCGCATGCATGAGGCCCTGGGTTCAATCCTCAGCACCACATACAAAGCAATAAAATAAAGACATTGTGTCCATCTACAACAAAAAATATTTAAAAAAAAGAATCTTCTTTTAAAAAAAATGTAGTTCATATAGCATAAGATTGAAACAAAATGAGAGTTGGATCAAGAACAGGACTTTCAATTAAAACTATCAGGGTTTGAATCTATCTTCATCCATACCAATTACTTGAACTCAGACCAGTTACTTAACTTCTTTGTGCTGCTGTATGCTCAGCTCTATTAGAAATAAGAGTCATAGAGTTATTGTGAGTATAAAATAAGTGAAAGAGCTTACACTGCCAGGGCATCTAGTAATACCCAGTGAATATTAGCTACTATTATTAACTTGGTGTGCCTCAGGGCTGAATCTGAGGGCCTCTTTTCTTCTCTGTGTCTGTTTCTCCATAGGTGACCTCATTTAATCCCATAACTTTAAATATAAACTATACTGATAACTCCAAATTTTCAATACCAGTGCCAAACTGGTACTTTCCAAATGCAAATCAGCTCATGTCATTTTTCCACTCAAGATCACTCCAATGTCCTCCTATCTCAGTGAAAAACCAGATCCCTAACCAGGGCCTATGAGGCCCTATGTAATCTGTCCTGCTTTTCTGATCTGTCTCCAACCCTCATTCTTTTCCTCAGCCATTCTAGTCTTGCTTGTTGAGCACCTCCAAGCACTTTTGCTTCTCAGACTTGCTGTACTTGCTCTTGTGCCTGGTACATTCATCCTCAGATATTTAGATGACACATTCCTTCACTTTATTCAGGTCCCTGCTCAAGTACTGTCTCATCAGAGAGGTCATCCCTGACCACTTTAAATAAAAAAAGAAAGAAAAATTCCTGTCCTTGTCTTTTCTTTTTACCTTGGTTTATTATTCTTTATGGTATCTATTACTCTTATATTCATTCATTTGTTTATGGGCGTTTGTTCTTTAGAATGTAAGCTGGATTAAAGTAAGAACTTTGTTTTGTTCACAGCCCCTAAATCAGTGCTTGGTGCATGGCAGACATTCAATAAATATTTATTGCTTAACTATAATTATGTTAATTGCCAAGCAAGTGAAATCTCTTGCTCTTTCTACCCCACTAATCTGCATCCATATGAGGGAAGATACAATCTTAATTATGAATACTCATTAGTTCTTAAGACTTTTGTGGGGCTTTTTTGGTTGTTTTGTTTATCTGTTTCATTTTGTTTTTAGTTTTTGCAGTACTGAAAATTGAACCAAGGGTCTCTCACATACTAGGCAAGCACTCTACCACTGAGCTACACCTCAGCTTTTTAAAAAAATTATCTTGAGGTAGGGTCTAAATTGCCGAGGCTAGCCTCAAACATGTGATCCTCTTGCCCTAAATTCCCAAGCTGCTGGGGTTACAGGCAGGTGTGGTGCATGCCCAGCTTAAGACTCTTTTATTTGAACTAGTAAGTTTATGCATTTTAGAGTTGATTTACTATACAGCACAATTTTTAAAGTATTTGTGGCACACCTACTACATTCTCTTGGATAAAACATGAACAACTCATTCTTCTGGGGTAGAAATTTACCCAAGACTCTTGAATTCTAAAAAGGCAAATATTTGTACCTGTGAATCTCTGATTACTGCTTTTGTTGTGTAGAATAGAATATTTGGTCATCTCTTAAACTTTTTCTTTCCCATCTTTCTGAATCTCAGTCCACACATTTATTTGAATCATATTTCTAGATATTTTTCTAGATTTCTCTCCTTTCCTTTTCCTCTATATCCAACCAATCTGCAAAACCTGAAACCCTCCAGAAATCCTCGTTCCAGGGCAACTCCACTTGCCTAGGCCACAAGCTGAGTTTCTTAAATGCCTTCTGTATCTTCCCATTTGTACTTTTTCCCCACCCAATGGCTAGAGTACTCTTATAAAAATGTAAACTATATATTATCCCATGCTTAAAAGCTTCAGGAACTTCCTTTTGTTATTCTATTATAGGTTATTCCACTTGTAAAACTTCTGACCCGTTATCCTACTGGCAAGCCTTATTTAATTTGGCCCTGATCACCAATACTTTCTTTCTTTTTTTGGTACAGGGTATTAAACCCAAGGGTGCTTAACCACTCAGCCACATCCCCAGCCTTTTTTAATTTTATTTTTTATTTTTTGGTACTGGGGGTTGAACTCAGGAGTACTCGACCACTGAGCCACATCCCCAGCCCTAGTTTGTGTTTTATGTAGAGACAGGATCTCACTGAGTTGCTTAGCGCCTCGCCATTGCTGAGGCTGGCTTTGAACTCGTGATTCTCCTGTCTCAGCCTCCCTAAGTGCTGGGATTACAGGCTTGAGCCACCACGCCCGGCTTTTTTTTTTATTTTCTATTCTGAGACAGAGTCTCACTAGGTTGCTTATAGTTGCTAACTTGCTGAGATTGCCTTTGAACATGCAATTCTCCTGCTTCCACCTCTTGAGCTGCTGGGATTATAGGTGTGTGCACCATGCCCAGCACCAATACAGTCTCTTGTCTCCTACCATTTCCCCCATGCCCATACATTCTAGCCAGAGGAACTTCTTTCATTTCTATAAGTACAGGACACCTGTCCCTGTCCCTGATTATTTGTACTAGCTACTATTACTTGTCTAAACAATCTCACCTTAGATGTTATCTCCCCAGAGTGGCCTTCTCGGACTACCTGATTGTCCCCTCTTGTCCACTCTGTTTTGTCAGAGTGAATTGCATTCCCTTACTGTGTATTGCACACTAGCCATTTAATATTGTCTTTCCCTGTTTGCCTCTCTCCTTCCAGTAGGATATAAACTCAGTAAAGAGGCAGGCTTTGCTTTATCAACAGGATTCAAAATAGCACCTAATACATAGTGAGCTCTCAAGAAACATTCATTGAATGGTAAATCTTTGTCTCAATATCTTATGTAGGGTCCTAATAATTTTCTAATACAGATTTAGTAACTCTCCATAGTCTCTCAAATTGATGGAGTTGCTGCAACCCACAAAAAACGGGCTGATATAGCAGGGGAAGAGGTTTATGTTCCTCCCTATTTCTTGATAAACACTAGGTCAAGATATAGATCCAGTTCACTAGTTCAGAATCATTAAATACAGGGAGAAAAGACAAACGAAACAAAGACTACTGAAATAAACAATTGCCACTTCTCACTTAAAAATTTGAGGAAGCGAGACCAAAAGATGAAAAGTCACGAGATCATATTTGGAAGACAGAGATGTTAGAGAAAGTAAATGAGGAGAGAAAAATATTAGAGTGAAGAGGAAAACTAAATCAGAAGGAGGCAAGAGATAGAGCTCACACCATGCTTCAAGTATTGATGGTTCTGGGCTTGGGTAACAAGCCTTGCCTTGTAGATAAACTCTAAGAAACACAGTGATGGAGTTAAGTAGGGTGGGCAGGAGAGAAAGGGTCAGGAGGGGCACCAGAACCAGAGATACGAAAGAGGCTGGAAAGGAAAGAGCAGAACCGAGGATAGGCGAGTGGAGAGCAATACAAAAGCAGACTCGCAGCTCTCCGGAGCTGCAAGTGTTAAGGGGAGGCGGGGAGTGACGCGGTTTGCGTCTGGAGCGGCTCCTTGGAGTCCACAGCATCCACCGCCGGAGCCTCGCCTTCCTTTCTCCCTCTGCAGACATATCGAGACACAAAAAGAGAGGCAACCCCCAGATCAGGGAGAGAGACCCAGCCACACCATGACCGAAACCACCAAGACTCACGTTATCTTGCTGGCTTGCGGCAGCTTCAATCCCATCACCAAAGGGCACATTCAGATGTTCGGTAAGTCCCGCCGCCCACCCCCGGAGGCTGCTTCCGCTCTTCTCCTTTCACCGGCACCTGTGTTTTCCTGGGCAGCTGAACTGGAAGGCGTGCGCCGCTCCCGAGGGGTGTGCCGGCTGATTTGGCTAGTGCTAGGTCAGTCCCCTAGTTCTGGCTCGAGGGAGGGGACACAGACTGCATTTCCCAGACTTCACTTGCTTGGGGCCAGACCTTCTCGCAGGGGGCCAGAGGGTGGGGGAGGGGAGGGGCTGGAGGTGAGTGTCCTTTGGGGCCGGGCGAGGGTTCTACGTTGGAGAACTGGAGTGCTGCGGTGCAGCGGTTTGACTACTTGGCGGACGAAGATCCGAAAGGGGACAGAGATTGGGGCGCGGAGAAGGGATGAGGGGTTTGGAGATAACGTGCTGTTTGTTTAGGATGGGCAGAAAGCTCGAAGGAGTTAAATATGGACACAAGCACACTCGCGTACGACACCAGCTACGGGGACTGGGGCTTTAAGGAGATTAATATAGGGGCTGACTGATGGTTCGGGGCGGCCCAGAGGCGAATGTTTGGGGATTGTGGACCGTGTATTGCTCGCGCGAGGTGGACGCTGAGTGAATGGGGCGCGGGGTGGGGGTGTTGCTGGCCTGCTAAAATTTGACTACGTGGACCTGCTGCCTAGAAAGGGCAGGGGGCGGGGCGGCCTCTGCGGGAGGCCCTCTGCGAGTCTGTGTTGATAGATCCGGGCCCGAGTTGGCTGAGGCTCTGCCCAAGGCGGCGATGGCACCCGAAAGGCTCGTGGCGTGCGAGTGTATGTATGGATGTGTGTGTGTGTGTACGTGTGTGCGTGAGTGGTGGGATGGGGGCGCACCATCGCGCGTTTGTTTCTTAGAGGCTTTGGGGCGTGGAGAAGCAGAAAGCGAGCCGGGGCTGCTGGCTGCTGGTTGCAGGTCCAGCGGAGGCAGGGGAAAGGTGATCGATCGATGCCTGTTGGAGATCTCTCGCCACTGGTGGGGAAACCACGCTGCTTAGCTACTGCTCCAGTAGGACCCAAAGGGGCAGGGTGTGCGCTTTTAGATGCTAAGGGAGAGATGCGGAGGTTGTTCTAGAAGCATAAATTGAGGAGAAGTTAGAAGTTGGGGTGCTTTTTCCAGGAACTCAGGGAAATGAGGAGTAGGCAAGAGTGAGTGCTCTGGGAATGGATGAGGGACCAGGTGGGAGGCCCTGACCCAGCCTTCCTGTAAGGCGCTCTCCAGAGGCGGCGGTGCTGAAACGCAGGGCGCGCCAACCTGGCTGCGGGCACACGTGTTTACCCGAGCCTGAGAATTGCAAGAGATTTCCTAGGGCTGTTTGATGAAAGCCGCTTCATATCCATAAAGACCCGGCGAGGTGGCTTAGGCTAAAAATACTCTT
The DNA here is from genome assembly GCA_028644305.1 of Xerus rutilus. NCBI lineage: Eukaryota > Metazoa > Chordata > Mammalia > Rodentia > Sciuridae > Xerus > Xerus rutilus. The sequence continues at coordinate 76,695,904 of CM053410.1, forward strand.
GCCTCTAAAACTAAAAGGTGTGCCGAACTGGGCGGCTTTTACAAAACGTCATGAAAAGAATGTAAGATTACTTTGAGCAGAGGGCAGATCTGGTAGGCATTTTTACATGATCCAAGGAGGAAACCTGAGAGAGAAGTAGCCATTCCTTCCTCGCTATTTCTCCAGCTTTTAAAAGTGTTTTATTTGGAAGGAAGGCCAATTCATTTGTTAAATAAAAGCCTTTGTTCCAGCATCAGGGTAGATCAGAGTATCTCACCAGTCTTCTAAAGGGTATCAGTGTCCTAGGAAGACTACTTTCACTTTCTTTTGATTCTGGTGTCCTCTACTTAGCCTCAATTCCCTCTCTGTCCATATTTCCTCTAGCCATTTTATTTTGATGATCTTTATTCTTCTCCCTTGATCAGACAGGGATAGGCTTTCCTTGGGAACTCCTTTGCTCTATGAATCTTTAGTGGGCCAGAGGGTGCTCCTCCTTTCTTCCTGGAGCTAAGGATATGGTTAATCCTGCTTGTTTTAGATTAGAAAAGACTGAGATTTAGATGGAGAACTAGGGACTATGTCCTGCAGCTGAAGAGAGTTTGGTAGCAGTGATAAAGGCTTTTGTTAGGGGGATGCTGCGCTGCCATGAGCTTTGAGACTAGAATATGTGAAAATAGGCGCAGATTGCAGCAGAGATGTTTATACATAGAATAGACCAAAGGAGACTTTTGACAATGGTGATTATTTGCTTGGTATCAGCAGGAGGACCAAGCAAGAATATCTGTCAACAAAATTCTTCCAGAGTCCATTAATTAAAGGTAATTTAAAGAGACCCAGAAAAAAGATGTGTTGTGCTTATGGCTTTAAGGAGTTTAATTACCTAAATTAAAGATTTAGCACACAAACATGTGAAAAGCAAAAACAGAAGGATAAAATAGATATTTAAATATATGGGGTAAAATCTCTCATTGAAATCTTTGAACTGTTGATAAATTTTGTCATTCATTTTTGTAGAGCAGTTTCTGGTTAACAAAGCTTTTTACATATGTTATGTTACTAATTCCTATTAAGAACTTTATAAGAAAGGCATCATTATCTCCATCTTACAAATGAGAAACTGATATCAGAAGTTAAGTGACTTTCATGAACCCACATGGAGGGCAGGTGACAGAGTTGTCTTGAACCCCACATTCCTGGTCTTTCTTGTAGAGGCCTCTGTACTGCATGAAAGGCCTAAGGAAGAGTCTTCTAACTGCTAATCCCATGAATACTCTATTTCTTTTAAACATATGCTAACAGATTAGAATGAAATTGACCATCAACCACCTGGATTCCTAAATACGTATTTCCTTAATAGCTCTTTCTGATCTCTAAAGAAAGAAATTATCCATGAACTATTTTCTTCTTTTAAATGGATTTAAAGTTTTTCTACTTCAAAACACAGATATATTTTCCCAGCACTTAGGGAGGCTGAGACAGGAGAATTGGGAGTTCAAATCCAGCCTCAGCAATGGCGAGGCGCTAAGCAACTCAATGAGACCCTGTCTCTATGTAAAACACAAAATAGGGATGGGGATGAGTTCAATCTCTAGTACCAAAAAAAAAAAAAAAAAACCCAGATATATTTAATGCAAGTAAATTATCAAACTTTCTTTAAGGTGACTGAAATTTGTAATAAAAATTTTAAAAGAAGATGGCAAAACAGGACCTTTAATAGAGAAATTAGATACCTTTAATAGAGCCCCATCTTTTAAAACCCAATTGCACACCAGAGGAAAAAAAAGAAAGAATACAAACAAAAGAAATGGCATTTAGAGCTAAAGATTCATGCTTCATCTCTGTAAGGTAGCCCTTGTACAATTCTCTGTACTTATAAAACATTTAGGAATGAGCTTTTCTTTTACTCTGAAAGAGAAAGGGATGTTGATATTATTTTTATTTGTGACTACAGAATCATATAGGAAAAATGTGTGTGATAGAGATATTTGACACTTATGAACTCAACTATAACTAAAATGTTTTCAGGAATGAGTTTTGGTTTATAGGTAAACCTATAAACTAGTGATATCATATTTCAAGGGTTTGCCTCATTACATAAGAAGATAATGTGAAGCTAGAACTTGTTGATTTTTTAATGTAAATTCTTAGTCTTTACAACATTAAAGAAAGATATGCTGAAATATAATCTCTACCATATTAAAGTGTAACTTCTACATACTTAAAAACTAAGAACTTACAGTAAACATTTTTATTGCTGTATTTGGCAATAAATTCACCACTGGGAAGTCAACAAGTGAAAATAGAAAAGAAAGAACTAATAGATTGGTTTGACCATAAAAACTAGAGTTAGAGGACTTAGTCACAGCAGAAATATATCCTGTTTGTTGATGATTTTTCAAAATAACTGGATTTTCCAATGTTTCTATTTCAAAATATTTTTACTTTGAACAATTGCATCCATTGAAAAGATACACTATCCAGTCCTGCTCCTCTTAAAGGGTAATGAAGAGTACTCTCTACTTGTTGCTGTTGCAAGAATCAGAAATTGTAAGAAAAATGAATTTGAGTTGTTACTGATATGTAGAGAGCTGTTAGAAATCAATAAAGTGTTAAATATGCTTGAAATGCTTATGCAAAACATTACTAAGCACAGTGTTGTACTTTATACTTTTGTACCACTATCTCATTTGCTCCTACCTTATGAGATAAACTGAATAGTATTATCATCCCCTTTTACAAATGGCAAAGCAGAAGTACAGATATAAGTCATTTGGTCAAGGTCATAAGCAAAGCTCAAAGAACCAGTTTCAGGACATCCAGAATCTCATCTACGATGACCTTTCTTTATTTCCTTATAATGGCAAGAGTGATATTGAGATTCACCAACACCTGAGGAGAGGAGCCATCTGAACTCAGCTGTCAGCAAAGGGTAATGGGAACTTTACAATTTTTTCCTTGACAACACAGGCCACCAACAAAATATGTTCAACAAGGATGTCTGTTCCCAATCTCATATTTATAACAAGAAAAGACTTTCAATATGCTCATGTTTTCTATTTAACTGTGTCATCAGAACATTCCCTCTATCACATCTCCCCACTTGCTTTTTCCTCCCCACTCTCTGCTACTTCAACTAACACTTGTTCACCTTTATATTTTAGCTTCACTAGTAGTTTCTCAGGGAACCTGTTCATTACGAATAACTACCCTGACATTTGCTCCCAAATCACTTTATGTTTTTCCCCTGTTGTAAGTCTCAGCTCATTTCAGGACTGTTTTCCATGTTACAGCTTAATCTCTATAAGGGCAGAAACGATGCCTAGTTTCATCATTGGTACATTTCCTAGTACCTAGCCTGAAACAGGCTCCCTACAATAGTTGTTGAATAAATAAAAAAATAAATGAATGTATAGTATCTTGTGCTAAACAGAGGAATCAGCCTTGTTCAGGGGCTGGAGTGATAGAACAGAGAGTCATGTGTGGTGTGACAGAACAAAGAAAAGTTCAGGATGGCTCAAGGTCAGACTAGAGAAGTAGGTGGGAATCTGGTCAATTATGAAGGCTTGTACCTCATATTAAAGAATTCAGACTTTGTCCTGAAGATATTGAGAAGACATCACATTGTTTTTAAGTGAAGGAGTAAAATAGGCATATCTTTTAAATTAAGATTTAATTGGATTTTGAATGTAGCTTGATGAAGGGCAAGGATGTGGTGACCACTTAGGTACATATCTCAGCAATGCAGGTTTAAGACAGAGAAAATGGTCACTCGGCCTTTTTGGTGGTATTTGGGGTAGAGAGTGAAATTTGTATGTTTCTGTTCAAGGTAGATGAATAGAAAACACTAGAGGAGAAACAGATTTTGGTTGGTGGGAAAAGTGAAAACTCATATTTTTTATTTTAACAATTTGGAAATATGTGTTCTAACCAAGCACTGATGCAAAAGAAGGAAATTCCTAAATTCAGTCTCTCTGTAGTCAGAGATATCTGGTTCTTATAATAAAAGCTCCCAGTAGGCTCCTGTTGAATTAAAGTTCTTCACACAAGAAGACATTGAGGTTCATTAAAAATATGAAAATAAAAAGATAAAAGCATGAATTTTTTATTTGTTTTTTGTTTGAAATGGGAGATAATCAAGATCATAAATTGGACCTTTTTTAACGTTGAGGTTGGGAAGTTGGGAAGGGTTGATAGAGTTCACACAACCCATCCCAAACTTGCCTGTCACTGAGATGATGGATGTAATAAGATGCTCAGGTAGATGTTTTGGAATCTACCTAACTCATTAAGTGGATTGTCCACTAAGGGAAGCATACGGATCATTCATGGTAGTTTCTCTGGCAGGAGCTGTGTCTGCTTATGACACTGAAGGATGGACTGAAAAGGAAAATGTAGATATTTTTGTTCACACAAACAAGTTTGCTTGATTTGCTTCTGCTGAATTTACTGACTGAACTTCATGTTGATACAAGCTGACTGTGAGGGGCAAATCTCCCTTCTAGGGTTTGTCCCAAACTAAGAGAGAGGATATAACCAAGAAGGTTGATGTTTTAACTTTCAAAATGAAGAACTATTTATTTTCGGTTTCTCTTCTCTTTTTATTTTACTTGATCCCATTGTACATATCTAAGTTTTTCAGTTTAGAATTAAGAGGCTCATACACACACACACACACACACACACACACACACACAAACCCGGGGCCTTGCATATGTTAGCCAAGTGGTTCCATTACTGAGCTACAACCCCAGCCTAATTTTATTTTACTGGGAGACAAGACCTTGATAAATTGCCCAGACTGGTCTCAAATTTGCAATCCTTCTGCCTCAGCCTCCCAAGTAGCTGGGATTATATGCTGTACCATATACCTAACTTCATATGCTTTTTAAGAAATAGGTTGATGCTTCCCACTGCAAAGAAATGATGAATGTTTAAGAAGAGGGGGATGCTAACTACCTTGATTTAATCATCATATATTATGTACATGTATTGAATTATCATGCTGTACACCATCAATATGTACAATTATTATGTGTCAAAAAAGGAAACAGTTTGAGCTCTTTGGTAGGAACATCCTTTGAAATGTTATGAATCTCACAGAAACATTTATACACAAGTTTCCAATGTTAGACCAACTCAAATGAACAGCCTAAAGTGTGGAAGCAAACTAAAAAGCATAACCTGCCAACACTCAAGTTTGAACCTCTCTGTTTCTAAGATACCCTCAGACATGAGAGGGTGAGAGGAAAATACAAAATTAGATGGAATATGTGGATATGTTGTACACATATATATATATACACATATATACTTATATATGGTCATTTTTCTATTGATAGCCAAAAAGTTATGAAAATATTCTGTGCATGACTGGAAGAAGGAATGATGAAAACACAATTTTAAAAGTGTTTCTTTGAAAAGATTCAATTCAGTCCCCGTTTGTGACCCCCCCAACCCCTGCACTGCTAGGCCAGTGCTCTACCACTGAGCCACACTTGTAGTCCTAAGATTCAAGTCTAAATTTTATAATATTGTTCTCAGAGCCACCAGCGCAATGTTCTATATGTGATGGTTGCTTAATTAATATTTGTGCTACTGTGAAATACTCTTCCCAGTATTATCTCCTTCAGTTTTAGAGTTCACCGATCAAAAAAGATCCTAAATGCACAAAGGAATGCATTAGATATTTTTTCTCAGTACTTTTTTTTTTTTTTTTTTTTACAATCTTCAATATACAGAACTTTGTTTAACTGAAGGCATTTAGAATAATTCTTTAGGATTTGATTTGACGAACTAAGACCTAGGATACAGAAGTTCATTTTTATGGAGAATTATGGAACTATGCTCCATATCTCAATATATGTAAATGCAGAATCAGTTCACAGGAGAGTTTTCCATTGCCAGAGATATTCCAATTATAAGCATTCAATTGAGCAGAATACATTTACTTTTTTGGGGTACAGTTTGGCAGCTAGGCTCAGAAGTGTTTTAGCGTTAAAAGATGTTTCAACAGCTTACATGGTGCAACCAAGGCCGTTCTCCTGACATTGGCTCCCTCCTTTTGTATTTTCCATCTCCATGATTTATGAACTCTGCAGCAAAGGCAAATGCTATAACCACTACCAGTAGCAGCATCTTCCCCTTACCATCCTAATAATGGAGCTATCTTATATGAACTTTTTGAAATCCTACTACCATTCAGCTGTTTTCTAGTAAATTATGTATCGCATATTTTTCTTCAGTCTTAGACAAGTAAGCCAACCCAAACAATTCTTATAATTCTGGTGACAAGTGGGTTAAAAGGAGGAGGGAGGCCCCGTGGGCTGTAATCCAGCTGCTTGTGAGGCTGAGCCAGGAGGATTGCGAGTTCAAAGCCAGCCTCAGCAACAGCGAGGCGCTAAGCAACTCAGTGAGACCCCTATCTCTAAATAAAATACAAAAATGGGGCTGGGGATGTGGCTCAGTGTTCAAGTGCCCCCGAGTCCAATCCCTGGTAACAGCCCTTCCCCCAAAAAAAGGAGGAGGGAGGGAGGGAGTCAGACTCAGAGGCCAGTCACTGCGAAATGGTAAGTGGTGACAGCCCGACAGCACTCTTACACTGATTTTTCTCCTGCACCATATTGTCTCTACGTGGGTAGCCGTGCTCCCATACGTGGATCTCATTTAACGCTTACCAGACAATAGGAGCATGAGCAAAGTATGGCCCCTTGTTAAAGCATTTCATTTCTTTAAATGCTTAAGCTATAGATCTTGAATTAATGCTTAATTCTTCCCTCTTTTGCACCCCTGTCCATGCCAGCAAATGTCTGGGGATCTATCTTCAAAATGTAACAAGGATCAACCACTTCTCCTCCTCTCTGCATTGCTGGTACAAGCCACTCCAAATTATCTCAGTAAACTTTTTTTTTTTTTGTCCTGGGAATTGAATCCAGAGGTGCTTTACTACTGTGCTACACCCCCAACCCTTTTAATTTTCATTTGTTAAAAAATTTGAGACAGGATCTTGTTAAGTTGCTGAGATTGACCTCCAACTTGTGATCCTCATGCCTCAGACTTCTGAGTAGTTGTTATTACAGGTACACACCACCACAACTGACTAGGCTGTTATTTTTTTACAATGTGTTTTGTTGAGAGTGCCAAATCAACTCTTGTCTATGTTGAAAAGTCTTGGTTTTATCTAGCATGGATAATTCAATCACTGGGACTAAAGGCATGCATATCGTGCCCACCTGCATCTGGATCTCAAGCTGCTCTCCCTTCTTCTACCATTGGCCTCAATGCTCAATTCTTTAAAAATAATAAGATCAGACTTTAAAATGTAAGTCAGGTCATATTGCGCCTTTGCTCAAAATCCTCAATGGCTCTTCCTCTTGCTCAGAATAATAATCAAAGTCATCCTAATGACCTCCAGGCCTCCTTAATCTGCCACCTTTGGCATACCTCTTCTATCTCATTTTTAAGCCACCCTCACTGATCTTACTTCAGCTGCCTGTCTTTGAACTAAATGTTCCCTTTGCCTGGAATGCTTGTACCTCAAGTCTAATTCAGTCTCCTCCAAAGTAACATCCTCCTCCTCACCTACTTGGGGGTCCTACTCTCCCCATCACAGAATTTATAATTGCACCTTGCATACTCCCAGTCTACCGACCCTGCTTGGCTTATGTCTCTTTTCCCTTAACTCTTATCACTTTTTAACAAATACATTATTTCCCTATTTGTCATGTTTATTTAATGTCTCTCTCCCTAGTGAGAATTGAGCTCCTCACACACAGAGATCTTTGTTTAGTCTGTTGACAAATGCATCACAGGCTCCTAGTACAGCACTGGCACAGAGTGGGTGCTTGATTATATATTTATTGAATGAATGAATGAATGAAATGTCAAAATCACCTACCATCCTTACCTCAAGGTTCCAGGCAACTTGTGACAGAAAGGGTAGTCATGAGAGGGCTCAGTGGCTGCTGATTCATTCAGCAAGTTTTATTGAGTTTTATGAATGTTCCCTGGGAACATTAATAAAATTAATGACATTCTTTTCTATGTATCATGGGATGATCTCTAGATCGTGCACTAAACACAGCAGTTCAGGTGACTGGTATAATAAAACAGGTGAGAATGAGGTAAACTGACACATAGAGGAAGAAGCTGCCACGCTGGACATAATGGAAGGGCCCTCAGAGCAATTATTAGTGAGAGTATGAATTTGAAAGTCAGAGCTGCCCATGTAATGGATGAAGATGGCATTCTGGGCTGAGAGCAGAATAAATGTGAAGGACCCTATATTGTGACATATTAAGGACTTCTCAGGGAGCTTCTCCAGGGTTACAAACCTGGAGTGTATGTGGGTGGGCAGAAGGGAGGGCAGAAAACAGGTTGGGAGAAGGCAGTGTCAAGGGGGTCAGATTCTACCTGGCACTTTCAGTGAGCCCTGGAAGGGTGACAGGGTGTGGCAGGTGTTGGGTTGCCCCCTAGAATGTCAACATTCTTTCTATTAGCACTTCACTAGGGATATGCCTCTGTGATATTATCTAGACATCTTAAAGTTATTATTTCTTCCTCCTTTGAAATAGAGGTTTTTTCTTTTTCTTTTTCATTATCTTACTTCTTCTTTTTTCGGAGCTGGGGATTGAACCCAGGGCCCTAGAGCATGCAAGTCAAGCACTCTACCAACCAAGCTGTATCTCCAGCACATGATCTTACTTATTTTCTGAAATGGAACCGTTGTATGTTGTACAAGCCATATCTGCTAATGGAATAAATAGGTGAACTAGGGTGCTATACAACCCTCCCAAACACCAAGAACAAACAAACAAAAAACCAAGAATCCCACTTCCCTGATGAGGATCAGTTCTCTCCTGGCTTCTAAAGTTACCCGCTCTTGTGCTTCAGTGGATGGCTCCTGGGGTTGGAGTCTTCTCAGACTTGGCCAACTCACCTCACCCTAATGCTACCTTCTGTGATTGCAGAACTTGGATGTGTGTGCCTGACTTCTTTACCACAGGCTTAATTGTCTGAAAAGTAAGGACAATGGAAACCCTTTCCTTTGATACTTGTTTTAGTTCTAGTCTTAGAGATTTTGAAAAAGATATATATTTCTAGTCTTGCTATAAAACTATGGTTTTGAATGACTTTTTGAAGTATTATTATATCATTATAAAGACGCAAATAAGCAACATTCCAGTGAGGGCCAGGCTTCCCAGTGCCTTATTATTCAACATTTTTCTACCCTTCACTTTGGTACTCATGAAAAGGTGGAAAATTCATTCTGTGGAACATTGAGATGAAACTATATCAATAATTATTCATACTATTTTGAAATATTTATGGGCTGATAAATATTTAGCAGCATGTGACTTATCACGTGAACTACAAATTCTTTAAAATAAGATAATTTTTTTTTCTTGGTACCTGGGATTGAACTCAGGGGCACTCGACCACTGATCCACATCCCCAGCCCTATTTTGTGTTTTATGTAGAGACCGGGTCTCACTGAGTTGCTTAGTGCCTCGCCATTGCTGAGGCTGGCTTTGAACTTGCGATTCTCCTGTCTCAGCCTCCCTAAGTGCTGGGATTACAGGCTTGCGCCACTGCGCCCGGCTAAAATAAGACAATTTTTTCTGGGCATGATGGCACACGCCTGTAATCCGAGCTTCACAGGAGGCTGAGGCAGTGGGATCTCAAGTTTGAGGCCTGCCTGGGAAACTTAGCAAGATCCTGTCTTAAAAATAAAAATTTAAAAAAGGACTGAGGACATAGCTCAGTGGTAGAGAGCTTGCCTAGCATGTGCAAAGCCCTCGGTTTAATTCCCAGTAATGAAAAAAATTTGAAAAATGTAAAAATAAATAAAACAAGGCAATTTAGAAGAATTAGAGACTGTTACTCATTATACATTAAAATTAAGAAAGACAATGATGTTTTGTAAATATAAATTCAAGCCATAATTACTTTATTTACCACGAACCAATCTAAGCAGCATTTGGAAATTATTTCCTTGTTATGACCCAGGGAATCAAAGTTGATAGGTAATATATGATTTTTCCATGCTGTGGACAATGTGGATAAATAGTGGGTAAATGTTTCAGTTGGTCCTATTCATTTCTTTCTCTTTATATGAAAACTAGTAACTGAATTGGTTTGTGAATACATTTGATCTCTTGGAGCACTCTTCGTCCCATCTGTAAGATAGAGTGACCAATATAACTGCGGAGCTGGCAAATTGTGGCCTGTGGCCCAATGCAGCCACCTGTCTTTGTAAAGCATGAAAGCTCAGAATAGCTCTTACATTTTTAAATAGCTGAAAAAAATGTAAAAGAAGACTATTTTGTGACACATGAATACTTTATGAAATTAAAATTTTATTGTTTATAAATAAAGTTTTATTGGCACATAGCCACTCTCATTCACATGTGTATTATTTATGGATGTCTTTGTACTAAAATAGCAGATTTGGGTAGTTGCAACAGAACTATTTGTGTTCATGCTTCATAGTTCCTACTGACTGCAAAATCTAAAATATTTACTACTAGACATTTTCTTAATTAGAAAAAAGTATTTTTCAGTTGTTGATGGACCTTTATTTTATTTATTTATATGTGGTGCTGAGAATTGAACCCAGTCCGTTCCACATGCGAGGCAAGCGCTCTACCACTGAGCTACAACCTCAGCCACTACTACTGGATATTTATAGAAAAAGTTTGACCACCTCTGACACAACCCACTTCTGGGTTAGAATGAAAGTGAATCAAGGGTTCTGAACGTAGAAAGTGCAGTTGAAGTCCATTATCTGGACAAACTATTTAATGAGCAATTTTCAATCTAAACTAAATCTCTGCAAAGACTCATTTAAGCAGCAAATGTAGTTTCAATTTCATAAGTGTAATTTTTCTGGCTGACTGAGTAAATGATTGTGTTCACAATGGGGATGATTTTCTGGTGTTTGGTTTACAGTGGACATTGATTAGACCCTCTGGCTAATGTTGGACATTTATCTGCTATTAAACATTAGGTATACTTTCCCATCCTTTTCTTGATTCTCCACTACCTCTTTTTTAAAATTTAATATTTTATATACCTTTTTTTTGAGAATTTAAAAAACTTAGCACACTATTTGCATAAGGCTTTTACAGGCTGCTGTTGCAGTTACATCCAGTTTCTCTGCAGCCTCTCACCTCCCTCTGAAATTTGATAGCACTTGGTTTGTACCTCTGATATAGCACTTAGCACATTGTGCCAAGAGTTGTAGCTATTTGTGTCCAGGCTTCATAGTCCCTATTGAACTTAGTCCCTTGCCAGGATCTTCTAACTTTTTATATCTCCCAAGGTGCCTAGCACAGTGCTCTAAGCACATGGAAGGTACTATAAATATTTAGCAAATGAATGAATTATTGAACTGTTAGGAATATTCTGAATGGCAATACCTAGGCAAAATAGGTAATTCAAAAAAAGACAAGTATTTGGGAACCAGGAAATAACAGGAAAACAGAGATTCATGTAAGACAGAGTTAGAAAACAAGACAGATAACAAATACAAGGTGCCAATGATTCAGGGACTACACAGGTGAGATAATTCTTGCCTTAAGATAGGAGAGTTAGAACTTGCTGTGCTGGAACCCCCTCCCAGAGAAGAGTCTTCACAAGTATGGTGGTCACAGTGGGAATCTGCAAGTCATGTTGGGGAGCTATTAAGTACTAACTTGGCAGGAGTTGAATCCTAACACTGTCCACTGAAGGGTTTGGTCAGATGCACGGTACATCTAGAAATGGCTTCTCACTGAGGTAAAAGTAGGTCTGAGGATGGCAGAGGAGTTGACTTTTCTTTTTGCATATTCACAGTTTTAAAAAAGGTTTTATGTACATGGTACCCACCTTGAAATTATTTACTAAGAAGAAACAAGATAAAAATTCTTGTCAATTGTAAGTTTTCATTTTCAGAAATCACAGAATCTCCATTTGAAGGATATTTCAAAAATCATATCAATTTTTATCCAGTCCTGAAATCCTCTGTAAAACATCTCCAAAAGTGTCTGTTCAATCTCTGCCTGGTATAGAGGGCATGTACTATTTTCCAAAGCAGCCAAGGAGAACTTGGCACAATTGTGCTTTTTCATGATTGTTGCTTCTTTTGGACTGACACTGGGTTTCCTGAGACTTTCATGCACTGGCCTTAGTTCTTTTCCTTGAGATCCAGGGAGCAGATCTCATCTGCTTTGTACTTGGGAGATGTTCAAATAGTCAAAACAGCTACTCCATCTTCCCCATCAGTCTTTAGGTTTCCTGCAGCTGGACATGCATTACCTTTTCTTCACAGCACCCTGCTCATCTTTGAACATATTCTCATTGTCTATATCCCTCCTATGTTCAACTCATCATGCAGCATTGATGTTGTCTGACGTATGCTATGTGTTCTATTACTGAATTTAGTGTCGTGGTTATTCTCTTTATTTGTGGTGCTGTGGCCATCTCTTTCTAATTGAATCAGGTAAGGCAAAGTATTACCACCTGCATAAAATGTCCTGACACTGAATAATTGGTCAATTTGGCAGACTGAACTACTGAACTAGTCCAATTTATTTTTTTAAAAATCTAACTGCTTTATCATCAAGATGTGCTGCCTTTGGAACTTTGCAGGTCAGAGTGCATGCTTAATTGTAAGAGATGTCAACCACACACTGGGAATGACATTGTGCAAAGATGTCATCCTGGAAAAAGAAAGAAACTCTACACGTTCCCAAACAAGGCTGAGACTAGGAGTTTCTAAATTCTGGAATCAAGTTTCTTGGTATTTCAATGAATGGGCTGTTTTTTTTTTTTTTTTTTAATTTTTTGTAGTCCTTGGGATCTAACATAGGGCTTCATGCAGGGTAGGCAAGTGTTCTCCCTGTGAACTAGATCCCCAGTCTTTCTTAAAATTTTATTTTGAGACAGGATCTTGCTATATTGCCCAGGCTGGCCTCACACTTGTGGTCTTTCTGCCTCAGCCTTCAGAGTAGCTGGGATTATAGACACATGCACCACAACTGACTGGGCTGTTATTTTTTGTATGTGTTTTGTAGAGAGCTTCAAACTCTTGTGCATGTTGAAAAGTCCTGATTTTGTCTAGCTGCTTCCCTTCCCACCATCCTGTGAATACCGTCCTCTTCCAGGGTTCCCATGATAGTGGAAAAAATGCCCTTGTTTTCTGCAATGGTTACTTTGTCCCAGTAGAGGTGGGCAATGTCACATTTAAATTGTGCTGGTGGAATCTTCAAAACCAAAAAAAGAGAATCATTTTTCTTATGGAAAATTCCAAACATATGCAAAAGTAAACAGAATAACACAATGAACCCCAATGTACCTGTCACCCAACTTCATTAATGATCAGTTCATTATCAATCTTGATTTACCGATTCCCCTGCGCGCTCCCTCACTCCTGCCCTGTATTATTTTGAAGCAAATTCCAGACATCCCATGTTTCCCGGGGAGACCCTTTCCACTGGTATGTAATTGCTTCTCTATCTTTTCTGGGTCATTCTCTTCCCTGTTTTGTTGCTTGACAGTTTGGGTTGCAGGTGGGACTAGTGTGGGGACAATGTCTTAATTCCCACCTTTGAGCAGATAGAATGCCTCCACTCCAGGCGACAGTCGGTGACACTTTAGCATCAGCATTGCCTGGAAATTGTGGGATTTGTAGCCATTCCCATCTTTCTCCCATCATGGGATTCTCTTAGGCTTCCCTCCAGAGTAGGTCTTCTATTAGACACAATGGACCATTCTTTCCTAACAGGGAACATTCAGCTCTTTATCCCTTGCCATTCAAAGCCACGAATGTGTTAGATGTTTCTACATCAGTGGTTCCCAAGCTGGGAATCTCCAATACCCACACTTTCTCATAAATCAGAATATGGATCTAGGAACCATTTTTTTCAGGGTTTCTAATCGTACCCTCAAAATGGCACACTTGAGTAAAGTATCAAGCTTCTGAGCTATCAGTTTGGTTTGGTGGATTCATACTGATCAGGAGTCAGATTTGGTAGCCACGGATATCTTTGATGAACAAAAGAATGGGGACAATTTTCCTTCCATTCCGTCACAGGAGGAGGAAAATAATTAAACGAATCCTGTTCGGTGACAGTTTAGCCCCTGTAATAGCACTGGAATTCTTGGCTTGTTTGGCCTAACTTTAAACTCTGTATAAAATTAAAATAAAGTCTTTTTTTATTGGTCTCTTGATCCTTTCCTTCTGCTTCTTAAATCAACTTTTCAACGTGTATTGTCATGCAGTTTTGTTATTGTTTGCATTTAAATGTCATGAATAAAGAACCCCATGGGGAATGTGAAAGCCCAACATCCAGCTTGCCCAGTAAATCTTAGGGCTATGAATATTCATTTCAACTTCTCCACGTGAAATTTGCCCTTCTTTGCTGTACTTGTTAGACTGTTGTTGTTGTTTTTTTTGTTTTGTTTTGTTTTGTTTTTTGCAGTTTCGATTGAGGTCCTACTGAGCTCTCACAGTGGGTGGGGAAGGAACTGTGGGAGGAGGTAAGGACAGTCTTCCCTCGGCCACGCAGATCCTCTAAGGCAGATCCTCTAAGGCAGCTCCTTTCACTTGCTCCTGTGTTCCACCAAATGCATCTCTCTCTCTCTCTTAGATGCAACTTTATTTCAGTCTTTTGTGACTTGTAAAAACTTTTGCTTAAAGAAATGAAGAAAAAAAGAAAGTATTTCTGCAATTTTGAAAAGCCTGGAAGGTGGGGAAAAGGAAGAAGAAATGATTTATAAGGAATCATTTAATTATTATATGACAATAGCTTGGGGGTACAGTCTGAAATTTGAGAATTAAAGAGACCAGGAGAGAAAAAAGAAAATTTAACGTATCAGTTAGATCACCCTCAACTTCTTTTCTGTTTTCCTTTTGAACCTGCCTCAGAGGGCACCTGCCCAGAGGCCTCTATGGGAAATGGAATCACCTACTGAAGTTCTTTTTGTCTTGGGGGAGCAGAGTGGAGAGCTTGTTGGCCTGACATTCTCGACACTGCAGGATTTTCTTACCTGTGTGGTTACTAAGCTTATTCATCCTTTCAATAATCACTGTAAACTCACAAGTGAGCTAATATTTACTGAACTCCTACTATGTGCCAGTCGCTGGTTTAATTGCTTACCTTTTCTTATCTCATTTCACCCTTAAAATAATCCTATTGTCATCTGCATTCAGCTAATGATCAGAGAGTTTAGGTAACTTGTGTCAAGCAACACAGCAAGTGCATGGCAGATGGAGGTGTGAACCTTTGTGCTCTCTTTTTTTATTTTTTTGTGGTACTGGGTGTTGGACCCAGAGGTGCTCTACCACTGAGCTACATCCCCAGCCCTTTTTATTTTGAGATGGTCTCACTAAATTGCCTAGGCTAGCCTCAAACTTGTGATCCTGCCTCAGCCTCCCAGGTTACTGAAAGTTCAGGCATGCACCACCATGCCCAGCCTGTGTTCTGACTCCTGAGGTAATAGTTTAAGCTACTGTAAGATGCTGTCTTGCTTTGGTGTTGAGTGAGGTACAGTCGTCCGCACTATGTTAAGGTCTTTAACAATGCAGAAGTGGGGGGCCAGGTCTCATTTGGAACTCACATCTACCAAGTAGGCCAGCACCAGGGTTTGTGTACAGAGAGGCTGGTGCTGCTCTGGGGAGCCTGCTCAAGGCAGCTGAGTGTGGAAAGGCAGGAGACTCTAGGCCATCAATGAAACCTGTAGGCAAGTCCAGAGGACAGAGAGGAGCAAAAGAAGGGCTTGTCCCAATCAGGAACCACTGGAGAGAAACAGGAGAAACTTGGGACCAAATCAAGAAGGGTCCTAGGTGGTGACTGTGAACAGGGTACATGTAGCCACCCTTGCCTTTGTGCTACCTCAAAGATACAGGGCCAGAATAGATGAATTCTTTTACACTAAAGTTTTTATTTCATTTTATTTATTTTTTTAGTTTTAATATTTTTCTGAGCTCAGAGTCTTATGCATGTAGGCAAGTACTCTACCACTGATGTAGATCTCCAGTTCTCTTTTACATTGTAGTTGATGAGAGTGTCCATAGATAATTGTTCAGTAATCCTTCTCCCTCCACACACTGTAAAATCAGTGTAAAAGTACCCACCTGACTGGGCCATTGGGAGGATTAAATGGAATGATGTGCATCTCCTTGAACTGCCTGCCTCTCTCCTTGGGCCCCAGTGCTGTATTGCACCTCTATGAAATCCTAGACCTGAGCGCTGATAAGTGCTTTAGGTTTTACTAAGCAGTTTAGGACAAGATGGGAGGGCTTGTGGTGCACATCACCAACAGTGCCCTGGAGAGCCCACTCAACTCTAGGGAGGGGAAATTCGGTTCTTCCCCAGAAGGCAACAGGTTCATCTCCCTTCTTCCAGCAACCTGTTTTCCCTACTGTCCCCGCTCCTCTCGGTTTTCGTGGTCCACCTGTTCCTCTCTGAGCTTTCTCATCTCTAAATCCCTTGGCTGGCCCACCCCACTTAGTAAGCTAAGAATCCTCTGCTCGTCAAATTCTGACAGCTATAGTTTTCCAACCATGTTCCTGTCACACATTCAAGAGTTATAGCCCATCATTTCATATATGGTGTCTGGCCAAAAGTACTGGTGCATAAAAAGGGGTAATATTAGCAGCCATTGCCAGTGTCTGTCCCATGATGTCTCGCCTGGTCCAGCATACAGTCACTCTTGGAGGTCTGGTTGCTTGTGCTAGTGGAGAGTTGAAGTGGCTGAGGCAAAGGAGGGCAGGTGCTTGACATCGAGGGATGTTGCGGACTGGCTGGGATCTGAGAGCGATCTGCAGACATGTGGACGTTGTCAGTGAGCATCCAGAAGTCACCAAAGAGACAGACTCCTGGCTGGGGCAATTTACTCTCCTTTTTGTAATCATTGGTAGTTTAACTGTCAGTGAGAACAGAGGGACTGGCGAAGATACCCTGCCTGTGCCCAATAGAGGGAGGACCTCATTTAGATGTGAGCCCCTGGTGGGTCCTGTAGGGAATGCTGGGGAAGCTTGTGCCCCTAATCTCCCTGCAGAAGAGGTGGGCAGCTTTTGCTGCTGCTGGAAGGACCAGGGCAGCTGTCAGGTGACTGCTCCTTCTCAGGGAGGGCTGGCAAAAGAACCACGGTTTGGGGCCAGAGTTTTGTGCCTGTCCTCACCCCATCGCCTCTCTCACCCTTACAGAACCTCTCACTGGAGCTAAAGGTGACTTAGGGTAGAGACAGGCTCCACAGAACAGAAAATAATCAGATTTGCAGTTGGAAGGGATTTCAGAGGTCATTCATTCATTTATTGGATACTTTCCATGACAAAGAGCTCATTTCCAGTCTCTTTCATCACTAGGCAGCTTCATTTATTAGAAAGCTCTTCTGACTTGAATGAAATCTGTGCCTTATAACTTGGGTTTGTTCTATTGCTACCTTCTGAAGCTGTCAACCAAGCTCTGTTTTATTTAGCTTTATTATCACCCCATTTCCTTGGCACCTGGACTGGGGATCTTGAACATTTGTGATACCCAAATGTCTAATAACACATTTTGTAGCATCCCCACCCAGCAATGTAAAGCATGATCCACCCCATTACCAGATACAGGGTTTGTAAGTGGCATGTTAGTGACTTATTACTGGACATCTAACATGGCTCATCTGTTCTGCTCCCTATGAATCTGTCCTTTTCCCCTTTATAGCACTATCATCTCCTAGTAATATTTAGACAATTTCTTTATTGTCTGACTTTTCTCAAAGAACATAGACTCCATGAGAGCATGACCCTGTCCTGGTCTATATTGTCTTGTATTACATCCCACGTTTAGCATAATGCGAGGATACAGGGAATACTCGATTAGTATTTGTTGATTACATCAAGAGCCAAATTAGGATGGTGAAGATCCCAGATTCCATCAGTGTTCATCTGAACGCTCCAGAGAGGCAAGTTGGTTTTTTTAAAGAAAGACTGGTAGAGTAGCAATGAGCCTAATCCTGAAATCAGTGATGTATATTCACCCCAATTTTTGCACTTGTCATCTGAGTAACCCGTAAGCTGGAATATTTAATTGCTCTCAGGCTTACCTTCCTTTTCTGTAAAATAGGATTGGCAGCCTCTACTCTGTTTAAATCACAGGGATGTCCTGAAAGAATTTTTGTGAGCTGGAAAGCATTATATAAATATGAATTGTTGTTGTTATGATTGAGGTTGTAAAATCTTGATCTAGTAAAAGTGTATTTGGCCTGAGAATAAATTTATCTTCTGCTTGAGGTGAGTTAATTTCTTTTTTTATAAGTTTTTTGTTGTTGTTGTTGTAGATAGGTATAATACCTTTTTTAAAAATTAATTAATCAATTTTTATGTGGTGCTGAGGATCACACCAAGTGCCTCCAAATGCTCTACCACTGAGCTACAACCTCAGCCCCAAGGTGAGTTAATTTCTGGAGGCTAAGGATCATGTTATTTTTAGAAATGCTTTTTACAAATTTGCTTACCAACTCCGCCATTGACAAACACTTGAGTGCCTACTGTGTGGAGGCATTATTCCACCTGCTAGAAGTATAGTAGAGAACAAAATGGGCAGAAATCCCCGTCCTCCTGGTGCTTACAGTCTAGAGGAAGCAGAAAGACAATGAGAAATAAGTAAATTATGTAGTACAGTAACATTCTAAGTGTCAAGGAATAGAAAAGAGAAAAGAGCAGGATAAAGGAATAGAGATTACCGGAGTAGGGACTGCAATTTCTGAGGACAGTCAGAGAACATCTTGCTGGAGATGATGCTTGAGCAAAGGCTTGAAGGAGATGTGGATTTGCCCACAGAGATGGTGGGGAAAGCATTTCAAGGAGAGCAAACAGCAAATGCAAAGGCCCTACACTGAGAGTTTCCTTACATGTCCAACAACAAATAAATAAAAATGAGACTAGTGTGGAGGAAGAGAGATGGAGTGATAGATGGCGTTAGATAGAGAACGGATGGCCAGATTGTGCAGTGCCTTAGAAGACATTGTTAGGATTTTGGCTATTCCCAGAGGAAAGAGAGATATTTGAAAGACTTGAAGAGAATTGTTACTTGTTCTTCTCTCTCTCTCTTTTTTTTGGTACTGGAGATTGAACTCAGGGGCACTCGACCACTGAGCCACATCCCCAGCCATATTTTGTGTTTTATATAGAGACAGGGTCTCCCTGAGTTGCTTAGCGCCTCGCCATTGCTGAGGCTGGCTTTGAACTTGCAATTCTCCTGTCTCAGCCTCCCAAAGTGCTGAGATTACAGGCGTGTGCCACCACACCCGGCACTTGTTCTTCTCATTGGACCTATTCTGGCTACAGTAATGAAAAGAGACCATAGATGCCGAGCACAAAGGCAGAAAATCAGGGAGTTACTGAATGAAATCTAGAGGACAGAAGATGGTGGTTTGGACCAGGGAGATGGGGATGAGAAGCCATAGGATTCTAGATGTGTTTCGCAGGAACTGCCAATAGGATTTGCTGATAGATCTGTTTTGGTCAGAGAAAAAAACAAGACTAAGGATGAGCCACGAGTTTTAGCCTGAACCTTTGGAAGAACAGATCTCCCTTTTACTTATGGAGGGTGACTATTGGAAGAACAGGTTTGGGAGAGAATATCAGGTGCTCAATCTTGGACATGTTACTTCGGAGAGGTTGCTTAGGCATTCCAGTGGAGATGTTGAACAAGCACAGAAGAGCCTGAGCCAAAAATAAAAAATAAATAAATTGAGAGTCATCAGTATATTGTTGGTATTTAAAGCCACAAGACTGGCAGAGAATACCAAGGGATTAAGTGTGGAGGGAGAAGAGGTCAAGGACTGACTGCTGCTGGGGCTCTGCCATGGTTAGAGGCTGTGGAGATGGGGAAGGGACGGCAGGCCTGACTGGGAGACAGCAGCCAGCAAGGCCGAGGGAAGTCAGGAGACTGTGATGTCCTAGAAGCCAAGGGAAGTGCATGCTTCAAGGGGGCTGTCACATGTCACTGAGATGTCAGCCAAGGTGAGCAGAGAGAACTGACAGCATCACAAAGTGGAGATGGGGAAGCTTAGGCAAGAGTACATTTTCTGGAGTGGTGGAGATGGAAGCTGTGAGTGTAAAAGAAGAGGAGCAGAACTGCAAAGAGCATATTTAGACACTTTTGAGAAGTGTTCCTCTAAAGAGGACAGAGACGAGTACCGCTGATGCAGGACATGGGTCAAGAGCAGGTTTTTGCTATTTACTATTTTTCCAAGATGGGACAAGTAATGGCATGTTTGTACGTCAATGGGAATCATCCAGTAGATAGGAACAAACCTATAGTACAAGCCAGACACGGGAGAATGTCCTTGAGTAGGTGAGAGGGATTGGGTCAAAATGAAACAGAGGAGTTGGCCTTGCCTACCAGCACCAACCACACAGCCATACCAGTAGAAGAGAAGGTACAGAATGTGGGCTCACATGCAGGTGGGTGGGCGGATATGGTGGCGGGATGGGGGTACTCTCCTGAGAGCTTCTCTTCTCTCAGAGAAATAAGGAGAGAGGTTATCCTTGCAGAGTGAGGCCAGGGATGTAGAGGAGGCATTGGAATTTGAAGTGAGAAGAGAAATACGCAAGAGGAGCAGGGACAGAGCACAAGAGATTTGGTGATGAAGATGTTTCTCCAACGACTTTGGCAATTCACTCGTGAGAGGGAAATCTTCAGTGCCAGTCCAGCTTGCAAAATGTCAGATGTTTCTATCCTTGCTTCAAGCTTTCTTGGTTGGATTTGTATCAATTTTTAGCCATAAGTTTTGCCTAAAACTCACTTGCATATCACTCCAAATGATTTCAGGTTTAGGATTTATCAGAACAGTCATGGTATTTTACAAAATTGACATTATAAAAAGAAAACAATGTTATGTACTAACCTAAGCTAACCTTTAAAATGTTCTAAATTTATGCAACATTACATGGTTTAAATTTGCCTTTCCATCATTCATTAAGAGGTCAATCTTGATCTGGGAGAAGAATTATTTCTTTTGTTTTGGATAAATGTGTTATCCTTTACATTTTTTTTTCCTGGCAAAAAGTTTATCTGGCAAGGCATTCCTAGCCTGAGTTATATTATGTATTTTTTAAAATTTTAAGTGTTCACTTGAATCACTACCTTTTAGATAGCTTCAGAGTCTCCAATTTTGGTTTTAAGTATAATTTGTATATCAACCATTAGAATGAAATAGTCAACCAGTGTTTGTGAGGCAATTATGATGTACCCGCCTGGAAATCATAGTGTGCAGTGATAGCAGGTTATATATCCGGCATTAACAAAGCACCACAGAGGCAGGGTGGAATGCCTGCTCAGGAAACGGAGGATTGACAGTGGTGACAGATTAGGGTATGAAGGTAACCTTGTCTGTGACTTTCCCCAAGGCCCTGCCCGCTGCCTTGTTCTTAACCACTGAGCTACATCTTCAAGCCTTTTTATTATTATTTTTAAATTTTTGAAACAGAGTCTTGCTAAGTTGCCCAGGCTGATCTAGAGCTTGCGATCCTCCTGCCTCAGCTTTTGGAGTTACAGGCATGTGCCACCACACTTGGCTTGTGACATTTTCTCACTGTAAGCACTAAAGCAGGCATATTCCTTCTGGTCATGAGGATATGTTCGTCCCCTTTCTAAGGCTGACCGGTAACAGTGGCATTTTCAAGTTGCTGTTTTAACAAGACGTGCAAGCTGCTTGCCCTCCTCAGGAACTTCTAATCCATAAACGTGCACGGGGAGTGTGTCACTGCTCCCCCGCCTCCCTCACCACCCCTGTCACAGGAGCTGCCAGCACAGCTGATGCCCTCCAAGGCCCTGGCACCACAAGGACCATCTTCTAAATGGCGATATGTTTCCATCGTGCTGTTAACTCGACTCTCCTTGCTTCAGTTTCTTTTAGATTGCTGAGAGTTTACTTCAAGGACAAAGAGAAAACCAAAGTCTTCCTTAATGCCTACTTTGCGCAGGTGCTTCTGCCTATGTTATCCTATTTAATTCTCAAAACAGCCCTGTCAATTTGATTTTATCCCCATATTTACAAGACAAGGAGACCCAGTTGGTGAGATTTATGTGATTTGACCAAGATCATGCAACTCCAAAATGGTACGAGCCTGGATTCAAATGCGGATATCAAGTGTGAGTGGAAAAAATAAAGATATTTGTAAAAGAGAAAAAATGTTGTTAATTCCCACACTTCCTCCTGAGGAGATGGATCCCAAGGGGTGTGTCCTTTACTCAATAGGGATGACAGGTGTGAGTAGGTCAGCGGGAGACCCTACATTGCTCTGCAAAATAAGAAAAGGCTATAGAGATGCAAGAGGAACAATTGCGACCTGCAGAGGTGGAGGGGCCGCAGTGTGAGAGAGTGGAGGGATGGCCAGCTGGCAGGCCAGGAACTTACTGGGGACAGAGGCCCAGTGGAGATTTAGAGGAGAGCAACTGTTGTGCTCTGTGGGAGGTTGCTTCCTCCATCCTTCCCCGCCCCTAAATCTGCAGCAAAGCCCTTTCTTCTCTTTGTGCTCCCTGACACGTGTGCTTCACGACATGAGGGTAATGAGATCATGTTGGTACCCTAACTCAGAGTGGACTGGCAAAAAACCAGGACTGCCCACATGGGTCTGGTGCACATCCTCAAAGCCCATTCTTTTTCAAATATTCACTTCATGAATATGCACTGAGTAATTTCTATGTGCCAGGCATTGTTCTCAGGTGCCAGAAATACAATGTTAAACAAGAAGTCTCTGCCCTTATGTAGTTTATATACTAGTGGGGGAGACAGACAGTTAAAAAAAAAGGTGGAAGTAAATATAAAAGAAAAAGACAACAGATTCAAATTTTAAATGTTGGGTAGAAAACGTCTTAAATATCTTTGCCATGTGTCTCTTTTAGTAAATGGAGACTACCAAACCTAGGATTAATAGCTTATGGACATTTAACAGTTTTATTAATTAATTAATGCTTAGTTCTTTAAACATAGATCTTTAAGGAGCACCTGTCTAATATCAAAGATGTGGCAAGTTTATTAGTTATTTTAAAAGGGAAGGAGTACCTCAACTGTGTGGACCTTCCAATGTATTTGACCAAGTTATATTTCTTCAAGACCCTGAAGTTGGCCTGGAGTGGAGAGAGAGACCTCACACGGCCATCTCCCTCCCTCCTATTGCTTCACCTTTGCTTCCCCAAGCAAATCCATGTGCCTCTGTATCCCCAGCCCACTAGCCTGCCTGCCTGGTAGTCCTCACTAAGGTAGGAGAGCGTGATGATCCTGTCCACGGTTTCTCAGCTCTGTCACTTACAGCTGGGCCATGTTGGCTAAGTTACTAAACCTGGGCTGCAGTGTCCTTATCCTGATGTGGGTAATACTATACCTGCTTCATGGGGTTTTTGTGAAGATCAGATTAATTTATATAAAGTGCCTAGAAGAGCACCTGACATATAGCAAAGCTTGAGTTAGACTGAGCACTGATTACCTTGGTTTTATTTGAACTGACCTCACTTGCCACTGCCTTAAGTCCAGCCCTACTGACTATCTACCTCCTCCCCCCCGCCCCCCCCCAGACAGAAAGGCCCTCAGTGCTGAGCTGTTGAAACTTCAGAGTTGGGGTTACAGAAAAAAGGTTTGCTTCTACTTGAGACCTGTGAAACAAGAAGAAAGTGGTGTTTGAGTTGGACCTTGGAGATGGGAGGAGGCAAACAGATGGGGAAAAGAAGAGGAAAGCCATTGTAGTCAGAGGGAAGACTAAGAGCAAAAAATCAGAGCCACGTATTTGGAGCCAGCACTGAAGTACTGGTGGTTAGGTTTGTTTGAATGCTGAATGCATGAGCTCAAGACCAAGAGGTAAATGTGGAAACATGGTGAGCTAGTTCAAATTGTGGTGGCAACTGAAGGTTAAGGTTGTTGGTATCAGACTTTATGGGCCAATGGGGAACTACTGTGGATTTTTAAGGGTCCAGATTTGTTCTCTGTTATAATGTATATGTGTAGCTATAGGGGCTATTAAACCCAATGTTAAATGACATAATTTATAAGAATCTCCAATTTATTTTTTCTAACAAATTTTATGTGTCTATTAAATGCCCCACAGGGGTTGGGCAAGAAAATCCAAATAGACTTATTACATATTCCAAATCAAGATATTCTATATTTTCTAGCCAGGCACGGTGGCACAAGCCTGTAATTCTAGCACTTAGGGAGGCTGAGACAGTAGAATCGCGAGTTCAAAGCCAGCCTTAAGCAACAGCAAGGCGCTAAGCAACTCAGTGAGATCCTGTCTCTACATAAAACACAAAATCGGGCTGGGGATGTGGCTCAGTGATCGAGTGCCCCTGAGTTCAATCCCCAGTACCAAAAAAAAAAAGATATTCTATATTTTCTTTCTTTTTTTTCATATTTTATTTATTTGTTCTATTTAGGCTTACATGATAACAGTGCAATTTGATTCATTGTACATAGATAGAGGATAACGTATCAATTCTCTAGTTCTAAATTGTATAGAATCACAACATATATGCAGTCATACATAAAGTTAAGGCTATGATGACCATCATATTCCACCACCTTTACTGCCCCCTCCCCGCTTACACCCCTGTGAACAGAGTTCCACCATTGTTCCCATGTCCTTCCCCACATTATGGATCAGCATCC
>CM053410.1:76721018-76791511 GCA_028644305.1 Xerus rutilus
GCTTTGAGATGAAGAGTCAATTCATTTATTTGTTGACTTTTACTTCTTCTAATGAGTGAGTTTAGTGCTATGAACTTTCCTCTTAGCACTGCCTTCATGGCATCCCAGAGATTTGGATATGTTGTAAAAAGTTTTCATTTGCCTCTAAGAATTTTTTTTTATCTCTTCCTTGATGTCTTCTGTTATCCATGCATCATTCAACAGCATATTATTTAGTTTCCAGTTGATGGAGTAGTTTCTGTTTTTTAATCTGTCATTGATTTGTAATTTTATTCCATTGTGGTCAGATAGGATGCAGGGTAGAATCTCTATTTTTTTGTATTTGCTAAGACTGACTTTGTGACATAACATATGATCTATTTTGGAAAAGTATCCATGTGCCGCTGAGAAAAAAGTGTGTTCGCTCATTGATGGATGGAACACTGTATATATGTCTGTTAAGTCTAAATTATTGATAGTTTCATTGAGATCTATGGTTTCTTTATTAAGTTTTTGTTTGGAAGATCTATCTAATGGTGAGAGAGCTGTGTTAAAGTCTCCAAGTATTATTGTGTTGTGGTCTATCTGATTTTTGTATTTGAGAAGGATTTGTTTGATATACATGGAAGGCCCATTATTTGGAGCATAGATATTTACGATTGTTATGTCTTGTTGATGTATGATTCCCTTAAGAAGTATGAAATGACCTTCTTTATCTCTTTTTACCATCTTTGGTTTGAAGTCCACTTTATTTGATATAAGGATGGAAACTCCTGCTTGTTTGTGGGGTCCATGTGAGTGATATGTTTTTTCCCACCCTTTCACTTTCAATCTGTGGATGTCTTTTCCTGTGAGATGAGTCTTTTGCAGACAGCATATTGTTGGATCTTTTTTTTTTAAATCCAGTCTGTTAGTCTATGTCTTTTAATTGATGCATTTAGGCCATTTATATTCAGGATTATTATTGAAATATGGTTTGTAATTCTGGTCATTTTGGTTTGTTTTTGGTTTTTACCTTGAGTTGTTTTCTCTTTTGAATGGTCTTTCCTCTAGTGTAGTTCTTCTCTTTGTAAATTTTCCTTGTTGGTTATCATTTCCTCCTCATGGAATATTTTGCCAAGAATGATGTGTAGTGCAGGCTTTCTTGCTGTAAATTCTTTTAACTTTTGTTTATCATGGAAGATTTTTATTTCATCATCAAATATGAAGCTCAGTTTTGCTGGATATAGGATTCTTGGTTGGCATCTATTGTCTTTCAGGGCTTGGAATATGTTATTCCATGATCTCCTGGCTTTGAGGGTCTGGGTTGAAAAATCTGCTGAGATATGAATTGGTCTCCCTTTGTATGTAATCTGGTTTCTTTCTCTTGCGGCCTTTAAGATTCTATCCTTATTCTGTATGTTGGGCATTTCATTATAATGTGCCTTGGTGTAGATCTGTTGAAATTTTGTATGTTTCGTGTCCTGTAAGCCTCTTGTATTTGATTTTCCATTTCGTTTTTCATATTTGGGAAATTTCATTTGATATTATTTCATTGAAGAGATTGTGCATTCCTTTGGTTTGAAATTCTGCCCCTTCTTTTATCCCAATAAATCTTAGATTTGGTCTTTTGGTGCTGTCCCATGTTTCTTGTATGTTCTGTTCATGATTTTTTACCATCTTCACTGTATGGTCAAGTTTATTTTCAAGATTGTATATCTTGTCTTCATTATCCAAGGGTCTGTCTTCCAGGTGATCTAGTCTGCTGGTGATGCTTTCTATTGAGTTTTTTATATGGTTTATTGTTTCCTTCATTTCAAGAATTTCTGATTGGTTTTTTTCCCACGATTTCTAGCTCTTTCTTAAAGTAATTTTTTGCTACTTGTAATTGCTCTCTTATCTCTTTGTTAGAATGATTGATGGTTGCCTTTATTTACTCTCCTATTTCTTTGTTGGACTGATCAATTTTTGCCTGTAATTGTTCACTTATGTCATTCTTTAGTTCACTGATCATTTTAATTATGTACATTCTGAATTCTTTCTCTGACATTTCATCAACTGTACTGTCAATGGATTCTGTTACAGTGGTATCCAGGTTTATTTGGGGCACTTTCTTCCCTTGTTTTTTCATGTTGATTGTGTATCTTCCTTTCCTGAAATACCAATCTGAGGTATTGCAGCTTCTATCCTATAATCTTGTATTGACACTTCAGATTACGTGTGTCTCACCTTGGAGCTACTTCTGTTCCCCCAGTGTCCCCAGATGGGCACTACTGCCACTAAAGTTGGTGGCGGAGGTAGTGGATGTATCTCTAGAGGGCAGTGGGAGTGGCCCTGGCTGGGCTCCTGAGGCAGCCCCTGAGGGCTGTTTTGCCCCTCTCCTGCACTCCTGCTGGTGAACAGGAACTCTGGAGCAGAACTGGAGGCGGGCCCAGGTCTCACTTAGGCAGGGTCACAAGCAGGAGTCTGTGTTCGATCCTTTCAGTGAGTGTGAGCTCCCCTGGAGCTGGTGGCTAGCAGGCTCTTGTCTGCCTTCAACTGGGCACCCCTGGCATTCCCTAAGGGCGGTTTGGGGCCTTCTGTCTTGCCTGACCACAGGAACTCCGGAGCGGAACTGAGGCAGGCCCAGAGCGCACTTGGGTGGGACCTCTTCATGCTGGGATCTCTGCAGGCCACTCTTACCCTGGGTGTGCCTTCCTCTGTGGCTGGTAGCTATCAGTCTCTGGTCAATCCTTAGTTGGACACTCGTGGAGTTTCCTGAGGGTGGATCTGGGCCCTCTGTAGCTCCTGTCGGACCCCAGGAACTCTGGAGTGGAACTAGGG
Organism: Xerus rutilus; assembly: GCA_028644305.1. Lineage (NCBI taxonomy): Eukaryota > Metazoa > Chordata > Mammalia > Rodentia > Sciuridae > Xerus > Xerus rutilus. Next base: position 76,723,800 of record CM053410.1, read on the forward strand.
TGGACTCAGGCTGCCCTTGGGCGGGCCTGCCTCATGCTAGGGTCTCTGCGGGGACTCTTACCCTGAGTTTGGGTTCCCCAGTGGCTAGTGGCTAGCAGTCCCTGGTCTACCGTTGGCTAGACACCCGTGGAGTTTCCTGAGGGTGGATCTGGGCCCTCTGTAGCTCCTGCCAGACCCCAGGAACCTCTATATTTTGTTAATAAAAACAAAGAAACAAAATACACAGGGGTTTTCCATCATAGGTATATAAACTTTTAGAGCTGAAGATGACCTTTTATATAACATTTAATCCATGAGTATAACTACTCATGCAGATTTAGAATCATGTACATTATGAAATGACATATTCATTTATAAATACTGCCTTTCTTCATGTACATTCCATCAAATGATCTTATACAAACTTATCAGATAGGCATTTTTAACATCAATGTTTTTGTCAAAGGGAAAGTGAATTTTTGAATCATCAAAGCACTTTTGAATAGTTGCCTGAGCACAAATCCTCATGAATTTATGTGCCTGTTTAAGTTGTTTGATATGAAGCACTTCTCGCATCTATGTATAACAGAATTTTATCCTGTCAATTGGTATAACACAAGAACAGAGAATAGATTTGATTTTTCATTTATCCTATAGCTAGCTATTCATGATCTCCACAACATAAGTACTTACTTAATTGCTCTTTTCAATTGTTAAAGAATTTTTCATTTTGTGGAAAATATTGACACAGTGATAACATGTAGAAAAGGCAGGATACAAAAAAGAAGAAAGAAAAGGCAGGATACATACTTACAGAAAGAATAACCTCAACTATAAAAAATATAATATCCAAAACACTTATTTTGCTTTTTAAAAGTGATCTTTAAAAAGCTCCTACATAGTACCAAACCCTTGCTCTTGTGAGGTTATATCCCTAGGAATAGTCATTGCACTTATGATACCTTTTTTTTTTCTTTTTCCTCTTACCGGTCTCATTAGATGTTTTCCACAAGCACCTACATGGCAAAGGTAGAGGTTGTTTTAGATAAATATAATATCTTCCAAATGGTGCATCATTCTGACTGAAAGAGCACCTCAAAATGTTAGAGACTTTGTAGGACATTTACTTAAGTTAACCTTTTGTTTCCTGAGAGATTTGTTGTGCAGGAACCTCATCCTATATTTTGGACATACATGTTCTCTCCTGTTGACAGTGCCTGGTCTCGGTCCCTTTGTTCAGAGTCTTGATCTTCTCTAAGTGGGTATAATTTTGCTTAAAAGAGTCCTTCAAGTAACATAATACGAGAGTAAAGTTAGGTAAATATAAAAGGATACAAAAATTTTATTTCCTAGTGCAGTCTCCTCATTGGTCATCAGATCTCAGTTTCTATGTCTCTTCTCTCCAGAGCTTCCCTGACATATGGCTTAATGCTCTCCTGTGCTCTCAGCACCTGAGACCTTCTCCTTGGGGCCCTCCTCAGCTGACCTTTGATGCGCTGATTTACTTGTCTGGCTCTCTGAGTGCTGGGTGACCTGAGAGCAGGCACCATGTCTTGATTACTACTTCAATCCCCGGCACAATGCCTGAGAAACGAATGAAACAAACAAGACCACACATCCTCATATGATAAGGAATCATTCCAATATCTTGGAGAGTTGGTGCAAATTTCAAATGATGCCATATGCAGACTTTAATGTTTGTTGATTCCAACTATGTACACACATTCGGATTGCTCCCATCTGTTGTCTAAATGTGTTGGTGGCCAAATCTCATGCATGAGGGGTGAAGGGAGCACAGGCAACGCCCACAGCTTCAATGTGGAGGCTTCTCCCAAAAAGAAAAAGAAAAAACAATCTAGGCTCTGTTTGTTTATACCAAGGCTTTTGTTTTGTGACAGTGCCTGGCCACACCCTGTCTTCATGGAATGTATGTAAGTTTGGCATGTCTATAGATTGGTAATCAGTTTTGGCTTATTTTATCTCTACTAGACCTGCACCCACCTTCTTCCAGGGCTGTCTTTCCTACCAATATTTTTAGATTGTTAGATAGCTAGGGAATGTTTTTTCCAGGACTTTCTGGCATCTAGGGATTTTAAGCCATTGCTTTCCCCACCGCAGACATTGTCAATAGCTCACGTTTTCCAACCACGCAAGCGCATGCATACCTATGGGCACTCAATTGCAGTGTTATTCTTCCATCTGTTCCATATTTTACAATGGTCCTCGTCATACTATATATGCAGCATTCTGCCCAGCACTCTGCTCAGTCACCCCTAGTGACTGGAAGGGCACCCAATATACCATGAGCATTAATTTTTTTTGTGTGTGTGTGTGTGATGCTGGGGATTGAACCCAGGGCCTTGTGCATGTGAGGCAAGCCCTCTACCAACTGAGCTATATGCCCAGCCCAAGGGCATTAATCTTGAGTGCTTTCTTTCACATTGTTCTGATCTCTCAGCCAGGAATATCAGCACCTCCTGCTTCAGGGTGATGAGAAGCCTTGTCTGGGTGAAGATGTGAGCTGGGAAATTATTCCTGGGGCCAGTCATCAGCATTAGAGCAAGATGGCACAGAACCTGGACTCTGGAATCAGATACCTGGTTTGGATCTTGTTTCTGCTCTTTATCAGTTATGTGAGCTGGGGCAAGACTTAATTCTTTCTGGACCTCAAATCTCTCATCTGTTAAATAGGTGTATAACAGTCTCTATCACATAGGAATTCGGTAAGGGGTAATGAATTAAAATATGTGAAGTTTTTCACACAGAGTAACTCTTATTTGAAGATTTGTTTATTTATTGTAGTAGATTAGTAGCTGTTGTGTTATATATGCTATTGGCTCTGGTTAATTGGAAAAGAGCTGACCACTGTGACCAGCCCAAATGGGGTCAGTCCCTTCCTGGCAAGGCAGGGGTTAGCTGCACATTGGAAGAGGGCAGATACAGGGCCTGTCAGTTGTCTATCCAGAACAGCAATCATGATGATCCCCATCCTCCTCATCATATAAGGGGGTCTCAGCCTCCCTTAGAGCCCTCCTCTGATCCTTTCTTAGAAATTCCTGCCACTGGGCATCCCATTTCACCTCTCCCTCACTCTCACAATGGTTGACCCAGGTCCTCATTGTATGGCTACTCGATCATTGAAGAAGCCTCTCTCCACTCTCTTCTCTACCTCCTATTCCATCATCCCATCCAGTCCTCACACTGCTTCTAGAGTGATCTTTCTCAAACATAATTCTCATCCTCCTCTGCTGAAAACCTTGGCTGGCTCCCTGTTTCCTGCAATAATGTAAGATACCATGTGGCCTTGAGAACCACCCATGGTATGACAAGAGCCTGATTTCTCCATACTTCTACTGGCCTTCTGCTCTGGCCAGTCCCTATATGTCTTGCTTTGTACTTTTGTTCAAGCCATTTCGTATTCCAGATAACCTTTCCTGCTATGTCAATATTTGAATTTCTATTATTAAAATTTAAAGGATGCTTTCCTGCCATGATTCTTCACTCCTTCTGAGCCAATTACTTATTCAGTTAGAATTTTTTATCTTCTTCAACACTCCCACAATAATTTTTAGCATTTCTATGATAGTGCTTAGTGTAGACTGCCTGATGTATTTGTATTTACTTTTACTTCCCTCAAAACTGATATCTTAGATGGCTAACAAAATGATATGGTAATATTTGTCAAAATTCATTGAACTATACATTGAAAATAGGTTCACTTTATTATGTGCAAATTTTACCTCAATAAAATTGATTTTAAAAGGAAGAAATATAGTGAAAGCATAGCAGAATAAAAATAAATGGAAAAACTGGTGTGAAATTAAAAAAAATAATGGGAAAGTAAAAGAAATTCAAGGGAGAGTTTAGTATAAAAATGTATACTATAGATCTCCATGGCTACAAACTTTCCTTTGAGCTTCCCAGGTGGCAAATAAAATACAAAATTATGACCAGAGAAGTAGAGATTTTCCTAGTTTTGAAACCTGAGAAAATCATGGGCCCTTCTGAAGAGAACATTGTGTGATCTGTCAACAGTCTTCTCAACAATAACCCATGTTAAACACAATAAAGAGTGGTATGGGTTGTTTCTTATAACATCTCAGTTTAAATTGCTGGCAGAACATCAAAGTAATTAGAAAAAGAGTTCCATGAAGGACTACAATAGTACAATTTAAGTGCACAGCTTTCTAATAGTTTGGCTGGGCTAGGAAATAAAAATTAAAATAACTATAAAAATAGGTAGACAGCTTGTCCTTCAAGAAAGCCCTTAAATTAATGTATCATAAATATATCTTTTGTTTAGTATTTGAAGGAGTGTAAGGTTACAGAATCTATGGCCAAATGATGGAGTACAAGTGACTGCTGACATCAATCAAGGGCAGATCTTTGTTTTTGAAACTGTTTTTAGGTTCATAGATGTTTAAGATTGTTATGTCTTCTAGCCAGCTTGACCCCTTTTATCATTTTCTTTATTCCCAATAATATTCCTTTGTCTGAAATCTGCTTTGTCTGAAATTAATACATCCATTTGATTTTTTTTATTAATGTTCTCCATTCTGTTGTTGTTAACCTATATATGCCTTTATATTAAAAGTGAGATTCCAGAAGATAATGTAGAATTGAGACCTTTTAAAAAATTCAATCTGTTAATATTGGATTTCTTTTCTTTTTCTTTCTTTCATTCTTTCTTTTCTTTTTAAACCAGGGATTATCACTGAGCTACATCCCCAGACCTTTTTATTTTTTTATTTTGAGACTGAATCTCACCAAGTTGCTAAGAGCCTTGCTAAGTCGCTGAGGCTAGCCTCAAACTTGTGATCCTCTTGCCTCAGTTTCCTGAGTTGCTGGGATTATAGGTGTGTTCCATTGTGCTTGACTCCATGTTGGATTTTTAAATAGTGTGTTTAGACCATTCACATTTAAAGTGATTATTGATATGATTGGATTAAATTTACCATCTTGTTCAGTGGTTTCTGTTTGTTCCAAGTATTCATTGCTTATATTTTCTTTTTCTGTGTTCTCTAGGTTTGATTGAAAAAGTTTCAGGATTCTATTCCATCTCCTTTAGTAGCTAATTATTTGTTAGTGGTTATCTTAGAGCTTATAATTCATATTTTAAGTAGTTTGAGTCTACCTTAAAATAATACTATACCACTTCAAGATAAATTTGAGGATCTCATAACAGTGTATTTCTAAATCTTCTTTCTTAGCCCTCATGTTATTGTTATATGTGTTTCATTTTTACATATGCCCAAAATACAATATGTTGTTATCTTTTCTGCTTCTCCAGTATCTTTTAGAATAATTAAAAATGAGAAAAATATTTATATTTCTTTCTTTATTTCTTCATATACATTCAAGTTTCTGATCTGCCTGAAGAACTACTTTTACTATTTCTACAGCAATGTCAATTCCACTGATGAACCCACTGATGGGATTCTTTATCACTATTCCTGTGTTTCCTATTTCTAGTATTTTCATTTAGTTCCTTCTTGTAGTTTTCAACTCTGATGAAATTGTCAGTTTGATCATCTATATTATTTGCTTTTGCCATTCGAGCCCTTAACATATTAATCATAGTTATTTCGAATTTCCATTCCAATATCTCTGGCACTTGTGTTTTTAATGAGTCTAGTTCTAAAGATTCTCTTCATATTTTGTTTTTCTTTGCTTGTGCACCTTTATTTGTTGCTGTTATTGTTGAAAGCTGGACATATTTTGTAAGATGATGGATAATGAGAGAAATGTGTTTTTGTTCTTGAAGATGAGTACATCTTTCTTTTTGGTGGATCTTTGGTGTGAGAGCTTGTTAATTTAGTTACAAGTTGGGCTGGGTGTTTGCTGTGGTTACCTTAGTGCACCAAAGGCTTCCAGTTTCTCTAATGAAAACTTGTATTTATGAAGTCGACTGATTTTCAAGAGGCTTTGTGTCAATGTTTGTTCTCTCCATCATGAGCCTGCACATGTTAGTTAGTGTTCTGCTACTGAGCGCCACCTCAGTTCTTCTTCATGACTGTTCATACTTGGGTTTGGGTTTCCTTTGCACTTTGATCCCCCTTTTGTAGCTCCTCCAGTCATATTCCAGTGTTATTTGTCCTTGACACTTGCAGCAGAGGGAGTAGGTCTGGGGAAGGGCATTCTCTGGTGTTGATTCATTCTCAGTTGCCTCAGGCACTATCTGGGGCTTGGGGGTGTGACTTCCTCAAGTGTTATTGCCCCTTTGCTAGGTGTTGTGGTGTGCCCAGGATGCATTCCTGTCCCTCCACCATAGGTAGAGCTTTCCTCTCTCCCATCTCCCCAACCCCATTTTCTTATCCTAGCTCCAGTGAGTTTCCACCAGTGCCCTCAGACTACAGTTGGGTTGCCTTTCTTGCCAAATGCTTTCATCCTTGGGGAAGAAAGGGGAGATGGAATTCTAGCAAGGGTCATTGCTCTAGCCAGCACCACAAAGGGTGCTTTCTTCCCAGTCTTCCCTGAGACCTGTTGATTAGTTCCTAAACAAATAACCTGCAAGGAGAGCCTTAGTTTTGATACTCACTTGGGCAGACCTGGGCTCCTTTTTTAAAAGCTGAGGTTTTTTTTTAATTTTTTTTATTTTTTATTAGTTATTTTATTTAAATGCGTTTCAAGTCATAGTACATAACCTGAGCTCAGTTTTTCCCTTTCTCTGGTTGCAAACCAGATAAAGTCACACCATTAGTGTCTTCATACATGAACCAGGGGTAGTAATGACCATTTCAAACAACCATCATTACTATACCCATTCCCTTTTCCTTCCTCCCTCCTCCCCCTGCCATGTCTAGAGTTCCTGTATTTCTCCAATGTTTCCTGTTCCCATCCCCCTTATGAATCCTAATCCACTAATCAGTGAGAACATTTGGCATTTGGTTTTTGGGGATTCTGGTGGGACTGCAAATTGGTGCAACCAATCTGGAAAGCAGTTTGGAGATTTCTTAGAAAACTAGGAATGGAACCACCATTCGATCCAGCCATCCCACTCCTTGGCCTATACCCCTAAAGAGTTAAAAACAGCACACTACAATACAGCAGTCACCTCAATGTTTACAGCAGCACAATTCACAATTGCAAAACTATGGAAGCAACCCAGATGCCCTTCAATAGATGAATGGATAAACAAACTGTGGTACATATACACAATGGAATATTATTCAGCAATAAGAGAGAATAAAATTATGGCATTTGCAGGCAAATGGATGGAATTGGAAAGCTGAGGTTTTTAAAACAGTTCCTAGGCCTGAGGAGATGGCCACTCTACCTCTGAGGTGGGGGTGGGAGGGAGTGTTGCTGGAATCCTTGTAGATAGGGCCATAATATTTCTTGGTACACAGGATTTTCTTCCCTCTACTCACTGCACAGTCAAATGAATCTTCAAGAGCATTAAGTTCTATGTGGAAGAACAGTGGATTCCAGGTGTGGGTTTAATAGGATGGTAAAATTAAAACAAAAAATAATTTGGAAGATCCACTTCATATTCTGAACTTTTTAATTTAGACCAAAAAGCATCCATCACATCTTTTCAATACGAAAGGGCATTTAATTACCCTAACACACACACCAAAATACAAAGAATGTATTCTCGGAATAGACAATAATTCTTGGAATAAATATAGCCCTCAATAAAGTGAACTTTGTTATTCTTCTTCCTGATCATAGACCAGTGGCTGCTTAGCTATGGGCTAGCACAAGTCTTTAAAATCCCAGCACCTATGAGCCAGTACTGTAGAGCATGGCTGCCTTTTCCTGTAGCTCTGTCTTCTATATTTTTGTTATGATGCCCTGGAAAGCAGAATTATGTCATGTTTACCTTTATTTCTCTAACTTGACTCTCAAATATGGCCCATTTAATAAGTGCTCAGCTAATAATATATTAACATCTATTAATATTTAATGAATTATTATGTTAATATATGTTGATATTAATAACTGCTATAGTTTGGATCTTTAATGTTCCCTAAAGGCCCATGTGTTAAAAACAGCCAGCCTATGTGCTATCAGGAGGTGGTGGCTTGGTGGAATGATATTCGGTCATTGCAGGTGTGCCCTTGGAGCAGGTTCTGGGACCCCAGCCCCACTTTCTGGCTCCCATGCACTCCCTACCACGAGGTTCTGCCTCACCATAGGCCCCAAAGCAACAGAGCTGACCCTGGCCCCAAACCTCTGGAACTGTGAGCCTAAACACATTTCCTCTTTATAAGTTGACTAACTCGGGTATTTTGTTACAAATGACAGAATGTTGGCTAACACACTAACACACACACACCTCCCTAATAAATATTAATGAAACTGAACTGACATCCTGGCACACCCTCTCCATTTCTCATGTCCTTTCCTTGTTTCTCTCTATGCTTACCTGTTAGGATGGGAATTTAATTATATGACCTTTCATCTTGATGGCATTTAGTGGGTGCTCACTTTTAGATACTGTGGGAGAGTTTTTTAGAAGATACATAAGGTAAGCATAAGACAAAATTTTTTCCCTTAAGTAGTTCCTGATTATGTCCACAGATGTCTATAGTTCCAAGCAGAATATGATTAATGCTCTAATTATGAACACAGAGAGCCACGAGAACAGAGAAGAAAGCATCCATGTGCTCATTTTCTCACAAATACTCCTCCAAATGGCTGCTTTGTTCTGGATTTATGTGGAGGGAGGAGAAGAACATGCACTCTGCTTTTGATGGATGGTGGTCAAGAAATAATACCATAAAAGTGTAAGGAAATAACAGAAGGACATGGAAAAGCATGTTAATAGAAGAGTCCCGGGGAGGGAACAGTTCCTTCTTCCAGAGGATGGGGAATGGCAGGTGGTCAGAGAAAGAATTAATGCTGACTTGGGGAATCTGAGATGGTTACACAGAAAAAGTGGCACTTGAATTGCCTGTGAGGCTGGATAGAACTGGAACATGTGGGTGTGGGGGAGGGAAATTTGCCACAGGAAACAGGCTCAGAAGAGAGAAAGTACAGGTCAAGAATCAGGCAGTGGAAGATAGTGAAGTGTCAATGGGGCGTAGGGGTGTGGAACAGAGGGGTGAGAGTGGAAGACATGGCTGGAGAGGGAGGCCACAGCTGGACTGGGGCTGGCCTTGCAGATGCTCAATAAGTAGTTTCTAAATGATTGGATAAAGAAGTGGAAGCAGCCAGACATGGGTTGTGAGGACTTGGTTTTTGTAGCTAATGTTGAAAAACTTTGAAGAGGGAAGTGGTACAATCTTATGGAGGTAGCCCTGTGAAGGACAAATGAGAGACAAGGCCAAGAGGGGCAGGGACATGAGACAGGAAGCTCCTAAGTGTCCTCCCTGCCCCCAGTCCTGCAGTTCTGAATTCTCTGCCTCTGAAAAGCCAGGCTGGAGTCCTTCCCTCATCTGAAACGTTTATGGGTCAGTGAATGTCAGCACTCAGGCTAAATGCAGAGCAGTGTGGATGCACCCTGGAACATCAACACAGCCTATTCTTAGCGAGGGGACCAAGGACTCCCAATTACATTTGTGCCAAGGTCAGCCTGACTGCACAGGAGCATCTAGAGAGGCAACACTTAGTGTGACTGTCAGCCCTGAAAGATCGTCTCAGCCTCTGAAAGTCCTGAGCCTAATGGTCCTCATTTTTGCTTCCTCAGGGATGATGGAAAGCCACTCGACTCTCCTAGTGCTTCTCATCTATTGGGTATTGACATGGATGAACAATGGAATCACAGGATCCAGATTAAGTAAATCTGTTTTTCTAGCATGTGGCACAACACAGTTGGAAAATGCAAACAAATCAAATGTTCTGAAAGCGAAATGAATGCAAACTAAGGCCTGGAGAAATCTGTCGGTATCCAAGCATTTACTTTGCTTTCATCTCCCCTTTAAATTAACATCATTTTCTGAAGCTCAGATGGGAATCACTGCCCCTTCTGGAGTGAATGATTACGACTCTAGCCTAGTTTAAGTAGATGATCCCCCACAGCAGGGAGAGAAACACTGTTGCCCAGAGCCAGGGACTTGTGGATATATCCCTGGAGTCCATCTTGAAGAAGTCCAATGAATCATCACCTTTTCTTCTTTTCTTTTATTAATGCTTCTTATTTAAAAAATAATAATTTTTAAGTTGTTGATGGACCTTTATTTTATTCATTTATTTATATGTGGTGCTGAGAATCAAACCCAGTGCCTCACACATGCCAGGCAAGTGCTCCACTACTGAGCCACAATTCCAGCCCCTTAATGCTTCTTCTTAAAATTCTTAAATGGAATGATAGTGTACTGGTTAAAAGTGTGAGTTTAGGAGCCGGGCGCACACCTGTAATCCCAGCACTTTGGGAGGCTGAGATAGGAGAATCGCCAGTTCAAATCTAGCCTTAGCAACCACAAGGTGCTAAGCAACTCAGTGAGACCCTGTCTCTGCATAAAACACAAAATAGGGCTGGGGATGTGGCTCAGTGGTCGAGTACCCCTGAGTTCAATCCCTGGTACCAAAAAAAAAGTGTGAGCTTAGGGTTAGAAAGAGCTGGTCCAGACTGCCATTCCTAGATGTGTGATTCTGGGACAGTTACTTAACCCCTCCAAACTTTGGTTTTCTCACCTAGAATTTAGGGATAACAACAACCAACAACTGGGTCATTGCCTAAGGATTAGCTGATATGGTAGATGAAATATATTTAGCAAAGAGATGCATGGTGAGTGCTCAGTCTGAGGTAGCTCCTCTCTATTATTAATCAAAATAAAGCATAGCTATCTTTAAAAAGAAGGCAGAGAGCTTAGAATAAGTGCAGAGTCTGGTTGTGGACACTTGTTCTTTCCTTGGCCTGTGAAACATTGTGGGCATTGTGAAGCTTTTCCTGCAGTGGTTTTTACGGGAGCCAAGGGGGTCCTGCCAGACCCAGAGCTGAGCATGACGGTCAGACCCTGTTGCATGGATACTTATTCTCCAATTATAAAAGAGAAGGACCTGGTGGTGCATTGAGATCCATAGAAAAGGCCCTTTTGCAACTAGGCCCCTCAAATAGGACCTCAGGAACCTAACTCATCTGAAGAATATTGACTTTTAAAAAGAGCATACATTTTATTTGGCAATGTTGCCCTATCTTTTCCTATTTAAGATTACCAAAAATGCTGAGCACCGTGCATAAGCTTGCGATCCCAGCTATTCAGGAGGCTGAAGCAGGAAGATTGCAAGTTCTAGGCCAGCCTTGACAAGACCTTGTCTCAAAATAAAAATAAATTTTAAAAAAGGGCTGGGAATATAGCTCAGTGGTAAAGCATCCCGGGTTCAATCCTCAGTACAAAAAAAGAGGAAGGAAGGAAGGAAGGAAGGAAGGAAAGAAGGGAGGGAGGGAGGGAGGGAAGGAAGGAAAGGAAGGAAGGAAGGAAGGAAGGAAGGAAGGAAGGAAGGAAGGAAGGAGAAAAAGGGTTACTGGGAAATGACAATTTCAAGGGCACACAGGTGAATAGAGAAGCTACTCTCAGGGGAAGCAGGGCAAGTGGGTGGCCTTGGCCTCTCTCATCTGCCCTAGGGGGGAGTGCTGCAGAACAGCCCACCTGGCACCGTCCCAGGCAGGCACTCTGGCCTGATAGCTCTGCTTAGTCTGTGAGCTACAGAGATAGGACATCTGGGCCTGGACTCTATGGCCTCCCTGGGGGAGCTTGTCCTTCCCATATGAAACTCAGAAAAGGAAAGATTCTGGACCTTCTGGTATACAGGGGGAATTCATGGAGGGTGCTTTCCACCTCCAGGATCTGGGGGATTAACCGTTGCTACTTATTCCTGTCTCAAATTCCAGACTGAGCTGCTCACAGGGCTTTACGGCCAAATTCTTTTTGATGTCACAGAGTATCTTATCTCTATAACAACATCCCTTAAAACCCAGCTGCTCAGTTGGTCATTTTCCAGACTCACTCTTTTGGATTTTGATTTGCAAAATCTCCTTGGAAATTATCTAACCATTAAATTAAAAAGTAAGGGCATTTTTTTTCTTTTTCTATTATGTTAGCAGAAGTAGAACATTTGAAGGCAGGACAAGGAATCAAACAATTTTGCAGTAGGTTCTTAAACATTATTTTCATGCACATTTGAATCTATTTTATTTTGAGGAACAGGAAGGACCTGGGGCTCCATCTGCTGTTCCACACAGGTGGCCCCACTCAGATGACAGCTAATTTTCTGTAGTTGAAGGCCCAGGATTGTTCTTCATTTTCTTCCTACCCACTCTGTCTTGGTACCTTGCTTTCACTCCTGAGCTTGGGCTCCCCTGGCTTTGCCATCCCCTCTTGTATCTTTCTTCCTGTTCGCTGTTGCTGGCATCTACTTCTGTCATCTCTGTGTCTGTCTTTCTGGTGTGATGGACATCTTCTGCTCCTCATTTCTGTTCCTTGGGGCATGGCTTTGTTTCTGGAACTGCTTACTGGTTTCACAATTCCTTCTGAAGCTGCCCCTTGTTTTCTGAGAGAAGCAGGTACCATGCTTCTCACCAAGGAGAGAAGATATCTGAGAAGCTCAGAAAGCAGTTTCCTATCTCCTTGCCATCCAGCCACCAGCAGGACCAGCAGAGTTCAGAACACCTGAGTTTCAGGCCTTTTCACTCTCCTTTGAAAACAAAAACAAAAGCTTAATTTTTTTAGAGCAGCCCTTCATAGCAAAATTAAGAGGAAAGTACAGAGATTTCTCACATCTCCCCGGTTCCCCCCATGCACAGCCTCCCACATTATCAACATCGCCACCAATGTGGTATGTTCATTACCACGGAGCTCCATTGGCACGTTGTCATCACACAGAATCCATGGTTTGCACCGAGGCTCTCTCATGGTGTTGTGTATCCCATGAGTTTGGACGAGGTACGGGGACACATAACCACTGTTACGGTATCGCATGCAGTAGTTCCACTGACCTAAAAATCGTCTGCACTCTGCCTCCTTATCCTCCTCCCCTCAACTCCAGGCAACTGGGTATGTTTTAAAAATAGGTCTATTTTGGCTGATAGTTCTGGAAGTTGAAGGTGGAGGGGCTGCCGCCTCTTCTTGTTGGCACGGTCCCAAGGTGGTGCAAGGCATCACATAGTGAGGGGGGTGTGTGTGTGTCTTCTGATCACTCTCCCAGTTCTTATAAATCCACCATGATTGGGTCATGGGGGCTCCACTTGATGTCCTTATCCTATCCTAATCACTTCCCAAACGCCCTGCCTCTAGACACCACAGCCTGATTGAGTTTTTGCCCTCCTAACACCTCGCAATGGGGATTAAACTCCAAATGAGTTTCAGAGGGGACAAACCATATTCCAACCATAGCAGCCGCCTTTTCCAATGGTTTCTTTCTTTCTTTTTTTTAAAATATTTTTTAGTTGTAGGTGGACACAATATCTTTATTGATTTATTTTTATGTGGTGCTGAGGATCGAACCCAGTGCCTCACACATGCGAGGCAAGCGCTCTACCACTGAGCCACAATCCCAGCCCCCAATGGTTTCTTTCACTTGTGATACGCTCCTTGCATTGACAGTGACAGAAGTTTGTCTCGTGCTTCACTTGGCTAAAAGCATCAATCAACCCCCTCCCTTTTTTCCTTTATTGAGGTCACATGGAAATCCAACCTAAAATGTTTGTCAGGCAGTTGATTTGCATTTTTTCTAAGTAAAACACACCAGGTGCTATGGTCAGGCAACGTGCACTCACCCGCTCACCGGTTCCACGTACGTTTTCCCTACGCCCGGCTTGCCCAGCGCTCGCGGAACTCAGTGGGAACACAACCCTGGGCACACAGTGGACAGTCCACTTCGCTATCCCGCCTGCCCGCAGGGGTGGGACTTCGCACGGCATCAGTATAACTGGGAGCCACCATAGTCTCCTTGTGATTCTCCTGCCAACAGTTTAGATTCCAGAGGCAGCACATATTATTCTGGGAATATTATTTTATTCCCTAGGATCAAGGGGTCCTGGCCAGTCCTGCGCCTCAGTCATGCCTCTTCTTCCTCAATCCTCTCTCCTAGTACAGTTGATGTGGAGAGCAGCGTGCTGGCTGGCCGGCTCCATATTCATGGAGGTTTTTCAGTTTTCCTCCAAGCAAGGGTGAAGTGGAGAAGGTGAACAGGAGTTTGAGCTGACGGGGTCTCTCCTTCTCCTTTATGTCAGGGCCTCTGTCCTCATCCTCAGCATGCCTGGGAGGTAGGTGATTTCACTCCCATGTTAATGAAGAGGCTCAGAAAAGGCAGATTGTCCAAGAGCTGGCACTTGGTACATCACAGAACTGCTCCTGGAACACAGGTCTGTGTGAATCCAGAGCTCAGATTCTTGCCAGTACAGTTGTGTGGTGTACACGTGTGTGGGGGGCGGGTAGCGGTGGGAAGCACTGGGAGAGGATAAATCAAGCTGTGAGAATCGTCTGTCTCTTTCTTTCCACCTTCAGTCCTGGCCTTGAGCACCTTGCTGCTCTTCTTCTCTAGCCAGAGTGCAGCCATGTGTCAGGGCCATGTGAGGCCCTAAGGACACAAGCGCCCAGTTCCTCTCCCCAGAAGGACTGTTCTTTTCAGCAAAGCCTAGTGGGCTCCAGAGCCAGACCTCCTGAGTTCTAATCTCAGCTCTTCCTTTTGTTAGTGGTGTGACCTTGGGCAATTATTTGTTTTTGTTTTGGTACCAGGGATTGAACCCAGGGCCACTTAACCACTGAGCCACATCCCCAGCCCTTTTATTTTGTAATTTAGAGACAGAGCCTGTGAGTTGCTTAGGGCCTTGCTAAATTGCTGAGGCTGGCTTTAAACTCACGTTCCTCCTGCCTCGGCCACTGGGATTACAAGCATGTTCCACTGTGCCTGGCTTGGGCAAATTTTTTAAACAGTGCTTCAGTTTCCTCTTCTGTAATGGGGATAATAATGCTATCCTCATTTCTAAAGTAGTCAAAATCAGAGACAGAAAATAGCATGGAGGATGCCAGGGGCTGGTAGCTGGGGATTTAGTGTTGGGTGGGTGCAGAGTTTCAGTTTGGGAAGATGAAGGTTCTGGAGAAAGATGATGGTGATGGATGCTCAACAAGGTGAAGGTAGTTAGTGCCACCAAACTGTAAACTTTAAAAATTGGTTAAAATGTTGAGTTTTATGTCATCAATATTTTACCAAAATTAAAAAACAGAATACATTCCTCAGAGGATCTGGGGGAGGTTAGAGTGAGGTACTGTGTGTTAAGTACTTTGGGCCAAACCTGGTCATGATAAATGCTCCATAAATGGCAACAGCTCTTGTATTCTCCAGGCTTCACCTCTCCCAGAGAAGTCCTGGAAGCTGGGACAGAGCTTTGTAGTTCAGGGTGGCATAAGAAGGAGTTTCACAGCAGCATCTGGAGCAGTTCCCTATCCTGAGATTAGGCAGCTGTTAGAACAGGGCCTGGTGACTTCATTTCAGTGGAAGAGCATTCACTGCCCAGATTGAGCATCAAGGTTACAAATGGAACGCTGCTTGCTAAATTGTTACATTTTGCAGATTCACCCCATGGGTTGCAGGCTCTGATGTGTGGCTGAATTTGGTGGTTAAGCTAGAACAAAAGAATTACCAACCCACGGAGGAAAACAACCCAATTAAATGACCTCACTGTAGTGTGTCTGAGAAGAGAATGGTGTTTGGATGTGTTCACTGGCCTTGCCAACACGTATTCACCGGGTGGCAACAGTGAGGGGCAGAAGGTGCATGTTGCTTACAGCTCAGATGTGGAACAGAAGTGGCATGATATGGAACAGAGGACAGAAGGCAGACACACACAGGAGATCTGGGACAGGATCTGCATCCCAGGAAGGGGCTGAGTTCCTTCAGATGTACATGCTTCCTCTATATAATCTGCCCCACACACTTAATTCTCGCATTAGGCTCCCATTATGTAAGATTTCATATATTTAAGGCTATCCTAAAATTATAATACAATTCTCAATATAATCTCAATTCTATTGTGTCTTGTACAAAGACCGCAGGAGCACAGAAGAGAGCAGACAACTCAGCCCAGGGGCAGGGAGCAATCTGGAGAAAGACTTCCTTGTCCTTAGTGTGGCCTTCAGGAACCCCTCTTAGTGCATTGCAGCCACCGGGGCTGCCCTCAGTTCTGAACCAAGAGGACTCTGGCACTCTGTGCAGACTTGTTCTCCAAGGCCCTCCTGGCAAAGGAACTCAGACTGGCTGCCTGTTTCTAGAGCTTTCCCACAGTCTGAGGTGAAAGACCAGATCTTTATTTTGTTTTGCTTTATTCTTAGTTTTCAATTCACTGTGGGTTTAATACTTTTATATGTTCAACACAAAGTGAATTAAGGAAGCAATAAATTATAAAAATGAAGTAAGAAATAAAGAAATTCAAAATGCAAGACCATGTTGATAAATCATTGCACTCAGCAGGCATGCACTGACTGGTGTTGCTGTAACCTTTTCCAGGTGCTCACTTTGTTTTTGTGCTTTTGTGTGTGTCACAGAGTAACAGAATGCTTTCCCCCTGGTTGGAGGACCTCACCGTGAGCGGTTCTTTTCTAGATCATGATCTCCTAAGTGGTACGCCAAGACAAATCCATCAGTGACAGGAAAAAATCATTGACACTTCTATTTATATTTTTATCACATCCTCTTTTAATTTTTATTTTTGTTGATATTTTCAATGTACATAGCATAATAGTACAACAACCCCTATATAATTTATAGATACATAAATTTTATAGGTGACCTAAATCATATGTGTTGAGCTGTACTCAGTCTTCTTTTCGTACTGGGGATTGAACTCAGGGGCACTCGACCACTGAGCCACATCCTCAGCCCTATTTTGTGTTGTATTTAGAGACAGGGTCTCACTGAGTTGCTTACCACCTCGCCCTTGCTGAGGCTGGCTTTGAACTCGCAATTCTCCTGTCTCAGCCTCCCAAAGTGCTGGGATTACAGGCATGCGCCACCATGCTCGGCTTGTACTCAGTCTTCCTTGCTGAAGGTTATATGGTTAACAATGTTTGAAGTCTGTTGCCCCCAATTAGTCATGTAAAAAGTTAACTGCTGTGCCTCTTTGGACATTCCTTATCTTGCATTAGGCTCCCATTATGTAAGATTTCATATATTTAAGGCTATCCTAAAATTATAATACAATTATAAATTCTTTGCTTATCAATGGTTATTTCCTTGTTTACTAAGCTGAGAAAAGCTTGGATGTGATGTCAAGACACTGGGCCAGGATGTGGGAAGATGATGACGGCCAGGAAGTAATCTCCATTCCTTAGGATGTACATGTCTACATCCAGACAGAGATTTGAAAATTGATCATTGCTTTTAGTGTAATATGCAATCAAATAAATATGTCTAAGAAGCAAGTCTGAAGCATAAAGAGTGAGAAACTCTGTGGAAAGTTGGTGCTCAGAAAAAGGTACCCAGAGGAGCGGATGCCTGAGGAGAGGCCGAGGAATGACGAGGCTTTGCATTGGCAGGAGGAGGTAGGCTTGGGGGTAATATTAACACAAGAGGCACAGAGGTTTCCACACCCAGAGCCCACTCACATTCCCTCCTGCTATTGTTAAAACCTCGTAGATCCCCAGATTGACATCTCCATTCTAGATCTCTCATCTTAACATATGATCTGTTAATTCCTCTGCTCCTTATGTGTCCCTCAGTCAGCTCTTGCATCATGGCACTGCCATCTACCCTCTACCCACATCTGACTCCTCCCATCTCTCACTCCCCCACATCCTTTTTGTTAATGTTTGATTCTAGCATTTTCTTTCATTATAAACAAGGATAACACTTTTTATAAAGCTACTATTTGTGACCACTGCATGTTCTTTCAAGGCAGGAACAGACTGAATCATCTTGTAATCCCTAGTGACTAGCATAGTGCTATACAGGACTAACACTAACTGCTGCTGCTGCTGATATCTAATGCTCATGTGGTTGCTTAATGAATACCAATGTTCTAAGTACTTCATATGTAATAACTCACTTAATTCTAGAAATAATCCTTTAAGGTAATTACTATTATCATCTCCTTTTACAAGTAAAGAAACTGTGGCACAGAGGTTAAGTGACCTGTCCAAGGCCCAGAGCTTATAAAAACCCAGTGTTGGCCAGGCATGATAGCACATGCCTATAATCCCGGTGATTTAGGAGGCTGAGACAGGAAGGTTGCAAGTTCAAGGCCAGCCTTAACAATTTAGCAAGGCCCTCAGCAATTTAATGATACTCTGTCTCAAAATTTAAAAAAAATTTAAAGAGGGGCTGGAGATGTAGCTCAGTGGTAAAGCATGCTTGGATTAAAGTGCCAGGACCAAAAAAAAAAAAACAACAAAATAAAACCCAATGTTGAATGAATGAATAAATGCATACAAGGATGGGGTAATAAATAAATGAGGCCCGTAAGATGGGCTGGGTCCTACGGTAATGGCTTCTGCTCATGTAAATAATTACTAGATCATACTGATAATATCTTTATTCTGTATAATTTATAGATCAGGAGCCATTCCTTTGGTGTCTTTCTCAGGAGCCACTAATTGCTATTTTGGCAGTTGTAGTTTGACCAGGGTACAGTGATGCTTCAGAGAGAATAGAAACTTGATATATATGATCAAAAGAAGTAAAGAGCTAAAACATTCTTGATGGAGCAGGCAAGGAAGCTGGCTGGTTCAAGGTGTTATTTTGGTTGGAGGTATGAGTCAGGGTGGCCTATCTGCAGTCTGTGCCTGCAGAGTGATGCTGGCATCCTGCCTCATTGAGCCCTTGCCACAGAAACATCGTGACAAGTACTCCCCAGGGAGCCACATACCTGGGGTTTATACTGCACAGTGCCACCTGCCATTGTCCCTTATTTAAAAAGCTCATTTTTGCCAGGCACGGTGGCACACACCTGTAATCCCAGCACTTTGGGAGGCTGAGACAGGAGAATTGCCAGTTCAAAGCCAGCCTCAGCAATGGTGAGGCGCTAAGCAACTCAGTGAGACCCTGTCTCTACATAAAACACAAAATAGGGCTGAGGATGTGGCTCGGTGGTATCCTAGAGTACCTCTGAGTTCAATCCTCGGTACCAAAAAGGTAAAAAAAAAAAAAAAAAAAAAAAAAGCTCATGCTTGACATGCACATCTCACGTATCCCTTTGGAGCTTGGTTACCACAAACACTTGGTTGGACATTTTCCTAATCCACAGCAATCGTGCTGCCTGGACCTGTTTGCTGACTCCTTAATTACTAATCCTCCCCAGCTTCCTCTTGTTGCTATGGGGTTCTGGGGTTCTGCCTCCACCACTGAGAAAAACTCAATGGAAAGGGTCCTCACGCCCTCACTGCCCTTCATAACCAAGTAAATGTTAAGACACCTCCACTTTTCCTGCTACTCATTTTCTTCCTTTGTCCCAGCTAAAAATAAATACATTAATAAACAGCCCACTCTGATATACAGGCTATCAAAACCATAAGAAATCTTCAAAACATGCTGGTTTAATCTCTTCCTTTTAAATATGGGCAAACAGAGGTCCAGAGGAAGATTGAGGATCCTATGTGTGGGCACAGGTTGGATGGGAACCTTTGTCAGGTTCTGGGGGACATGAGAGATAGAAATAATTTTCCCCTTGCCTATATTTCTTCCTGCAATTTCTACTTATATATAACAAAATTAAACTATAAACTGATTTTAATACTTTCCTGTGATTTTTCCTATTTAGAAAAACCATTTTAAAAATCTATCTTCATGTCTGCTTTGCTGGTTTCTTTCTCCAAAATATTCTTTAACTTGGAATGATGGAGTGGGTTGTGCATTTCACTCCTCCAGATCCCTGAAGACAGATGACACTCGACTCCCTGCTTTTCCTGCAAATCTTACTCTGTGAACTCCAGTGATTAAAGTTGCTTTAGGGCAATCATCAAAATATGGCTTTATTTACAAATATCTGTTTTACCCAGGCATCTCCCCCAACATATTATGAGCTCTTTGAAGGCACAAGAGTGTCATATTTCTTTTTGTGTCCCTAGTACATACTGCAATGTCTTGCACACAGCACATGCTCAATAAATGATTGCAGGATTAATGAGCCAGTGTAATTTTCAGTCTGGCCATCATTCACTCTGGGCTTACATGCCCCCAATAAGGAGGACTACTTAGAGGAAATGGCCTTTGAGGTGAACTTTAATGGAAAGAAAGACAGCCCATCACAGCAGAAAGAAGAAAGTTGTTTTTATGCACATAGAACCATCCACACAAAGGCTTGGAGCAGGAGACTAAAATTACTAGTTGCCCATCAGGAAATTAAACAGCCTATCCATTCATTAGAGAAAGAACAAATGACAGGCCTGTGCATGGCCAGACTGTTAATAAGCAAGAGCCAGGCTTGCTGTTAGGGAAAGACAGACTCTGAATGTCCTGTTACCCAACCCTTTCAAGGTACCCTGTTCTTAAAGTCTTGCTATTCAACCTTGCAAAGATGGAGCAGGGTACTGGTGTAGGGTTACAATCTCTCTCTCATAACTGTCTTCCCTATTTTACAAGCTACTGAGTGACTTATTTTTGTTCAAATGATCTCATGCGGAGATCAGCAGGACCATGTCACCCCTTAGTCCAAAGTGGTTGGAAGTCATATGTGTATGTAGGAGAGACCTCATACTATACGCACTAGCCTCTTCTAGTCAAGAGCCCTGCCTTGTGGACTTCCTTTGGCCATGTCGAAATTGGTCTGCCAGAGTCAAAGACAGCTTCCTAAGGAAACACATGTCTAAAATGAAGACAAAGAGAGAGTCTGACAAATGTTGTCTATTAGGCATCTCAAACTGTGCTTGATACTTTAGAGATCTCATTTGTTTCTCAAAACAGCCCTGGGAGAGAGAGATGACTGCCCCTCCACCATCCTTCACTCTTTTTTCCTCCCTTCCTTCCTTCCTTCCTTCCTTCCTTTCTTCTTCCTTCCTTCCTTCCTTCCTTCCTTCCTTGCCACCCTATTCTTAAAGTCTTGCTGTTCAACATTGCAAAGATCCTGCAGAGTACTGGTGTAGGGTTACAATCCCTCTCTTATGACTGTTTCTTTCCTTCTATTTCTCAAGCTACTGAGCTACTTGTATTTATTGACCCCCTGAGTTCAATCCCTAGTAAGACACACACGAAACAAAATACAAAAACCAAAGATGCTCAACAACATTAAATCATTTTCTTTCTTTCTTTCTTTCTTTCTTTCTTTCTTTCTTTCTTTCTTTCTTTCTTTCTTTCTTTCTTTCTTTCTTTCGTTAATAAAGCTAAGGTTTAGAGAAGTTAAATCATCTTTCTCAGGGTGCCATAGCTAAGTGATGGAGCCACAATCAAATACAGGCCAAATATAGGAGAACCTGGGATCCATCCAACACACAGCAGCAGTTACAAAGGTATCTGAGGCCAACAAATAGCCCAGTTGAAAATGGGCTATTTGTTGAATAGATGTTTCTTCAGAAAAGGTGAACAAGTGACCAAGAGGTTTGTGAAAAGATGATCAAATCCAGGCCTGGTGGTAGATGCCAGTAATCCTAGCAACTCAGGAGACTGATACAAGAAGATCTCAAGTTCCAGGCCAGTCTGGTAACAGACCCTATCTCAAAATTAAAAAAAAAAAAAAATTAAAAGGGCTTGGAATGTAGCATTGCCAGACAACAGCAAGATTCAGACTGGCTGTTATGGAAAGCCAGACTCTGAATGTCATGTTATCTAACCTTCTCAAGCCACCCTATTCTTAGAGTCTTGCTGTTCAACATTTGCAAAGATCCTGCAGAGTACTGGTGTAGGATTACAATCCCTCTCTTATGGCTGTTTCTTTCCTTCTATTTCTCAAGCTACTGAGCTACTTGTATTTATTGACCCCCTGAGTTCAATCCCTGGTAACACACACATAAAACAATACAAAAAGCAAGGATGCTCGACAACATTAAATCATTAGGGACATACAAACCGAAACAGAAACCACTTCACACCTACTAGAATTCCTATAATGAAAAAAACCAGATAATATCAAGTGTTGGTGAGGATGTGGAAATCTCAACACTTAGGCACTGCAGGTGTGGAATGTAAAATGGTATAGTTGCTTCAGAAAACAGCCTGTTCATTTCTCAAAAAGTTAGACATAGATTACCATGTGATCCAGAAATACCACACCTAGGTAAATACCCAAGGGAACTAAAAGTGTATGTCTACACAAAAACTTGCACATGGATGTTTTATAACAGCATTACTCATAATAGAAAAAAGGAGAGAACCAGCCAAATGCCCATCTACTGATGGTATAAGAATATAATGGAATAATATTCAGCCACAAAATCCATGCTACAACATGAATGCACTTTAAAAGCATTATGTATGTTAAGTGAAAGACACCAGTCATATGATTCCATGAATATGAAATTCCCAGAAAAGGCAAATCTATAGAGATAAAGACCAGACTAGTGGTTGCCAGGGATTGACGGGGAGAGAAAAATGGCAAGTGATTGCTAAGGGGTGGGGGGCTCTTCTTTGGAGTGATGAAAATGTCCTAGGATTAGATAGCGATGATGACTGCATACCTCTGTAAATACACTAAAAACCATCGAACGGTATACCTTAAAACTAAGGGCCCATTTGATGGTATATGATTTATATTTCAATAGAGCTGTTATAAAAAGCATATCTCAGGCCAGAGGGCTGGCTTTAGCTTCAAGTGTTAGCTAACCATACTTAGGAAAAACACTAGGCATTGAGCACATGCTAACATGATGTAGGCCCTAACAACAACATGATTGACAGGGTGCTTCTGAGAGTGCTTGGAAATGAGGCCCCAAAAGGATAAAGCATGTGCTTTTTGGTTCTGCTGGGAGATACTTCACGAATAATAATAATTAATACAAGTAGTATTAATGAAGCTCACAGGGGTGAAGATGCCAGGGAGTATCTAGTCAGTAGGCAAGACAGCTGTTATTTGTAATTCAACATGATAAAGGTAAACATTACTAGGGTCCACTATTGCCACTTTCATTTGTTCATTTATTAAAATATATTTATTGAGCACTTACAGAGTGCCAAGTTCTTGGCTAATCATGTTTTAGTTTTTGCATTTATTCCCTCAAACCCTTCATGAAGTATCTCACTTTGTAGATGAGAAAACCAAGGCTCACATAAGTCAAGAAAACTGTCCAAAGTCACAAAGGTAGTGAGTGCTAGACATAATCTGTGCCACGATTGTCTAACTCCAAAGCTGAGGGTCAGAGTGTTGGCTTGGAAAGTCAAGAATAAGCAGTGCTGGTCAAGACTGGTCAAGTGTGGGCAATGTGAGGAGGGGGGTACCAGAGCCATGGTGGGCAAGTTGTATTCAGCCCAAACTCAGAGGTCAAGTGCCCGGGTTTGAATCTTGCTTCTGCTGCCTCATGGAGATGTTGTGCAGATTTAATATGCATGTGTGCAAGATGACTTTCAACAGAGCTTGGCACATAATGCACACTCACTCACAGAGATTTTATTATTATTGCCCGAACTCGTTGAAGGTCATGGCTCTGAGGTTAAGGACCATTACTAAGAGAAAAGCCTCTCTCCAATTAGGAGTTGGAATGTGGATAACTCTGGGCTGTGGGTTTGAGAGAGAGGCAGAATAAATGAAGAAGATAGATGGTTTCTATCTTCCTTATTTTTATAAGGTTTGAAGTTTTTTTTACAATCATGCATTGCTTTTTAAAATCAAAAAAAGTGCAGCTAATAAAAATGCTTCTACCAATTAAGAACTCTTGTGCTTAGGAGAAAAACTACCCCGGGTGTGTGTGTGTGTGGGGGGGAATCCATGTTTATTTAGTTCTTCAGGAACCCCAGAGAGCTGGCCTTCTACCTGCAAGCCACAGATCAGTCTCTGCAGGAAGGGGCCCCAGGCCAGTTTATAGATTCACTTTTTCTCCTTCATTCTGTTTTCCATTATAGGTAAATTTGCTGTAGTTTGATCTTGACAGATGACCTGGCAGATGTCTCTGGACCTCAGCTTTGCACAGGGCATCTCTCAGATGCCTTCCTGCTGGGTACTCCCTAGATGGGTGACATTGCCAGAACCCTGCAAGCAGGGTCTTCCTCAAGGAGACCCTTGGGGGACTGGGGAGACTTTTGGAGTGGGAGTCTAAAAATTTCAGTCAGGGGTGAGATCTGAGACTGGGTAGAAAGAGGAAGAGGTGAGCAGCTAGCACCCTTCTAGCTGTAAGAAGATCAGCTGTCTCCACCACCTCATCGAGGAGTGAAGCATAGCTTGCTGTTTCTCTTACCCAGCCCTGGATTGTCCATGTCAGCTCTCTAAGCTGGTTTTTCTTTGGCTGAGATTTGGCTTGCTCATCTGTGAAATGGGCTTCATATTTCCTTTGTCAAAGGATTTGGGAAAAGAAATCTACTTAGTTCTGGCCTGAAATCTATTATAAGGCTTCTGGAGCAAATGTATTGTATTGAGTTTTGGGGGGATAAAGAGTGCAATGATGGAGAAATAAGAACAAGGTACAGCTGAGTGACTTATCACTGGACCTAGAGGAACCTGGGAATGTGTAAAGACCCCTAATTCACGTTTAGCTTTAACAGCCCCCAGAATTTAATGTTTTATTTCTAACTTTATATAGAAACAAGTATATGCTTGGAGCAGACATCAAGGACACAAGAATATTTATTTTAGATCTTGTAAAGAAAAAAACAGACAAGCAAAAGCCTATTATCTTGCAGGTCTCTTTACAAGAGGCATAACTAGAAATTTTTATATCCGGGCTAAAGTTCTGAGAACAAGTGCCTCCCAGGGCTTCCTGCTGAGCCAGATCTTGGCAAGACAGGAAAAAGGAGGTAGCCGAGGGCTTCGCTCCTCCGCCTGAGCTATCTCCATCTCACACAGCCCTCTTAATGACAAGATGCCTCTGCCTGGTCTCCTGTGCTGGGACAGTGTGGGCCCCACCCAGAGGAGGGGCAGAATTCAGAGATCACATGGCTTGAATTATAAATGGTCCAGTAAATCAGGGAGATCAAGACCCCCAGCATCTTCCCTGGCATCTCCTCCAACGTGCAGCCAGATGGTACAGGGTGGGCTGCAGTACTGTTCCAGCTAACAGACAAGAGGGATTTTCTTTTTTATTAATTCTTCATCTCCTATGGAAAGGTTTCTAATGGCAGAACATATATATGTGTGTGTTATGAAAAAGTTTTTATTTTACTAATGTCATCTGTTCGTAGTGTGGTACTGGGGGAGCCTGAAGGAACTCAGGGGTGCCCTAGCCTCCATTTCCAAAAAGAGGGGATATTTTTGGAGATGTTATAGAATTATAATAAAATCAACTACATGGTGATGACAGTTTTGTATGCCCATATTAATTCTCACCTTTTTTTTTTTTTTCTCTTTAAGTGAGAGTAGGAAGGAAATCCTATAAGCACATTTAAACAATGAGCAATGAGTCTTTCATTGAACCATCTCTGATCAGATGTGTTTTGCCAGCCTACTTGCACAAACTTTGTTCAAATGAACACTTTCTTAGCTCTGTATCATCAGGATACTCCTGCCTGTGGATCGTTTGTGCAACTTAGCTTGAATGAATTAGGAGCAGCTAATTAGGCAGGGTGGATGCGCCCCACACCTTTCCAGTTCATTGACACCCAGAAAGGAGGAGATGAATATAAGAAGGCAGGAAAAAAAAGTGAAGCTATATCCTCTTGGCCTGACTGAAGAGTCTGGAAACATTTAGGACCCAGTATGCTTAGGAATCTGGAGTTGGCACATCACTGATGAGGGGGAGGTGATGAAATGTGTCTCCCCCAGGTTCTCCTTGCCTCTCCTGCTCCTCTGATTTGCTCTCCAGTTCTCTGTCAGTCTGAATACCCAGATCAGGGTGCTGCAGAAGATGTTTGCACAATTTCACCTTTACATCTTTACGTGAGCCTTTTCTCTTTCCTCCCTACTTTTCAAGGACTGGCTCATGTTCTCCGTGAAGGCTCCCCTGGGATAGCCTATTGAATTTGGTATCTCTTCCCTAAGTCACCTAAGCATATGGCCTTGGTATCTTTGTTTTTCGTAGTATTGTTTTTCTGTACCTCACCAACAGAAAACAGACTCTTTTAGCCAGTCCATGACATAAACTTAAACTTTTTGAGATCAGGGGTGTGTCTGACTTGTTTTTATGTTATCCAGAGTATACAGCATAGATCTAGACCATGGTGGGCACTAAAATTTAAATATTGACTGTGAATTCTTACAGCAGACCTGATTTTATTAGTGAAAAGTGGATGTATAGATACAGATATATCTAGTTTAACCTAGATATAGTTTACTGCCATAAGGGGCCCTGGCAGCCTGACAAAATTTCAGCACCTTCCAAAGGTGAACATTTCTCGCCTCTTTGCTGGTTAACGCAGCTTGTTTATATACCATGAGCACAGCAGCCATGACCAACTGGGTCCGGTCCATGTTTTATCCAGCTGATTTGGTCTCTGGCTTGACATTAGGGGATCCAGAGAGGTCTAAGATCTAATTGGAGTTGGGTCTCAGCCGAGTCAAAACAAAAATATTTGGGATCTAGAACAGACATGTGTGATGATGGTGCCACATTTTCATGCTCTGAGTTTAGCAGGGACATGCTAAATTGCACACCTGGCTGGGTGGGGGCCTGGAATCCCAGGTTGTTCCCTAGCATTGCCAATTGGAAAGGCTTCAGGAGCCAATGTACTGCTTAGAGGAGCCCAAGAAACTGGTGTACACTGAAGTGGTTCTGAGAGTCTCTGACTTGTGTGGAACGGTGAGCGTAAGGGTTATGAGTGAGGAGGTGGTTTGGACAAAACTAGGTTAAAGTCTGGCTTTACCACTACTAAAGGACTGAGACCAGACAAAATAATTACGTTAAGGCTAATTTTTTTTTTTTTTTTTTGAAAATCTGTAAAAGGAAGAAATGGTTGACTTCATAGCTTTATTTTGCCGATCAGATGAAATGGAGTGGCAGGCATGTAGTAAATGCTCAGTACGTCCCAGCTATTATGGGTTGGCTACTTCCATATACTGAGTGACAGGCTCAGCTTCTGGCTTTTAAGCTGGAGACACTGTTCTGGGAAGACTGTGCAGAACCCACTCTATCCTCAGAGACACTCTGAGGTTCCCAGAGAAGGTTCTAACAGGCAGCGAAATTAATGGTGCAACTCTGGCTTGTCAAAACGTTTTCTGAATGCCTGAGACTAAGGGCAGCAGATCTGCTGTCTCTGCAGCAGGGACTCTCTGGGTTGTGAAGCACCACCCACACAGGACAGGAACATGCTGTGAGCAGAATGTGGCTGGGCATCTGCTGGAGAGAGAGCCATTAAAGTCCATGGAACACAGCAAGCTACAGGAGCCCACGCCAAGGCTGCATTTCTGATCTTGACCTTATTAGCATCTTTCTCAACCAACCAATATAATGTGTGTCTATTAATTCGTTCACTCAACAAAATTTCATTAAGTACCTGCCCTGCGCCAGGCACTGAGAGGTTCACGAAGTTTTCATTCAATTAGGGGAGTCAGATGTTAATCAGCTTGACACAGGAATAACACAGCTCTGGTTCTCAAACCTTAGTGTGCATCAGAATCATCCAAAGGATTTGCTAAACACAGACGGAGAGCCCAGCCTTGCCTTCTGATTTAGTAGGTCTGGAGGGGCCCAATCATTTACATTCCTAACCAGTTTCCAGGGGATGTTGCTGCTTCTGGGGTAGGAACCACACTCAGAATCACAACTACGTAGTAACAAACTGTGATAAGTTCTCTGGGGAAAAATATAAACAGCTATGGGAAAGCAGATGAGGAGTCCTATCTCCCATCTAAAGAGTCTTAGAAGGCCTCTCTGAGAAAATGACATTTAAATTGAGTCCTGAAAGAGGAGCAGGTATGAGAGAATTTGGAGGGGGGTGGGAAAAGGCAGCCACGAGAAAGGAGCAGGGTGAACTGGAGTAAAGAGACCAGCGTGGCTGCAGGGTGTGGGGTGGGGCCGGAGAAGCGGCACGGTGATGTTAACGCTGTGCCAACGTCAGTGGGGGAGAAATGACCTCTGCTCAACAAAGGTTTCAAACATGAAACCTCTGTTTTATGTTTTTAAAATCTAGCTTATTGTCTGTGTGTAGGACAGAGTGAACAGAGGTACGGTGGTAGAAAGACAGGGAAGAGGCAGGAAGCTTTTACCGAAGTCCTAGCCACAGGTGGTGGCTTGGCCGTGGGTGGTGCTCTTGGCGATTAATAGATATAGGTAAATACGGGGTATTGCTTGGAGGTAAAAACGATAGAATTTAGTGATGGGTTGGATGGGGGGGGGGGGAAGAGAGGAAAAGGAATTAAAGATGGTTACAAGGAAATATAATGAAATTGTAACAACAGAACAGACCTGAGGAGCTCCCTGAGAGAGTAGCGCAAGCTTTGTGTCCATATCTGCTGAAACTCTTCATTTAACCTCTTTCATCTCTGTGTTCAAGCCAGCCTGTACCCCTGTTATTCTGGGGGGCTAGCTAAGCTATTTGCTGAGGCAATAAGCTATCCTAAGGATAGGGGCAAGGATCTGGCAAATTTGATCAAGACCTGTGTGCTTTTGACAAATACAGTAGGGAGAAAGGCTTGTCCAGACATATGGACCCTCCATTCTTTCAAACTTTGGTATCTTCTAAACTCTTAAAGCATTCACCAGAGAAAGCTTAATATTGTCATCCTTACTGAATGGTGGCATCCCTGAACTCTGTGCCTTGCTCTCTGGTAGAGAGGGAACAGAGCTGAGTCCAGAGTGGGGCGTGAAGCACCCTAGCTCCCAGTTATCAGTGGAGCCTCTCGCTCCAGCAAGTAGAAGTAGGTCATGAGCTGCAATCAGGACAGGAACAGGATGTTCCCAGCTGGAGCTCTGAATAACGGTGAGTCAAAGTGGAGGTTCCCATGGCAATGAGAATGCTGCCTCTTTTTTGAGACCCAGCAATATGGGGGTGAGTCAATGGTTTCTTTGAAAACCTGTTATATTTTTTCATTTTTATGTCTCAGATTGGGAATACCTGTGAGGAATTGGGTCCTGGGCATTTGTAGTTTCCGATGATGTTCCACATGGTGGTGTGGTCTTAAGATAGCAGCTCCAGCAGCGGTACCTCCCAATGTGTCTTTCCCCTTATCCACTCCACAAACCCCAGAGAATGATGGACCTCAAGGCTCTAATGGCATGAGATTTTCTACTAGCTTAAAACTCTTTTAAGGCATTTCAAAATGTTCCAACTTTTCTGATTCAAAAAAATATCAAGTCTAGAAGGATGAATAGAAAAGATCCTGCTTTTTCCAGAAGATCTCTGAGAACCTCTGCCCCTGGCTTTTCTATCTCTTTAGGATGTATTCAGAAAAAAGATGGTTAGGGCCTCCTCTCTGCCCACCCTCTTCAGATAGCCTTGCTCGTCTGGTTAGACTGCATGTCCAGGCCACTCAGGCACCACAGTGCTCCCTCTCAGAATGAGTCAGAGAATTCTTGAATCACAAGATCTCAGAGCTATTCACCCCAGAGTGGGTTCAGCCCAGAGACTTTAAAACTTCATTTAAAGGAGGTCCTCCCTATAGTGAAGGACTTTGGTGTGGTCACTTTGTTCTTGGGACCTACCATTAGTTTTTATAAGTCCTAGTCTTATAGACTGACTCACAATAACCAGGCTCGAGATAAATTGACATGTAAACCCAAATGCCCATATTTGCTTTTTTCAGTGGAAGATATTCAATTTCAGAGACTAGAATTCTCATACTCTCTTATCCAGTGTCAGAGCATTTAGGAGATTGAATTAGTAATGAGATGCTTGCTTAGTGATCAGAGCATCAGAGCACAGGGAGGTGAATGACCTTGAAGGATCTTTGTTCTGGAACAAAAATCCTTGATAAACTATCCCTGTTCAACAACACTCTTTTGGGTTATAAAAGAATGCTCAAGTGCCCCCCTGAACTGGCCTTTCTCTTCCCAAGATAGCCCTGAGAAAACAAGGGTTGCTAAATTCTGTCCCTTTGGGCTTAAATGGCATGCACTCAGAGCACATCTCTTTGGTAGCACTTTGTATTTTACTGGTTTTCAACCGTCTCGGTGCTAATATCATTTGCAGTTATATTCTCTCAAATCACACCCTGGTCACTGTGACTCTTGATTTATTGATTTTTCTCTTAGGATGAATTGATTGCTAATAGCATTTCTTTCCGCTGGTCCTGAATTTCCATATTCTTACAGGGAGCCTACCGAAGCCTCCTCCTGCACTATAAAGGATCAGCAGCTCACCCTGCCCAACATTGAGAGCATGAATCCCCAGGGCAGTTCAACCCCTCTATTGGAGGTTCAGTCCCTTCAACCAAGACCTAGCCCAAGAAGGATGACCCAAGTAGAAGACATTAGCAATGTCCAACTGTTTGTCCAGCACCTGCCTGTGGACCAAGTTGGCTAAGTACTGTGGGAGTTATAAAAAAAAGATAAGTGAGAGCAGGAGTGGATAGCTGGCCCATTTCCAAACTTCTGAAGGCAAGTAGGGTTCAGACCTTCACAGACTTGGCAGTTTGTGTCCTCAGTATCCCCAAAGCTCATTCAATCACCTAGAATGACACCACTCCTGTCTGCCCAGGGCTCTGTCCAGAGGATCTTTAGTGTCTGACACTTTCATGGAAAAACCTGAACCCATAGCTCATGTGAAGAGTTGTAAGGGCAATGTTGGGTTTAGCATGGAGGGAACAGACAGCTCCCAAGACCCCGGGAGGCTTGTCAGAGTGTCTGAAAATCCCACCATGCCTTTGGATCCTTTTGTGGGAGGTAGGGGGATTATAGCACTTTCTCCCATTATAATGCAAATCATTTTATATGAAATCAACAGGAAGATATAAGTGGTGGAGCAAAGAGCAAGACCTTAAGAAAGTGGGGCCCAGGTGGTGAAGCCCCATCTGGAGCGTGGGCAGCAGGGAGATTCTGATTGCTGATGGGTTGGTTGGTGACGGTGGTGTGACATTGCTGCCACGAACTTCCCAGCCTCCAACACAAGATTCCATGGTGAGGTTTTATTGCCATTTTTGCTGACACAATTCTGGAACTGGGAGGTTCCCTTCCAATTCCATCCTGAACTCAGTGGACTAGCTTATGGTTCAAATCCCAGCTCTGTTACTGGAACAGAAGTCCTAAGGGGGTCCCCAAAGGGAGGTTGACCCCAACTCCAACTGTGAGGATCCTAATGTTGTAGAAAGGAATTTAAGGATGGATTGAAGTGAGGCGCAGATTGATTTCATTGAGAGAAAGCAAGAAGTACACATTCTTAGAGATAGGATAGAGTGTGGGTATTGGCGAGAAATGCACCGGCTACAGCTTAGCTAGGCATATTTATGTAGGCAAGATCTAGAGTGCTGATCTGATCTCAGAGGGTATTTTTAGTCCTCCTTTGTGTTGGTAACTGAGTATGTTAACCATTACCCACTAGGGACTATTCTTTGTTTTGAGTGAAAAGCCTTTAACAATTTCCCCGTTGGGGGTTTTTATTGTTCTGCCTTGTGAACAGTGTCATATTAATATAACATTGAGGGTTCGATTGAGAGTCTGACACATAGATCAAGTAATCAGATCCTAAAAATATAAATCACAAGAGCATTTACTTGTTGAGCAAAGGCATTCTCGGACCTGTTTTTCTTTTAGGTCCAAGTTAAGAAAGAAGTTATTTATGGACCTGTGGATTAGGTCTGATCATTGATTTACTAGTGCTGTTTGTGATCAAGGTATGCGAAAGCAAACTTCTGGACTTTCGATCCATGTGAAAGTGGACTTTAAATCTGGAC
The DNA here is from genome assembly GCA_028644305.1 of Xerus rutilus. NCBI lineage: Eukaryota > Metazoa > Chordata > Mammalia > Rodentia > Sciuridae > Xerus > Xerus rutilus. Next base: position 76,755,496 of record CM053410.1, read on the forward strand.
TTTTATCATGGCCACTCTTGTCCCACGTGTCTCTTTTCTACCTTTGACCTCACCTCTTCTTTTTCTACCTTACCTCTTTTCATACTTTTATGTCTCCTATCCTGCCTCAGCTCTATAACCTAATGACTTTGTGACATAAGGTAAGGGACTAAATTTCTCTGAGCCTTAGTTCGCCTAACTGTAAAGACAGAAAATAATACTCACCCAGCAGGACTGTTTGTGAAGATTAAGTGAAATTGCCTGTAATGTGTGGCACGTGGTAGACATGCAAAAATGGAAATTACTATTTCTCCTTTTATGTCCATAGTAGTATCCGTTACTGATGTCCATGAAGAATTGCTTCTACTCCATTTCCAAGGGCTTTATCTAGATGAAAAATTGTTTACTCAAATATTCCAAGGGCTGAACTGTAATCAAGACTAAATTTTGACAAATTAGCATTGGCCTTAGAAGGCCAGATGTGTGTATGCTCTACTACAGATAACTTACACACCTGAATGGTAAACTGTGCTAATAAAAGTATCCTCTTGCTGAAGGAGGGTCTTATTTTTTCCTTCTGTCTGTCTTCCCTCTTCTTTCCTTCTTCCCTTTACCATCAAGACTTCCAGCCTTTAGGTCATCTTTAAATGATTTCTCTCAATTTTTTCTCCCAGGTTGATCAGGGCTGACCAAAGCAGTTTCCTGGTTGGGGTGAATGAAAGGGAATGAGAGTCCCCTGTCCTCCTGGACACTTTAGGTCACCATTCTTGCTTGGTGTGTGAGGGAAAGAAAAAGGAGGACTCCAACTGTCATGTCACTTGATTTATTTATTCAAAGCTTTTTCCACCCTTGGAAGGTGAGCTTCAGGGCTGCATCTTGTATACCTTCATATGCTCTGTGTGCATAGTGCCTGATGCACAGCAGGGATTCAATACATGTAGACTCATAAATGTGTGGGACCATGGACCTGGTGGGGCAGGGTCACAGGGCAAGTCTGGGAAGGAGCACAACTCTTTAAACCTTCAGACCACACTCTGCCAGTGCAAGTAGGGAACCTTTTATTTTGGTCCCAGGACATATGTCTTCCAGCAACATCAGCATCAGGGTGGTTGTTGAGCTTTCCTTCCTTCCTAGAGGAGTGAGCCTCCTGGTTCTCCCTCCTCAGGTTCCCAGCCTGCATGGCCAATAACCATTTTGAGGAGGGAATCAGAATTCGATGTGCCCTTCCTTCCCCAATGTTGGCTTGCAGTTCTGGAAATGTCATGTCCCCCTCACACCAACCAGATGGGAAATTTTTCCTTTAGCTTTTACCTTCTGGGCCCAGGCCACCCACTGATGTTGAGGATTTTAGCCATATTATTTTCTGCTGCTCTGAGTGCCAACAGCACACTCAGCAATAGATCCAAACATGCAAAGACACAGCTCTCGCCTGCCCCAGAGGCTTGCTGGGTAAGTTAAACAGACAATAAAATGCAGACTTCAAATATGCCAGAGGAGAAGGCATTTAAAATTCTCAGCGGGGGCTGGAAACAGAAGGCTTTTAAAGTCTTTTCATTTCTTCCTCTTCTCTTGCTTTCAGCATTGGAGCTGCCTGGGAGTTGTCCTGCGTCTTCTCCTCCGTCTGTGTGACCATTTAAGGATGACTGACTGGTCCTTTTGTGAGCAGGCAAAAGTCTTGCATTGCTGGCTACGAGCACAGAGAGCTCCTCCCAGGCTGCCCAGAGGAGCAGAGGGAGGCACCTAAACTTGGCAGCAAACATTTCCAAGCTTGCTTTCCACTCTCCCATGCAGGATGCTGTTATTAAATTGATGATTCAGGATCACAAACCAGCACAGCTCTGTTCTTTGGGGGAACATAATCCTTATGACAGCTTTCACTGGGCTATTTCTGAACACCAGAAACCAATGCCCAAGACAGTATAGATCAGAAAGCAGGTGAGCCAGGTGCTATGGGTCAGGTGGGACCTGGGCTGGAGTTTCACTGGTAACCCTCGCTGCCTGACATAGTGACAGATGTTAACTGGGGCATCCAGGTATGCTGACTCTGTGTTATGTCCACTCTGGTGTCCTTTCTCCTAGCAAGGACCTAACTTGAGATCACATCGCTTCTGAGTAATGTGAGGACAAATTTCAGTGACTTCCAAGCATTTGCTTTCTGATCTTCTAGTGTCATTTCAGGGAAAAGTTATGCTCATGAATAGAAGTAAAACAGTGAATTCAGCGTCAGGTGCTAAGATCTCACCGAAACCATAGAATGTGCAATACCTTCCTCAGATCTGGAGTGCACGGCATGACCTAGGGAAGGAAAGGGGTTTTAGTTGGGGTTTTGTTAAAGCAAAGGGACGCAGCCTGAAAAACCCCCTTTTCATGCATTGTCGTTCCAGCAACTCTCCAGACACTGGGCTGCAAACTGATCTGGTGCATTATGCCAAAGCATTTACCTTTTCTCTATCATTTCCTGCCCCCTCCCTTCTCCCCGCTTCTCTTATTTTGTTTCCAGTATATTCACATCAGGACAAAGGTCTTAGGAGCATAAAACATTAAATATCTCAGTGACTCTAATTTTTGTCTGTGCTTGGTGCAGCTCCTTGTACATGGAGAAACCCCACAGATGGGTGCTAACGGTGAGGAATTACAAATGATTGAATTTCCTCATCATTCCCAGAAAACATAATTTCCATTCCCGGTAACTCCTGTATGTACATGTATGTACTCATGCATGAGTACATACATGTACGCACACACTTTAGGACTAGGCAAACCATGTTGCTTATTCAAGGGACCAAAAACTCTCTAAAGGATGCCTTTTCTGGGTTGACCGTTTTAACTAAACTTCAGGCCAAACTGAAAAGGAGAGAATGTTACCCATGCTGAGAGGGAAAAAAAAGGAGCAAAACAATTTATATAAGGTCTTGTCTTTGTAAGAAAGGTAGTTGAGGGCACACTGTCTGAGTGAGCGGAGAAGGAGATATATCAGGAATCCTCTCAGGGATGCCTTTCCATGTTCATTCATTCACTCCTCCCAGCCCCAGTTGCCATCAAAGGGAGCCATGTTTCTGTGGACAGAGTGTGCTGTCTCTCAGAGTTGGCATGAAAAGAAAATGATTGAAGTCAACTGGTCTGAAAGAGCATGATGATTAGGGGGCCTTCTGCTGTGGTTGGATATAGTTTGAGTGTGTCCCCTGAGGGTTTATGTGTTGGAAGCTTGGACCCTCCATGTGGCAATGATAAGGGGTAGTGGGACTTATAATGGCTGGAGTCTAGTGGGAGGTCATTGGGGGTGCTACCTTCAGAAGGGAATAAGGTCTTTCTTGTGTCCAGAGTTAGTGTATAAGAATGAGCTGGCCCCTCCCCTCTTTCTGCCTTCCTGTCTTGCGATGAGGTCTCTTCCTCTTGCACATACTCCTGCAGTGATACCAAACACCATGAGGTCCTCACTGGAATTCAGCCCATGCCTGAGCTATGCCCTTGAACCTCCAGAACTGTGAGCTAAATAAATCTCCTTTCTTTATAAAGTACCCAGCCTCAGGTATTTTGCTATAGCATCAGAAAGTGCACTAACACACCATCCTAACATTAGGATAATGGTAGCACTCAAGAGAAAATAGTTTCTGTTCAAAAATGTGAGAGGTAATAGCAATTCTTGCTATATGATGCACAGTATCTTAAAAAAACAGCATACCCCAGTCATTCAGAGGCACCAAAATATTTCCAAGGAATTCCTATGTCTGTTACTAAGGGATTCAAACACACAAAGATAATACTAATAACAGCAAACAGTTTGTTTTTGTTGTTGTTGGTTTTTGTTTTTGTTTTTTGGTACTGGGAATTTAACTCAGGGGTGCTCAACAACTGAGCCACATCCCCAGTCCTTTTTTAAATATTTTATTTATAGACAATGTCTTGATAAGTTGCTAAGGGCCTTGCTAAGTTGCTGAGGTTGGCTTTGAACTCACAATCCTCCTGCCTCAGCCTCCTGAGCCACTGGGATTATAGGTGTGGACCACCACACCCAGCAGCAAACACTTTATAACACTTAAGTGTGTCCAGTACCTTCTCAAGCATTTTCCATATAATAATTTAATATTTTCAAGTGCCCCATGAGGAAGGTATTATTATCATCTCCAGTTTAGAGATTATGAGCCAGGAGTTTGCAAATCTCTTTGTAAGGACAGAACTTTCACAGGAGGAAGTGATCATGTGCCAGAGGAGGAGACACAAAGGAAATGCCATAGTTGCTTGTAGGAAGGAAAAGTCTCTTCCTACCTGGAAGGTCAAGGAGCATCATGGGGCAGGTGGCATCAGAACATGGTCTTGTTTTGCCATCAAAGGAACAGGGTGGAGGGGTGGGAAGAAAAATTACCATCATGGGGTGTGAGTGGATGCAGAAATGCTCCAGACAGTGGGCAGTAAGGGCAGATCTCCTAGTATTAGGAGGAGACAGATGTGCACTCAAACAATTATATGGAAACAAGATACGCACTGTCATGGGAGTTTGCACAATCACTAGTTGGAACAATGGAGAAGCAGCCCAGCATGGTGATTGAAAGCAGTCTCTTTGGAAATGGTCACCCTGGGTTTGAATCCCAGTTGTAATTCTTACTGTGTCATCTGGGGCAAGCAACTTAACTCCGATGAATCTCGGTTTCCTCATCTATAATACAGATAATGATGCTTGCTTCATTGTGCTATTGAGAATTAAATGAACTTAGCACAGTGGTAACACAAAATAATTGGTCAGCAAATGATAATGACGAGGCTGCTGCTGCTGCTAATGATGATGAAAATGATGTTTGCCTGCCTGGGATTTAGGAAAGCTTCAAGAACAGCATTTCATCTGAGCCTTGAAGGATGAGTAGAAGTTTATTAGGAAATAATGAGGGAGCAGCCCTTTAAATACAGAGAACTTCATGAGCAAAGATTCTGTGAAAGAATATATCAGGCCAGGCACGGTGGTGCATGCCTGTAATCCCAGCACTTTGGGAGGCTGAGACAGGAGAATCACGAGTTCAAAGCCAGCCTCAGCAAGAGCAAGGCGCTAAGCAACTCAGTGAGACCCTGTCTCTACATAAAACACAAAATAGGGCTGGGGATGTGGCTCAGTGGTCGAGTGCCCCTGAGTTCAATCCCCAGTACCAAAACCAAAAAACAAAAGAAGAATATATCAGGCATTTTTAGGGAACTACAAATAGCTCCATGCAACTACAGTTTTTAAAAAGGTGGAGTATTGGCAGGGTGTTGAATTAGGGTCAAGATAAGAAACTGGGTAAGGAGATGAAATCCCATCATGAAGTGCCTTTTAATCAATGCAGAAGAACTCAGATTTTATGCTAAAAATTGTAGAGTCACTGGAATATTTAAAGTGGAAGGTGACAAGGTCACATCAGACTCTCCACGTGAGAAATCTCATTTGGAGATTGGGGAAATTACTCTTTCTGAAGCTTGCAGGATGGATTAGAGAAGGCCAATAGACACATAAAGACATTTTTGCAAAAGTCCAGGAGAGCGAGAGGTAGTAACAGCTAGTTCCTTATCTCAAAGTCCGGTCTCCATCCATTCAAGTAGCTTTTTTGTTTTGTTTTGTTTTGTTTTGGTACTGGGGATTGAACTCAGGTGTACTTGACCACTGAGCCACATCCCCAGCCCTATTTTGTATTTTATGTAGAAACAGGGTCTCACTGAGTTGCTTAGCACCTTGCCATTGCTGAGGCTGGCTTTGAACTAGGGATTCTCCTGTCTCAGCCTCCCTAAGTGCTGGGATTACAGGCTTGCGCCACCGCGCCCGGCTGTTCAAGTAGTTTTTATTGAGCATCTATGCAGTTCTATCTGATATCATAGAGACTGCATTCTAATGAGATAAACATAGAATAAACAAGAAAAAAATGACCAAGTTAAATGTTGTAGAATTAACTTAGTCAGACTAATGCAAGTGACAGGGAGAAGTAACTTGAGGCAGGAGGTCAGAAAGCATTGGTCTGAGCAGATGACAGGTAAGACCTGTGAAATGAGAACATTGTGGTTGTTCAATAGGTATTTGTTGAATGAATGAATGACCAAATGAAAGAGGATGAAGGAATGACATGAACATGAACATGAGTGGCAGCAGAGAGAGAGAGAAGAGGGAACATCTATAGGTTCAGAAGGAAGAGTCGGCAGGGCTTGGTGATTGCTTGTCTAGGCAGGTAAGAGGGATAGGCATCCAGGATGGTTGGCCTCAGTGACCCAAGGATAACAGCCACTGAAATAAAGAAAAAGAGACACATATGTGAAGACAAAAGGTCTTGCATTAAACTCGGGTTAAAATAAATTTGAGGGGCTGGGATTGTGGCGCAGTGGTAGCGTGCTCGCCTAGCATGCGTGAGGCACTGGGTTCGATCCTCAGCACCATATAAAAACAAAGATATTCTGTCCACCTACAACTAAAAAAATAAATAAATATTAAAAAAAAAAAAAAAAAAAAAAAAAAAAAAAAATAAATAAATTTGAGATGACTTTAGAATGTTCAAAAGGATATGTTAAGAGATTGTTTGAATGGAGGGTCTGAATACTAGGAAAGGGAGATGTTTTGGGATGAGGACTTGGAGAGCCTTGGTGGCAGTTGGAGTGTTAGTATGGGAGGGAAAAGAAAGCCCTGAAGAACCTGGCCAGTAAAGGAAGCATCTCTTTCCTTCTTAGGAAAGTGTTAAGTGCGGCTCCCGTCCCAGCCCCACAGTGCTAGCACACACAAAAAGGATGTGCACTGTGATTTTCTCACAGGGGTCCAGGCTTCCTCTAGCCCGTTTCAGAAAGCACTCTATGTAGCCCTCTCTAGGGGCTGTGACACGCACATCTGAAAAGCAGGGAGCCACCACTGTTGAGGTTTTTCCAGCAGCGTGGGAGATTTCTCATGTGGAGAGTCTGATGTGTAGGTCTGGCGCACAGCAAGACCACCCTACCTGGCAGAGGGGTGGGAGAAGGGGTGAGGATGGAGGATAAAACATTCACATGGATGGTCTGTGGGAGCCCCCAAAAAAGAGTTCATAGATGAATTTTTTGCCATGTAAATGTCTTTGGAGCCCAGATTCCACGAATTAAGTTGGTAATTGCGTCCAGATAAAAAGAACCTTAAGAATATGGAGAAAATACAAGTGTTCTGATTGACCTTTTTGGGTGCTTCTGAGATGACTTCCTCTGAGTGAATGCACCTGATGGAGTTAAAGCGATCTTAAACACAAGAGTCTGGAAAAGAACTTGAGTTGGATAAAACAGTTTCTCATAGTTACCAATGAATAACATTTATTGGATGCCTATTGTGACTGGCTAGTTGTTCCAAAATGCTTCACTTATATTATTTAAAGATATCATGGCTACATTTTACCACTGGGTCAATGGATGAGTAAATAAATAATAAAGACCTGGTATTCCCCAAATCTTGAATTGAGCCATGGTAAAATGCCTTTCTTGCGACTCAACACTCAATCGTACCAACTTGAGCAAACTGCTACCGAGAAAAGGGCCAAGGACTTGGTGTTAACAGACACGGATTCAGGTACTAGCTCAGCTGCCCACTCACTGCATGACCTTGGGCAAGCCACTTAGCCTATAGAACCTCAATTTCTTCTTCGGAAAATGAGGACATGGCTAGCTTAGTGCACAGCTCATCGTCAGGACCTAATGAGAGAATGCACGTGGGGCCTTGTGTACTCCAGTGAAGGATACTCATCTAATCATCACCACCCCACCCTTAGTGTAAATCTAGGTTGTTAGGTGGGAACTCTAGTCACAAACACTTTGCTCCCCTGCCATTAGAGCACTTGCTGAAAGCTATAATTAAGCAGCAGCCTGGCAGATCATCCTTGAATTGCCCTTCTTTGGCCCAGCTTAGTAGGCCTGGGAGGACAGATACCTCCCAGCACCCAGGCAAGTATGTTTACACCAAAGTCTAGCAGGTATTTGAAAAACAAAATTTTTTTTTTCAATCTGGCTATCTGTGAAAAGCAGCCAGTCAGGAAACACTTCACCACCTGGGTACCAACCAGCTGCATCTGTCTGAGAAGCTTCTTCAGTTGGAACCCAGATATCTACTCTTCAGTACTTTGGCCCTCTGCTGGGAGGCAGCACCCAGGAAGGGAGGAGCCGGAAAGGCTGATTCTGTAGCTTGAAGGCTCCTGGTGAGGCTAGCTGGCAGCTGACCTGAGGGAACGTGATGAGACCTGGCTTTCTGCTCAACCTAATTGTAATCAGCCCACAGGCTCAGCTGGTCTTCCAAGGGCCTACAGGCACCAACACTCCCCCTGCATGGCTTTATGTTTTCAGGATCTTGGTTCTTTTTTTTTCTTTTTTGGTACCAGGGATTGAACTCAGGGGTACTCAACCCCTGAGCCACAGCCACAGCCCTATTTTGTGTTTTATGTAGAGACAGAGTCTCACTGAGTTGCTTAGCACCTCGCCATTGCTGAGGCTGGCTTTGAACTCGCGATTCTCCTGTCTCAGCCTCCCAAAGTGCTGGGATTACAGGCTTGCACCACCGCGCCTGGCTAGGATCTTGGTTCTTAATAATAATACTAGCCTGGCCTCCAGGACATGCCTGTGTGTTTCAGGCATTAATGAACCCTTCCAGCGTCCCTGGGGCAGATATGCCTCCTTCAGGGCCTCTTGCCAGGTCACCCAGAAGGCAGAGATAAAAGTATTCCTCCAAAAGGACCTTAACTTTAAGGGTGCACATGTCTTTTCCCTGGTTGTCTGGGTGATTATCAAAACTTATCAAAAAATGTGTTGCGTGAAGACTAAATGAGATCATTCATGTCGAATGCATTGAGCATTGCCCACTACTTGGTAAGCATTTGATGAACACTAACCATTATTTTACCTTCTGTACCATTACCTTACCTTCTCTCCTGTACAGAAGCTAGAGCTGGACAGGGTGGTGCAAGCCTGTAATCCCAGCACTTTGGGAGGCTGAGACAGGAGAATCGCGAGTTCAAAGCCAGCCTCAGCAATGGCAAGGCGCTAAGCAACTCAGTGAGACTCTGTCTTTACATTTAAAAAAAACACAAAATAGGGCTGAGGATGTGGCTCAGTGGTTGAGTGCCCCTGAGTTCAATCCCTGGTACCAAAAACAAAAAAACTAGCATTATCATCCAAACTTTGACAGGATTCCTTCCCAGGAAGCTAGACAGTTAAATTTCTTGCCTTTAGCTGAAATGATGGCCCCAGGATTCCACTGGGCTGGGCTTTCTCCCACACAGGGTGTCTTAGCCTTAAAGCTCTTTAAAAAATGCTGAAGGGATCACAGGAGTTCTTTCCCAGCACTTCCTCTGGGCCCTCAACCCAGAGGATTTAAAACTGTGACCACAGGAACTGAGGCTATCATGCCTATCCATAATGGGACATATATCCCTAGGGGACTCCTTGTGAAAAGGACTGAGGGGCAACTGGCAGGACCCTAGAAATCCAGCCAACAGAGGCAATAGAGGCACTTGGCTCTGATCCCCTATTACATTTCCTTGCCTACTGCACTCCAAAACAGACCAAGACAGTGAGCAGTCTCCAAAAGGCCTCCTGGCCAAATCTTGGGACCCAGAGCGGTTTAGAGCTGCTTCTTGCTCTCCCACAGCCACCCTGCTGCCTCACTATGGGATCAGCTACTGCTCCTCCTCAGCAGCCTCCTGAAGTCACATGTTGCCATCTCAGTCCCCAGGTGAAGAATAGATTTCCGTCTGTGGTCAGCTGTGGAGTCTAGGAGCAGTTTCTCAGACTGATGGAGTGTACTCAGGAGACCTAAATTCTAGTTTCAGCTTTTCCATTTACCATTTCCATTGTGACTGATGGCCCCACGATTCCTCTGGGCTGGGCTTTCTCCCACACAGGGTGTCTTAGCCTTAAAGCTCTTTTCATTTACCAGCTTGGGCAATAGTAATAACAAGCATTAACACCAAGTTGACAAAACAGCTTCTCAAACTTTATTTCATTAGATTCTCATAAGACCATGTGAGTTACCACGACAGATTTTCTTATTTGCATTGTATTGAAGAGAATCTGAGGTTATGCACTTGATCAAGATTATCCCTCTAGTAAGTGATAAACCAGGACATGGACTCAAAATTTTTAAATTGAAATTCCAATACTATTTCTACATTGTCGTTCTCTCTCTCCTCCCCTGTCCCACCTCATTTCTCATGTGCAAAATGAGGGTATTTGTAATATACAATCTCTGATGTCCCTTCCAGTTCTCAAATAAAATTAGTGTCTGTCATTTTCTGTTGCCCCCAAATTCACCTGAAGAACTCAGAGCTGTGACTCCTGGACCAGAGTTAAGACCTTTCAGATCCTTTCCCACTCTCTGTGTCCTGTAACATGTCCACTTTTATAGTGACAAACGCTTTGTTCAAGGAGAGGACCTATTTGAAACCAATGATAAGAGAACTACCAGTTTACTTCTTGGGTTCTGTTAGCAAATAAAGAAGCAGCCCTATCCGCGTGCATGCACCCCAGCTTTCCCCTCACCTGAGCACTGAGCATCGAAACACAGCACAGACTTTTCTACATAAAGAAGCCAAGTTGGTGACATCTTCTAGCATCATCTAAAGGCATTTAGACTCTTGGAAAATGGCAGTGATAGTGCAAATGGATGGGGAGTAATCGATGGCACGAGATATCTAAGTGATGAGGACTTTTAAAATGGAGCAGGAAATGATTAATGCCAGCGGCGAGGCGCTCCAGCTGAATCCTGGTCCATTAATTGTAAAAGCCCACAGACTGATGGCAATGCTCACTTAGAGATGCTTCTCCAACAGATGGTATTTTTTTCCTGCAAAGAGGAGGTGATTAAGATTATTGGTAGAAAACCTAGATTCAATATCTTATTTTTTTAATATCTAGATTTAATATCTAGAAAACCTAGATTCAATATCTTATTTTTTCAATATCTTATTTTTTAGTAAATGACTTTACCTCTTTATGATTTAGGTTTGTGATTTATAACATCTATATTGTAATAATAATAAAATATGTATCAAACAACCATGTAAAGATTTTAAAGATTAGTTGGTATTTGCATCCAAGTAAAATATATTCATGGCTTAAACAGTATAATATTATTTACACATAGTAAGCAGCATTCTCTTCTCTCTCTTCCCATCTGTATTCTAATTTTTTATTTCCTCCCCTCCATTATCTCACCTTCTTTCTCTCTCATTGTGGAAATCTCTTCATTTTTAAAAATTAAGGAAAAATTTACATAGAGTGGGAAACAATTTTTTTTTTTTGGTACTGGGGATTGAACTCAGGGGCACTCAACCATTGAGCCACATCCCCAGCCCTATTTTGTCTTTTATTCAGAGACACAGTCTCACTGAGTTGCTTGGCACCTTGCTGTTGCTGAGGCTGGCTTTGAACTCGTGATTCTCCTGTCTCAGCCTCCCAAAGTGCTGGGATTACAGGCATGGGCCAACGTGCTCAGCTGAAACACAGATCTTAAATGTACAATTCACTGAGGTTTGGTAAGTGAACACCCCTGTGTAACCAACTCCCCAATAAAGATATACACCATTTACTTCCGTTGCTCCAGAAAGCTTTCTTCGCCCCCTTCCAGCCAATTCTTACCCTTCACAGGTAGTCAGTGTTCTGATTTTTGTCACTGTAGATTAGTTTTGTATCCACAAATTTCATCTAAATGAAATTACACAGTTTTGCGTTTGAGAGTTATCTGTGTTCTTCCAAGTAGAATAGTTCATCTTTATTACTGATTCATATTCCATTGTTTGAGTGTATCACTATTTATTTTACTATTATCTGTTAATGGAAATTTTGGTTGTTTCTGATTTGGAGCTATTATGAATATACCTGCTATAAACATTCTTATATGTGTATTTTTTTTAATTTTTTTTTTTTTTTAGTTGTAGATGGGCGTGGTATCTTTATTTTATTTATTTATTTTTATGTGGTGCTGAGGATCGAACCCAATGACTCATGCATGCAGGGCAAGCGCTCTACCACTGAGCCACCTATATGTGTATTTTTATGGAAATGTTTTCATCTCTCTTTGCTAAGTATTCAGGAATGGAATTGCTGAGGTATACGGTGTTTGTTTGACTTTATAAAGAACTACCGTATGGTTTTCAAAAGCAGTCGTTACTTTATAATCTCACCAGCAAGATATGAGAGTTCCAGTGCCTCCATGTCACCAGCAACATCTGGCATTGTCAGTCTTTTTAATTTTATATCTTCATATTGGTCTAAGTGATAGAAGATATAAGCAGAGGGAGAAACTGAGTGGAAAGTACTCTCTTAGTCCTCTTTTTGCAGTTTCTTGGGAATCTGTAATTATTTCCAAAATAAAAATATTTTAAAGATATTGTGTTTTAAAAAAACTGGCATGAAGTGGTAGCTCATTATAGTTTTCTTTTGCATTTCTCTGACTTCTAATAATGTTGAGTACTTTTTCATGTGTTTTGGGCAGCTTGTATACCCTCTTTAGTAAAATGTCTGTTCAATCTTTCATATCCTTTCTTTTGATTGGGTGTTTGTTTTTTTATTATCAAATTGTAGAAGTTCTTTACATATTCTAGATATTAGTCATTATATATATATGTGTTATGAATATTTTCTTCAGTGGACTGCTTGCCTATTCTTTTACTTAACAGTGTGTTTTGATGAGGAGGAGTTTTAGTTTTATTTAAAATGTATCAGCCAGGTGCAGTGGCGCAAGTCTGTAATCCCAGCACTTTGGGAGGCAGAGACGAGAGAATCGCGAGTTCAAAGCCAGCCTCAGCAACGGTGAGGTGTTAAACAACTCAGTGAGACCCTGTCTTTAAATAAAAGACAAAATAGGGCTGGGGATGTGGCTCAGTGGTCGAGTGCCCCTGAGTTCAATCCCTGGTGCCAAAAAAATAAAATAAAATAAAATGTATCATTTTCTCTTTTATTGTTAGTACTTTGTGTATTCTAAGGATAGAAATATTTGCCTATTCTAAGATCACATTTATTTTCTTCTAGAAGATTTATGGTTTTAGCTTTATATTTAGATAAGTATGCTATGTTTCAACTCAAATTAATTTTTGTGAATGTTATGAATAGGAGTTGAAGGTATCTTTTTCCACAAATTTATCTACTTATTTCAGTACCAATTGTTGAAAAGACTTTCCTTTCACTATTGAGTCTCTGTTGTTGAGAATCAATTGACTGTGCATGTATGTGTCTCTGTAAAGCCTTTTAATCAGATTAGACCTCCTGAATTGATCAATCTGTGTGTGTGAGTGTGTGTGTGTGTGTGTGTGTGTGTGTGTGTTGTGTTTTGTCTTCCTGATTTACTTCATGAGATTCTCACAACCTCTTCTAGTACTTTTTAGAATTTTCAGTTTGGGCTGTAATTTTTATTATTATTATTATTATTTTAGTTGTTGATGGCCCTTTATTTATTTATATGTGTTATTCAGAATTGAATTCAGTGCCTCACACATGCTAGGTAAGCACTCTGCCTGAGCCACAACCCCAACCCCTGGGCTGTAATATTTTTAATGGATAAGAGTCTTTTCTTCTTGTATTTGTTCCTGGCCTCTGTTATTTCTTCTTTCCACAATTTTTATTGGTGTGTTATAGTTGTAGATAATGGTGGGATTTGTTGTTACATATTCATACATGCACACAGTATAACAATATAATTTAACCAATATCACTCCCTGCACTTTCCCCCTCTCTCCCTCCCTTTCCTTTACTGCTCGTCCCTCGTCCCTTTCCTTTACTGCTCCCCTTTGGATTTTCATGAGATCCCCACACCTTTCTTTTCCTTCTTCCTGTGTAGCTTCTAGATATGAGAGAAAGCATAACAACCCTTGACCTTCTGAGTTTGACTTATTTCACTTAACATAATGATTTCTAGTTCCACCCATTTTCCTGCAAATGGCATCGTTTCCTTTTTCTTCATAGCTGAATAAACTCCATTGTGTATATATACCACATTTTCTTTATCCATTCAACCACTGATGGACACCTATGGCCTCCATCATTTCTGTGTTCAAATATCAACTTGATCATTGTGTTAAATTTATAAAATACCCTCTGCCCCTGCTGGCTTTCCCTAACCCCATTCCTTGCTGTTTTGTTTTTCTCCATAGCATTTATCATAATATAGTATATTAAACTTTTTTCAACTCATATGTGATTCATTCCAGTAGAATGAAGGCTTCATGAAAGCCAGAATATTTAAATGTTTTGTATATAGTGTAACTGCTGTGTTTCTAGTACCTAGAATAGTGCTTTGCACAAATAGGCACAGTAAATATCTAATGAATGAATTAACAAATAATTATTTCCTTTTATAGCATTCTGGTCTTAATTCATGGGCACAAGATATTTTTATATCCCTCTGCAGATATAATGATAGCTGTCATTTTTCTTCTACTTTCTTTATTTCTTCTGTTTCTTTGAGTTCCTCCCCACCCCATTTATTTTGGTTCTTCCCTTTATGGTGGGAGCTTTTTTGAAGTGGCAAGTGATCCTTGGCTGTTCATTCACTGGGCCCTGTTGAGTCATGGATGGAGTTTGTTGACTAGGGAACTCTATGGATGTGTGAAGATGTTTCCACAAATATCTACCTTTATTTTTTTCTTGAGCTATTCAGTTTCTTTAAAGAGGAGGCCTCAACTTCCTGCTCGTAGAACATAAGCCAATCTGCTAGTATTCTGGGAGCCTCATGGGGAAGGCTATGGATCTCATTGTTTAGCAAGAGATTTTTATTTAATCACCCATATACTCCCAAGAGCACTTCCCTTTGGCCCCTCACTTTGGCTTCTTAGAGAGTAGAGCTTCTTAGGATTATTATTTATTCCATGCAATAATATCCCATCCTCTGCCATGGTCAAGGAAGGCAGCAAACTCACTATGTGGAAAAGTTGGGGAACGGGGGCGCCTAACAGCCTGATTTTTACCCATTCCACCTGTAATCAGCTCCAAGGTAACTCTGCCTGAAATCCTGAGTCTTTTTGAGGTCTGAGGTTGCAGCTTGGCTGGCCTGTGATTGGCGTTTCCATCTTTGGCACGGAAATTCTGACTTTCTCCATTCTACCAAGTCAATTACCACTCACGTATCTGTTGTCCATCTTCCAAGAATGTGTCGACATCCATTCTCCAGTGCTGCCTCCCCTCTCACTTTCATTCTTTTACATTTTTATTCCTTTCCCATACTTTTAGTGGTGATTCCAGTCTGCTATGTGTAACAGAAGTCTGGCATAAGGATTAAATGAAAAGTGAAGGAGACAGTGGCTCATAATGTTGATAGTTGTCATGTTTAATCCAGTCACCCTAGCTTGATTCCTAATCTAATCTATCAGGTTTAGATTCAGTTATTGTACTGGTGTACTCTGGTAACACTGCAGTGCCGGCGTGGGTTACAAACCAACAAACTAAGTTCACTGTGGTCATTTAGGAAGCCACTAGAGACCACTGCCAGAGAATAAAGTTGATGTGAGAGCAATTTCTGACTGCACTGTAGTTCCTCCCAGAAGAGAGTTTCACAGAGTTCAAACACTCTTGGGGTGAAGGTCTCTGCCTCCTTGGAAACCTCTTCATCTCCTGAGATCATCCTGTGCTCAAAAGATCCCTCAGTTGTATTCATAGATCATTTACCCAACAAACGTTGATGAAAGCCTACAGTGTGCAAGCTGCTCATGAGGCTGGGATTTAAAAATAAATTAGACATGGTCCTGACTTCTGAGATCCTACAATCGAGTTGGCAAAACATATATTAAAAAATAATAAAATAAAATAAATCATAGCACATAGAGATAACTTCTAAAAAGAGTACACATAAGTTAATGCAGTAGCAGAGAGAGAGGTGTGTTCATCTAACTCTACCCTGAGGTGAGAGCCAAGTTGTATTTTTTCCTAAACTTCAGGAAGGCATCATAGTTAGGAGGAATGTCCATCTAAGGAGAAACAGCCAAGCTGTAACTGAAGGTGACACAGCAGAAGTGTCTTCAAGCTTGGCTACAGCAAAAGTACCCATGGATCAGAAAAGGTGCCACCAGCCCCCAATCACTTCACCACAGAGGAGGTACAGGGGAGACCCCACTGGTGGCCATATTTACATTTACATTTTATACTAAGGAATGACAGGCTATCTCCTCACATGCAGGTATACATTTTGTAAGTTGTATTTTTCTAAGATGTGGGGATGGAATAGGACAAAACCTTGTGATTTCTACCAGATATTTCTAATTTGGACATCTGAATTGATGGTGCTGCCATTAATAGAGATAGGATCTAATAAGAAGGAACATTGTCATTTTGGGAGTTGTTATTTCGGTTGTGGTTGTTCAGTGCTTTTCACAGAAGCCCACCTAAATGGGAATAATGGAATAGCTGAGTGGATCCAATGAGAAGACATTTGTCAAGTGCCCAACAGGTTATATTTCATAATCATTATTAATCAACATGCTGAGGAATGAACCTGGCTGAACTGGATTTCTATGATAACCTAACCCCAAACTGTGCCCTGGTTCCTTAATTGTCTCCACTTGGGACAATATCATGCGACCTACTCCTAACCTACTAACCAAAGTGGAAAGGATGTGGGCCCAGGGATTCCGCACTAGGGCACCCTGAAGTTTCCCAAACACCAGTGCTCAGCTGTCCTTGGGTGTCTAAGTCAGGACCTGAAGGATGGCTGGTCTCGTGCTCACCTGGGAAGAATGTGGAGGCTAAAGAAGGTTTCCTTTGATATTAGTTTAAACAGATTGCCCAGGTGACAGCTGGGGTGGCTGGAAGGCCAATGGAAGAGAAGTCTGATAAGTTGTTCTGCTGGAGGGGATCCTTCCTAGTGCCCTCTGCATTCAGGAAGGAGAAGGCTTCATACCATTTCCCAGAGTGCTGGATTTGTATTTATCATTCCCTCACTCTCAGCTTTCATGCTTACTGGGAACAATTGGACTGCCCTGGAAGGTTCCTGGGATAGCTGAAGAAGGCTAATGACAGCGCTATTGGCTGCATTTATAAGTCGGGGTGGGGGAAGGGCATGAGCAGCAGATTCTGTGAAGAAGCCAGGAGGAGCACCCCATTTCAGGCTTCCCCAGAAGTCACTTGAGTTGAGGGGAAGTCCTGTCCCTTAGCAAATGGGATAGTTTCCTATTATTGCTGTAAAATATTGCCATAAGCCTAAAATGATACAAATTTGTCGTCTTGCAGTTTTGGAGACCAGAGGGTGAACTGGGCTGGAAGGGCTGCTCTGGCTCTTGGAGGCTGTATGGGGGTGTCTGTCTCCTTGCCCATTCCATCTTCCAGAGGCTGCTTGCATTTCTTGGCTCACGGCTCCACATTATTCTGACTTGTGCCTCACCTCTTCTGTCTCTAACACTCCTGCCTGGCTGACCATGAGGCTGGGGAACAGCTTTCTGCACTTGTCATCTCTGGTGGAAGTTACCCTGTGGTTTCTGATGGCTGGTGGCCATCACTGCTACAAAGAAAAGGAGAAGAAAAGGCAGACATGAGCAGGGAGGGTGGGCGGGAGCACACCCAGACCTGGGTGAGGCTGGGAATTTTCCATGGATTCCTAGAGAAATGGCTAGATCCAAGGAAGCTATGGAATTTCCTTCTGGGTTTTAAAAAGTGATTCTGGGGTGGTCTTCTTCGGCTTGGCTAGCATGTTGTCCTGCATGCTCAAAGGCAGGCAAGTATCTTTTTGATGTTTTTAGAATGTGTTCCCCTCCACTCCCTGTGGTGCAGGGCTGGCTGGTGAAAGGACCTGTCTGATTGCATCTCACCTTCATCCCAGAGCTCAGGAAGATCCCAAGCCTCACTTTATCTCTTCTGCCTTGTTTGCCTCAGTTTCCCTTCCCTTTGATTCAAGTCTACATGACTGAGTAATTTACTCAGCATTTGGTGCTCTTTAAACTGAATATCCTCAGTGATTAATATCACATTCTGGCCCTTATAATTTAATTCTGCAGTGCATCCTAGGTTATCATTTCCTCCAAAGATAGATAAGATAAAGCTGTCAATTTTTTTAAAAAGTGCGTATATTAGTGAGATCAGAGAAGACAGAAAGGAGCAGGCATAGCTGAGTCTGGGCTCTGCATACAAATCTAGAAAAGACCCTTTATCTGGGGTAAAATAAATAGCTGTCTCACAGAGAACTGGACCTCCTGGCTGGTTGGCACATGCAAGGCTTTGGCAGGGCTGGAATCTGAGGACACAGGTTCAATCTGGAGGGTTACTAAGGGGTGGGTGCACAGTGATCATGCTACTGGCCAGAGGTCACCTGGGCAGATGAGTTGCCAGCAGCAAGCCTTGGTCAGGCTTTCCGGAAGGCTCAGTTCTCACTGCAGGGCGCCTGAGGGAGCATCCACTCACAGCCCATCAGGAGAAACAGGAAGTTCAAAAGAAAGCCTGGTGACTTTTCATTAGGGGAGAAAAAGTGTTTGCATCCCAGGCTCCCTGACTCCTTTGGCCACCCCTAGAGACCAAACCTGCCTCTGCTTCCCTCTGCCACTCAGCCCCTGGCTGTCTCCTCGCCTTTCATCTTGCTTATCCAGCAGGCACGCTGCCAGCTCCTCCCCCTCCAGCCTCCTTCTCTCCTCCTTCATGCCTCCTCCTCAGGTCCCCAGCTGTGAGCTGAAAAATAGGCTTTGGCAGCCCTCCACCAGACCCCTCCCTGGTCTCATGCATGTTTTATGACAGCAGCTATGATTGATGTCTGCCCTCTTTCCAGTTCCAGTGCTCCATACGTCACTGCCACCCCACCTCACACCTGCCCCCCGAGTTCTTCATGCCTGTGTGCTCCCACTGGAAGAGCTGGGAGGGGCTCATTTTGCAGGAGATCCCAGCTGAGTCTCAGCCTGAAAATCAAGCCTGGACCTTGAATAAGCTCAGGGGAATGGGAAGGGGGAGGGGGCAGAGGAAAAGAGAGCCAGTGAGTGCAGAGGAAGGAGACAGGAGGTCCCCTAGCATTTCTGAAAGGTTGAGTGAAAATCTGGGTGAGTTGACATCACTGGGCAGGAATTGGGAGCTCTGAGCCCTGAAGGAAGAGAAAACCTTTCTTTGAATATTTTACTGGAGATGTCTAAGAGAACATGAAAGGAGGAACAGTGAATAGGAACAGAATTCACCTCCCTGATCCTGTTTGAATTAACCCTTAAAGATCCAGGTTGGCAAGAGAAAATATACATTTAGGTCAATAAGAAACATCTCATTGCCTCAAGTGTTCCTTTTGTGACCCAGCTGCACACTTGGAGCTTGACTTACACTTGAGGTTGACTCAGACTTCCTGATGGCTCAGGTCCTCTTCCAGCAGGAGCCTCAGTAGCCCTTTCCTTCCATCAGAACCTGCTTTGGCAGGAGGCAGTACCTGGTTAATGGTATGTGGCCCCACCACCAACAGCATTCTCATGGGAACTGCTAGCTAAAGCAAGGCTGAGAAAGAATATGGAAGTTTCCCGGAGAGAGGGAGTGTGGCAAGCCAGTCTGTGTCCAGCCCTGCCCACCTTTGTTCTGGTCTCTGCTTGGCTGTTTTTGTAACACAGGTTCACCTGACCTCCCAGACTCCTCACCAAATCCTGGGTGTCAGCGGTGGCTTGATTTTATTTAATAAATGCATCCACAGCATATACTGTGTGCCAGACACCACTCAAAATGCTTTACTTCCATGAACTAAAGTAAAGCTTCTAACAATCCTGCGTCATAGGTACTATCTTTATTTCCATTCTACAGATGAGTGACTGAAGGATAAGGGGTTGAATAGCTGGCTTGAGCACATGCAGCTGGGGAGGGGTGGAGCTGGGATTTGAACCTGGCTCCAGACCCTGGCTCTCAATCAATATTTTTCACAGTGGCTCCCTTGTCTCCCTGTTGGACATTCAGCTTCCCTGCTTTGGGAGGAAGAGGAGGTGTGGCAGTGAGTCAAGTAGGGAACCGGAGGTCGATAAACCTGGACTGTAGTATGGTTGATGACATTACCTGATCAGGTGACCCTGTGCAATGCACTTAAATTCTTAAGCCCCAATTCCATATCTTGAAGAGGTGGGAAGGGATTGGATGACTTCCATATTTCTCTAACACTGGATGCTTGCAAGGTCTCCATAGAGCACTCAGCCATGGGCCCAGCTATGACTGAGGCCATCTGGACCCCACCTTGGTGATTGCCAGGGAAAAATGGAGCAGAGAGAAAAGTGAACGCTTTTAGCAAAATGTGGAGGATGGGCAGTCTCTGCTGTTAAGGGGGATATCTCAAGGTGGTCTGAATATGTCCCTCCATGGGAGGGATGGTAAGGCCTTAGGCAATGATCTTAGCAGGTTCATCACATAGCAGGCTCATTTGGAAATTGCTAAGGGCTATTCCTGGCCAGCCAAACATTACCCAAGTGGATTTCCTCCCAGGCAAGTGGCAACAGATAGTCTAACTACTCCTGAATGACTTGGAGACATGTAGTTTAATTGGGTTAAAAGAAACCATTTTACTTACTTAAGAGTCAGGACCAAGGAGTTTAATATTAAAGTATGCTATTTCCTTAGAGCTAAAATGTGTGCTTTTCATGTTGCACATTTCCGAAATTGGAATAAGTCTTATAATCAACAATATTTATTTTTAATGTGGAGTTTCTCCCACAACACATAAACATGCGCAGCACATACGCACATGCACACACGCACAGGCACTATTAAAATTGATGGTGCTTATTTGAATTAAGAAAATGTAATAGTATTACTGTTGGTCTAGTCTATGTTGATGGTGGGAATAGAAATCACTTTAGCAAGAACAGGTACTTTATCAATAATCATTTATAAATGGTTTCTGCCACAGGCAGAAATGGGCCTCAGGGAGGCTAGAACCCCCAGTCTGGAAAGTTGTGGAGAGTGTCTGAAGTATTTCCACCTCTCACCCTTGTCTCTGTCTGTGTGTCTTTCTGCTGACTTGTTTCCTCTGGGTTTACAGCCCCAAAAAGGGCCAACTCTAGCCTCAGGGAAGAGACAGACCTCTCTGTCTCCATGTTTCTCTGTCTCTGTCCTCCAACTGAGGTTTCAGGGAAAGGATTCCTGCTGGCTCTTCCAGTTCAATCAACAGAATATGGAGTAAGGAGCAGGGCCACCTTTTATAAGCTAGCTACCAGCTTCCTATCCATGGGGGCCCCCAGGACAGTACAGAAAGACACTGCGGGTCAAGCAGACATCTTGCAAGCTCTCCTACAGCTTATCATCCCCATGGCACTGATGTTGGGTTTGGGAAGGGCAGTAAGCAGGACACCAGGAGCCAAATCGCCTGGACTAGAGCCAGGAGATCACCAGTTCCCAACACCAAACCTCATGGTCAGATCAGCAATGACTGAACTGACTCAGCCTGGGGCTGGCAGAGCTTTACTCTGATCCCTGCCTCCCTCAGAAAGGTCTATGGGACAGGGGACTGTTGCCCAAAGCCGTCACTCAATGCGTCAGAGATGGTGAATTCCAAAAGAGGATTCTCTCAGAGAAATGTGTTAAGTAACCTTTATGTTAACACCAACACCTTTCCAAAATGCTCTCTGGGGCACCAGATTTTGCTCATCTCAGCCTCATACGGTGTCCAAAGAAAGCACAGCCCCTTCGTCATCTCTGGAGGAGAGGAGTGGAGCAGGTGGGTGGGGAGGAAGCCAGAAAGCCAAGGTCCTGGCCTCTCATCTTTCTTAGGACCTGCCAACTCAGTGCTGAAGTCCAGCCTCTGCTCTGTGTGGTCTGCAGTTCCAAGATCAGGTGATGGTCCCCTCACATCACACCTTCCTCGCCCCTCACTGGCCTGAGTGCTGACTGTAGCCACTTTCCTGCTGCCTGGGGAGCTGGAGGGGCAGCTGATGTGATGAGCCACCAACCTAGAGATCTGGCAGAAAAGCTGCTTGCTAAGTTGAAGAGGATGTCAAGTGGGAACAAGTGACATTCAGTGCCAGCTTCTCTGAAATCTGGGTGACCAGGGAGCAGTCAAGGCCAGGGGAGAGCAGGGAGGACAAGCAGAAGCTTCCCAGGGCAAAAGAAAACAAGCAGCCAAAAAGACTATTTTTATTTCTAATTCTCCAGGCATCACTCCCAAGAGAACTGTCCAAGTCACTCAGAAATGTCCTTGTGGCATTGAGAAATCATCCAGTGTGAGTACAGAAAACCATGCAGTCGAATGAACATTTCCCCTCTTCTTTAGCCACTCCCCTCTACCGCCCATCCTTGGGAAACGATTATTCTAGCAAATGCTGGTCTCTATGTAGTCTAGAGATTTCAAATTTGGGAAGAGTTGTTGGAACACAGACAGAAAGAAGGACCAATGTGGATGAACTGTCGCCGTGATGAGACAGAATGCAGGCAAATGCAGGCCCATTGGGCTTGCTGGATGAGAGGTGCTTATGGCAACACAACTCCACATTTTGCTGTGTGAACCAAGAGAAACTGTCTCACCAATTTCTATCTTTGCATTTCCATTTTAAAAAAAAAAGAAAAAAAGAACTGTGAACACTATTGGGAAATGATCATGGTGACCATTACCCCAGTGGTTCCACTTCTGAGTTGTGCGATTAGAAACTAATTCTATTTGCCTTGTTTTCTTGTTCCTCCCAGTTCTCTTTTCCACCCCCCACCCCCAGGTTCTCCAATCCCTTCACTCAAAACCAGAACTTCCGCTGACCTGGTGCTGCTTCCTTCTGTACATCCGGAGTCCCTGGTCTTCTTCCATCCTCCTAATAGACTGTGTCACCTTGGCCGTGGCGGTCTTGTTCCCCTAGCTTCTCAATTCGTTCTCCTCACAGCCCAGGGTACTTCTCTTAAGATATAATCAAGATCATGTAGCTTCCTTTCTTAAATCCCTTCAATGGCCTTACATTTCCCTTAGAGTATGCCCAACACAACATGGGGCCTGCTGATCACTCCCGTGACACCAGGCTGTTCCTGCTCTAGAGCTCTTCTGTCTTAGAGTCTTTGTACATACTGGTACCTCCACTTGGAAAGCTGAGCCTCTCCATCTCTAACCCTTGCATCCTCCTTTTCATTTATATCTCCAAGTAAAGTTATTTCTTCCAGCATATCTTCCATGATGGCTACATCTAAATAGTTCTCTCCCCTCTCTCAAGTGTGCCTGATTACTGCATCCTATTCATTACATTCATACCATTTTCCTTCATTTATATATGTATTTATGTATGTACTTAGAATAAATACCTGTGCTGTATGTCACCCTCTCCCAAGTTGTAGACTCCACGGGGCAGGAACTGTGTCTGGTCCACCTCTGAATATCAGCATCCAGGTTGGGTACCCAGAACAGAGCCGGTGCTCAATAAATATTTACTTGCTTCTATTTTGAGCCCACACTATCTTTAAGGAAGTGTCCCATGTGTGAGCAAAGAGCGAGGGAATAAACACACTGCCTGCTCAGGACTAACCGTCACACCGGATGATTATTCAAGCATGAGAGGAGAAAAGCTGATGGCTCTTTTAATATCCAAAGCACACTGAAATTACATTTTAAAAACAAAAGCAGGAACAGAAAGCTTATCTGCTTAGCTATGCGTGCAATGGTCCCCTGAGGAAATACAAGGTGAAAGGAAGTTTTTATTTAACGTTGCTCCAACCTAGGTGTAAAACTTTGGGCCTATTGAGTCATTTTCTCTAGAGGGTTCTAGAGTGATTTTTCTCACTTAGGCTTTTACAATACTAAAATAGCTTAAAGAAAACCTTAATGATGTCCCTGAGTCTCTTAAAGAATGTGACACTGTTCATTTTTCCATGCAGATACATGTATGTACCTCTCCAGAGTATTCATGGATTTTAATCGTTTCACACTTTGGCCATGCTTGCGTTCAGTGAAAGTAGAGGAAAAAACTGAATGGAGAATGAAGCCACCAGATGTGGGGAACATTGCTGTGTAGGAATTGGGGAGCTCGGAGGGTAGGTCCAGTTCTGCCACTGACCAACTGGCAAATCCACTAATCTCAGAGCCCTTGTTCAAGGGGCTGAACTACATTTGGTGTCTCTCCGCTAGATCAGAATGGAAACCCTGAGCTAGGCTCTCTAATAATAAACTGTGCATACAGACAGGCAGCTGGTGTAATTTCTGGTTCCTGGTAGACTTGGGGGCTGCTTGGTTAGACCATAGCCATGGAACCCATGTTTACCCTGTGTTAGACCCTACTGGGTGCACTTAGGGGTCCAGAAATTCAGTCATTCAGCAAATATTTACCAAGAACCTCCTACACATTGTGCCAGCAGCTGGGCACATAGTGGTGATAGAAGGACGGTCTAAGTTCCTTCAATGTGAAGTGCCAAGAGGATAGACGCAAGGTGCTGAGATACAGGATGGCATGGGAAGCTATTTAGAAAGGGGTCCAAATAGATGTTCCTTGGAGAATCAGGAAGGAGGGAAGATGGAGAGCTGTCCAAAGGCAGGAAAGGGCCCTGAGTGTGGAAGTACTGCAGGAACTCGAAGAAAACCAGGATGGTAGCTGGGTGCAGTGGTGCACGCCTGTCATCCCAGCACTTTGGGAGGCTGAGACAGGAGAATCACGAGTTCAAAGCCAGCCTCAGCAAGGGCGAGGCTCTAAGCAACTCAGTGAGACCTTGTCTCTACATAAAACACAAAATAGGGCTGGGGATGTGGCTCAGTGGTCGAGTACCCCTGAGTTCAATCCCCGGTACCAAAAAAAGAAAAGAAAGAAAGAAACAAGAAAGCCAGAATGGTACAAAACGGAGGTTTGTTTGGCCCACAGATGGTTAAGAAGGTAGAAGCCAGGTCATGCAGGGCCTTGTGGGTCACAATAAAGGGTTTGAGATTTAAGTAAGAGGAAACAGTGTGACTGGGTTTACACATCACAAGTGTGGAATTTCTCACTTCAAACAGTCCAGCGTGCAAAGCTTTAATTTTATTTTGCTAGTATGAAACTGAGCTCAGCTCATGAGGGTTATTTCTCCCTTGTAAATGCATAGTCACTTCTGGTACCTGCTCGACAATTTCAGAGTTCTTCCCCTCCTCTTCCTTCTCCCTTTCTCCCTGGACATGCTCAAGATTCCGAGGGGCTGTGTGTCTTTCTGATGCTGCAGGAGAACCATCTGCCCCTGTTGATCCTCTGTGGGCACCCACCGTACTAATGTGCCTTACCCTGGGCAACGTGAAGAGATTCCTCAAGGGGGCCGAGGGATCTTCCCTTCTCAGCTCTGCCCTTTTTTAGCTCTCACCACTGTGCCCCTCTCAGATGTCCATTTGGAACATCTACCTGAAGTTTCCTTTTTTTTTTTTTTTTTTTTGGTACTGGGGATTGAACTCAGGGGCACTTGACCACTGAGCTACATCTCCAGCCCTATTTTGTGTTTTATGTAGAGACAGGGTCTCACTGAGTTGCTTAGTGCCTCGCCCTTGCTGAGGCTGGCTTTGAACTCAGAATTCTCCTGTCTCAGCCTCCCAAATTGCTGGAATTACAAGCGTGAACCAACGCACCTGGCTAAACATTTTGAATTTTGATCCCATGCAACAGGGATGAGGGCTGGGAGCAGCTGCGAGCAGGGCTCATTTTGCAACCCCATCCCCTTCCCTAGTTCCCTCCATCCTTCCATCATCCAGACAAGACATGAGGCCTCTTGGAATATGGTCATGGCAGTGGAGATGCAAGAAATAGATGGTTTTAAGAGGCTGTTGATGGATGGGATATAGGGGCAAAGGGAGAAGCAGGAACCAAGGGTAACTCGCTGGTTCAGCAGCTGAGTGCTGGGTCACTGCTGCAAGGAGGAAAGAAGTAGGGGTGAGTGGTGGTGGTGGTGCAGATTTAAGGATGATTACGGAGAACCTGGTTTTATATGCAAGAGTTTGAGATGTTTGCAAGAAACATCCAAGGGAGGGATACCAGGCAGACAATTAGATTTCTGAGATTAGCATTCAGAGGAAAGAAAGGTCTATGAGGTGATATAAATTTGGGAGATATCAGCAGACAGATGGTATTTTCAATCATGGGAATAGAACTCAAATAGTCTCAAGTGTTGGGGTGGGGCTTAGGCTTCTGTGTGGTCTTCAAGTTTCACCCCATGATTTGGGTAAGGAGGAAAATTTAGGCTCCAGATGGCTGTTCCCAGGGGCCCTCAGGACCCAGGGGTGCCTCATGGATCCCTTGACAGCTGTGCTGCTCTGTTTGTAGACTATTAGTCTGGTAAAATGTGGGAACTCCCAGCTGGGGATAGCAGTTGGGACAAGGCCAGCTTTTGAGGAGCAGGGAGAGCAGGGGGATAAATCTGCCCAGCTGGTGGGGTAGGTAGAGGAGGGTGTTTTCAGATGAAAAGGAGGTGCTGATCCCTAAAAGATTTCAGTTGTTCCTTGAGCCTCAAGGCTGCAGGTGCTGTGCAAGAGAAAGAAGTAGAGCCCAGAACCCACTCTACCCAGGTCCAAGGACAGCCTGAGACTATATACAGAACATGTTCTTCCCTTAAGGATCTCAGAGGCAAATGACTCTGTCCTCACTTCGTTCCCCTTATAAGTTCAGAAAGCCACAGTTCAGTTTCAGAGGGATTGTAATATTCAGAAAAGTCATTTCAATCTTTACTTATAATTTAAAAGCAATTCCATCAAAGACATTAAAGGCATTCAAATATAGTACAAGTAACATTTTTTAAATTCTTATTTCCCTATCTGTATACCTGGCACGTTCTTTAGCACCACCATTATCAAACCTTTCCCTTCCTCACCCAAAGAAACCCTCTTATCTAGCCTCTGAGGCATCTCTGACTGTCTGCCTCCCTCCCTCCCTCTCTCACTCCCTCTCTCTCTTCCTTCCTCTCTCTCTCTTCCTCCCTCTCTCTCTCTCTGTCTCTCTTTTCCCTTTTTGCATATATGAGTTTGGCCTGCATGTACCGGTGTGCCTTGACTTACAATGGGGTTCTGCCTCCATAAACCCACTATAAGTTGAAAATGTATTCAACATGCCTAATCCACCTGGCATCATGCTCAGCAGCACAGTGCCCTGTGGAGTGCTGGTGGCTCACTCTCCTGATCACCTGGCTGACTAGAGCTACAGCTCACTGCTGCTGCCCAGCATGGAAGAGCACATAGGAAGGGGCTGGGCTGTGGCTCAGTGGTAGAGCGCTTGCCTAGCATGCATGAGGCACTGGGTTTGATCCTCAGCACCACATATAAATAAATGAATAAAATTAAGGTATTGTGTTCATATACAACTAAAAATATACATGAAGGCAAATTACTATCCAGGGACAAGATCAAAATTCAAAGTTTGGTTTCTACTGAATACATACGGCTTTTGCATCATTGTAAAGTCAAAAAATCATTAAGTGGAGCCATCATAAGTCAGGGACTGTCTGTACATAATAAAGGAAAAGAGAAGGAAAGAATTCTAACTTTCCATGGAATTAGGTTGAAACTAAAGACCTCTGGTGGGATAAAGGAATGGGCGTTTGAGGGTCAGCTCACACTCAGGGCAAAGGACACTTCCCTGATTTCACATGAACTTCCCTGTGTGGGAGTATCTGGGGTTCATATGTGAGGTGACATGCTCAAAGCCACATAGCTGTAAAGAGATAGGCAGGAAGGACTAGAACTGCTTGTCAGAATGAAAGTGGTGGAGATGTGGGGTGTACACAGACAATGGGAAAAAGAAACAGGAAGAGGGCTCCTCTCTCCTCTCTCACCAATTTCCCCTCCGTCCCCTTCAGCAGCAGCAGGATGGAGGCAGTCCCACCGTTTGGTCAAGAAATAAAGTAGAGGGCTGAGGACGTGGCTCCGCGATGGAGCGCTTACCTAGTATGCATGAGACCCTGGGTTGGAGTCCCGGCACCATACTATTCCCGCGCGCACACACACACGTACATGTGAGAAAGAACTGGGACCTGTCTGTGCCCTAGTTTCCTCATCTGTGTAAAACAATGAGGTTAGAACAGATGGCTGCAGATCCGATTCTGTGA
This sequence comes from Xerus rutilus, assembly GCA_028644305.1. Lineage (NCBI taxonomy): Eukaryota > Metazoa > Chordata > Mammalia > Rodentia > Sciuridae > Xerus > Xerus rutilus. The sequence goes on from CM053410.1 coordinate 76,783,345, forward strand.
ACATTGGTGTAACCCACAGAAAACAGAGCTGCCTCGTGACCCCGTGCTGACATGGCCAGGTACACGGAGAAACAACTGCCAGGCATCCAAATAGCAATTCGTAAGAAGTTTAATCTCTGCCAAAATCTCTCAAAGAACATATTAAAGTGGTCAGAACCAAAATGGAGTCACTGTAGTCAAGCCCCAACCAGAAAGAAAGGGAGGAAGAAAACCATGAAGTGGGTCATGGAGGAGAGAGTTTCATGTGTGCCTAAGAACAAGAAAGAGTCAGAGAAGACTGCCTGAACTGCAGCCTTTCAGAGAGGCCACCACAACCTTACACCAAAACAACAAAAAAACAAACAAAAAACTTCTGCAAGGACATCTGTCCAACAACGATCTGTTCAACCTCAGATTGATACCACTGTTGTTATTAATCTTTGTAGCCAATGATGGTTGTTTCAAAATATTTTACATCATCCTCATTTCACCTTTAAAGACTTCCCCTCACCTCAACCTCTTTACTCTCAGAGTTTACTATAGAATATGTATTCCCCTCATGGTGCTCTGCTATTCCCCAATATATCCCATTATTCTTTCAAGAATTTCTCTCTGTTATTCAGGTTGACCAGCCTTTTTTTTTTTTTTAAACAATTTTTTTTCAGTTGTAGATGAACACAATGTCTTTATTTTATTGCTTTGTATGTGGTGCTGAGGATCGAACCCAGGGCCTCACGCCTTTGAAAGAACACTTTCTTTGTATATTTCAGATACACGACTTCAATACTGAATTGAAGAGAATACAATATTCTCTTCGCCTCCTGAAAATGTGAAGCCCAAAAGGTCCCCATCCTTCTTCTCTTTTCATCTCACCCTCAGGATTATTTATTTCTCCTTCACTAATAACTCAGAGAGTTGCTTTTCTAGAGGAAATCAATCTACTGGGTCTGGTTTCTCTCAATTCTTTCTTTCCTTTTACCTCGTTCAGCCAGGATGTCAGTGGTTATCCTCGATCCACCATGGCAGAGAAGGGAGAGACCATTCAGGGAGACAGAATGCTTTTCCTACCACAGTGGGATAAGTCAGAGAGTCAGGAGCAAGGGAGTAAGATCTCTTTTGCACCACAGATGCTCAGAGACAGGACAGACAGTGGAAGACTTTCTCATAGGGTCTTAGATTAGATCCTGCTCTCAAGCCCATAGCTGTGGGGTTGTCAACTGGACAATTGCTGTCGCTTGTCAGTTGGACGAGGGATATGCTGCCGGTTTTCCTGCTGAGGGCTCTCTTTGAACACTCAGAACAGGAGACGCAAAAAAAAAAAAAAAAAAAAAAAAAAGGAGAGAAGAATGAAGGCAGGAAAGAAAGAGGGAGAGAGGAATGAAGGGAAGAAGGAAGGCAAAAGAGAGGAAGAAAGAGGGAAAGAAGGGAGGAAGGGAGGGAGGGAGGAGGTTAAAGATGGCATGTTACCCTAGCAGATAGAAGCAGGAGACAGCCCTGGCCTGGGCACAGAGGTACTGCTGAGAAGGAAAGTCTTGCCTTAAGATATATATATATTTTTTTGGTACGAGGATTGAACTCAGGGGTACTCGACCACTGAGCCACATCCCCAGCCCTATTTCGTGTTTTATGTAGAGACAGGATCTCACTGAGTTGCTTAGCTCCTCGCTGTTGCTGAGGCTGGCTTTGAACTTGCGATTCTCCTGTCTCAGCCTCCCAAAGTGCTGTGATTACAGCTTGCGCCACCGCGCCCGGCTGAGACATTCTTATAGAGCTTCCGGTTCGGCTCTTCATTCTCCCTCTAAGAGAACTGCTTAAACTCAGAGAAATCAGGGTAATCCTTATGTATCATCTCATTTAAACTTCATAATCAGTTGAGTATATAAGCATTGTACTGAAATGATCTATTTCTAAATCATTCTCCCAACTTGTGTCTAAATTCCTCCAGGACAGGATTTTCATTGCACAAGTGCTTACATAAATTGTACAAATCCTTCCTAGCACTCAGCCTCATGCACTGGCACATAGTAGGTGCTTGATGCTGGTAGGATGGAAATAAGTGAAACAGGTTGTTTTAGAGTTAACTAAAGTCCAGAGTCACCAACCAGTTTCTGGTGAGTCAGGAACAGAGCTCAGCAATCCTGACTTCCACCCTCAGTGTGGTTTCCACCATGGCATAGTCCTGGGAGATAAAACATTGCCTTGGAATTTTATAGCTTATTCCTTTATCAGGGGGGTGTAAGTGGGAGTGTAAGGTGTGCACATACCTGTGTTCCCATAAGGCAGTAACATAGCGAGGAAAATACAGGGGCTCTGAGTCCAGACCTGGTGTGATTCCTGTTTCTGCCCTTATAAGCAAGTCCTTAGTTTCCCATCTGCAAATGTGCTTAGTGATGTCAACCCCAATAGAGCTGATGTGATGATTAAATAAACAACAGCGACAAAAAGGTGATTTTAAAAATCCTTAGCTGGCTTGTACTCTCTGCCCTTCTGTCTCTCCTGCTCCAGGCCCCAGGCCACACAGGGGTGTATCTGGGTCACAAACACCCTCTGCTCCTGTATCCAATTTTAGGAAGTCCAGCTAACATGAAAGTCATGGTCAGTAGTATGGGGTTGTTTGGTGTGTGTCTCTTCAAGCCCTCAGCAGATGGAGCCCGTGGCCTCTGGCTCACTGGAAGTAGGAAGGACTTTGAGCTTTTCCCAGGGAGAGGGGGTTGTGCAATGATTCCATGGCCCTGGCCCCTCCCCTTTTGCTTCTTGAGTCTCCCTGCCCTCAGAAATTCCTCCCACCACCCTGTTGGGGGATTTCCTTTCTCAGGGAGAACAGGATGACCTCTCTCTGGTTTCCCAAAACTGGCTGGGAATAAATCTTCCAGAGCTGACCTGGCTTCCAACACAGAACCCAAATGACTTCCTCCCTTCCTGTGGGTCACTGCCTCCACATCCCCCCTTCTCCAGCCCAAAGAAGGAGCTGTGTTCCCACATCTGGCCTGAACTTTTAACCTAACAGGGTCTGCAAACAGGCAAGAAGACCTCAGGCTGGAGGCCCAGGAGGCCCAGTGAGACCAAAGTGAAAGGCACTTTCAGGATCTGGGCTCAGGTCATATCCTGGGCCCGCCTTGGAGATGAAGAGGAGACCGCCTTAGCCCAGGGCTGGAGCCTAGTTGAGGAGCTCCATTTCTGGCTATGTTGTTGCAACTCAGGGCTTCCATAGCACAGGATTGCACCTCAGCCATAAAATAACAAGTCACTGTAAGGTCTAAGAGTAGTGGTCAGCACATTAAAAGGCACTCAGAAGTTCTAGCTAGGACGGCACCTCTTCTGACACTGTTTCCTTTGTCTATGACTCTTACACGGGGTGCTCTCAATGAATCTTCAGTGTTTAGCATAGTCTCCAGCTCACAGTTGATGCTAATTAAAAAAAAAAAAATCAGACACCAGTCAAATATCTTTGAGAAGCCCCTTGGGCAGGACAAGAGCCCTGTGGTTAGAAGACTTGGAGTGGGAGTTCAAGAATCCTTTTCCAATCATGGGATGCTCTTAGGTAGTCTCTGGGCCTTCTTCACTACTCTCTCAATAAAATGAGGAGGAAATGGTGTCTGCTATGCAGGGCTTTTATGCTTCCAAACACTGGCAAGAGATGACTTGACAGTGGATGATAAGGGTCTTGGCCTATATAGACATCCGTGGTCAGGCTCACGGTGGGCAGTAAATCTGGGGCTGAGGATGGCAGGGTGAAGCTGGGCCTCCTTTCTGTGAAAAATGGACCCATCAGCAGGGCTCACATTGCCCTGTGACTGTCACTTTTGAGGTATGACATGAAGTTTCCAATCTAGGTTTCATTCACCTTGACACAGGTGAATGACATTCCCATTTTAGAGTCACTCTTGGGAAGAGAAACGTGGGGCTTTTGTTAAAATGTATGTGTTTGTCATGGATCAGGTAACATTTATCAGATACACGCATGTCTAGTGACAAGTAGTGCCAGATGACTGAGTAACTAAGGGGATGAGGCACAGAGGTCTGGACATGGGGGATGCCAAGGATCTGAAACATGGGACCATGGACCAGTATTTGGACATGGTGCTGCTTGGAAAAGACCTCGATTTCTATATGAGGAAAGAAGGGGAGTCAGGTGAAGGGCGATTTTTCACTGATTGGTCTAGTACACATACTCCCTGTGGCAAGGTCACTCAGGGTTTCCTGAGTATCTACAATATTGAAAGTGCTCTGCTAAGAGCTGGGGCTGGGGCTGGGTAAGGCAGTGAGCTGGACGAGGTACAGGTCCTGCCCTCCAGAATGCAAGCTAAGCATCCACATCTCAGGATGGTCCATCAGGCACCTGTGCCTGGCCAACTCTGAGGTCCAAGATACCCAGTGGGCTGACGTACCCTGGTGCTGGAGCTGGCACTACAGTGATCTCTGGAGAAAATCTGGGACTATCATTTGGCTTGGCATATGATCTTGAGGGACATGAAAGAGAAAATGGGTGAGAAAGAATGTGTGTGTATGTGGATGTGTGCATGCGTGTGTGTGTGTGTGTGTGTGTGTGTGTGTGTGTGTGTGTCTGTGATGGAATCTGCTCCCTTTTCAAGCTGTAAGGCCTGCAGGGGAGAGGGGCCAGCCTTCCTCTTGACCACATCCCACAGAGCAGGCATTGATCTCAAGGAGGAATTGGGGCAACAGACCCCGGGTGACACAGACATTTGGCCTGCCACCCACTCCCTCTTCATTGTTCACATGGCTCTCTGTGACCTGTGCCGAAATGAATTTCAGATTCCAGGGGGGAAGGTCTTTGGGAACTGAAGCATGTGGGGTCAGAGGGGACTCTGGGCCTGTGATGTCACCACCAATCCTTAGCAAACCATGTCTCAGTGTCTCACACACCCCAATGTGCCGATGACATCAGGATTGGGCAGAACCTGAGCCGAAAGGAAAACATGCCAGGCTGACCACTCACCACCCGATAGGAGTGTTTGATTTCAGTAGTCATTAAGAAAACCCTGACGCATCAAAGATTGCTGCGTAGACTTTGGTTACTCTGTTTTGGGTGGTTCATGGTCTATTCTAATATTTTAAAAGCAATTTGGATATGATATTTTTATTTTTAATTGGATTGAATTACACACACACACACACACAGGCTTGTCCTCTCTGAATTACGGCACCTAAGGAAATCCAGGGCCAGCCCTTGCACATGCTACGGAACATGAGTGGTGTGTTTCCAATTGTTCACTAATGTGGAAATACTTTTCAGTAGTGAACTTTGTGCTTATTTTTCCTTTAGTTAAGACAATTAAAACATGTCTGATAGTATTTTATTTCTATCTGCTATGTCTTCCCTGAGTGATTTGAGAGTCAGGGACGGACAGCCATTGAAGTGCGATGTTGGCCCAGTACATGTTCATTTTTTCTTTTTTTGTGGTACTGGGGATTGAACCCCATAACAGTCTACCACTGAGCTATATCCCCAGCCACCACCTTACCCCCTTTTTTTTGAGACAGGGTCTCATTACATTGCTGAATCTGGCCTTGTACTTGGAATCCTCCTGCCTAAACCTTCCAAGTCTCTGAGATCACAGGTGTGTGCCACCGTGCCTAGCTCCCAGCCCTTTTAAATTTTTATTTTGAGACAGAGTCTCACTAAGCTGCCCAGTTTGGCCTCGAACTTGCAATCTTCCTGTCTAGCCTCCCTCCCTCTCCAGTAGCTGGGACTAAAGGCATGCAGTACCACGCCCAGCATGAACAGTCTCTTTTATTTTTAAATCAGCAGCAACACCTTTCCTGTTGAGGTAGACTATTAATCTGAATAACTTAAAATATAGAGTTGTGTGGAATATGAAGCATTTAATTGAAACTTTTGATTTGTGATTATTGTATTTATCTCTTAAAATCTACATGAGGTGATAGTAGAGATTTAAATTCACAAAACTAACACATACAATGTGTCCAACTCCCCCCACAAGTTACTGTACTTGTATGTGACAAATTCACCTTTAGACCGGAAATTCTGGCATAGGATCTCAAAGGACATGAAAGAGAACACAAAAAAAATGTGTGTGCATTCATGGGTGTGCACGTGCCTGTGATGGAATCTGCTCCCTTTTCAAGCTGTAAGGCCTGCAGAGGAGAGGGGCCAGCCTTCTCTCGACCACATCCCACAGAGCAGCCGCTGATCTCAGGGAGGCATTGGGGCGACAGACCCCAGTTGACACAGACATTTGGCCTGCCGCCCACTCCCTGTTTTAATTTGCCTGCATTTTTATACACGTGTGTGCTATAGTTGAGCACATGGCTGCACACACTGTGAGCACCCATTAAGTATTACTGGATGCCTGGTTGATAAGGAGAAGCCAGAAATGGAGAGACATCTCATGTCAGAGGCAGCTCTGCCCCCACCCTCCACACCCTGTGCTCTTCTGCGTAACCCAGCCAACTTAGTTGAGCATCAGTTAGGTGCCAGGCTTTGAGCCAGGTGCAGGAGATGCAGAAAAGAAACAGTAAACCACAGTCTTACCCTGATAGGAAACGTGACCCAACCTATCGTGGTGATGCATAGAACAGGGAAAGGACAAAATCAATTCCATCCTTGAAGGTCAGGGAAGGTGGCATGGTTAGTTGGATTTTGAATGGTTGGCAGGTGTTTCCAAGGTGGGAAAGAGCCTTTTAGGCAGAAGGAACTCATGAGTGAAGGCACACGTTGCTGGTGGGAAAGGTACAATGAAGAGCTGAAGGGCTCAGATGTAAAGAACCCTGTAAGTATGCTGCACCAGGGAGATTGGGCCTTATCTTTCAGACAAGTAGCTGGGGAAGGGCTGCAGGCATGTAAGAGAGTGAATGGTACCTCAGGAAATGGGAACTGCTTCTGACATTCAGCTGCAACAGCTGTTGGCAGAACCGGCTTCAAAAACATGTAGCTCAATGCTGTTGCTCAGCAAAAGCCACTCTGTTCCCAGTGGTTTCACACCTAGCAGGTCCCTGGAGACAAATCCCAGCTGCAGCTGGGGGCCTTGGAATCAGAGCTTTCTGCTTCAAGTCCTTGAAGCTAGTCTTCCCCATTGGGACTGTGCATTGAAAATAATTAGTGATTAATTAGTGTGTGCTGTTGATGTTGGATTTTTTTTTTTAATTTTTTTTTAGTTGTAGATGGACGCAATATCTTTATTTTATTTATTTATTTGTATGTGGTGCTGAGGATCGAACCCAGTGACTCACGCATGCAAGGCAAGCGCTCTACCCACTGAGCCACCACCCCAGCCCTGATGTTGGATTTTAAGAGGTCTACTTGTCAAAAAGAAATGCTTAAAAGTGAAAATATCTAAACATCTAGCCAAAGTGCCAGGAATACTGATAAATCTCTGATAAACATGTGTTTTTCCTTATTAACCAAATTCTCAGTTATCCGTGTCTAGAATAACTAAGACAGTTCATCCAGTGACCCAAACACCAGAAGCTGGGCTTCTTTCTCTTTCCAGTGGTTATTACTCAAGTCACAGTCCACTGCTGGTTAAGAGATACTGGATCTCAGGCACCTTAGATTCTTTGTGGTTGTCCTGTTTTAAAGCACAGATTCTTTAATAACCTTACAAGAAGATGCTTCTTTCTTTTCTATTCCATGCTATGATTTCAAATTTCTAGATTTGTCACGGTTAAACTGAACAGACGTCCAGTATACGTGTGTGTTGCGGGGGCGGGGGGGAGGGTTGAGGGATTAGGGCCATTGTGTCCAGTGACAACCCCACCAGTGAAAACTGGGCCTGGGTCTCATGGGAAAGGACTCTGACTGGAGAGATATTGAATAATAACAAGTATGAGAAAGAGGAGGTGCTGGGGACTGAAGTGGAGCAAATTGTATTCCATGCATGTATGATTAGGTCAAAATGAACTCCACTATTATATATCACTATAATGCACTAATAAAAATATTTTTAAAAGAATAATAAGTCTGAATAATTCAAACAAAATGAGAAAAGAAAAAGAGAGTGTAGTATCTGATAATAAAGCAATGTTGTTACCAAGCGGGTATCACACACGTGTCCAAACTGTCCGTGCATGGTTGTATTTAGTGACTTAGTTCATTTGACCCTCACAGCAATCTATGAGAGAGGCACTATCATTAGCCCCATTTTACAGATGAAAAAACTAAGAACTAAGAAGGTGTCCAAAATCACACTGCTGAAAAATACTAGAA
>CM053410.1:76792011-76852571 GCA_028644305.1 Xerus rutilus
GCAACTTTAGTTAAAGAATGAACCGAAAGAAAGTCAGAGGGAGAGAAGTGTGCTAACACACATGCCTAACATTCGTGAGCGTGAGGATACGGGGCCATACTCCTTATGGGTTTTGTTTGGGTTTTCATAGTTCCTGGGGTCTCCTTTTGACTTTTGTGATGGGGGTGACAATACTGCACTTGTTTCTTAAACTAAGGATATAGCACCAGGTTGAGGAAGGCACTGCAGAGTTCTAGGAGTAAAATTCACCCAGGTCACGTACAATCATAACAAAATAATCTGCATAATTAATGAGCTATGACAAAAGTCAGTTCTATTAAAATGCAGTCATATGTCATTCAACAGGGACACATTCTAAGAAATATTCCTTAGGCAATTTCATGGTTGTGCAAACACCATAGAGTATCCTTAAATGAACCCAGACAGTTACGACGTCAGTAGGCTACATGATTTTACAGGACCACCATTGTGGATGTGGTCTGTTGTCAACTAGATGTTATGTGGTGTGTGACTGTTTCCTCCACTTAATGTAGAAATCTTACTTTTAAAAATAATATCTTGTTATCAAAGACTTTAAGATGCTCATGAATGTCTCTCAGAGGTCAATGGTGGGAAGTCTGGAGACTGGTGCGCCCACGCCTCTGTTATTTCTTCCTGGACTCTTGTAATGGGCTTCTAATTGGTCTCACTGGCTCCACCCTTATTTCCCATCCAACAGCCAAATAATTTTTTACAAATGTAAAATTGGATCATTCTCCTGTTTAAACTCCTCTAAAGGCTCCCAAGCTCTGTTCCAGTGCTCTGGAGGCCTTCCTGTCTGCTCCTGCTGGTCTAACTTTGGCACCCACAGTTCTCACAGGGCCACAGCCACATGGCCTGGCTCTCCTGCCTGAGAGACAATGTACAGTTTCTCCCAGGCTCTGCCACTCTTCCATTCTGACTGAGAGGTGGGTCGGTGAAGCCAACCCACACCACCCCATCTTCCCTGCTCCCAGTTTTATTTTCTTCATTGCTGGTATTGTCACCATCCAAGTTACCTTATACTCATAGTTTTATTTAAATGTCACCATCCTACAGGTATTGTTCTATAACTTGAATTTTTTTTTTTGTGGTGTGTGTGTGTGTGTGTGTGTGTGTGTGCTGGAGATAGAGCCCAAGGCCTCATGTATGCTAGGCAAGTTCTCTACCACTGAGATATATTCAGCCCACTCCCCTTTGTTTTTTTGGGCGGGGGTTTTGGTACCGGGGATTGAACTCAGGGGCACTCGACCACTGAGCCACATCCCCAGCCCTATTTTGTGTTTTATGTAGAGACAGGGTCTCACTGAGTTACTTAGCGCCTTGACGTTGCTGAGGCTGGTTTTGAACTCGTGATTCTCCTGTTTCAGCCTCCTAAAGTGCTGGGATTACAAGCATGCACCACTGCGCCCGGCTCCCACTCCCTTTTTTGATTTTTATTTTGAGACAAGATCTTGCTAAGTTGCTCAGGCTGGCCTCAAACTTATGATCCTCCTGCCTTGGCCTCCTGAGTAACTGGAGTTACAGGGGTGTACCACCATACTAGTTGTGACTTGATTTTTTCCCCCATCTAACAGTATGTCTTGGAGATCTTCCCATGCTAGACCAGTTAGGTCTATCCCATTCTTTTTAATGGCCACATAGTATTTCTTCAGTGGTATGGGCCATCATTTTGTTTAACTGCTTCCTTATTTAGTTCTGATTTTTTACTATTACAAAGAATGCTGACGTGAAACATCCTCTTGAATCCATCTCTGTGCACATGCTCAAGTATTTTCTGAAGTATGGATTCCTGGAACTGGAGTTGCCAGGTCAAAGGTTGTGCCCGTTTGTCATTTTGATGGATGCTGGCTGCCATATTGCTCTCCTAAAAGCCTTTCTCCATTTATCCTCCCACTAACCATATGCTAGCGTGTACGCTCCCCTGCATCCTCACTAATGAATATCACCTCTAAAAGAGTTTTCACTTAATTGACACGACAATGGTGTCTTATTTCATGCCATAATCCTAAGGGTGAGCTTAGTACTGTTTTGTGCTGAGTGTCCCGGAGTCTTGCCTCTGGGTGGGCAGGGAGGGAAGCAGCAAAACTCTCTGAGAGGTCCAACAGTTTTATAATAAAAATGAAACCGTTCAGAGCAACCTCATTTGTCGCAAGCAGAAACCTCCTCTGTCCCACCGCCAGCAGAGTTCAATCAATAACCTGGCGAGCAGCGGGCCAGCCCGATGTTTCCTGCACACAGCTCTCTCCCATCCATCATCTGAACACACCCGCAACTCTTAACATGAGCCAATCTGCCCAAGAGCCGCACAGCGCCAAGCCCAACGGTGACTTCTCTGGTATTACTCCAACCCTTTGTTTGGTTTCCCTTAAAGAGGAGCGAGGATCAGGGTCTGGTAATAGTCAGGCCTTCTGTCTCTGCAGATGGCTTTCCAGGCCCAGAGGGGAACATCTGCTCTCTCTAAGCGAGGACAGGACAACAGAAGCAATGAGCACCAAGAAAAACATCTCCTGGGGGCCACGGACTCGTTTTGCTAGCCTGTGAAAGTACAACGCTTAGACATAATGTTCTTATATTGGCAAGCTGCATATTTTTTTAAGGGTTTTTGAGTTTTCCTGGCCTTCCTCTGCCTTCTTCTCCAGAGGAGTTGTTGGACTTCCACAGGAAATAAAAATATGGCCAACATTTTCTGAGTGCTGATCTTTTGTTAAATTCTTTGCATATAATGACGCCATGAGCCGGATAATATCACTCCAGGGTAGAAGTGAGTGGGCAGCCTTGTCAAGGGATGGGGAGGGCGTCCAACTGACTATATTAGCTTCCGATTGCTGATGTAATAAATTATCAAAAATGTATTGGGGACTGGGACTGTAGGTCAGTGGTAGAGCACCTACATAGCATGTGTGAGGCACTGGGTTCGATTCTCAGCACCACATATAAATAAATAAAATAAAGGTCTATCAACAACTAAAAAAACTTTTTAAAAAACGTATTGGCTTAAAACAACACAGATTTATGATCTTATAACTTTGAAAGTCTTAAAATCAAGGTGTGAAATAGATAATAAAAATTTTAAATGGTAACCAAAAAAAATGCAAAGTGTATTCTCTCCAGAAGATCTTGGGAAAAATCCATCCCTTCATCTTTTACAGTCTCAGAGGCCATCTGCATGCCTTTTATCATGCCCCTTCTTCCTGCTTCTAAGTCAGCAGAGTAGCAGCTTTAGATCTCTCTCTCTCTGTCTCTCTCTCTTTCTTTCTCTCTCCTTCTGCTGTCACATCTCCTTCTCTGATTCTGACCCTCCTATACCCACCCGCTTTATAATGATGTTAGGCTCATCCAGATAAAACACAGCATAATTTCCTCATCTCAAGATCTTTAAATCACATGTGCAAAGTCCCTTTTGCCATGTAAAGGTAACATTCACAGGTTCCAGGTGAATAGCCTTGGACAGCTGTTATTTGGCCACACAACCGCGGTCAGGGACTAAAGTCTCTGGGGACCTGAGGCTTTTTGTGCTAAAACCAAGAAAGTCTCCAGCAAACTTGGATACTTGGTTATCCTAGAAAGGAGCTCCTGTTTGTGGAAAAAATATATCTTCTTGGGAAAGTAGGAAGAGAAGCTGAATACCAATAACAAAGCTATAAAAGATCCAGTGTTTTCCCAATAGCATTTTTTAGGGCAAAAGCGATGTTTCTCTGTGTAATCCTGGGGGTCAAACCTCGGGCCTCACATATGATGGACAAGGCTCTACCATGGAGCCACATTCCCAGCCCCTTTCATTTTATTCTGAGCAGGGTCTCACTAAGTTGCCCAGGCTAGCCTCAAATTTGCAATCTTCCCGCCTCAGCCTCAGAAAGGTTAATAAGGTGTGGAACAATAGATTTGTGGTTAAAAATAGAGCCCGATTCCATGCAGGTGACAGAGCCAGCACCCTGACCTGAAGCCCTGGTGGGCTGCTTGCATATGTGTCCTCTTCCCGCCTCTAGTCCTTCCCCCTCACCTTCCATCCTATCCTGTGCCCCAGTCCACCCACCCACCCAGTTAAATTTAGAATTACAGTCTGTGGGTTTCTAAAATAATTCTCTCCTATGTTTTTGAGTCTCACTGAAGGCAGAACTTCATTTTGTGTCATATTTTTGTGTATATATTTAGTTTGTGACACATTTTTGCACATATATTTAGCTTTCCACTTCTGAAGAAATATATATATTAATCTTTTTCAACAATGGGTGAACTCCAAGAAGCAAGAAGCTTGGTTTTAGGAACCTGGGTGGGGGATGGGAACCGGGGTGGGTTTTGCAGTGGAAAGGATTTAATGGGGCCAAACTTCTGGTGTGGCTCTGAAGGGCTGGTTCACTAGGCAGGGCCTGTCAGAAGTGACGGGTGTGGAAGTAAGGTTATAAATCATTCCTCAGCCCTGAAGACAAAGGGACTCGAATCCTCTCACGCTAGAGGTAGTGGAACAAATGGGATCAACAGTCATGAGGGAGCGGTGTGCCCTCCATGTTCCTTCCCGGCAGCCAGCACAGGACTAGGAACAGTGGCTGCAAAAACCGGAGAAATGGCTGGAGATGGGGAACTAGAGGAAGGTCAGGATTTGAGGGTTCTGGGAAGCATTTGTGCTTTCTCTGGTGAGTTCAGACAGCCTGAGATGCATGCAGTGGGGCCAGGGGAGCTGGAGGGAGGCAGAGATGTTCAGAGAACTGGATTCTGGGTCTCCAGTGCACCTTCTTGGCAGGCTGCTCTGTGCCCGAGGGTCTGCTTAGATGCTGCAGGCTGGTCTCCACGTGCGTCCCAACCCCACCTGCCTCTTCTGCTGGTTCTCCACTGGCTATAGAGACAGGGCAGAAGAACATACCAGATCTGGACACCTCACCATCCCCTTCAAAAATTTAACTTTCATCACTTGTCTTCCTGATTCAGAGAAACAGGACCCAAAAAAGGTCTCTCACACTCAAGAAAAAACTGTGACCTTGTAACCTCAAAGGACATGGTTATGTCATTGCTTCTTCTATAGTCACGGGTAATGGGTTCAAGGAGAGAGAGGGCCCAATTGGGCTCTATTTTTAACCACAAATCTATTTTTCCACACCTTATTAACCTTTTTGAGGCTGAGGCAGGAAGATAGCAAGTTCGAGGCCAGCGTGGGCAACTTAGTGAGACCCTGCTCAGAATAAAATGAAAGGGGCTGGGAATGTGGCTCCATGGTAGAGCCTTGTCTATCATATGTGAGGCCCTGAGTTCAAAAGTAATGTCCTGTCCTCCAGGTCCTCTGAGGTCTGATGACAAGCATCTGCAGATGGCCAGCCACGCAAGAAGGAGCAGAGCTAATGGCTTCCTAAGGGAGGCAAATCCACAACTGGCCTGTGCTTACTGGGGACCTCAGCCCACCCAGCTAATCCTGTCCAGGGGATGCCATGGAGGTGCCCATGGTCCCACCTATGGGTCAATACCTACCCTTTCATACTTATTTTAGACTCAAGTATAATTTTCACTTAATGACATGGTTAGTACACCTTCCTCTTCCAGCTGTTGGTTGTCAATTCCCAGCTTACAAACATGTTTGAGGGAGGTTTCCTAGGCCACCCCATTCCACGAGGATAACTCCCTCCCAGAGTCCTATCTCACTGAATATCCCGGCTATTCATTTTTGGCATCTATTATCTATGTTGTGTCCACTCATCACACATCTAAACTCCTTGGAGACGAGGATTGTGTCCTGTTTTCCTGAGTCCCTCACAGCAACTGGCACAGAGCCTTAAGCATAATAAACACTCATTGCATATTGTTAGGGGATGTTCAAGGTTCAGCCTGGTGGCTGCAGAGAGGGCTAGGGCTCCTTTACATTTTTTTCCTTTTAGTCCTTGAGCAGAGATAACTCTCCTAGACAGACTCAGCTTGATTGCTTCCTTTATTATCCAGTGTTTGATCTCTCTACAATTTAGAATGTTTACAAATCAACACAGCCTTTGTGAAATTCACAAACAAGGAAAATACAGACAGCTCCAGCTGTGAAGACAGCTGAGAAGGGGTCATTTCTAATTGCAACTGAAGAGGAAAAATTGAATTAGTATTGATGCCCTGACCACAGCGTTTCCTCCATGAACTCCCTGGAAGGGGAGAGGAGATTACACACCTCAGCCAGGAGCCAAGGTATGTCTGTGTCATGAATATGTATTAACAGAAAAATCCTCTGTGTCATGTCAGTGTGAGTGGGTCAGTTCAGCACTGGCTACCAGGATGGGAGATTTACCTGGGTCCCAGTAGCCTGGAATAAGCCGTAGGAAACAGTGGACCCTCAGGGTCCTGAGGGCAGGACACAGAAATGATGCTGCTGGGGGCTGGGGCTGTAGCTCAGTGGCAGAGTGCTTGCGTCGCATACGTGAGGCGTGAGGCACTGGGTTCGATCCTCAGCACCACATAAAAAAATTAATTAATTAATTAATTAAAGATATTTGTGTCCATCTACAATTTAAAAAAATATTAAAAAAAAAAAAAAAAAGAATGCTGCTGCTGGCTGTGGGCTCCTCTGCCATGAGAATAGAAGCATGGACCCAATAAATGAAGAGCAGGTCAGATCCGAGTGTAAAATGCTGGAGCCATTTGGCTTCTTCCCTGGGACAGAAAGGGTGGACAAAAATAGACTACATTTTGGAGGCCTGGCATGAAATTAAATTCCAGGGCCCAAACTACAGCTCTGCCAATGAGCTGGCTTCCTGCTAATGTCCAGAAAAGCCTTTGTCATGCAAGGTGGAGGTGGTGGCCCAGTGGGGGAGGAAGGAGAGCTTATTTTTATTCCCCCTTAACATTGCAGGGGGCTGCTCCACCTATCTTCAGTCTTCACTATTCAAAACCGAGTCTTGTAGACCAGCTGCATTGGCCTCATTTGGGAGCATGTTAGAAATGCTGATTCTCAGGCCAGGGTGAATGGGGTGAGGAGAGGGGGACACCCCTCTAGTGCAAAATTTAAAAGAGCACCCAAACGCTCAATAATTGAGATAAACACTATTTTAAAATATCAAAAGTAATTCCAAAAAATTTGTCATGAACAAAATACCAACATTTTCACTGAGGGCAGGCTCTGACCCTGCACTGGAATTATCTCACCCTGCTCCCCTCACCCTAGTCTCAGCTTTGATCTCAGGCTCCACCCCAGACCTACAGAATAGGAATCTACTTTCTAACAAGATCCCCAGAGGATTCACATGCACATCAAAGTGTGAGAAGCATAGCTTTAGAGGACACCCTGCCATGCCTAACAATCCCAAAGCTTATAATCAGCAAAAATGGAAAGGGAGGGGCAGAGAGAAAGTTCCAGAAGCACCCAACTGGAACCAGCTTGCTTGCCATTGGCCTGGATTTGCACATCATCACCTTAAAATTGCAGTGTTTTTTTAGGTTAGCATGAATTATTATTATTATTATTTGTTTTGAAATAATTATCAATTCATCGAAAGTTGCAAGGGTAATACAGAGAGATTCCAGGTACCCTTCAGCCAGTTTCCAACAGTGGTTACTATCTGAGTCTATTTGGGCTGCTATAACAAAATACCTTACATAGATGGGGTAACTTGTAAAAAACATGAATTCATTGCTCACTGTCCCGAGGCTGGAAAGTCTAAAATCAAGGTGCTAGGAGGTTCCATGTCTTCTGAGAGTGTGCTCCTCACAGACCTGCTCTGTGTCCTTACGTGATGGGCGGACAACAGAGGGGCACATGAGCTCCCTTGGAGCTCTTGCATACACTTAAAATCTTGCTGGGATGTTGATACGAAAGGCATGAAATTTATGTCATTCTGGGAAGAATTAACATCTTTACTGTACTGAGTCTTCTAATCCATGAAAGCTATTTACTTACATCTTCTTTGATTTCTTTCATCGGCATTTTGTAATTTTTAGCATACAAGCCCTGTATCTGTTGTTTTAAATTTATACCTAAGTATTTCTTTTTTTTTTTGAGTGACAAGTTGCCTTGTATTTTTATTTCAGTTTCCAAGTGTTTGTTGCTAGCATACAGAAATAGAATTCATTTTCTTATGTGGATCCTTCCTTCCTTCCTTCCTTCCTTCCTTCCTTCCTTCCTTCCTTCCTTCCTTCCTTCCTTCCTTCCTTCCTTCCTTTTTTAACTATCTTTGCCTGGTTTGGGTATCAGGATAATACTAGCTTCACAAAATGAATTGGAAAGTGCTCCTTCCTTTTCTGTTGTAGAGTTGGTAATTCGTTAAATGTTTGATGGGAACCTCTAGTAAAACCATCTGGGCACTGTGCACATTTATATTCATGATTCAAGTTGATCCTCATAATAGCCTTGCAAAGAAAGCATTTTAAAAATATAGAACTTAAGGCTCAGGGAAATTAAGTGCCTTGCCCAAGACTTAAAGGTCTTCTTATGCCAAGCTCAGTGTCATTTCCAGTATACCACAGTTCTAGGCAGACTTTTCAGGCATTTGGAATCTCTCTGAGAAACAAGGAAAGAGAATCATCGTACGTGTTCCCAGTCACTTTTTTGTTTAGCTGGGTGCCAGTTCTTTCTTGCCTGACATTCCATTCAAGGTAGAGAACAACAAGACAACCAGCCAACTACAGAGTTTAAACCTAGGACTATCAGTACGATCTTATAAAGGCACAGTCTAAAAAGTGGATGTTCTCGTGGTGTGGCTGTGATGTGTCCAGCTGTAAAGCCCAGTGGCAAAACAAGACAAAATATATCTGGACAGAGGAGTAAATACTGCTTTCTGTGGTCCCTAAGCATTTTCTGGGAAATTTCGTCTGCCCTCATCACCCACATCAAAATTTCCATCTTGGGCCGGGTGCGGTGGTGCACACCTGTAATCCCAGCACTTAGGGAGGCTGAGACAGGAGAATCGCGAGTTCAAAGCCAGCCTCAGCAACGAGGTGCTAAGCAACTCAGTGAGACCCTGTCTCTACATAAAACTCAAAACAGGGCTGGAGATGTGGCTCAATGGTTGAGTACCCCTGAGTTCAATCCCTCGTACAAAAAAAAAAAAATTCCACCTTGGAATGATTGTCTCTTTGTCTCTCTCTCTCTGTGTGCACATAAACACGTGTGTGTGTGTGTGTGTGTGTGTGTACAGTGCTGGGGATTAAACCCTGGTTTGCTAGGCAAGTGCTCTGCCACAGAGCTACACTCCCGATGCTTTTTTTTATTTTTGAAATGGGATATCAAAAATCTTGCTGGGAGATTGCCCAGGCCGGCCTCCATCTTGAGATCCTCCTGGCTCAGCCTCCCAAATCACTGCAATCACCAGCATGTGCCACAATGCTCTGCATTTTTATCTCTTTTAAAATAAGTCTTTGACACCCTAGGCATTTCACCACTGTCACTATGCCTTCCGTAAATTTTTCTTCCAACTCGGAGCATGTCACATCCCGTTTGATAGCCTTCAATGATTCCCTGTTGTCCTCAGAGGTCAACTCTATGGTTGGTATCTCAAACTTTCCAGAACAGTAGAATCACCTGGAAAAACTACTTAAAAATGCAGAATGTCAAGTCCCAACCTCAGATGCTGATTCAGTAACTCTGGACTTAGGACCTCGAATCTGTATTTCAGTGTCCAACTCTCAGCTGGTTCCCATGCAAAGAGTGCACAAAACACATATTGATGGAATTGTCATTCCTGGGGTAAAGTTCATACCCCTTGACCTGTGTTCAGGGTCCACAGCAGTTTGAATCCAACTGCCTTAGCCCACATCCCCTTCCCTTCCCCTCACTCCCTGCCCCCACTCCTGCAAGGCCAGCCACAGCCCAATTATAGTGCTGAGACTAAACCTGTTGGGGAGGCCTGCTTTGCACTGTACAATTTCTGCCATCAGCTGGAACTTCTCACTCTGCTTAGAAGGCTCACCTTCACTTTGTCTACTGAAGCCCTATCTTTCTTCAAGGCCAAATTAAAAGTATACTTTTCCCAAGAAGTCATTCTCAGCTCCCCAGGGGAAAATGAATGTCTCCTATTCCTTTTCTCCTTCCTCTTGGCATCTCAACTAGGGCACACAGTAGTTCAAACTATAGCTTTGCCACCCGCTAATGGGTCATGACCAGCTTTTGATTTAAATTTATGATTACTAGACTAGAACACGCTAGAGAACAACAAACATGTAGTACTATAATGAGGGTCTTGTAATATGTTCCAGTTAAATATACATATGTATATTTTGTGTCGTGATTTAAATGCTTCTCAGACCATAGGTCGTCGTAAAACAAGAACATTGAAAGCCACTGCTGCACACTCATCCCAATTCAAATCTCATTAGACCATCAGTATGACTTTCTGTTTCCCCATTATGTGAACCTTTGAAGAATTATACATAAAATCATCTTTACCCTCACATCCCTCTAGCATCTGTCAGTGGGTTTTATGCTCAATAAACATTTACTAAATTGAATTGAACTGCATGATCACAGTTACTCTTCTGGGTTTAACTCTTCAGGGTTACAGGGTTGGGGTTATTCCTTTCAGAAACTGCCTCTTTTCAAGGCAGTGAGCGTTGGGGCACTGCCAGGAGAAGGGGCTCTTTGTCTTGGCCAGGAAAAAAGACAGCTGCTAAGGCAATTCATTGGTACAGTGGATTTCCCTGGAAATTCTGGAGTGTGGTCTGAGGAATGGAGTGGGCAGCTCTCTGGACCAAGATGACTCAGCCGGACGACATCCTAGAGAAGCAAGAATAGGGACAGCCAGCTTCATAAGCCTTCTGGGTGTGGACATTTACTGAGCATCCACTGCTCAATAAATAAATTACTCTGTGGAGTGCTTAAGAGCCAAAGGAGTCTTTAACAAATTGGGTGACAAACTGGACCATGCTTGGACTACAGTTGTGTTTTTTTACACCCTCGCAGTGGTTCAAAAGGCACCGTCAATGTTTGACCTACTCACAGCTAAATGCAAATCATTCATGCTCAGCTTGCTTCTCATCCTGTGTTAACTGCACATCTCCCTGAGCCCAAGTTAGGGACCTCTCACCTACAGCAAAGAAGAGCCCTATCTTTGAGGAATTCGAGAAGTTGCGACAAAATCTTTCAGAGACAATTTCCAGGCCCCTTGGACTGAGTGCATAGGAAGTAGTAGGGCAGAAAGTCCAGAAGAGGGGGACATGGGACAGAGAAGCCAAGCTGGAGTGGAGTTGAGCAGGCTTCTAATGAAGTGCTTGGGTGAGGGAAGAGTAAGGGGAGGGCACTTTTTGGAGGGAAGGGCGAGTAAGGAAGGCCTGGCTGATTGCAAAAGAGGGCCAGTGACAGCCAAGGGCCAGATGTACATGATCATGAGGAAGACTGAGATATAAAGAGCCAAGAAGGGAAGATGGGCTGTGGAATTCATTCAAATATCAGAAAAGTTTTATTACAAGGCCTTGTACTTGGTCTCAGCCTAATTTAGCTCCATATTATTTCACTTGTTTCCAAATAATATTGCTCATTTAAAAAGCAAATGTGACACAATTATTAGAATAGCTAAAATCCATAAACCCAACAATATGAAATGTTGGTGAGGATATGGAGCAACAGGAACTCTCTCATTCTCTGCTGGTGGGAATGCAAAATGGTATAGCCACTTTAGTTTGCCATTTTCTTACAGAACTAAACATACCCTTAATCATATGATTCAGGATCACATCCTAGATGTTTACTGAACTGAATTGAATACTTATGTCTACATGAATACCTGCACATGAATGTTATACCAGCTTCATTTATAATCACTCCAAAATGGAAGACACGAAGATGTCTTTTGGCAAATTGATGGGTAAACAAACTGAGGTGTATCTACACAATGAAACATTATTTAGTGATAAAAAGAAATGATCGGCCTGGCACAGTGGCACACCCCTGTAATCCCAGCACTTTGGTAGGCTAAGACAGGAGAATTGCAAGTTGAAAGCCAGCCTCAGCAAAGGTGAGGCACTAAGCAACTCAGTGAGACCCTGTCTCTATATAAAACACAAAATAGGGCTGAGGATGTGGCTCAGTGGTCGAGTGCCCCTGAGTTCAATCCCTGGTACCAAAAAAAAAAAGAAAGAAAGAAAGAAAGAAATGATCTATTAAGCCCTACAAAAATATGGAAGAACTTTAAATGCATACTGCTTATGAAAATAAAAAAAGCCAGTCTAAAGAGGCTATGTCTGATTTCAACTATATAACATTTTGGAAAAGGAAAATCTCTAGAAAGGTTTTTTAAAAAAATCTGTGGTTTCCACAGGTTGAGGTGAGAAGAAGGGATGAATAGACAGAGCACAACAGATTTAGGGCAGTGATACTCTGTATGATATGATGGTGGGTACATACATAGCTCTGTAGCACAGAGCGAATCAGTGTGAACCATGAACAATAGTTAACAGTATGTTAGTATTGATTTATCAGGTGTAGAAATGCTCTATCCTAGTACAAAATGATCAATATAAAGAGGGACACTGTTAGATGAGAGTTTAAAGGAGGGCTGAGTATATGGAAGTCTATGTACAATCTGCTCGATTATTTTGAAAATCTAAAACTGTGCTCAAAATAGTATCATTTTTTTTTTAATCAAGGAGATTTCACATTGAAAGAGTAAAAAGAAGCAAATGTGGTGAGCATTATTTTTAAGTGTTAAGAGAGCCAGTAAGGCAATCCTGGAAAATGCTTGTAAAAGGCCCAGCCGCCTGGCTGGCCAGGCCCTTCCACTTCCACATTGCCTCACTATAAGATCCACGTCCTTTCTCCAGGGATGCAAGCTTAGGCCCTGTTGGGATTTGTACCAGAAGCCCCCTTAGAAGCAAAATATGGCTGGACTTTCAGCTCCTTCCTAGTTTGCTGAGCTTTGTCATGAAAATACAATTGAGCGTGTCTGATAAATTTGGATAAGCAATACCACTTTCCTTCCAAAGAAAAAAAAACTCTTCTCTGGCCGAACTTTTTTCTCCACCAAGGGAAATGAAGGTGAGCTTGCAATTCTCCATAATTATGTATAAGCCCTTTAAATTTGTTTTGGTGGTTTTTCTCTTCTGAGTAACTAGATGAAGCAATCAGCACATCTTTCATATCATAAGGAGGCTTTTTTTCCTTTCTTTTAAAACTGCTTCTCATCTGAATTTTTGCAAGTGACAATAGAGGTAAATTCCAATGGTCGCTCTAATGGCTCTTAATGAAGTGTTTGTCTTAAAGCCCTCACTGGGCTCCTCGGACAGAGAACCTTTAAGACTGGATTAATCCTCTTGAGTTCTAAATCCTTTCGCTTCAGGGCTTCCATAACCTTTTGAATTACCAGCGTTTGCTTTGAAAGTTGACACTTCCTATTTAAATGGCAAGAAATAAGCCTTAGAAGTAGAGAGCTGAACATATTGATTTCAATTATCACGTTTAATGCACACCTTTCCTCTTTGTCATGTGCGATTTTCTTCTCTTAATTAGAAAGAGCCAGAGATTATCTGCACAAGACTGGAAGGTTTATCGTGATTGGTGGGATCGTCTCCCCGGTCCACGACTCCTATGGAAAACAGGTGGGTCCCTTCCTCTGCCCTCCGCTCCTTCACCCTCCCTCACCCACCTGATGCTCCTCTGGATAAAACTGGCCCATGGTCCTCGCTGCTAAGATTCTTGGAAATGCAAAATACTCCAATGCAAGAGTCCTGCTTCAGTCTGAGGACATCAGTCAGACCTGCGTGACTGGGTGTTGGGGCAGCGGCTGGGAGCAACTGCTGCCAGAGACAGGCAGCCTCGCACAGCGCCGTGCCCAGACAGAGCTCATTAAGAGGGGAGCAGGCATGCCCGCTTGTTGTCACTTGGCCTCAATGCCAAATTGGCACCTGGTTATGGGTTGAGCAGTCTTCGCTGGGATTTTAGGAGAAAATAGCCTGTGCCTCTAAAAATTTGATTTAAGATCCTTTTGCCTGCCCCTACCTTCCTGAGGCACTTTTCTGGTCATTCCCTTTTCTCCCACAGATCCATGTGATAGGCTCTGAGGGACGTCACCTGTGCTGCCAGGCTGTGCCATAAGACCAGGCATCATTTGCTAAGTTAGGTTTCCCCTCTGTGCAGGGCACACACCAGCTTCCTCATAAATGGAGGCTTATCTATCAGTCCTGTTGGGCTGGTACCCTCCCCACATCCATCTTTCTTTTTCCTTCCCCTCGGCCACTCCATGCCTGTCTGTATGGCAGATGGACAAGGAAAGGGGTCGGTCGCAGCTCTCATTCCCTCTTACCACCCCAAACTGGCTGCACTTCTGGAATGAGCGGGCTGCTTGGGCTGCCATTCCAGGGGTGCTGTGGGGAGCGAGGGACCTCCCAGTGACTGCTCTGTTGCTTCCCAGGGCCTCGTGTCCAGTCGGCACCGCCTCATCATGTGTCAGCTGGCCGTCCAGAACTCCGACTGGATCAGGTAGGCTTGGCCTGAAAATGCCAGATGCAGGCCCAGAGCTCGCTGTGAGTGGGGCTAGGAAACAGGAAGAGCCCAGCAGTACTTTGGACCCCAGGAGGACAGGGTGGTGGAGGGAGAGCTGTCAGCCATGGACAGGTAATAGGTAGACCTCCAGAGGTGGCCCAGCTGAGTAACTTTATTTGTGCCCTCAGCGATCAAGCTTATGAAACTACAGAGGGAACTTTTTTTTTTTGGTACCAGGGATTGAACTCAGGGGCACTCGACCACTGAGCCACATCCCCAGCCCTATTTTGTGTTTTATTTAGAGACAGAGTCTCACTGAGTTGCTTAGCGCCTCGCCATTGCTGAGGCTGGCTTTGAACTCGGGATTCTCCTGTCTCAGCCTCCCAAAGTGCTGAGATTACAGGCATGCGCCACTGCCCAGTTTACAGAGGGAACTTTTAAGGGTTTCATCTGCTTTGGCACCTCTGGGTCCTGGTGTGATTCCTAGAGTTTCCATAAGCATCATTGGGTTTTGAGTGAGGCCAAACCAGAAAAATCTCCAATGCCTCCCACTTTCATTCCCTTAACTTCCTCTAACTCTCACTTCCTTCCAGGGAATGTTCCCTGGCCTTGGCAATGGCCCATTCCCACACACGCTTCCTCTGGGTCCCGCACTGAACTCCGGGACAGAGGTGTGGAACTTGTAAGCACTTCCCCTCACGGTGTTCAGACCAAGTCACACCCAGAAAGGGCCTTTCTGCTCATCGCTTTTCCCAGTCAGACGTGCCACTAAGATGGCAGCGTTCCCCTGACCCCATCTGCCGAGCTTGCCACATAATTAAAGCAAGCTTCCAATAATTATGCTAATTATTCTCTCCCAAGTTCCTACCATTATAATTTGCATGAGATGATGATGTTTTTAAAAAATCACAGCACACCATTTGTGCTATAATTTCCCCTATGGAAAAATAAGCAGCACCTCAAGGTTTTCATGAAAGGAGGAAAGGGATGGGGAGCTGAGCTCAGAATGAGGGGGGCAGAGTCAGCCTAGGAGGGACAGTGGGTGGGCAGAAACGAGGGCGGCGAAGGGAAGCGGCTATAATGTGTAAACGGTGGTCCTTGCCACTGAAGTGCAGTGAATTGTGAGAAGCATGTGCCCTTTATCAACTTTCTCACCTGCCTCAAGACGCAGGTAGGTAGAGAGACAGCTGCTTTTTCTCAGATGGGACAGAGGCCAGGAAAAGTCAAGGGGCTCGAGCGACAGTCCATCCGTGGTCAAGTCAGGATTAGAAATGAGGCTTCTCCAGATCACCCAGAGAGATGGTCTAATAGGGAAAACATTAGGCAGGAGGCTGTTCCTGTTTGGATATGCTTAGAAGATTCTGGAATAATTTCCTTATTCATTCAGTAAATATTTACTGGGTCCTACCGGCTGCCTTATACTGTTCCAGGCACTGGTTAAATCAGAATTGAGATCACCAGGGAGTCTAAGAGTGAGCTCTAGAGATGGGAGCTGGCAGGCCCCTGACCCAAGGAGACTGTGTAGCCAGGTCAAGTGTCTGGTCATCTCTGGCACCTTGTGCACCCGGGACAGGGAGGGGGACCAGGGATCTGGGAGGAGCAGTCTCTAGGCAAAACCCTTTCATAGCTTTCAGTTAGTGAGATCTCTTCTCTGAAAACCTGAGGTGTTCTGTGCATGGTGAGGGGTGGACAGGGAATGCTCAACTGCTAAGAAAATGTTTGAGAAATATCCCAATTTAGCAGCTCATTAAGTTGGCAATTAAGCCCGAGAGCCACATGAATCTGCTTACTTCACAAGCTGGCGTGCAGGAGGGGTGCCTCTAGGCCCCCGCCCGCTGGTTTGACTGCCGTGCTTCATGCCCAGGCCCGCAAAGCACCCCAGCGCACAGGGAGGCAGACCCAGCTGATTCTCCAGGACCTGCTGCCCAGCAAGGGAAACCAGAGCCCCCACTTGATGGGTGCTTAATCTTTGTCCCAATCCTATAGGATCCAGAGGAGAATTCCCTTCTGAAAATAAGAATAAAAGCAAGACATTCCACTAAGTACTACACATATAAAATTTACTGAGTCCTTCTAGCAAAACCGTAAAATAATTGCCACTATTATTCCCATTTTACAGATGGGAAAGTGAGACACTGAGAGATGACCTAATTTTCTCAAAACTACCCAGTCGGAAAGGCTGAGGCTGGGGATTTAACCCAGGCCGACTGGCTCCAGCATCTTTTCTCACAAGCTTATACCAGACTCCTCTCATTTTACAAAAGAGGAAACTGAGGCTCAGTTTCACACCCAGGTTTCATCTGAGTAGAGACCTAAGCATTTGACATGACCGGTTCTGCTAAGCCCCTGCACTGTGGCGAGCCCCTGAGCTATGGCCTTTGGGAGGAAAGAGTGTGAAAATGGAAACCTCTCTCAATGATGTTAGGGTGGACCCGTGGGAGTGCTACCAGGACACCTGGCAGACGACGTGCAGTGTGTTGGAACACCATCGGGACCTCATGAAGGTGAGCGGGCCCCAGCCAAGGGATGGGTGGACTACCGGGGTATAGAAGAGGGGCTGTGCCCACGGAGGCCAGGCAGGGCAGGAAACAGGGACTTCAGCCTACTAGGCTGAAGAAGGCTTCCTCCTTCTTTGCCAGCTGTGAGAGGGGCCAGTCGGTGGGTAGCAGGAAGGGAAGTGGTGAATTAGCAAGGAACCCAGAGTAGCATCTGGGTGCTCCCTGCCTTCTACCTTCAGCCTCCCATTTGGATGTGAGATGATATTGTTGCTGCTGGGTGTGACTTGGGCATCTTAACAACTGGGAGCAAGTTCAAGGTGGGATTAAGGAGCCCACAGCTGCAGAACTACAGAAAGTGAGGAGAAGAGAAGGCTGGGCCAAGAAAGGCAGAAGAGAGGTGCTGGAGCTGGCTCGAGCCAGGTCCTCTGCTCCATTAGCTAGCACCCATCGGCCCCCTTATTCCGGGGAAGGCTGCAGCAGCGGGGCACGACAGCCCCGCTAGCCACTGTGCTCTCAATCCCGTCACTGCTCCCCACAAGAGCTTCAGGGCAGTTGGTGTCTGATCCCTGTTTTCTTACCTAGTAAAAGGAAGCTCATGTACCTAAGCACATACAGTGAGCGGCTACTGAGCACAGAAGCACGACAACTGCCATATTCCTGATTGGAGCCTGGGGCCTGCATCCGGGGCCTGTGTCTGGGCTGCAGACTCCAGAGCTGGCTGCCAGGTTAGAATGGGCTAGACACAGCCAGCAGCACCAACAGTGAGCACAGAAATCACCCGTCCCAGATCAATACCAGCCCGTCGATCCCGCGATGATAAGATGAAAGTGGCACCATCAGTAGCAAGAAACCTGACAGACCAAGATGGCAAACCATAAATTGGGCTCTCTGCCCTGACTCTGCTGTAGAGCCCCCCCCAGGCCCAAACCACCATCAGCAAGTTGTTCCAATCTAGAGAGAGCCTCCATCTCTGCCACTGCTCTTGGAGGGCCTATCGCCGTCTTCTCGGGGTGCACCCCCTGACCACCTCACTCTGCCAGCCACATTGCTGAGCTTCCTTTTACTAGACATGAAGCTTTCAGGCTCCAGACTATTCTGGGGAGCCAACAGCAAGAGAAGTAGGGAGGCCCACTGGCTGCTGCTCAATCTATTAATCCCCACCCCCACCCTGTGGAAATGAGTAGATTTGATCTCTTTTCTGTCCACTTTTGGAACCCTTTGCACACATCCTCTTTCCTGATCTCTCCTTGAAAGGTCTCTGACACAGAGTCACTCTGATGTGCTTCCTCTGTGCTGGTCTCAGCAATAGAAATAAAAGACACTCCATCTTACTGCATAAGGATGTGTCAGTCAGGATAAGCTAAGATCCGCCAAGGTGACAGGCATCCCTACAATCTCAGTGACTTCACACCAAGCTTACTTCTCACACTCCATGCCAATCTTAGGGGGTGGTCACCTGGAGGTCAGCGCTGCTTCTGGTCATAGCTGCCTCAGGATCCGTGATGGGAGGGAGGAATCAGGGGCCCTGCAGACATTCCTGAGCGCTGGTCATTATTGTGGCCATTAAGCCTGACTACTGTTTTGTTGTCGAAATGACTGGGCTTCCTGGACATGCCCTCCTTTACTCTTGCCCAGAGCATAAGCTTGGACCAGAGAAGCTCAGCCAGAAGCCCCAGCTGTTGCAGTGATGGGCAGAAGCTGCCTGACAATCTAGGTCACAGGTGGCCCCCTGCCTTGAAGCAGAAGCTCGAGGCTGCTTCCCAAGAACCCTGAGCCTCCCCAGTCCTGGTGTGAGGCCAGTGCTCCTGGCATGGAGAATAGATGTGCCAGAGAGACAGGCACTCAGGGCCGTGGCGAGAGGTCTCTGAGCCATGACAAAGGCGAGGGCTGGACATGCCGTCAGCCATTGTCTTCTCTGGGATAGAACAATTCAGTGGCCTTTGTCCAGCAAGAGGGAGAAATTCCTCAGCCACCAGACCAGTTATGAAATGAAAAACGTGCCACTTTCTTTTGTGGTGGTAAAATAATAACAAAAGGAGGCAGACTACCCCTCCTACTGCATCAGCACAGCCGGGCAGAGAAACCCACAAAGCAGACTGAGAAGATGAGTCCGCAGCCCCAGCTGGCTCCCAGGTGTGGCTGCATGCTGCTGTGACCTTTGCCTCTCAGGAATATTACAAAAGTGACAGGTTCCCCTGAAAGATATAAGCTGCTTTCCTAGGGGCCAGAAGGACTCGTGTGTTGTTCTGTTTGCAGGGTGGCTGTGGAAAAGGTGCTTAGAGGGACATCCCAGCCCTGGAACTTGGGGGTCCTTTAGCACTGCAGGACTCTGATCCAGAAAGGGTGGTGGGTGCCATCACTCCCCCGATGCTGCATTCAGGGGAGGGATCCTGAGTAAGCAGTGGCCCTTGTGAAGCTACGGGACTGAATACTGGTCCTTTGTTTCTGTTGCACCATAGCTGATCTCCCACTCACCCTGGGTGAGGGAGGGTTGCTTCTGCGTCAGCTGTGAAGCATGCTGTGTCACCAGCTCTACGTTTTCTGCGGCACGGGAGACAGCAGCAGGCCTGATGACCCAGGCTAATGAAGAACACACATAGAGTTTCCGCTTGGCTCTGGAATGTGTATTCACACTGGTGAACAGGCCAGAGAGGGCTCGGAACCCACCCACTCGCTTCCTGCGACACAAACGCATCCCTCTCTTGCCTGGCGCTGCTCTCTCGCTTGGCTGTGCTATTGACATCTCTGGCCTGAAGAGGCTGCAGGTGGCGATAGTACCTCGTGTTTGCATGACCTTTCCCAAGCTTATGGAGCCCTTTTGCAGACATGATCTCATCTGAGCCCCATAAAGCAGGCAGGGAGGGCCCATATTCAAGAGACGCCGGAGCTTACGCTGTTGGCTGATGCTCACAAAGTTCCCGCCATCTGTCAAGCACTCCATTGGCACAACGCATGTGCTCAGTAATCCTACCACAGTCAAAAAGGCAGGTACACTGTTAGACTTGAGTTGAGGCTCACGACAGATGAACTGTCCAAAGTCATACAGCTGGAAGGAGGCAGAACCCAAATGTGAACCCATGTTTGCATAGTGACACATCCCATGCTTCTCCCTCTGAGTATCCCTGTCACCTGACAGCCCAGTGACCACATGGTTCAGTTGGATCTAGAACTGATGCCCAGGGCTCTCCCTCAGCTCTGCTTACTGTGATGGACAAGATGATGACCATCTGGAGAAAACTGGGAAACGCTTTTCAAAGTCACTTAGCTAATGTCACAGACTCAGCTCTTCTCCTTCTCCCTAGAGGGTGACTGGTTGCATACTCTCCAATGTCAACACACCTTCTATGACACCTGTGATTGGACAGCCACAGCATGACACCCCCCAGCCCATTTACCAGAACAACAACAACGTGCCCGCCAAGCCCACTGCAGGTAGGGGAACGTTGGTACAGTTGGTTTCAATCTTCAGAATCACTCAGAGGGCTTGCTAAAGCACTCACGGCTGGGCCCGCCCCAGGATTTGATTCAGTAGGTCTGGGAGCCGGAGGAGGATTTGTATTTTTAATAAGGTTATGCTGATGGTACTGGCCCATGAACTGTACTTTCAGAACTGTTAATAGAGAGCATCACCATTATAGAGAGAGGGAGGGAGAGAGAGAGAGGAATATGATGGCATGCAATCTTCTTGTGCATTTAAATATAATTACATTAACTAGAAATTAAACATAGAAAAGGGAGCATTTTTCTCTGCCTCTGCCAGTTAGGTTGAGGGTCTTGCACAAAGTCACACAGTGAGGAAGTGGCAGGAACAGGATCCACACCCAAGCACTTTTAGTTACTTCATTAGAGAACAAAGGCCACCAGCACTTACCCAACACTGAGCACTGTGTGTCTGAACGGTGCTCAGAGCTTTGTATGTGTTCCCATTCACTGCAGTAATTCTGCAGCGTAGGTGCTGTGTTCCCATTTACAAACAGAAAATGGAGATTCACAGCACAAGTTGCTGATTGTTTAAGGTCGCACAACTCAAAGGTGGAAGGGCTAGAGTTCTATCAGGCTCCAAGGTCCATACTCCAATTATTCTTCCAGGCAATTCCAAGAGGTAGATGCTACTGCTTTTCCAGCCTAGGGATCATAAGCCATCATATTGTTGGTCTGTTTTAAACTGGGTAATTTGCAAAGAAGAGTCAGAATCTCAGTTTGCATACAGCTACATGTGGGAGTTCAGAAAAAATTTTCTGCACTGAAGCCCAGAGAGATCATTGAATATCAGATCTCTCTTGGCCAGATAAGATTTGAGTGTTACCTATTGTCCGGTGGGCGGAGCCTGTCCTAAGGATAGACTTAAGACAAATTCCAGGAGGTTTACAAACACAAGAAAAGCCAATAGCATAAGTACCCTTTAAATGTAGAATCTGTTCAACTTATGTAGACACACCTGCATTATACACATTTTTTTAAATGGAAGGAAATTATTACTACACCAATATGTTAGCAGTGATTATCTCTTGAGGTGGGATTAGAGGTGCTTTTTGTTTTCCTCTTCTAAATTCTCCAAATTTTCAAAAGTGTAATGACCACGACTAGAAAATAGATTCTAGTCTGTGGCTCACGATGCTTAGGCCTTGGACTGTGAACGAGAAGAAGGAACTTTTGTTGTGATTTTTCTGTTCTTTCTCTCCACCTCCTCCCGCCTTCTGCTCCCCAGTCCCACCCCTCCAGTGCACCCCTCCTGTTTACAGTGGGCTCCAAGTGTAAGTTGTGAGTGGTTCTCTCCCTCTGTCCCTGTCTGTCTTGCTCTCTCCCATAGCCAAGATCTTGGGAAAGGTGGGAGAAAGCCTCAGCCGGATCTGCTGCGTCCGCCCACCTGTGGAGCGTTTCACCTTCGTAGGTAAGGAGGCCATGATCTTCTTTTCCGGTCCTGTTTTCTTCTTCCTCCCTCCCTTCATTCATCAGCAAATACCCACAAGCTCCTATGCTATGATCTGAATGTCTATGTCCCTCTAAAGTGGATACATTGAAATTCTAACCCCCCAAGGTGACAGTTTTAGGAAACTGGGCCTTTGGGAGGCAATTAGATGGCAAATGGAGCCCTCCTGAGTGAGATTTCTGCCCTCACAAAAGAGGCTCCATTGTGAGGACATAATGAGAAGGTGCTGTTCAAGAACCTGGAAACAGGCCCTCCCCAGACACCAAATCTGCCAGCACCTTGACCTTAAACACCCCAGCCTGCAGAACTGTGAGGAAAACATTCTGTTGTTTGAAGCCACCCAGTCTATGGCATTTTGTCATCGCAGCCCCAACAAACCAAGACACCTTGTGGTGGGGTGAGCAGTTATAGGCAGTGGTTGAAGAGGAGAGCAGGACTAGCCCAGGCTCACAGTGCCGAGTTGTGATGGAATCCCAAGGGCATGGCCCCCTGGTCTTGGGCTGCCCAGGAGGCCTTTCATGGCCATTGTCCTCCTCCAGGCTGTGCTCACTCCTTATCCCACACTCACAGAATGTGTCTGTACACCTAAAGGGTTTTAGTGGGATCCAGAATCTGTCTACAGGTCAGAATCTGTCCCCAGCTCTGGCAGTGCCTGTCCTGCCAAGAGGCACGAGCTTTTTCCCTCCTCCCTGTCTTTCGCCTGTTCTCCAAAGGCCCCGCATGGAGGAGCATATCAGAGTCTCTGGGGCTTTCTCTGGCAAACCTCAAATTTAACTGCAGACTCGAAGCCTCAGGCCCCGTTCCCTTTATTCTTTGGGGCTGAATTCCCCCATTTCTGAGGCTTCCAGTTTCAGACGTGATGAAAAAGAGCTCAGGGGTGGTTGAGGAGCCTGGAGGCAGGGGGAGAGGTAGCGACCTGTGGCTTTATGTGTGCAGGCACAGCGCTCCCGAGAGCAGGTGTCAGAGGCTCTGTATCCACATCCTCCTGTGAGCTCTCACTACTCTGCCACAGAAAAATGTCAACATCCCCAAGTTCCCTGGTTCTTTAAACCAGGTAGCCCTTAAGGAGAGAGGGCCACCTCCTGTGACTCCAAAAGCTGGCCCTCTGAGTTTTGAGGCTGTTGCTCTTGGGGGAAGCCTCCTTAAGAGTCTGCGTGTGTGCGCGCACACATGCGTATTCTCATCCTTGGGTCCCCAGGAAGTGGTCTAATTCTGAAAATCCCAGAAATGTGAAGTCTTACTCCAGGAGTGGCCTGAGCTCCTTCACTCTCCTCAGACGCCCTGTGCAAGGAGGCATGGTACCCCCATCCCATCCCTGATGCTCCTATCCAAGAGGGGCTCCCTCTCTGACGTTTCTCCTCTTTCCTCCTCAGATGAGAATGCCAATCTGGGCACAGTGATGCGGTACGAGGAGATCGGTGAGTGGAGCTGCCAAAGTGGGGCACTGGGGTCACCTGCATCCACAAATGGCACCACGGGGGAGGACAAAGACTTGAAGTGTTTGCAGCAGAATCTGTTCTCAAACAAGAGATCTTTCCCAGGCTAAGATCATATTCTTTTTCTTTTTGGTACCTGGGGTTTGAACTCAGGGGCACTCGACCACTGAGCCATATCCCCAGCCCTATTTTGTGTTTTATGTAGAGACAGGGTCTCACTGAGTTGCTTAGTGCCTCGCTATTGCTGAGGCTGGCTTTGAACTCGCAATTCTCCTGTCTCAGCCTCCCTTAATGCTGGAATTACAGGCGTGCGCCACCGCACCCAGCTCTAAGATCATATTCTTACTTAGCTCCTCTTTAACATCTCCTGCCCAGACTCAGGCCAGTTCCCTGGAGGTAGGACAGGATCGGGTGGCAGTTTTCCTTCGGAGTCTCCCCTCCCTCATCTAAAAGAATAAGAGTTGAGCTTCAGACCAGCTGAAGGGACCATTTTCTTGCCCACAGACATTGCTCACAAGCAGGGCCCAAGAGTCACCTGCCTTTCATATGGGGGGTTTTTAGTGCTTGAAGGCAGAGAAATGGCAGGAATGGCAATCACTTTTGCAGCCTGCCTGTAGCCCTGGGCTGGGCTAAGGCATCCCACTGTCTGTATGAGGTCCTGTGCCCAACCCAAAGCCAGAGCAGGTAGAAGGAAGTTACACAGAGCTGTCAGGATGAGAAGGAACTGCTAACCTGTGAAGATAAGTTGGAAAGTCATTCAGCAAACAGAAATCTCTCCAGGGTTCCAGAGTGGGAGACATAGTGTGAAACCAAGTGCCTGAGCTGGGGAAGGGGCAGATAGATGCCAGAGTGGAGCTAGAACTGGAGCTGGCAGGGGTCTCAGGTGACAGGGAGGGACAATGACAACTGGGATGCCGGGATCTCTAGGATGAGAGGACATTGGGTGTCCAACAAATATACTCAATCTTCAACTTCTAGCTGAAAAGATTCTTTAGGCATCTTCTTGCTGCTACTCAGCTCTCTAAGGGCCTAGGTCAGGGTTACTACCATGATCCTGAAGCCTGGAGATGTACCTGAGATCCTCCTGGATCCCACAAGAGGGCCAGCAGGTGTGACATCATTTCAAAGATCTCTGGGTCTTGTGCTCTGATCAGAGGTACAGTGGTGTGCCTGAGTCAGCTCACATTGATTTGCTTGAACCATGTGAAAACTTTTAAGGAATTTTGCAAACCAATTATCAAACAGAATCGTTACTAAAAAACTAAATTATAATAACTTATGTTAAATAAACTGAATTCAAAACAAAGATAATGAATACTCTTCACTTCCTAATTATTCAACTATACTTTAATATCTTTTACTCATCAGCATATCATGTTCTCAAGGCCACAGGAAGGAGCACCAGGCTTCCTTGGCTGCTCCCCTAAGCAAGCCGGGGAGATTGGCTCCAAGTTTGACAGCCCCAAAGCATCCCAAAGCAGAGATGAGAGCAAAGATGCTCTACTTCTCTGCAGCACTGGGGCCCTATACTGGGCCATCCTGCCAGCTCAGGGATCTGCCCCTCCCCTGCAGAGGGCACCATGGCTGTGCCCTGATGTTGCCCTGTGCTTTCATTTCCATGAGCTCATGGTAGCCCTGTGAGAGGCAGTCGCCAGGCCCAAGTGCTCACTTTTCTCATGCCCAGCTGGCATGGTCAGCCTGTAATCCCTGCCTGTAGACAGAGCTGGGGATGGATCCCCTAGGGCTCTGGACACCCACCTTGGCATCCCCTCTGCTCCCTGAGAGAGAAGGGGTCTGCCAGGGTCTGCCAGGAAGGTGGTAGGGGATGAAGAACTATTATGAGAGCTGTGTCCACTACTGTCAGATGGGCTCATGGCCTGGCGTGGCCCAGGTAGCCATTGCTTTGGGGCACTCTGAGAGCTGAGATGGGCCTCAGGGCCTGGGCTTCACATAGCTGGGATTCCTGGGCAGGGAGTGTGGAGGGAGCGTTCTCATTCTGGCTCCTGGTCCTGGATCAGAGTGAACTGGGGAAGGAGGTGGGGCTCAGCAAAGGGAGAAGGGAGCCACCCTGCCTCCTGACCATGGTGATCTACAAGCCCTGGAACACACGAAATCCCCTTGCACACTTCACAAGGAAAAGCTATCTTCCAGCTCCTTCAGCATCTGTGACCCCCATTTCCACATTCCTAAAAGCTGGCTGCTCCTTCAGGGCTGCCCCAGGAGGGGCAGGAGGCTTGTTCATTAAACCGGGAGAATTCACTGCTGCCCTCCAGTGGTTGCACTTGGGACTTCAAGCCCTGCCAGGGTTGCCTGTAGGTGACCTGCAAGAAAAGGCAAAGACCTCACTCTTCGAGTATTCTGTGCTTTGACTCTTAAAAATATCACACATTATACTTGGGTGAGAACGTGAGTCCCTGTCTTGGGAATAGAAAGATTCATTTTCATGACTGTGAGCAAGGTTTTCAACATTGGCACTACTGATGTTTGGGAAAGATAATTCTGTGTTGCAGGAGTTGTCCTACGCGTTGTAGGATATTCATCAGGGTCCCAGGTCTCTGTCCACTAGATGAGAGGAGCAAACTCCTCCCCTTCCAAGTCTTGACAACCAAAGATGTTTCCAGACACTGCCAAATGTCTCCTGGCAACTGTAAAATCGCCACCAGCTAAGAAACACCAGTGTAGGGAAAGCTGAGACCCAGCACATCCTCTGGATGTGGCCACCTAACTGAACCTTTAGGCATCCAGACTTACAGAGCCTCT
Organism: Xerus rutilus; assembly: GCA_028644305.1. Classification (NCBI taxonomy): domain Eukaryota; kingdom Metazoa; phylum Chordata; class Mammalia; order Rodentia; family Sciuridae; genus Xerus; species Xerus rutilus. Next base: position 76,818,025 of record CM053410.1, read on the forward strand.
GGCTTTCAACAGAAAACTGACCTGGAGCTCTGCATGGCGCCAGGAAACAGCAAAAATCCCAGGGATGCGCCCATCTGGCTCCTCTCAGCATACCAAGCCTGGTCATCTCCACAGTGGGAGGAGATGGGCCAGCAATTCCATGTGATGACATGGAGGGGGAGGTGCCACCAATGGGGCAAGCATTTCCCCAGGGGCCCCATGCTGTAAGAGCGGAAGTACCATAGATAGGCACCAAGGCAGGTGGGGGAAGCTCCCAGGCAGTTTGTGTGGCCTCTGGCACCAGCTGGTTGTTGGCTCGTCCTCTTGCCATGTCTGAGTGCCTACTGTGTGCCAGTCACTCTGTCAGGCCCTGGAAATATAAAAATAAATGAAGGTTCCAGCACATAAACAGTTCATTAGACTACAGTACACATAGGGGAAATGCAGGAACATTGAGGAGTTAAGATTTTAGCCCTCAGTCAGGTCCCCAGACTCTGCACAGACCCAGGGACAATGAGAGGCTGGCACCGTCTGTTGTCAGCCAAGCAACTTTCCACCTGCCTCAGAACCATCTGAACACCTTGTCTACAGCAGAGGCAAGCTGGCCCTCTGAAGATCCTTAGCTAGCTATGAGGTCTAAGGCAGGCAGAGTCCCTAGCAGGCTTCTCTCCCATCTTTCAGCCTCAAGTCAGGGTAGTAGCACTCTGCCCTGAGCTCACCGCCAGTCTTTGGATGGCTGACGGTGAGTTCAGGGCAGAGAGCTCATTAGACAACACGCCTGACAGCCTTGGCCTTTTTTTTTGATACTCAGAGTTGAACCCAGGGATGCTTAACCACTGAGCCACATCCCCCAGCCCTTTTTATTTTGAGACAGAGTCTTGCTAAGTTTCTTAGGGCCTTGCTAAATTGCTGCGGTTGGCTTTGAACTTGCAATCCTCCTGCCTCAGCCTCCTGAGCCACCAGGATTACAAGTGTGCACCACCTCACCCAGCAAGCCTTGGCCTCTTGTCAGGAGGGCCTGGGCTGCCTGGGACCCAAAAGCAGACACTACCCTGAGCCATGTCCTGGGCAGAGGGCTTTCCCCCATGGTGTTCCAAGAATTCCTGGATTCTTTTCTCCCCAAGGCTCAGTTTTAATAAGGGACAGTTTGCTGCTTGTTTAAAATGACAGTGGGCCTTACTGGGATAATTCAGAGTGGGCTTCATGAGGGAAGAAAAACAACCGAAAAGCAGGAAGGCAGGGTGCTGGGAAGAGCGTAGAGAGGGGAAGGGAGGGACGGAGGCCTCAGCCTTACTCTCTCCAGCCTTTTGCTGAAGACAGTAGCTGCATGGAGGGGGCACATCTGATAAACTCAGGCCACACCAGTGTCCCTCCACTTCTCTGTACATGTTGGCACTTGTGACAGGAGACAAACTCCAAATGATAAAAGAAGAAAATGTACATTCCACTGCCCCTTGAGCTTGATAGGAAGCAAAAGAGAGGCCCTTAGGCCTCAGGCGCATTGCTGGCTCAGTCTCTGCTAGGTCTCTTGGGGTGACCAGCCATTCTAGTTTAGCCCAGAAAGACCTGTGCTCTGAGCCGGCTGGGACAGCCACCCCCTGTGCTCCATTCTCCCCATGTGAGTAATTTCCTTGGGAGACAAGAATGGTCCACACATGAGCCCCAGCAAGAGGAAAGTCTCTGCACTGCTAAACGCTGGTGCATGTCTGCGTCCATCAAGGAGGAAGGCTAAGCGGAGCGTTCCCAGGCCTTCTCTGACTGTCTCTGTAAACTGCTCTCTCCTCAGAGCTGCGGATCTTGCTGCTGTGTGGCAGTGACCTGCTGGAGTCCTTCTGCATCCCAGGGCTCTGGAACGAGGCAGATGTGAGTAGCCAGGTTCTGGGGCCCCACACAGCTGGGATGGGGAGGATGGGGAGGAGACACTTGGCTTTGACCTCTGGTCTTCCCTCCTCCAACTGGAAACGCTAACCTCCTCTGAGCTCCCAAGAGGGCAATCTGTGCACATCCCTATGGAAGAAAATTCTCACCCACCCCATGTTTTATCTCCTGCCCCTTCACAGTCGCTACTCCTCAGGATTGCTCCCATGAAGCCCGTGGGGAAAAGCACTGAGTCAGAACACCTCGCTCCAAGTGGTGCTTAGGGTGTGTGATTTGCAGGGTGGGAAAGGGAAAGATCAAAACCCTTTGCCCTTTTGAGTTTGTAGTGTGTTTTATTTTCCTTTAATTTCTTCTGAAGAGGTCGTAAAATGCACGACCCTAGAATACCCTTAATAAGAGAAAAAGGGTCAAGAGGGGAGATGTTAATGGCAAAAGGTCAGTAGGATTCTCTGGCAATTGACTTGGAGAGAAGCAGTTAAACTTATCCCACTCCAGAGCTGACCATGCTAGTCTTACACCAGCCGATCCATGAATTCCTCCCTTCGCACATGTACCCCCTTTTGCTCTTTCTCATGAATTCATCTGGTAGCCTGAGCCCATGCTGGCTCCCAGCCTCACAGCCCTAAGCAAATGGAATTAGCAGGGCCGCAATTTCAGGCTTAGTGTTTTTTAAACGAACTTGCTGTGCTATGTAAATCTTCCAACTCTTCTGGTGAGGGAACCAGTGAGGCCCTCTTTTGCCCACAGCACAGATGCCAATCCCAGAAATGATGAGTTTTGCAGGGATGAGTTAATTAGCGGGCTAGCCAAATGTGAGGAGCAGGAGCCTCAAGTCTGAAAGAGTGTAGGGTATTTACAGGATAAAGAAGCAAGGTGGTGTAAGGAATGGTGACATCTTGGCCTTCTGATGTCAAAAGGTCACCCACTGGACACTAGTGCAGGCCCAAGGGGAGGGTCGGTGGTTTCAAATGGCTTGTGCTACCTATGAAATCAATGTAGGCTTTGAACTCTCCATTCTCCTGTCTCAGCCTCCCAAAGTGCTGGGATTATGACATTCAAAGCCAGTCTCAATAGGACACTTGACCAGCATGTGTGAGGCACTAGGTTCAATCCTCAGCACCATATAAAAGAGCTGGGCACAGTGGTGCACACCTATAATCCCAGCATTTTGGGAGGCTGAGACAGGAGAATCGCAAGCCTCAGCAAAGGCGAGGTGCTAAGCAACTCAGTGAGACCCTGTCTCTACATAAAACACAAAATAGGGCTAGGGATGTGGCTCAGTGGTTGATCCCTGGTACCCAAAAGAAAGAAAGAAAGAAGGAAATGTAGGCAAACATTTCCATCATGACCTAGATGTCAGAGGTGTCATTTATTGCAAAGCTAATAGGAATAAACTGTTTAGCCCAGATCTCTAAAACTGGTGATAAATGCCAGTAACTAAAACAAGTGGAGCTGGAGGGCACATTCAGGGGTTCTCTGGGATTCACCCAGGACCTCAGTTGTTTTTTACATCTATAAAATCTATAGAATGTTATAGACAACATTTCAAGTTTTTAAAGAAATGTGCAATACAATCCCTGCCCCCAAGTCTTACAAGGCATAACATATACATATGAAATCTTTTCCTGTATATTTATGTATCTCTGGAGAAAGAGAGATAGGAGAGAGGCAACCTTCAGGGTCAGACTCGAGATATCAGTTCTACTCCAACACAGCTCATGACAAAATATATTCTGAGCTTCATTTTTTCCCATTTCCCCATCTCTAATAATGATAGGCATAATAATAGTACCTGCCTCAGATAATGTTGGAAGTCTTAAATGACAGTGTCTATTTAAAGTGCCCAGCCCAGCACATGTCACAGTTGTATGTGGCAAATGATGATCAAAGAATTTAACAAATGTTAAATAGACACAAATGTACACATAGCTGTTCAAGTTGAAGGGCACTGACACTAATTTATTCCTGTGGGATAACCAAGAGAGGAGGGAGGGTTCCAGGGAAGCAGATGACAGTCCTTTTACCTCCACTCTGGAACAATTTCCTGAAGGTAAAATTTTAAACCTCCTTTCAGTTTTGGATTAAGTGACTTGTTAGTTTTTGCCTTTCTCCCTACTTAACAAGGTGCTGTGAAAGTAAAAAGCAATGCAGAAAAAGTTCTGTGCAAGGTCTCTGCAAAGTCCTGCCATGAATTTAGGCAGAGCTGGGCAGTTCCCATGGGACCCCATGCCATGGGGAGGCTGGCACTCATGGAGGAATTGAGAAGATGCAGTCGGTGACATGGGCTGCAGCCTGAAGGAAACCTGGAGCTATTTGCTAAGTGTGACCTGTGGGAGCCTCCATGGCAGGTACAGACAGGCAGGCTTCCTAGAGACTAAAACTAAGCCGGGCGCAGTGGTGCACGCCTGTAATCCCAGCACTTTGGGAGGCTGAGACAGGAGTTCAGAGCCAGCCTCAGCAATGGCGAGGCACTAAGCAACTCAGTGAGACCCTGTCTCTAAAATAAAAACACAAAATAGGCTGGGGATGTGGCACAGTGGTTGAGTACCCCTGAGTTCAATCCCTGGTACCCCCCACAAAAAAGAGAGAGAGAGACTGAAACTAAACTAGATCCTTGCTGTGTGGCCAATTTCCCTCTGCCCTCCAGTTGGATCACTGCTGACGCAAGTTCTCTTCCTTGCCTCTGTAGTGGTGCTCTTGGTGTCCATAGAGCCAAGATTTGAGGACCAGGGGTAAGAGCCCTGGTCTCTCCTCTTCTGGCTGGTCCCTGGTGCTGAGACCAGGGTTGAGTAGTTAATGTAGAAAATCAGAGAAACCAATAGCTATTGATTTTCCAGGAATGTGACAGCAAAGGTGAAGAGTCCTTACCCATTCCAGTGTGTCCCCACTCCATCAACTGGCCAAGAAAGTCCCTACCTTCTTGCCTTTCTGGATCCTTAAGGAAAATCATAGAATTTCAGCCCCTCGTGGTTGCTTGTATAAAAAGGGAGGGGTCCTCCTATCTCATTCCTAATCCCCAGTTTGAGATGGATGAGAGCGCCTGTGGAAGCTGGGAATTCATGAGATAATGCACTGACAACAAGGTGGGTGATCAGCTCGACTCAGTTTTAAAACTGAAAGTCCTGGAGGTAGGGTGCAGCTCCATCGTAGAGCACTAGCCTATCATGGGTTTGATCCCAGCACTGCAAAAATAAAACAAAACCTCAAGCCTTACATCCTTAAAAGTCCCTCAGTCTTGGGCCAGCTTGGATGGTTGGTCACCCTGGAGACCTAAGACATCCAGCTTGGCTACTGTCAGAGGGCACAAGTGCCCCTCTATCTGTCCTGTCCAGGGTGGTAAGAATTCAGTGCAGCAGTAGAAGAAGAAGCAGAATTTGGATCAAGCAGTCCCTCACAGCAGACCAAGGAGGGCTTTCAGCCTCTGCAGACATTCGTCCACTCCCTACCTGCCAGCCAATTGCTCAGCCCCCTGACCCACCCACAGCCAGTCCTTAGAATCTCACTGCGTCTGAGACAGAGGGAAAAAATATCCAAGGAGCTGTTTCCTTACATAATGTGTGTGACTTTCAGCATGCAATTGAGATGTGCCAAAAATATCACGTTTAATTTATTTAAGTCAAGTTAAATTCCATTCCAAGTCCCTACCCCCAAGGATAATGGAGGTTTTGTCTCATTCATGACTAATTAGCGGACTGGAGAAGTTCTTTTGGGACCTGAACATGAGGACAGTCCTTCAGGCTCAGTTCACCAAAGACACCACCTCTCCTTGTTGTAGCCTTGTGGCTACTTGAGGGTGATGGTCCTCCTCCCGTGCCCACCTGGGGCAGAGGACTCCCCGATGAGTCTAATGCTGTCTCCTGACCCCACTGATCACTAGGCCTGTTCTCATCTGGGCTTTGCCCTCAGGGTGCTGTTGGGTGGGAGACTTCTTCCAGCTCCAGCCTCTTCCTCTGTGGGAAAGTAGCAAGGTGGGCAGCAGCACCTCTTCTTCCTTCTTTTTATCCTGAAAGAACTTCCCTGTTTCTCTCCCCTCCTCAGGACACCTAGTGAAATTTGTCCAGTGAATTTAAAGCCATTGACTTCAAAATGTTTCTATCCTACCAATTCTTCTTTCAGAGCCTCTCGCTCTCTGCTAGAAATAGGGTTGGAGCTGGGCACGGTGGTGCACGCCTAAAACCCCAGCACTTTGGGAGGCTGAGACAGGAGAATCGCGAGTTCAAAGCCAGCCTCAGCAACAGCGAGGCACTAAGCAACTCAGTGAGACCCTGTCTCTACATAAAACACAAAATAGGGCTGAGGATGTGGCTCAGTGGTCGAGTATCTCTGAGTTCAATCCCCGGTACCAAAAAAAAAGAAAGAAAGAAAGAAATAGGGTTGGAGATCTCAATTTCTAGCCATGAGATTCCCAGGAATGAGATAGGCAAGACCTGCTTGGGTTTCATTCATTCCCTCTTTCACCTTTTTATCGGAACACATGCTCTAAGTGCCTGGTGCCCCATGTATTACCTGTTGACCACAGACCTCTGCTCAGAGGCCAGGAGCCCAAAGCCCTTCATCTGCCATGGCTGGGAACAGGACAGCAGAGAGGAGAGCACAAGGTCTGGAGCATTTTCCAGCATCTTGTGTCTTCTGCCCGATTCTCAGAAACAAGGCAGAGGAGAAGCCTCTGGCTCAACCAGGTCTGGGGAGGAATGGAGCGCTTCAGCCTTCTGTAAAGAAGCCTGAAAGACAGGAGGGCAGCAGTCTCTTTTCACTCAGGCTGAGGACCAGCTGCAGTGGCCTGTGGGACAGCAGCCCTGCCAGGGCCTCTCCCGACCTCTCCCCACAGTCACATACTCTCCAGAGTCGGGGTTGCCCTTTCTGTTGCTTTGGCTTCCTGAACCAAAGCTGTCCATCCAGAAATATAATTACTCAACGAAAGGAACACTCCACCCCCTCCAGGCACATTCCTTACGGCATGTCCCATTAGTCACAAGGATCCATGAGTCCACAGTGAATTCTGACCTTCCCTGACCATCGACACACCCTTCCCCTTACATTCCACGGGGAGAAAATTCCATACATATTCATCGAGTTTCTTTCAAGGGGAATACAAAGGAGCTCCTGTGTGGCCCTGTAATGGACATTTTTTTTTCCAGGCTCCTGGATCAGCCTCAGATCAGGACCCAATCTGATATGCCACCCCATTCCAGATTCATTATTAGAGAACTAGTCTCCCACAAGAGCCCTGCTCCCGGCTTCCTGCACCTCACACAGCATCCAACCAGGTCTCTATGATCAGGAACTGTAGGGAATCAAGATTAAGAGCTGGGCTGGGATTGTAGCTTAGCGTTAGAGCGCTTGCCTCACATGCGTGAGGCCCTGGGTTCGATCCTCAGCACCACATACAAGGCAATAAAATAAAGACATTGTGTCCATATACAATTAAAAAAATATATTTAAAAAAAAAAAAAAGATTAAGAGCTGTGCGATCAGCCAGGGCTGATCTGTGAAGCAGAAAACTTTTATACTCGCTCCCTCCCTGATACAAAACCTGCAGGGTGGGGACCTGATGCTGCCAGCGGCTTTGTCCATGAAAAATCTATAAGAGTTCCCAAACCCAGTCAGCACTTAATAACTGTTCATTCATTCATTCATTTAAAAATATTTGCTGAGCACGTACTATGTGACCGGCATTGTTTTAGAAAGAGTAACAGAGAAAACAAAACAAAGTTTTTGACCATGGACATTACTTCCTAGTAGGGGACAGAGACAATAAACACTTTGTACCTCATGGGTTATCTCGTTTAACCCCAAGAGCACTACCGTGAAGTGGAATCTCTGTTCCTTTTCTGGAGATATGGCCACTGAGGTTTAAATGGATCATTGACTTGCCCAAGACCACACAGCTGTAAAATGGCAGACCAGGACTTCACACTGGTCTCCAGTCCTTCATCCAGATAAACCAGACAACTGGGAGTAATGACATTTATCACTTGAGGAAGGGCATGTGAAAAGGGCTTTGAATCTTGGGCAGAGGTGAGTGTAGTCGGTGGAAAGAGAAGAACTTTCTAAGTAGGATAGAGAAAGATCCAGAGGTGGGAACCAGACTTTTGGGGAGACAGTTTTGGCTGGTTAAAATAGATTCGTTTTTATTGTCCTTATCTGGAAAGGTATGGACTTTTGAGGAAGCAGGCAAAAACCATTAAGTGTAACAATCACCTGTATTAGCTGGTCTCAAGGGCATTTGCATTTTAAATAAGCAAGCCTCAATATTTATCCCAAAAGAGTGAAACTCTAAAGGCGGAACCTCAGGCACCAGAAACCAGCCAGTGAGGGAATTGATTTTTTTCCTCTGTTTTTTTCTTTCTCTTTGCGCTCCTCAAAGACATTCCGCAGGTTGGTTCTAATTGGCTGCACCCTATATTTTTCCAGCCAACCCATCAGGGGCTAACTGCTTCCTACATCCATCAGCTATGGGAGAACAACCAAAGAAAATAAACAGAGGAAGAGCCTGGGGCATTAGCCACTCCAGGAGAAATCCCAGGGCCCCCGAGATAAATGGAGCAAAGACAAACATTCAGTGATTCAGGCTCAGATGGTTTTGATCAGACAGCCCAGCTCCAGCAGGAAGGCCCGATGGACTTTTCCACCCCAGGATTAGGCTCCCCTCGCACTGATAAGACCACTGCTGAATTCACAGGCTGGGGTGGGGGGTGGAACCCTCAGCTTCTGCCTGAGGAATTTTGGTTGTTCTCGTGTGAAAGGTGCAGTTGGTTTTCAGGCTTTTGAGTCTGGAAACCCTAGCCTTCCCACACTCCCAAACTGGCAGTGGGAGTGGGGGCGACTTCCTGTGGGAAGCCCCTCTGAAGGCTCCTGCATGCATTTGCATTGAGAGCATCCTTGAGCAAAGTAGCCCCGCCTGGCCTTCTGGCCAGAGAAGTGAGAGGGCGGGCACAACTCTGGGCCTTCTCCACTGCAGTGGATGGAGGTCGATGGAACTTGCTTCCAAGCTCCCCACATGCCCAGTGGCTTCTGAAAGCTCTCTCCGTGCCTCCTTTTTAACCCACTCAGAAGAATGCACAGTTGTATACTCTAGGGGGTGATGTGGAGCAGTAACTGAGAACTCAATGTAGGGTAAGCTGGGAGAAAAAAATAAGATCAAATAAGATCAAGTATCTATTGTCAAATTCTAATATTTTTAAACCAAACAAGTTTTTCAACTCACTAAAATATGAATTTGGGGGAGGGGGTACTTTGGATTGAACCCAGGGGCACTTAACCACTGAGCCACATCCCCAGCCCTTTTTATATTTTATTTAGAGACAGGATCTCTCTAAGTTGCTTAGGGCTTCACTAAGTTGCTGAGGTTGGCTTTGAACTTGCACTCCTCCTGCCTTGGCCTCCCAAGTTGCTGGGCTTACAGGTGTGGGCCACAGCCCCTCGCTTGAAATATGAATCTTATCAATGAATCTAGAAGAGGTATGAAGTAATGGAAAGTATCTTTAAAGGAGACCAGAATGAGTTCAAATTCAGTTAGCAGCTGCACACTTTAGACACATCGCTGCATCTCACTAAGTCTTGATTTTTTCATCATGAAGCGAGAATAGAGACACACATCTTAGAAGACAGATGTTCTAAGGACTAAATGGGACAATAAATCAAGCTCCTAGTCTGGTGCCTGGCTCATGGCAGATACCTTAATAAATGTTTCTTCCCCTCCTCACGGATGGCCCCATGTTCATCCCTGACGATTCTTCTCTGGAGAAGACATATAAGTGGGCCCATGTCTCTGTACCTTGAAAAGAGGGCAGTGTTTAGGAGAGAAGGTCAGGATTCTGAATCCTGATCTAAGAATGATCCTACAGAGGATCTTACCAGTTAGGCTTGCCAGGGCAACTCAGTATATCTTGGATTCTCTTGAACCCTGTTTAAAACACTCAAATTTTTTCTCTCTGCAATAGGAACAAAATCCCATCTTTAGCCGGGTGTGGTGGCACACATCTATAATCCCAGAATTTTGGGAGGCTGAGACAGGAGAATCATGAGTTCAAAGCCAGCCTCAGCAATGGCGAGGCGCTAAGCAACTCAGTGAGACCCTGTCTCTACATAAAACACAAAATAGGGCTGGGGATGTGGCTCAGTGGTCGAATGTCCCTGAGTTCAATCCCCGGTACCAAAAAAAATCCCATCTTCATCGTGATCTGGTCCTTTTTTATTTTTTTCTGCCTCTCTTTGCTCTGGTTTTCCCACCCCAGGGCCTTTGCAGAATCCGAGACCTCACTGGGAATGCTCTTCCCCAGGTACCCCTAGGCCTAGTCCTTTCTCATTTAGGTTTCAACTTCAAGGCCATTTCATTCAATTGTCCATATTGTACTTATCTCTAGCTAATGTTTTCCCTTTTTTATATATTTGTTTATTATCTCTTTCCACTCCAAGGTAAGCTCCGTGAGTACAGGAAACATGCCTGTGTTGTTCACCAACACCAGGACAGCACCCAGTTCACCGGATACAAATTTATCATATACTCAATACAAATTTGCTGAATTAAAAAATGACATGGTACCGAGAATGACTTCATTAGAAGAGTGCAGCCCGTAGGATAATTTGCTGCCCCCATGAGATCTGGCCCAAACTTTTGCCATTTACCTATAATCCATTAGCCGCTACAAGATATTAGTCACCCAGTGGTAGGTAACTTGCCCCATCCTACATAGCAGTAGATACAACTGAAAACAGCCTTTTGTTTAATGTCGCCCACTAGATAATGATCTAACCTAGAGAGGAGGCCATTTCTATCTTACCCATCCTTGAACCCCTAGTGTCCAGGAAGATACCTGGCTAAGACTATAGGGAATCTGCCCACCCAAAGCATCCCTGAAAACCAGCAGGGCGGGCCTTGGAATTCAGCCTCTTGGAGACACAATGGTAACCCCACATTCCTCCTAGAGATTTGCTGCCTGGGCCATGAATGTCCTCTCTCCCAAGGCCAAGTTGCTTCCTGCCTCAACATGTCTCATATCCTTCCCTCAGATTCCCCACATTTGGAGAAGCAATGTCTGCCCCCTCCCACTTCCTCTCCTCTCCACCATCTCTACCTCCCCTGGGGAGCTTTTGACCAGAAAATGAAAAGATATGATCAAAGCTGTGCCTGTGAGCAGGATGTCCAAGCAGGATGAATGGCATCGACCCCCACTTCTGAGGCATGACGCAGGCCAGGGCTACACTGAGAGGGCCATTGTGTGCAGCAGACAGAAGACTTTGCCCTGAGCCTGCCCACCAGGGTCAGGCAGCCCAAGGGCACATGGGCCAGGAATGGGATTTGCCAACCAGGACAGCCCTGTTGCATTGACTGCTCACTGACTTCTGTAGATGCATGCTAGATAAGTGCTCTACCACTGAGCTACATCCTCAGCCCAGACTGTATTTTTAAATAATAACAACACAGAGCTGATGAAGCAAACAACCTTCATAGTTTTGACATCAATGTTAGCTTCAATTATAGTCTACCACTTTCTGACCATGGGGCACATTTTGTCCCCCAGTAAGATTCATGCTATGAAAATGAGTTAGGCAGTTTTCACTATAAACACTCTCAATAATTAGCTTGAATTTTCTACATGCATCATCATCATTCTGCAGATCAGCAAGGCTCACTTCAAACACACAACCCTTGAGGTTACAATTTTGGTTCCTTGAATCCTTGTGACTAGTATTTTTTTCCAATGTTTCTTAGATTGGACAGAGCTGGCGCCATTATACCAGTCTTTCTTAGAAAATGGATCCAGCGCTTTCTTCTTGACTCTACTTCTACTGCCTCCTAGAAGGCACTTGTTCTTGCCAACCACTGTGGTGCGGCTCAGAGATCCAAAAATGTGGAAATGCAACTCTCATGAGAATTTAGACCTTCGGGGCTGGGGTACAAGGTGCAAATCTTAATAGTGTGGCCATTTGCCAAAAAGGTGATATTTAAGTAAAGGGCTTTGAGCCAAGGAGCAGTAGAATTTGACTTATATTTTAACGTTATCAGTCTGGATGTTGGAAATAGGCTGTAAAAGGCAAGAGGATAATAATAAGACCAGAGCAATCCCAGTGAGAGACAATAAAGATGCACTAATGTCCTGTTGCTGAAGACTTGATAGCTTAAAGCAACACGTAGTTATCATCTTATAGTTCTGGAAGCCGGAAGAATGACATAGTTTTCAAAGGGCCAAAACTGAGTGTTGGTGGGACTGCGCTCCCTTCAGAGGCTCTAGGGACAATCTGTTTGACTTTTGCAGAGCTTCATTTGTTCCTTAACTCTGACCCCTTCCTCCATCTTCAAGGACAACAGTGTAGCATCTTCAAAACTCTTTGTGTCCCATCTTCATATCATCTTCTCTCTTCTGTGTCACATTTGTCTCTCCCTCCCTCTTATAAGGACACTTGTTATTGCATTTAAGGCTTGCCCATATAACCCAGGATAATCTAAGATCCTTAGTTTAATCACATCTGCAAGTCTCTTTTGCTCTGTAAGGTCATAGGTTCTGGGAATTAGAATCTGGGTGTCTTTGGGGTCATTGTTCAGCTACCAGAGTAAAAGTGAGGAATGAGCAGTCTTACATTTTGTTTTAAGATAGAGTTAATTGGATTACATTGTGGACTGGATGTAGGGTGTGGGAGAAAGAGAGGAAATAAGGAAAATGTCAAGGTCTTTGCTCTGAGCAACTATAAGAAATGGAAAAGTCTATAGGAAAAGCATTTCTCTGGGGAGAGCTATTTATTTGTGTTAGCAGGTCCACAGGCTCATGGGCATATTAAGTTTGAGATACCTCAGCCAAGTGGCATATTGAGAAGACAGCAGCTGTCACATGAGTCTAAAGTTCAGGAAAGAAGTCTAAGCTGGAAATAGTAAGTCAAGAGCCTTTAGGGTGTCTCAGAAGCTTTGAAATGGAATGAAATCATTAAGGGTGTGAGTGTTGATAGAAAAGTAAAGAGGTCCAAGGACCGAGGTCTGGTGGAGTCCAGTGAGTCAAGGTCAGAGGGAGGAGGAGGAGTCAGCACAGGGAGGCCCCAAAGGAGCAACCAGGAAGAGGAGGAGGATGCTCAGGAAAGGGTGGTGGTGTCTGGAGGCCTGGTGAAGATAGAGGTGGGGGTGGAACAGATCTCTAAGCCCCTGAGAGAGAGAGCACTAAGGAGGGCACATTTCACCAACTCTAGCACCCAGCGCCCCTGCTCCTCCAGCATGAAAATGAAGCCCACGCCCCATTGTTTAGCCCAAGGAGCAGAGAGGAGCTTCAGTCTCCAGCTTGCAGCCCTGCAGAGAAGCTGCTAAAACTAGAGGTCTTTTTTTCATGAGCCCTGTCTCCCTCACCCATCTGTGATTCCTAGGGGCAAGTCTGCCACCTGTTTCTAGAAAAAAGAAACATCTCAGGCAGCTAGGTCTCCATCTGCTTGCCACCCACGGAGCATCCTGGCACGATTATTGATTGGGTGTCAGATCATTAAGTCCTGAGTGGAGAGCAGCAACTGTGCAGATGTCACGCACAGGGCAGTCTCCCCACGAGGACTGAATGCCAACCTGAGCTTTAAACTGGAATGCTCATTTTAAGTAGCCTCATTATCACACACACCGTTTATGACACATCCACTCAGCTCTCAAAATCGGTAGGAAGGCAGATCGTACATTATGCAATCTACACCCCATTATCTTGAAACAGGCAGCTTAGGAATCTCTGTGTATGTCCTTGGGATGGATGTGCTCTCTTGCCTTCTCCCCCCTCTCTCCTCCTCTCCTCTCTTTTCTCTCTCTGTCATGCCAGTTTCTCCAGAGTTTTGGCTCTCAAATCTTGTTGCACACTGAAATCACCTGGTGATTTCTAAAACTACCAACCCTGGGTCCCATTCTGAGAGATTCTGGTTTATTCTCCAGGGTGTGAGCTGTGCATTGGGATTTTTTAAAGTTCTTCTAATGTGCAGCCAGGTTTGAGAATCAGTTACTGTGTAGTGGATCCCAGTTCAGTGTTCTAAAAGCTATGGCAGGAGGAGCTGAAGCCCTCTCCAACTCCCTGCCCTGTCTCTCCTTAACATTCCTGGCCTATAGGACAAAAGACCTGGTGCCAATTTACCCAATCTGATACCCCCAACAGATGCAGTGTGTGGCATGATTCCCTGTATCTTCCAACTGGCAGATATGATGGGGCTCTGATATTCCACACCTCACTTTTAACTTCTCCCCACAACTTCCCTCCTAGGGTACTCAAAGCCTTATTTCAGCAACATCAAAGTTCTAGTTGCAATTCTAGGTCCAGTTGTTAGCAATGGGAAAAGCAGACTCAAGGTGGATGGAAAAATCCAAGGATGTGTGCACACACACACACACACACACACACACCTCCCCATAAATCAAGCTTACAAATGGAAATCTGTTGGTAGAAAAATCTTCTAGTAAAGAAGTATGGGTTACAATGTTGCATAATATCTGGTTTTGTGGTTTGAAGAATTATGGGGGGAAATCTGGGTCCCTTCCCCTCTGAGCAGATCTTGCTTGACAAGCTACACTGCCTAGAAGCAACCCATGCCCTTGTCCCCTCCACCATCTGGGATCTGTAATTGGCAAGATCTAAACAGTAATACACTGAGCTAGATCCAAGTCTGTCAAATGCCATCATGTCCAGGCTCTTTGAAATAAAAATTGGCACAAATTTTCAGGAAGCATCTTAGTAATGTCTCAAGACCTTGAAATAGGTCCAGTTCATTTGCTTTTATGCAATTATTTTATTTCTCATCCTAAGGAAATAATCAGAGATGTGATAAAAGATTTATGTATAATGATCTTCATCAAAGTGTTATGCACAATTGCAAAAAAAAAAAAAATCAGAAGTAACTGTATACTTCCCACAATTTAGGACTGGTTTAATATACTATGGAATGGCTTGCTGCAGCAGACAATGAAATATATAGATTGTTAAAACTTGTTTTCAAATAATTTTTAATCATGTGAGAAAATGCTTACAATATAATGCTACATGAAAAAATGCAGGTAATATTACTACTTTTGCATGATAATCCCGCTGTGGATATAGACACCTGCCTGTAGGGGGGAAACACTGGACAGAAATACACTAACATGTTAATAGTCACTACCTAGATATCTATCCCTGCTCCTATCTTCTAAGATTGTATTGCATCCACAATCAGAAAAACAAAGTAAAAATGTTATTATTTTTTCAATGAAAGGAGGGTGTTATTTCTTATTAAGGCATCAAGATTCTTCCAGAGGCTGGTCTCAGAAGTGACCCCAGTAATGGTCATGACCATCTGTCCCTGCTTATGTGCACACAGTGATGCATTCATTCCAAGCACTCTCTGCTCAGGCTCCCACTGCAGCTTTCAAGTGGGTGGGCTAGGGGAGTGCACTAGTCCGTCTCATGAGTCCAACTGAGGGCTGAGGGCCCCTTGCTTGACAAAGGGTGAGAACTATATATGAGAACTATATGTCATCCATGTTTTTCTGCACCATTATGAACTCAACAGGAACCTCAGGAATTGCAGAGGTCTTGCCTGGACATGCAAGTATTTATTGAGGATCTTCTGGGTGCCAGGCAAAGTTCCCACTATTACTGGTTGTTACTTAAAGTTGCTGACTGATGAGGCTGAGGAGGCATGTTGGGGATTAAAGTTTGAAGTTCTGCTTGGAAGAATAGAAGTCATTTGGTAGGGGGTTGAAGCCATGGGTTTCACCAAAGGGCTGTCTCTCTCTTGTTCAGATGGAGGTGATAGTTGGGGACTTTGGAATTGTGGTGGTGCCCCGGGATGCAGCCGACACAGACCGGATCATGAATCACTCCTCAATACTCCGCAAATACAAAGTGAGTCCTTTCCCTCTCTGTTGCTGTGTCTCTGGGATGTGGCCCTTTCCCAGGGAGGAATAGAGGGGGCTGGTAACCTACTCTTCCTGCTCTATCCCCAGAACAACATCATGGTGGTAAAGGATGACGTCAACCATCCCATGTCTGTTGTCAGTTCAACCAAGAGCAGGTATGTGTGACAAATAGCCAGATAGACTTTGGTCACACTGGCTTCCGAGTTTCTATACAGCTTTCCTCAGTCAAATGAAACCCTTCAATTCATGCAGACACTTGCTGCCTCAACGTTCAGCCTTCTGTTTGGATCTCATCTGTCCTCAGCCATTTAGTTTTATAAGGGGCACAGTATCTTAGGTAGTCTCAGCTGGTTTCAGACGAAAAGAGAATTCTTAGTTTGAGGTGCCTAAGAAACAATACATTAATAAGGATATAAACCGGGCATAGTGGCGCACGCCTGTAATCCCTGCACTTTGGGAGGCTGAGACAGGAGAATCGCCAGTTCAAAGCCAGCCTCAGCAATGGCAAGGCGCTGAGCAACTCAGTGAGACCCTGTCTCTACATCAAACACAAAATAGGGCTGGGGATGTGGCTCAGTGGTCGAGTGCCCCTGAGTTCAGTCCCTAGTACCAAAAAAAAAAAAAAAAGGATATAGATGAAACTGCCATAAAACCAATATTCAGAGTTCTAAATAGGGTAGGTGTTTAATTCTCTCTACAGAAATCCAAAGGGATTGAGTCTCTGGTTTCTTCCACATGGAGCTTCCATGTCTGGTCCATAGCTGCCATGAGAACTTTTCTTAGCCAAGGGCAAGGTGAGGCCCAAGGCAAGAAGGTGACTTGGAGTGGCACGTACCACTTCCCTTTGCCTCCCACTGGCTCAGAGACGGAGGGAGGCTGGGAAACAGCATTTATCCCTTGGCACTTGTCCAAGTGCAGCTCAGGGGCCTCTATTACCAAACCAAAGAAGGAAATACTAGGGGCCAGTTAACAGTCTCTACCATGAACCCCAGGTAGAAATGTCCAGTGAGAAAGTGAGATGTATAGACTAGAGAGGTCTGGAGGTACAGGGGATTGAACTCAGGGCCACTCGACCACTGAGCCACATCCCCAGCCCTATTTAGTGTTTTTTATTTAGAGACAGGGCTCATTGAGTTGCTTAGCACCTCACTGTTGCTGAGGCTGGCTTTGAACTCTCAGTTCTCCTGTCCCAGCCTCCCAAAGTGCCGGGATTACAAGTGTGCACCACTGTGCCTGGTCCATTAAAATTCTTGATATAGATGAGCTCACAGAAGAGTCAAGAAGAGAAGGAGCTGGGTACATTGGTGCATGCCTGTAATCCCAGCTACTTGGGAGATTGAGGCAGGAGGGTCACAAATTTGAGGCCAGCCTCAGCAATTTAGAAAGACCCTGTTTCAAAATAAAATTAGAATGGCTGGAGACATAGCTTAGAAGTAGATCACAAGAAGGTGTCACCACAGTGGGGGAGGATTTGCAAAGGCAAGAGGGCTTTTCCCAGTATGGATCCAAGAGAAGGCTGAGGATGTGGTTTTGGACTATCAACCTTTTATCTAAAAGACAGGCCAGGCCAGTGTTCCTGACATAATTCAGGTATGGATGTCATCTGAATGCTGTCTCTTCTCATGCAGGCTGGCCCTGCAGCATGGGGACGGCCATGTTGTGGATTACCTGTCCCAGCCAGTCATCGACTACATTCTCAAGAGTCAGCTGTACATCAACGCCTCTGGCTAGCAGCTGCACAGCAGCCTGCTCCACTCTCCCCTCGTCCTCTACCAACACACTGGCCCCTCCAGTCTCTGTCAGTACCCTGGTTTCTCTCCTGCCTCTCTGTTTCTCTGCATTTTCATTTTGACTGTTCTCTGCACTTGCTGACTTAACCCCCCACAGTGTGGGGGACCTGCAAAGAACCATGGCATTCCTGATTCCACCATCTTTGGACAAACTTTCCTCTAGTCTCTGGGTTGGGGGTGGGTGAGGGAAAAGGGTGGGAGTTGGGGGAAGTGCAGTCCTTGGAGATGTACTGGCGTCTGTCTCCCAGCATGCTCTAGAGAGGCGGCTCTGGTGCCTATCCTCCCAGCATGCTCTGGGGAGGCGGCTCTGGCTCTCGCCTTCCCAGCATGCCCTTTACCACAAAGGGCTAGTTTTCTTTCTTTTTATTGATTTATTTTTCTTTGTTGACTTCTTGTAGAACTTGGATGAAATCAGTGTCTATGGTTCTTTATGTTTGTAGTCTTGATACAATCCTGTGGTATTACTTCCCTTTTGATAGGACACTAGAGCCAGCCTCAGCGCTCAGTGAGTGCATGGAGGGCCACATCCAGTAGAGAAGACTGAGCCACCACCGCTTCTCCAAAACACACACACACACACACACACACACATACAGCAGCAGCAGCCGTCCCCTTTGGTCTGGAGTGAAACTTTCAGGCTCTAATGCCTGGGAGGCAAGGCTGGGAATAGTAGGGATTTTCAGAATTTGAGTCCATTTCCTTAGTTTCAGACCATTTTCCTGATGGTCTTCTCATTCCTCAGTGGCATCTGTGCATTGACTTATGTGGGCTGTGGCCGATGGCAGTATGTGGGTTCTCTGCCAGCCCAGGCATTTCCAAAGAACCTTCAGAACCACTTAAGCCCTTGGAGACCATGCTTAGACATGTTCCTGCATCTGAGAAGAATCACACAGGCAAGGCCAAATCCTGATAATCCAGTCATTTCTTTTTTTAAAAAGAATGCTAGGAATTCCTTCAACTGTAGAGATCTTTGCTAATTGGAATTATTTATTACCTATTTGGCTGGGAACTCTCTTTTATAATGTGAGTCCAGGATGACCTAGGAGAAAGCAATTTGTTATTCTGAGGAGAATGAGTGATTGTCACCTACTTCAACTGAGGTCACCAGGCCTGAGGCTCATTCCTTCTTGAGAAGCCGCACCTTGGCCTTGTGTCTGGGCCTGGTCCTCCCGCAGAACCCCACAGCTGCAGGTGCCACCTGAGGAAATCTGCCTGACACAAGAATGAGTTTTCTGAAGAGAGAGCATGGTCAGGAGCCATTAAGTTATTACCCCCTTTTTCTCCCTAATTTTCTGCCTTCCTCTCTGCCTCTGGAGACAGTTTTGACAGATTCTGTTGGTTGTTAACACCTCACTCATGCCTGCTTAAAGAGCTAAAAGGAAATCACTCTGTCATGCTTTGTGTTGCTCATCCAGTCTCTGGCTTCTGGGTTTCTGGTTGTCTTTAAGGAAGGGTCCCCAAGTATTGTATATTTGAGCCACATCTATTGTAAGTTATGACCCAGGTGGGACCCGAGTCTAGGGACAATGTTCTTTGCCACGTTTCACACCTGCAGGATCCTTCAGTTGCCTCCAGGAAAAGGAAATGAATTCAACAGAGGAATGGGACAGAGTGGCACCCAGAGGAGGTGTATTTCTCTTGAATTGTGGAAATAACCTTCAAAAGAAGAGAGGAAACTATTGTCCATGTCTCTTGGGTTAGGAACCATGGAATGACAAACTGAAAAAACTTTAGAGCTCATTTGCTCCAACACTTTCCTTGAAAAGATGAGGAAGTAGAGATCCGTGGGATTGGTGCCTGGTCCAAGGTCACACAGCAAGGACACAGCCTGATGAGAGGAATTGTCTCCCTGAAACAGAACAAAACATGGAGCTGAATTTCCTGGGGGTAGCATGGTGTTTTCAAGGACCTGAAGTTTATGGACAGAGTTTATGAGGATCCACATGAGCAGACCTGAGAAAGACTAGATTTCTTTTGTTCCTTTGGTCCACTCCATTATTCTACTGGACTCTGGTCAAGCCCCATTAAGTTCACAACTCACAAGAAGGAACCAGGCTCACTCTGTGCCCTCAGTGTGGGGGAAGGAGGGCAGGTGGGAATGGAAGGGAGAGTGAGGTGAGCCAAGGAAAAGAACAGGTACAATCAAAGTAGATTTCTAGGAAGGAAATGGAGCAGATCCCATCCTGTGTAGCACAGGGATTGTGTTAAAAATAGCTCCCCTTTAATGAAAGCAAAGGGAGTCTCCTTTCAGGTGGAATTGTCCATTTTCCACTCTCCTGCATTCTTCCTTTGCTGCGGGGGAAGGTCAGAGAACCTCTGTAAGTCCCAGGCAGGACATTGTGACTGCAGCCCAGTTGCAGACACCACCAGAAAGATGGTGTTTAGTTTCAAGTGGCACCCCCATATCGATAGGATAACTGCTAAGCCCCGACTTCCTCTCTAGGATCCCACTCCTTCCTATAAAGGCCAACCCACGGTACCATGGCATGGCTCAGAGATAGTGAGAAAGTCAAGGGCTGGAGTAATCATGTCTAGAGGGCTCTGGAGCCTCATTTCTTGTTATCAATAATATGCATCCCTCCCAAGTGGCTGATGTCCGAGCAGGCAGGAGGGAAACCATTTGTTTCAATGACTCTTCTCAAGGAAAGGCCCTGTGGGGGCTCTATGCTGCAGGCCGGCATCTCCTCTGTCTCACACTCCCCAGCCCCAGGCAGCCTCTGGGCTGCTGGTTTTCATCTTCCTTGAATGTACATCGGACCAGGAGGAAAGTCTCTTACTGAAGTGCCTGAAACCAGAAATAGAGCTTCTAGAGATGCTAATCTTCCTGTCTCAGACTGACCAACTTCCCCAGTGTGCTCTAAACCTCCAGTTTCTCAGAATCAAAGAACTTGCCATTCGAATTGAGTAGAAAGTAAGACTCAATAATCAAATGACAGGGAGAAACTTGTACTACAACCCAAATCTGCTCTTCCCCAGGCGGATACACACAGACACAGATTTTTAGGGAACTAAGAGAGAAAAGCATGGTATTGTGTATGTTTTATTCATCAAAAGACTAAAATATAACAGTGCAGTATGAAAAGCTCAGGATCTCTCCAAGGTTATGGCAGGAGAGCCAACAGGTGAGATGGGAAGGATGGAAATAGGGACTAATTTTGTAGCTTATAAAATTAGAACACCTTAGAAATAGCATTGTGGTAATGATGATGAATCTACTCTGCCAAATTCATCCAGTCTGTACTTTCCCGTAGCTGCCCAGTAAACTAACTCTTCCTGTGGTTTCTGTGTCGCGTGAGTTTGGAGTGTCCATTTAGTCTGCTCCAGTTGGTAAGGAATGAGGTACAGCTCTTTCTCGCTACTTTCAGTCTAGTCCCAGGCCCGGAGCTCAGCATGATCCTCATGGTCTTGAGGGTTGGTATAGGGAGGAGGCAGCTTTTTTTTTTTTTTTTAAATCACTTTTTGGTCATATATCTACCATTTTAAGGGTAAATTTTGCTTTATGGAAATCAAATCATCAATAAAAATTACATTCAAGTTGCAATACCATTTCACAGTGAAATATTTTGAGTAAAATTTTGTTGCTAGAATAGTCATGGACAAGAATTTTATCAGCAAAATGTTTCAATTATGTTAATAAATAAGACAATGCTACTGCTAGAGTCTATGTCTTTGTCTAGAACCTTCCCTGTGTGTTGCTCTGAGAAGTAATCCCTTTTTCTTCATAATCTTATTTGACAGGAGATAATAATTATAATATACTTAGATATTTTCTGCCTGTTTCAGTTGACATTACACATGGCATGTACCTGTAATCACCATGACTCAGGAATCTGAGGCAGGAGGATTCCAAGTTTGAGGTCAGCCTCACCAACTTAGTGAGATGATGTTTCAGAATAAAAAGGACTGCGGAGCTGGGGTTATGGCTCAATGGTAGAGCACTTGCCTAACACATGTGAGGCCCTGAACTTGATCCTCAGCACCACATAAAAAGATAAATAAATAAAATAAAGATATTGTGTCCATCTACAACTTAGAAGGAGGAAGAGGAGGAGGAGCTCAATGCTTTAAAAATAAAAAATAACAGCCAGGCACAGTAGCTCATGCTTGTAATCCCAGCACTTAGGGAGGCTGAAACAGGAGAATCACCAGTTCAAAGCCAGCCTCAGCAATGGCGAGGTGCTAAGCAACTCAGTAAGACCCTGTATCTACATAAAACACCAAATAGGGCTGAGGATGTGGCTCAGTGGTCGAGTGCCCCTGAGTTCAATCCCCAGTACCAATAAATAAATAAATAAATAAATAAATAATAAAAAATAAAAAGGGCTGGGGATGGAGCTCAGTGTTAGAGCACCCTTGAGTCAATCTGCAGTACCAAAAGATATAAAAGGAAAAGGAGGAGGAGGAGGAGGAGTATATATAACCACACTCAAGGATAATAACAGGAAGAATAATTAGCAGACCTGTAATTCATGCCCAAGTTTTCTCAGTTAAAAAAAAAAATGAGCCAGGCACGGTGGCGCATGCCTGTAATCCCAGCACTTTGGAGGCTGAGACAGGAGAATTGCGAGTTCAAAGCCAGCCTCAGCAATGGTGAAACGCTAAGCAACTCAGTGAAATGTGGCTCAGTGGTCGAGCACCCCTGAGTTCAATCCCCAGTACCAAAAAAAAAAAATCTTAGGTCCTATTAGCCCACATAGTCCAGGATTATTTAGTTTGACTCTTAAATGAAATTAGTACTTTATGAAATAAAAACATGTTTATGAAAATTAAAAATGAGTTTGGCCTGAAAGATCTTAACTAAGAAAACATTATAATTTGGCAATATAAGCAAATAAAAATGAATAATTTATTAATTGTTTGATCCTGCTGGAATTATTCATTCTTGCTTCATCTTGAGTTATACATCCTGTATTGTTTTTGGTCTCAATGGTGTTTGGCATTGGCTAGTCCCCAGTTTTGATTCAGAGGGGAAATGGCGGTCCTCCATCAGGCCAGCTCACTTCAGAGTCAGGAACTTGTCAGATTTTTTTTTTTTTATTGGCTTTGACTCTTTTTTGGGGGGGATACTGGAGATTGAACTCAGGGGCTCTCGACCACTGAGCCACATCCCCAGCCCTATTTGGTGTTTTATGTAGAGACAGGGTCGCACTGAGTTGCTTAGCGCCTCGCCGTTGCTGAGGCTGGCTTTGAACTCACGATTCTCCTGTCTCAGCCTCCCAAAGTGCTGGGATTATAAACTTGCTCGTAATCAGGGGCTCGCGCCCAGCTTTGCTTTGACTATTAAGGTTCCTCTCTTTTCCCTTTAAGTTGGGATTAGCCAGCTTTGTGTGTATCCATGTGGGTTTTGTGGCACATTGTAGTGATACTTGATATGTCTTGTAAATTGATTGCTTGAGTTTATATTTGCTACTTTGTACACAAACCTAAACACTGCTTTTTTTCCTGTCCTAAGAATGCGTAATGATGACAGCATGTTTAAAATTGAGTATAAATATTGGTTTGACTTGCTAACTTATACTAATTTTAAAATGTTTACACTAAGTATGAATTAACGTACATACACATATGTATTTCTTTCCTTATGGTCCATAAGTATGCTTCAGATCTTTGGATTTCCTAAGAAGTTCTGTGTGGCCAATGCTATAAAGAAAGCAGGGGAAAAGTCTATGCTTTGTTTTGCAAGTGCAGTAAGAATCCATAACATTCCCATGACCGTGCAAAACACTAAGATATTATAAACATGTTCCTGGTCCTTGAGACTTGTTCCAAACACTGGACAGTGCTGAGTATCTTCTTACCATTTTGTCTAGCCTCCCCAAGTATACTGGAAAGAAACCACTTCCTGGGATAAGATCAGAAACACATCCTCCAGGAAGTTGTAGTCTATGGGCAGTTTCATTTCTAACCCCCTCTCCTCTACTGTGAGTTATGGCTACTAATCACACAACTATCAGAAAGCTCTCTGAGGAGAAATATGAGAAAATTTTCACTACAAATTAAATACTGATAAAAAATCCCTTAACTTGTCAGGGTCAGGCCAAGACTGACAACCAGTGGCCAGATCCTGGGAAGATACTTGGAAGCTATAGCCTCTTCCTTCTTCTCAGGATTGATTTGTCAGGTCCTCAGAAACGAGGGAGTCCCAAGAGTCACTTTTCCATTCCCCAGTCTCTCCTCAGGGATCATGTCCCATTTGTCAGTAGACATTCTTTTGACTTCCTTAACAATTCATCGCATCAAGGAAACTTCTCACGATGGCCTGCAGCCTGGCTATTGACTAACAGGATTCTTCACCAGGCTTCCGAGTATATGGAGTCTAACTTACACTTGGCAGAGACAGATAGCCAATCAATAATGTACTCTCCCCTTCATCATGTAGAATTGTCACTGAGAAATGGCTTTGCACCAAGAAATCACATCTTCCAGACCCCTTGCAAGTGAGATGTGGTCATAACAGTAGGTTTTAGACAAGTGGAATGTGAAGCCTTCCAGGCCTGGCCCATGTGTCCCTTTCCTCCATGTTCTTCCCCTTCCACCCAGCTGAAATGGTGACAACTCTGCCCCTCCCCACTGCAAAGGCACACAGTGTAAGTAGCAAGGCCTCTGAAATGACTATCTGGAGTCCCACTCTGCCAGCCTGCTCCCCACCTGGTCAATTATGGGACAAAGGAAAAGGAAAAAAAGTCTATTTTGTTTAAGTTATTGTATATCTTTAGCTTTTCATGGCATAGTAGTTTATCTACTCTAATAAATATATACACATTTTCTGGGATTTAGTTAATTACAAGAAATTTGTAGGATGTATGATTGAGCACGCCAGGTCAGGGTTATAAAGTCAAAGTGATCGACCTATCAGATTTGGGGGGGCAGGGTCAATATGGACAGAAGCAGGATCCTTTCCTCATTCACTTGGGTAGATGGGCCAAATTCAGATCTTCATTTACTGCATTTTAATTTATTAAAAAACATGACCCAGGTACCACTAACTACAATGTTCCTTCTATTTTAGAGTGGATGAAGGATGCCGAGAACATCAATGACACTCTCATTGTTCTAGAAATAAACCTCCATGCGTAGGACATAGCATCAACTAAATTTCATAATGCTCCTATAGTTGGAAAGGGCCAAATAAGATACTTGGAACTAGGACTTGAAGATGATAACTCTGGGACCCAGTGATATGTTGGTGGTATTTTCATTTTCATCATTCTGGTTCTTCCATCTCAGGCTCAGAGTTTAATAAAATTAGAAACCTAAGCATCTAATGATTATTCTTTATTTTAAAAACAGTCCACAAACAACCAAAGAAATACGGAGGCGAGGCAGCCTGAAGGTCTCCTGGGTTGGGGTGGAAGTGCTTCTGGTTCCTTGGGCAGTTCCCACTGGTGTAATGACTCCACAGTCCACTGCCATCAACTGTGGGAAGGGGTGGAGGACGGCTGGAATGTGGAGCAGTATGTACAACCCAGAGCCATTGCAGCTTCTCTCAAACTCAAGTGGCCCCACGGGAATGTCTTGCAACACATGTTCTGTTGAGAAAACATGTTGCGAACCAAGGGGCGACTGCAATAAATACCACTGGTGGTGAGCAAGGTTTTTAAGTTTGAACTTTGAAAGACATTTGTTTTCCTCACTAGACACTCAGCTCTGTGGGGCAGAGACTATGTCGGGAGTGAATCACCTGCCCCTGCACATAATAGGGACTCAATAAATATATGTTGGAAGGATGGATGGGAGGATGGATTCTACTCAACTCAAGAATAGGTAAGAACATTATCTGCTATAAGGAAAGAAAAAATAAAACACATAGAGGCATATAATTTCTAGTGTTTAAAAAGTCGGACTGAATTAGGACTAATAAAACTTGGAGATAATGTCACCTCTTTCAATGCCCAAATGACATTTTTCTATTACTTTGAGATCCAAAAGGAAATACCTTCCCAATTTTTCTTTGTTGGTAGGAAATGCTTAAGTTAAAATAAAGTGTCTAAGATGCCACGGCATCATTAGGAGAAAGGGAATCCCTCCCAGGCCCAGGGTACGAGGGTGGCAGGTCACCAGCAGGCACCATTGCTCCAAATAGGCCAGCCTTGCGGGTCCTCATCTCATCACTGCTCACTTCCTGCAGCCTGGAAGTGGACTTCCTGCTCCCATGCTGGGTGGCCAGTGGGAAGAACTCTGGTCAACAAAAAGCTCACAGTGGACAACACGAAGCAACAGTACTTTACTGGTCACAGTGTGACAGGATTTCACTCTCTGCTCTCACATTAGGAAGGATTTGATGTCTGGGCCAAGTCAAAAAGGTTTCCTTTAGTTGCATTGCTTGAAGGACAAGATAACTATAATCCAGCAGCACTTGTCCAGATTCCAGGACTCAGTTTATGACACTTCTGAGGCAAACATCTGCCTGTGCAGTTTTTCCTTCCAACCAGTTTACTCTTGGGTGCCCAGATCCTTGATCGGTCTCATACCCAGGGATATTTGCCTCATTGCCCAGTATCAGGAAGCAAATAGTACCATATTGGTGCCTAAGACATCTGCTTGGCCACAATCTCAGGGATGGGGTCTGGTCTAATTGACCTGCGCGCACCCATTAAACGTGTTCAAATATCACCATCCCACCCCACCCACACAAGAAGGCTCCTGAACCCTCAGATCTGTATACCAAAAACCTCAGTTGAGAAGTCTCTGTGGCTTTTCACTGTTGCTCAAGAGCCTGGGTATTGTAGCAGCCCGGGGGCAGGTTGTCCCTAATGTTTTCCAGGTTCTTTACATCAGCCAGAATTCCATCTATGCTTGTCTCCAGCAAATGGAGGTGGCCCTTCTGGCGACGTGCCCTCTCCTCCAGCTCTGACATCAAGGGCCTCAGCTGGCTGTTGATCTGGGTCTTGGCTCGGAAAAGTTCCTGCTCCAATAAGATCAGTCGCTCTTCATCCACAGCATCAGGCTGGTCTGTTTTAGGGAAGGAAAAGGGCATTAGCATGGAAAAGCTGTGGTGAGATCCCCTGGCAAATGCCTGTTTCCACCTGCCCAGAGCAAACAGTATACTATGCATTTAAAAGACTTATTTTTATTAGAAATAGATCTAGAAAAAATTTGAGAGTAAGCCTATTTATTTGTTGAGTAGAACACAACAATGCTCAATTCAATACTCTGAGCGCTGTAGCTCAGCAAAATGAAGTTTGGAGTTCTCCTTTCACATTAGGGTCGATAGATCATGCTCTGAAAGATGTAGGCTGAAGGTCACAGAGGCCCGAATATGATCCATGGTGTTTGCCTGACACAGCTCACCCCTAGGATTAGAATCAACTCCCAATTCTTTCTGAGTCACCCTTAGGAAAAATCTCCCGGCTTTCTATTAGAAGATCTTTAGAAACTGGCTGAGCTTCAGGGTTTACAGAGGCCAAGGTATGCTTTGCTATCTGGAGGACAGATTCCAGCTGTTAGAAAATGATGTAAGACTTTATTCTGGCCTGAAACAGTGGGAATCTGGCTAGGTATCAGTTTATTTCCAATGTGAAATATAATCACATTTGTTCAGGTATGTTTTACCCATAAACTAAATAAAGCTAATGTCAGCATGAAGGAAACCCAGCCAGCCCCGCTTGGTTCAACTAGGTTGAGTGGCCCTTGGTCAACTTAAACTCAGGGTCAAGTTGCCTCACACATCTGGGCTGAAGTGGTAGTATTTCAGTGCCTGAGCAATGAATCAGTTATTGCTCCAGAACTCAAGAGAGCCCACGGGGTAGAATCATAACAACATCATAACAAAAATGTTGGTCCAGTGGATCTGTCCTTCACGGGGCAGCAGAGAATTCAAGAATTTAGGGTTCTATGACATGCAGAGACAGTTAAGCAAGCTTGGAAATAAACAAAAGGTCAACAGGAGATACCAGGAGCTACTAGAAAAGAAGAGGAACATTCAAGGCAAAGAAATCTCAGTGTGAATCCTGCCTACACAATTTACCATGTGATCTGCAGCCTTATTTCCCTGTGAAACAGAATCACAAAACAAATCAGACCTACCTCCTAGGACTCTTATGAGACTTAAATGGTCTTCCACCATGAACAAACAGCCAGGGTAGCATCTGGCACACAGCAAGTGTCCCATGGTCCGGACTTCCCTTCCCTCCTCACTCTCTCATTTTCTCTTTAAAGGCTCCATTAGTTTCATTACCCTTTTTAGGATACTAAACAATGCTGCTAAAACCTCCACTGGGGAGTGTTTGGTCCATGGAGGGTATTTTGCTCTTTGGGGCTTCACCGGGTGGCAAAGCAGGCGCATTAGTAGAAAAACATTGATTCCATTGGTCTCTCAGGGTGATGATCTTCCACAGAAAAACTGGGTTTTAAAGTTGTTCTACTGAACTAGAAAAGTAGAGTTAAGCCTTTTTCTGAGTCTCACTGGAATCTGTGACCAAATCCCCACTTTCTTAGCCACTGCAGTCCATGCTTGATTTAACAGGCCAAATGAGGGTCTGATATCGGCTCTGCCTAAATCCAGAATTTTAATTAAAATTGGTTTTCTTCTAGGAATGATTCTGTAGGGAAACCTGATTCTCTGCAACACTGTGCCATTGGATCTATTTTATCCTAAAATGTTGCAGTATCCCATGGATGTACTGTC
This sequence comes from Xerus rutilus, assembly GCA_028644305.1. Lineage (NCBI taxonomy): Eukaryota > Metazoa > Chordata > Mammalia > Rodentia > Sciuridae > Xerus > Xerus rutilus. Next base: position 76,846,142 of record CM053410.1, read on the forward strand.
TTCACATTTCTTCTGGGTCATCTACCCAGATAGCTCAGGTTTCCCCAGCTGATTTCACCATAGTATCACTTTGGTTTGGGGGCGATGAACAGCAGAATCAGCATGCAGTCCTTGACTTCACAGACCAGAAGCATCCACCTTTATGTCCCCGCCCCCTCCTGCTGCCTTAGCCCAGTAGTATCCTAAGTGGCCTCACCTGACTGTCCAACCCCCCTGCACACTCTCCTCCATCTGCTCCCCAGTAACAATGTTATTCTTTTGCTTAAAACCACCCACTGGCTTCTCAGGATCAAGGCCAGCCTCTACAGTAGGACTCTCAAACTGTCCAGTCTTCCCATGAAGTTTCTGGAATACATCCAGCCAGTTCTTTAGCCCATAGACCTCTACCTCTAAGTGCTATTGGTGCTCATGACCCATCTTAGAGACAGTAAAACAGAGTCCAGAAATACAAAGCAGCGTGCTTAAAGTATCTGGGCCTGGAAATAAAGCAAATTTCCAGACACCCTTAAGGAAAGTGGTGATTCCCATTCCCAGGGAGGTTGTGGATACTCCACAGACCTATCAGGTGTAGGATGCCATCCAGAGTGTTGAGGGTGTCTTGGATTGTAACTCCTGCATTCTTGGCTCTGGTATCAACTCTCTGGGCTTCTGTGATCACCTGAGGAAAAAGAAGAACAGACTTGTCTCAGTTGGGTATTTTCCATATTGGTGACTTTAAAGGGATCCCCCAGAGGAAGGAGCGACCGCTCACCATCTGCACTGCATCCATGTCCACGTCAAACTCCAGCTTCTTCCTGGCCAGCTCTCCTTCCACCTCCCTCATCTCGCTCTTTAGAGTGGCCAGTCCCTTTTCCATGGCCAAAGCCCCATCTGCTGTCATGTTGGCTTCCAAGTTCAGACTCCCTATCTCCTGGGAGAAGAAAAGGAGCCAGGGACGGAAGGAGAGAGGGGGATGAGGTTCAAAAACATCCCAAGAACAATTGTAGAAAAAATACAGCTGCAGCCAGGGCCTGATGGGTAAGTTGGATGGACAATGAGAGGGTCAAACTGGGGACACACCTTTCCCCAAGCTCTGCCTCAAACAATGTAATTCTGGGATATGTCTCTACGGGCTGGGAGGGTCAGCACTGAGATATCGCTTCCCTCTCAATTTGACGTTCACCAAACGTTGAACACAATTTAGGAATGACCTGAGAAAATCCAGAAGACAGGGAACTCACGTGGCTCTCTGTCAGGTTCCTCTGCTACCATGGTCTTCTGAATGCTTTACTAGGACCCCTAAGCCAGCTGAGTTTGCAGTGCAGAGGATGAATGGGGCACAGTGTGGAGCTTTTGTTTTTAAAAGGTCAAAGCTTATCAATCACTTCATCAATAAAGTATTAGTAAGCTTCAAAGGGCTGGTGTCTTTATGCTAGAAGCTGTATTAAGAGAGGTACATGAAATTGGTCTTACACTCAAGGAGCTTAACATTAGAAATTGTTTCTGCAGGTTAGTGAGTGGTCTAAAAGTGAGGTCAAGCAGTCCAGATACTTCTAGAGATCCCTCTGGGTTTTCTAGAAGCATAAGTTTCTAGCAGTCATGCTTGCTTAGGAGCTAAGAGGCCCTTTTCCAGCTGACCATCCCTTCCACTGTGACGCTTAACACGGGTTGCTGGTGTAGTTTGTTCATCTGCCCTGTTATACTGAGTGCTTCCTGAAGAGGGGTACTGGGTCTTTTTTTTTTTTTTTTTTTTTTTTTTTTTAAATCTCTGTATCCCCAGCACCAGGCAGAATGAGGCCAGAGAAAAATGAGTAAGTAGACCTTAGTCGCAGGATATAGACTGACATAAAGGCTCTCGAGTCCCTGAATCTCACAATCTGGAATCAAAACAGTGATAATAGGTGCTATAGGTTGAACAGTTAACTCCCTAAAAGGTAGGCTGAAGGCCTAAATCTCAGTACCTCAGAATGTGACCTTCCTGGGACATTGGGTTGCTACAGATGTAATTAGCTACAATGAGGTCATTCTGGAGCATGGTGGGTCATTATTCCAATGTGACAGATGTCCTTAGAACAAAAGACAGAGACTTGAGCAGGGAGCACCATACAATGGCACAGGTAGAGATCAGAGGGATAGAGGTGCAAACCAAGGGACACCAAGGACAGATGGCCACCACTAGAGGCTAGGGAGAGGCAAGGAAGGACTTTCCCATAGATTCGAGGGCAAAGCTGATGCCTTGACTTTGGATTTCTAGCCTCCAGAACTGTAAGAGAATAATATGCTTTTTTAAGCCAAAAATGTATGTGCCCTGGAAAACCACATACTAGTCTACATAAAAACAATCTTGAGCCAGGCACAGTGGCCCATGCCTGCAATCCCAGCTGCTTAGGAGGCTGAGGCAGGAGGATCACAAGTTGGAGGCTAGCCTTGGCAATTTAGTGAGATCCTGTCTCAAAATAAATAAAAAGGGCTTGGGATGTAGCTCAGTGGTAGAGCACCTCTGGGTTCAGTGCTGTCCAAAAGGAAGCTGAAAAAGGGGCTAACACTCGGTTGATTACAGCTCCACAAATCAGTCTGACCGTAGGGGTGGCCACGTGGATCTGAGACTTCCATGGACCACCACAGGCACTGAGCCATCAGGGTCAAAATGAGCCCAGGGCTCTCTCTCCTTCCTGTGCTAACCTGCACCTCTGCTTCTCTCTACCTGTTCTATCTCGCTGGAGATCCCCAGGGCCTCCCTCGCCGCCTTCTCTGCACGTTGGGCGTCAGCAGTGGCGCTCCCCAGGGCTGCCTCGGCCTGCTGGGTCTTGTCACTGGCGTCTGCAACTCTCTGGCTGATGTAGGAGAGTCTCCTCATGGCCTCTTCAGCTTCTGCTTTCCTGTCTTCAACCTGCAGGTCAAACTCTGAAATAAAGGAGAAAATTGCCATGCAGATGAAAAATGACCCGGAAATGAGTGACAGGGATTGCTGCTTGACTGAAAAAATGCCTGAAAGAGTATCATTACAGACTGGGGTGGGGAAGTGATGGCCAGGATTACTCTTTCCCGTCCCAGAGAAAGCATTTGGAAGAAGTACTGGAGGGGCCGGAGTTAGTCACGAGTCCCCACCACTGCAAGAGAATCAAGACCCCAAGGTGAATAAAAAGCAGGCAGAATCTCTGAGGCCCACAGCTTCCATCCAGAGCCTCAAGTCGGGGGCTGGGTAAAATGGGTACAGAGGGACTTTCAGTGAAGGAAATTGTAAAAATTTGGAATGACCAGCTTTTGTTTGTTACTGAACAATCCTAAAATTTTAACCAAATCTGTAAGGCACCACCCAAATCTCCTGAGGTCTTGATGCCATGACAGAAAAAAAAAAAAAAGAAAGAAAGAAAAAAAAAGAAAAATGTCTGTAGAGCAATGAGCTGTTGGTTCTGTGAGGAGCCATGGTGATCATTTAGTTCGACTTGGTCCCTTTTAAAAGAAGGAGGTTTGGGTATGGAAAGGGTCTGTGAGTCATCTATGGGCACACAGAGAGCTTACCCTGGTCACCAGGCCCAGCAGAGAAGGGAACTCAAGCCCTTCTGACATTCAGTTCAATTCTTTCCACTATCTACATTGAAGATTAGTGAGTGTTTTCTTTAGAAAGGTATCTATAAGCATCCATTGATGTCCCAATCCACCTACCATTTGAAGAGAAACGCGAAGACTCAAAACCCATCAGCCCTGACTCGACCTTTAAAATACTCAAGTGACCTGGACCATAAAGCACTAACCTCGGAGGTTCTTTAAGATGTTCTCAACCTCATAAAAAGTGGCATTGCCCATACTTAGTGCTTCTTGGGCTCTGCTTTTAGCAAGGTTGGCACGGGAAAGCAGCTGATCTGATTTCTGTAAATAGAACAAGATTCGAGTAAGTACATTCCTGCTTTGCAAAATCACCCTGACACATTTCTCTTCATGACAACAGAGTGCTGTGATTCACCACACCCTCTAGGGCTGCTGGAGCAACTCCCTCTACAATCTGGGATGGAGCAAACTTTATAAGCCAACCACTTGGACTACCTAGAGAAGTCCCCCGCTCTAGTCCACCCACGGAAACGGGAATAGTTTACAAATCATAATTTGCAACTCTAGGTGCTTCCTGAAGTCAAGCTAATAGACTGACCAAAATTAGACCCAGGAGGCTTGGGGGCCTATTCTAAGGGTTGAGTGCTGACTCAGTGGGTGGAGCTGATTATATCAAGGTCTGTCTCATTTCCTCCCTCCATAAGCTGTGCCACCATGACCTTCAGAGAGCTTCAAACGGGTCTTCTTGCCATATTAATTCACAAGGTAGGCATTTGATACACGCTTATTGAACAGATGAATTAACAAAAGGATACCTGTCTCTCATTTTTTCCATTCTGTAAGAGTTGCTGGGTTTCTTTTTCCCAGTTTCCCAGATTGCTCTGCACACGCTTGAATTCATCCATATGCTTGGTTACCAGGCTTGAGAGAGAATCGGCTTTTTGCCTAATCCTCTTTGCTTCCACCTGTGGGCCCCCCAAAAAAATGAATGAAACTAACTTTCTACTTGCCAGTTCCCACACCAGCCTTGTTAGGACCTGGCACTTGGTGTTTGAAAATAGCAACAGGCTTAAGAAGTTTAAGAAAACCTAGCCATCCAGGCCCAAAGTCTAACAGAAATGAGGCCCTGTGCCCAAGGGAAGTCAGGCAGCAGGGCCCCCGAGCATCAAACAGGTTTTGTGTGTGTTCCTTTGTATTTATTTATGTAACATATTAGCTTAGGAACTCATGGGAACATGTGTCCATGGGTGCTAGGGTAGAAAGCTGCAGGTAGAAAGCTGAATCTCCTTCACTGAATAAATTTGGAATAGTTAAGAGGATTGATGGTAAAAACAATGCAAAAACTTTTGCTAACAAAAGTCCTCTGGACAGAGAGATGCACCAAACTTTACAAGACTTTCCCACACATTTCAACAGTCCCCAGAACTAGGGAAGAGATATTAAGGTTTTAGTCACTAATAGGCTCCGCATGAAAAGTCCAAGGGTTTAAGAGTTGGGGTTTAAGAATAAGAAGATGGGGGCTGGGATTGTGGCTCGGTGGTGGAGTGCTTGCCTCGCATGCGTGGGGACCTGGGTTCGATCCTCAGCACCACATACAAAGCAATAAAATAAAGACATTGTGTCCATCTACAACTGAAAAAATATTTTAAAAAAAAAAAAAAGAATAAGAAGATGAATAATAAGAATTATGCACACTCTTCCTACTCTACAGCAAGAAGGGTGGATGCTGTGGTTTGATTAGGGATGGGATCCCTCATAAGTTGAGGGCTTGGTCCCCAGGGTGGTGCTGTTGGAAGGTGCTATTGGTGGTGCCTTTGGGAAGGAAGTCTTAGAGGGAGGTCCTTGGTCATTGGGGTGTGCCCTTGAAAAGGACTGTGCAATCCTGCCTGTCCTCTTCTCTCTCTGTTCCTGGCTCAGGATATGAACTTTTGCTCTGACATGGCTCCCCACTAGTGCCATCTGCCACCCTCTCCAGAACTGAGCCAATGCAGGTACCAATGCCAAAATCACGAGCCAAATAGACCTTTTCTCTTGATAAGTTGGTTGCCTCAGGCGTTTCATTGTAGTAATGTGATGCTGGCTAATACAGTCAACATGGAGGAAAAGCTGGATGGTTGAACACTATGAAATCCCTAGTGAAGGAAGAAGCATTTATGGCCCTTCATAATCCAGCATGCAGGCAAGATGCCCTCACCTGAAAGGACTGATCATTGACTCTTTGAAGCCCAGACACTGAATCCAGAAGGCGGAGACTATGCTGATAAGACCTATCAGCTTCAATGTCAGTTTGGGTGGCTTCCCTTGACAACTGCTGGGCCAGGGACTTAGTTTTCTCCAATCTGTGGGGAGGAAGAAGAACTTTGAGAGTTTAATTTTTTCCCTCTAGTACTGGAAATTGAACCCGGGGCCTTAAGCATGTTAGGCAAGTGTTCTACCACAGAGTTACAATCACCAGCCTTTTTTATTTTATTTTGAGACTGAGTTTCTCTAAAAATTGCCCAAGCTGGCCTCAAACTTGCTCTCCTCCTGCCTCAGTCTCCTAAGTAGCTGAGATTACAGGAATGTGGTAAGAATCTCCTCCTTTTATAAAAGCCATCATTTATCCTGTTACTTTAAAAGTGCATAATTAAAGTAACCAAAATAGCCAAATGAGGTTACGTGTGAGACATGTGACCCTTGCCACAATCTAAACACAAGCTTACAGTTTATAGAGGTTGGGGCAGAAAAATTTGACCCAAATTTCTTAATTCCTGGTAATATAAATACATGATTCTTATATCCCTCATATCAAGTGGGTGTTTGCGCACACCATTCATACACTATAGAGGGTAGTCATCTCTCCAAGTACTGCAATCTCCCAGTCTAAACATAAATTTTTAATCAACATTTTCTTCTTCCAATC
>CM053410.1:76852671-76963998 GCA_028644305.1 Xerus rutilus
GTACCAGGGATTGAACTCAGGGGCACTCAACCACTGAGCCACATCCCCAGCCCCATTTTGTGTTTTATGTAGAGACAGGGTCTCACTGAGTTGCTTAGCACCTCGCCGTTGCTGAGGCTGGCTTTGAACTCGCGATTCTCCTGTCTCAGCCTCCCTAAGTGCTGGGATTACAAGCGTGAGCCACCGCGCCCGGCTTCTTCTTCCAATCTTAAAGTTATTTGCTTTCCCCAAAGTAACCGTTTATTCTCTTGTCCCCCTTATTAACACACATTTGAAAAGAAGCCTTTGAAGTATGGTTTGCATTGTACTCTGAGAGGAGCCAGGTTTTATGGGCCGAGTGAGAACCCATTGAAACTTGCCTTCCCATAAGTCCTTGCACTGCAGAGCTGTCTGAGATGCCATTTCCGCCCCCTTCACTCAGAGCCTGGTGGGACAAGGACAGTGCTTGTTTGGAATAGTCCTCTGTTTCCTTTGCTAGTTGCTCCATGTTCCTGGCTGATTCGACATGGCTGAAAGGATTAAAAATGAAGAATTAGTTTTCATAGCAAAGGGGCTCCCTTTCTGTCTTTCATGTAGGTAAAGGGAGAAGAATAAGCCAAAAAGAACTAATCCAGATTAGATGGAATTAGAGGAACTATGAAGAAGCATGCATTCTGGAGAATTCACCTCCTGCCACAGACCCTGTGGTGGTCTCTTCCGTTTACGGCATGATTAGTGGAGGTGGGCACTGGGGATGGGTAGGAGCAGTCTCTGGGTAACAAAACATTGCCCCTGTAAGCTAATAGCTGCAAGGAGAAACCCTTAGATCTTATTTTGTCCACGTCCAACTCCCTACTCCTTTGGCTCTAAACTGAGCCCAGGACTAGGAAAACGAAGTGCGTCAATAAAAGTCACCCGTAAGCTCTGTTTTCTGATTCTAGGAAGTGATGTTAAAAAAACAAAATAAACAAACAACACCAAGGGCTGTGAAGGCAGCTCAAACTACAAAAATCCAAGCCAGCCACCTTTGGGGCTGACTGAATTCCTCTTGAGATTAGCATAGTCTGCCCCCCTGCTGAGCAAACCTCTAAAACACAATAGGATTTTAAGTCAGAAACAGGGACCAGGGGAGCTGCCTGTTAGCACGGGTCATGCAGAGCTGGTTTCCAGGAGCAAGTGCCCCTCTGCACACTTGCAGACAAATAGCAAACAACTCCTTGCTACTCATTCCCAGGCTTGGTGTGGGAGCCTAGGAGTCCCTGAAAGGTGCAGAACATCCTTTTCCAAAGGCTGATTCATTTCACATGGATCCAAGAAATCACATCTGACAGACACCAAGCCATACTGTGAGTCACAGAGAAATCTGGGAAAGAAACACCCAGGCCAAGGTCCACCTACATATACTAAAAGCCAAGCAGTTAAAGCAGGACTTCACAGCTGCAAAGGAGGCTGGAGGGAATGAACTTGGTGCTTGGGTTCTGAATACCCCACAGTCTTGAACAAGTTTAGCCTTGAGGAGCCACCCTGGAACAGAGGTGTCTCTACTGCTGCTCACCTGTCTGCCAATCTTGTGGCCTCCTGAACCAGACTTTTAAAGCCATTTGACCCCTCATAGTGCTCTGAGGGAGGAATGTTCTGTGGAAAAAGGAGACTTAGTTAAGACTTTGCATTTAACTGTGGAGCCCAAGCAGGTGCAGCTGAAGTGTGAGAACCACTTGTCATTAGCCACAGATTCCACACCCTGAAACACTGAGATCTCGATCCACCATGAGCACGCAGTTAAAAAAAAAAAAAAAAAGGTGTAGATAAGAACAAAGTAGAACTCCAAGTTCCAAAAAGTCTCTGCAAAAATATGAATGCATTGGGCTGGGATTGTGGCGCAGTGGTAGCGTGCTCGCCTAGCATGCGTGAGGCACAGGGTTCGATCCTCAGCACCACATAAAAATAAAAAAATAAAGATATTCTGTCCACCTACAACTAAAAAAGTAAATAAATATTTAAAAAAAATATGAATGCATTTAAAATTATATGCATGTGCATTCTTATATCTATATAAAGTCTAGTAGCATATACTAAGTTGTGACAGCAGTAATAGGATCAGAGGAGATTTTTACGTCTTCTCTGTATTACAAAAAAAAATTTTTTGTAATAATGGAAAAAATGAGTACATTACTTTTAAGTGTGATTTCTTAATCATATTTCTATTTCCTGTTTCCTTTATTCCTCTTCTACCCATCTACTTATATTATTGTCACCCTGGCCTTCTTTATTCAAAAACAAAGAGAGCTCAGCCGAATCCCTCCCTCCTACCACACTGCAAACTGCATCATGAGGAAAAATCATAGTGGCAACATTTTTCTTCCATTTGCAGAACTGTCTTTATTGGGCCGCTTCCTTTCTTCCTGCCCCACTTCCGTCCTTCTTCCCTCTCTCCCTCCCTTCTCCCTACTCATTCATACATTCATTCATGCAGCTGACATTTACAACCACCACGCTGTGGGCTAAGAAGGCAAATAGGAACAGAGCTAAATCCTGCAGAAAGAAGGGAAGAGAGGCAGGGCAAGATGAGGATGTGCTTAGAAATCAATGAAGAAAGAGAATACAATGCAGTCGAACAGGAAATCACGAGAGGCCAAAGACATAAAGATTAGGTGTGAGCCGGGCGTGGTGGCGCACGCCTGTAATCCCAGCACTTTGGGAGGCTGAGACAGGAGAATCGCGAGTTCAAAGCCAGCCTCAATAATGGCAAGGCTCAAAGCAACTCAGTGAGGCCCTGTCTCTACATAAAACATAAAATAGGGCTGGGGATGTGGCTCAGTGGTCGAGTACCCCTGAGTTCAATCCCCAGTACCAAAAAAAAAAAAAAAAAAAAAGAATAGGTGTGACTATTGCAAAGAAGAGAGGTCCAACTACCTGCCAAATAGACCAAAAAGCCCACAGAAACAGAAAGAGAGCAGGAGGAGCTGTTGGTGGGTCCCCAGAGCAATGGTTCTCAGTACCCCAACCCAGCCAAACCTACGGTGTTTTGCAGGGAAGCTTCGCTTTCCGCCAGGCTCAGGCGCAGTTGGGTGACGAGCCTTCGGGTATCCTGGACTTGGTTCTGATACTGACTGCCCAGGGCCCGAATCCTTTCCGCTGTGGTCTTGAGGTCATCCAGGCGATTGCGGTAGCTCTTCTCTTGGCTCCTTGCCTTGTCCAACTGGTGACTAAGGGCCCTACTGACACCTGAACCCAGAGAAGAGGGAGGATGAGTGCTTTCCATGGCAGCACAGAGCTATGAACATGATGGAGGGCTGACTGGCCCGTTGCACAATGATAAATACCCAATAAGAAAGTGCATGCAACTGCTCTTTAAGATCCATCAGCCAGGTCCCAGAGGAGCATCACAGATAGCCCTTCCACCTGGGCAAAGGCTGGTGGAGATGCCTGCTGAGCCAGTGCCCAAGGAAGAGTCTACGACCTGTGTCTAGCAATTCTTTCTAGACATCAGTCCTCTTCTGGCTAAAGGGAAGTCTGCTTTTCTCACCTTCTGAGATCTGGGCTTCTCTCAGAATATCCCGAAGGGCCTGCTCCGCCTGCCGCATCCTGCCTTCCAGCTCTGTGCCAGGTACTGTGGCGCCATCGCCACTCTGAGCCTTGGAAATCAGGGACTCCAGGCTCCGGAGCTGCTGCATAAACTGATCCATCTGAAACCACACCAGAAAGAGGTTGGGCAGAGGATGGAGACCACACCCAGCACCAGGTACCCAGGGGACAGCAGCTCCACACTCAGAGATGCTCACTATGTCCTGGGTTTAGACTTTAGAGACTGGACTACTCTAGCTGCGTGGCCTTGGACAAGTCACTTTCTTTATCTACTCAATAGGGACAATAAACATAACATAATAAAACTGCCTCACGGAGTCATGACTTGCACTACATAAGTTAATATTTGTAAAGTGCTTAGAACACAGTTTGAAGAAAGTGCTATGAAAGACTTGCTCAATGGACAACATTCAACAACAGGTCAAGCATGTTCACATCTGAAGTTTGGTTTGGGCTTCTTTTCCCCCATCCCTCATTCCAGAAAAATAATAATTAATAATAATAACAACGTCAAGTCCATTCTTCTCTGGAACTTGAATGGGAAATTTCTGAAAGTCATTCCTGTTTGCCAAACCCCTTAGCCCTCCTGGACGTCACATATCTTTGATGTGTTTTTTCTGCATTTGTTTTACAAGGACTTCTATTAGAAAAATGTCTAGCTGGAAAGTGGCATATTATAATGGCAAGAACTGAACTAGGAATCTGGAAGACAAAGTGGCATTCTCAGTTCCAGCTGGCTCTATCACCTTGAAAAACAGCAAGTACTTCAAGACTTCCTTTGACCAGTGAAAACTGAGGCCAGACTATCTTTTCTTTCAACTCAACTAAGTTAGCGTGATGATCAAAACAGACTATATGTGCAGAAGGGGGTTTGAAAATAGTATATACAAGAAGATAAACCTGTATTGTTATTACTACTCAGAATCTTTTTAATACAACACAATTTAGTATTTTCAGTACTAGGAATTGAACCTGGGGTACTCAACTGAGCTACATCCAAAGCTCTTATAATTTTTTATTTTGAGACAGGTTCTCACTAAATTGCCAAGGCTGGCCTCAGACTTGTGATCCTCCTGCCTCAGTCTTCTGAGCCACTAGAATTACAGGGGTATGACACAGTGCCTGGCTAGTACAACAATCACAAAAACAAAAACAAAGACAGTAACTGCTCATCTCTAGGAGACTAGGAGGCAGCTCCTAGATCCAGGACAGAACCAGTCAGTGGGCATATACAGGTTTGATTCTGTGGGGTGAAAGATGGTTAGGAGAAGCGGGCATACCTGAATCTTCACTTGGTTGTAGCAAGCTGGACAGCTGACCAATGCTTGGTGCTCACAGTTGAGGCCACCAAATCCTGGCTTGCAAACACAGCTGCCATCACTTCGACACTCTCCAGGCTCCGAGCCCATGGGGTTGCAGTTGCAAGCTGAAAACGAGAGAGAGACAAATGGAGCATGCTCATCAAACGCATCTCAGCAACTGAAGGCATAGCCAAGACAAAAAGGAAGAAGCTCAAGTCTCCAATGGTGAGGAGTCCTTTGTTGCCCTGGCCATCCATCTGGGGTTCCATTCAGTCCTTGGCTATGCCTCCAGACACACTCCTAGAGTAGGTAGACCTCAGGGCTGACCTGCAAGTTTGTTTGGTGTGTGTGGATGAAAAGGTATTATGGTGGTTCCTCTCATTAAATTGTAAGCCTGGTTGGATATTTTGCTGGCACTCTGGCTTTGCTCCTAAGGTAAATGACATTTCTTCTGGGCCTATTATGTGTGAGATGTAAACATCTCTCTCTGTTTTACGGATGAGGAATGTGAGCTCAGAGAGACTGAATAATCTGCTGTAGTGAGAGCTCAGAAAAAGCCAGCGATGTAGGAAATCTACATCACTGATGTAGGATCTGCCTTTGATGTAGGTCACGCAGTAAGAAAGCAGTACTATTATTCATTTGATCAAATTTATTGAGCATCTACTCTACACCAGGTTCTGTTTTAGGAGTCAAAGATTGAACAGGGAGTGAGACACTGCTGTAATTACCCCAGCGATTCTCTGGGTTGTTCTATTTTCTGTGCTTTCAAAACACTGATTGGATGTACTACCATTATTTGCGCACATATTTGTGCCTTCCATACTAGCATACAAGATCCTTGGGACCCAGGACTGACTTGTTCATCATTATAACCTTAGTATCTAGGTACACATTATATACATAATGGTGCTTGATGTATAGTTGATTGAAGACCAATTTCTTCGGAATTGGAAATAGTATTAATAACACTGAATAGGTAGAAATACAGAGTTTACAGTGTGCTTTCTCATATGCCCATTTATTTTTTCTTTGCAAATGCTTTGAGTTAAATATTAGTCAAACATATGAGGACCCTGAGGCTCAGAGGGATTAACTGGCTTGATAAACACAATGCACCAGGTATGTCGCAAAACCAGACTTGGATTCAGCACCACTATTGTCACGTAGGATCTTATCACAGGGTATTTTCCAGAACATCATAGCCAATCTCTAGGTTGGGGTCAGGGCTAGTCTGGCCTAGGAACATCCAAGGGATTCATGCTCCTGGGTAAGAAGCCCCACTTGCAGAGAGGTGCTTGGGCATTTCCATGCAGAGACTGTGATGTGAGGCTCTTACAAGAGACAAGCTCTTGAGTTCTGGACCCTGAGGTATCTGGGACCTTTGTGACTAAGGAGCTAGTGTCTGGGGCAAGCCAGCCCCTCTAGATCTAAACTTGCCTCAGGAATATAACTTGTGCAAAGGAGAGCTGGGTGGGAGGACCCATCCAATCCGTGCTTTGATCTGAAGCAGCCCTTAGGAATGTGGGCCACGGCTGCTGCTTTGAAGCTGACCTCCCTTGGAGGGCTTTCAACAGTGACCTTCCATACTCCAATCATGCAGACTTCCTGAGAGGGTCTCTTAAACGTCTCTACAGCTCACCCTCTCCCTGCTTCAGTTTGCTCAGGCAGGGTCTCAAGTCATTTAGTACTGTCCCATAACAGGTGTGGCAGCCACTTTCCCATCTACTCAGCTTGGGACTGGGCAGGGGACCTGGCTCCATTTTATCTCCTCTTCCACTGAGGAATGTAAACCTGATTTTTTTTCCGCATCAGCTTTAACCATTTGAGAGCCTCTGGCTCTGCCTTCCAGAGCCCTGTGTGGGGGAAAGCAGTCTTAAGACCTCTGACAGATGAAAGGTGCAGGCTGTTTCTGGGCCAGTTTGATCAGGAAACCAAAGTCTCATCACAGTGTTACCCACCCCTGCCCTTGCTTTATTTACACGGATACGTGCTAACAAGCTCGGACATGCACGTACACACAGACACAATCTGTTGGGGGGCACAGTCTTACCTCGACACTTGTCTGCTGGGTTGGGAGCCAAAGGGTCCCCAAAGTAGCCAGGTTTGCACTGGTCGCAGTAGACTCCGGCTGTGTTGTGGATGCACTTCAAACACCTGCCTGTCAGCCGGTCACAGTTCCCAGAGGCACTGGGGTCCACATTATTGTTGCACTGACAGAGCTGACAGGGCCTCACTGGGCCCCGTTCCCCAAAGGGGTCCCCAAAGTATCCATCAGCACAGAGCTCACAGCGAGCACCTGGGAAAGAACAAAGGAACAAATGGCCAAGGCTAGACTGTCATCTGTTGACAGCAAGACTAGACACAGAGGCCTGCAGGGCGAGGCACCCCCAGAAAACCAGGGGAACATGCTCCCTCCATGACCCCAGAACAATACCGTCAGGAGCAGGTACACGATGGGGCTGGCACCACCCCTCCACAGTCACCACAGACTGTGGGACCCAGCAGCATCACTAGGAGGCTTAAGTAGTTGTCTGGGGGGAAAGGCCAGTAGCAACACCGAAGTGGTGAGATTTCAGGAAATACCACCTAGGCTGCTGTTGGATTTTCTTTCAGACTGACCAGTACAGGGACATGACATTGAAGAGGTGACTAAGATTTCCTTCTTTACTTTGGGTCATTAAAAAACAACTCAAGGGCTGGTGATATAGCTCAGTTGGTAGAGTGCCTGCCTTGCATGCACAAGGCCCTGGGTTCAATCCCCAGCACCACACACACACACACACACACACACACACACACACACACACAAAACCCTTCAAAAATGCAAATCAAAACTGCTCTAATATTTCATCTCACGCCAGTCAGAATGGCAGCTATCAAGAATACAAACAACAAGTGTTGGTGAGGTTGTGGGGAAAAGGCACACTCATACACTGCTGGTGGGACTGCAAATTGGTGCAACCAATCTGGAAAGCAGTATGGATATTCCTTAGAAAACTTGGAATGGAACCACCATTTGACTATCCCACTCCTCCTTAAGTACCCAAAGGACTTAAAAACAGCATACTATAGTGCTGCAGCCACTTCAATGTTTATAGCAGCACAATTCACATTAGCTAAACTGTGGAACCAACCTAGATGCCCTTTAATAGATGAATGGATAAAGAAACTGTGGTGTATATATATACATAATGGAATAGTACTCAGCATTAAAAGAGAATGAAGTTATGGCATTTGTAGGTAAATGGATGGAGTTGGAGAACATCATGCTAAGTGAAGTAAGCTAATCCCAAAAAATCAAAGGCCGAATGTTCTTTCTGATAAGTGGATGCCGATCCATAATGGGGGAGAGGGCATGGGAAGAATGGAGAAACTCTGGTCAAAGGGGAGGGAAGAGAGAGGATGGAAGATGGGGGAAGGAAAGATGGTGGAATGAGGTGGACATCGTTGCCCTAGGTTCATGGATGACCGCACATATGGTGGGACTATATCATGTACAACCAGAGAAGTGAAAAGTTGTGCTCCATTTGTGTACATTGAATCAAAATGCACTCTGCTGTCATGTAAACCTAATTAGAATAAAAAAAAAACAAACCACAAACCATGTATTTGGTCGGCAAACTTCATCTCCTAATTCCAAATCTCCTCAAACAGGAGTCCCTGTCTCCTCCTGTAACTGCCCACTCAGCCCTTGCCGGATCCACTTCCCCTCTTGGTATCACGATATTCTTATCTTTAGAATAAGCACATTTAGATTAACCCAAAGTCCTTAAAATTTTCTAGAAATTCCCTGGAATAGACGCTCTTGACGTGAATTCACAGCATCAGGACAGGAAGAAGCTGGCGGCAGAGCAGGCCTGTGGCCTTACCAGTGACTCCAGGGGGACAGTTGTTGCAGACCACCTCCTCTGTCTCGGGCATCACTGAGCAGCTGAACCCGTTGTGACAGGGGCATGGCTTGCAGCTGCGGGGGTCGTGGGGATCATTGTAAAATCCAAGGGGGCAGTCGGCACATTCGATATCAGGATTCTCGTCCCCTGAATAACAATCTCCTGGGAGGCAGAAGAAGGATGGAAAGGCAGAGAAATGAGCGGGGGGGGGGGGGGGAGACGATGCGTTTCCTAACGATGAGCAGGGATCATGTGGGAGCCCACAGTCTTCCTTTCTGAAGGTTTCCCCAACGTCTGAGCACTGGCATTCACCCCTACCCTCTACCAAACCTAACCCCGGCCAAGACCTTGAATTTCAGCCTCACTCTGCTATGCTAAGTAAAGCACCCCTCCTCTGCTATCCACAACTTAACACTGCCCCCTTGTCCTCCGTGGCCTGACACCCTTGGTTGCTCCGCTCATTGAGACCCCGGCTTGCCTTTGATCTCCCCACACAATTCTTGGAACTCGACACCAACGCACCCACTTTGCACTGAACCACGACAGCCATTTCCTGTAACCTAGTACCTTTCTCACAACCTTATGGCATTTCCTTAATGAAAAGGATTGAGTGTAATAAGGCACCCCGTCCATCTTTCCTGACTCCAGCCCCGCTCTCCCTAATCCTCCCCCATCTCATAAATGAGTTCAGGCATAGTATTCCTCATTCTGCTCTAAGTTTCACAGGAGACTGCGGTCACCTGGCTGCCTCTCGAGTCACCTGGTCCAGGTGTCATCTCACTCACCTGTGTCTGGATCACAGGCCCCTCCCCCTTGGCAGTTACATGGAACACAGGTGCCAAAAGGCCCCAGTCTCGCTGAATCTCTTTTGTAGCCAGAAGCACAATCCTGGCAGAACTGTCCCTTGTACCCAACAGGACATATACAATGTTCAACCCAGGGTGCTGGGGCTCCAGAGACGGGGCGGGCTGAAACCAGGGTCACGTTGTCAATGTACCCAGTACCTGCAACAGAGAGGACAGGCTAGAAGTAGCAAGTGGTAAGGCTGAAAGACCTGAAATCAGGCCAGGCATGGTGGCATATGCCTGTAATCCCAGTGGCTCTGGAGGCTGAGGCAGGAGGATTGTGAGTTCAAAGTCAGCCCCAGCAATTTAGCAAGGCCCTAAGCAACTCAGTGAGACCTTGACTCTAAATAAAATATTTAAAAGATGGCTGGGAGCCGGGCGCAGTGGCGCACACCTATAATCCCAGCAGCTCAGGAGGCCAAGGCAGGACAATTGTGAGTTCAAAGCCAGCCTCAGCAACAATGGGGCACTAAGCAACTCAGCAAGACCCTGTCTCTAAAAAAAAAATACAAAACAGGGCTGGGGATGTGGCTCAGTGGTCAAGTGACCCTGAGTTCAATCCCTGGTACCAAAAATAAAAAAGATCTGAAATCAGGCCTCTCTGGATTTTATTTTTCTTTACTCCTGACAGGTGGTATTTGCACAGCATTGGGACTGAGCACACAGGTTCTGCAGCCAGAAAAATCGTGGTTTAAATTCTGCCTCTACCCTCACAAGCGGTATGAACTGGCAAATCCCTTAACCTTTCCACGGCTGTGAATCCTAAACTGCGCGGGGAATGGTGCTATCTTCTAAATTTGTGTTGAATTAAATGAGACAGTGCACACTGGAATGCACACAATAACAATTCAGCAATTGCTAGCAAATACCTTCTCCACTTCCTGCCTTATTTGCTGCATTAGTGATATGGAAATGGGGCAGGCCAGCATGCTTCCTGTGCACATGAGTGCTAAAAAACACTGGAACTCTTTTTATATAATTCCAGCTGAAACCAGGAGGCCCTAACATGTGAAGTTCAAAAAAGGGAATTGATAGAATACACGAGGATGTCCCAACATGGCAGCCTAAGTACAATCCTAAGAGGAAAAGCCCCTCAAGGAATGAACAGGGTGTGCCCTAGAGCCATTTCTGAGGTAGAGAAATGTGCCCATGTGTTGTAGCTTATCTTCCTCAACAATCAGCTTTCATCAAAATTCAGACTCTTACAACAAGGTAGCAGAATCGTTCATTCTTCACTGGTGCTGACCTCTTTAAAAGAGAAATGTTCCCTTTTGAGAAATTTCTAGAATGTAAAAATTTAGACTCGATCCAACTTTGAGCGAGAACCACCAAGTAGTTTATTGATTTGTTTGGAGACTGTCTACCTGCTTAGAGAGCTGAAGCAAATTACACTAAAACCCAAGAAGAGAGTTCCATTTCTCCCAGGTCCTTACTGTATTCTCCATAGGTAGCTCGGATCCGGAGGGCCGTGAGATTCCGCAGTAACCTTCGATACTCAAAGTAACTCAGCTGGGGGCTCCAGTTACTGCTTGGATGTTCATTTAACCTGCGTAATTCAAAATAAAAATCTGTAAAAATCCAATTCATATCACATTGCTACCTGATACAAATCATACCTGAGAATGTGGGAACAGCTAGGGCCCTTGGTAGTCCTGCTTAGGGGATGCGAGACTAAGAGCTTTAGCTCTTCCTAAGCAGGAACTTAGAGCTTTCTCCCTCTGTGGGGAGGGCAAGCCCGCGGGAAGTGACAGAGGGCAGACAGTGTGGAAAGTCAAGCTCCAGGGGTCATGCCATCTGAAGCAAGGTCGGTCCCAAATCCTCAGATATCACACTGTATTCTGGGCCATGAAGAACCTAAATTAGAAACATCTTTGAGTTCCAGAAGTTCTGATCCTCAAACACGACCACTCATTTTTTTGTTTTGCTTTATTTAAATTATTTGTCATCTGAGCACATTTTACTTACTCCTTTCTAGAAGTTTCCATCTTCTACATTGTCCACCATCTAATACTTCTTTTTTTTTTTTTTTTTGGTACTGGAGATTGAACTCAGGGACACTTAAGCACTGAGCCACATTCCCAGCCCTATTTTGTGTTTTATGTAGAGACAGGGTCTCACTGAGTTGCTTAGCACTGTGCCTCACTATTGCTGAGGCTGGCTTTGAACTCGCGATTCTCCTGTCTCAGCCTCCCTAAGTGCTGGGATTATAGGCTTGCGCCACCGCGCCCGGCCATCTAATACTTAATTTGGCATCAGAGTGTCTCATTGCATCCTCTCACTAGTCCCTGTGCTATTCTTTTTAGCTTGGGTTTGTTTGTTTCTAGAATGTGCTTCTGAGAACACTCTACCCCTTTTGTTTCATTTGCTGATTGGTTAAACAAAAGTTGCCTGTGCACTTGGCTTGGCTTGAAGTTCTGTGAGCTGCAGGAAAAGACAGCTAGGGAGATAGCCAGCATTCAGCTGGGGGAGTTAGTGAGCAAACAGTTACAAAACAAGGGGGTGAGAGCTATTACAGATGCATGCACAGAAGGCCACGGACACAAGAAGCAGCTGTCACTTGACCTGGGATTCTGCGAAGGGCAATACCAAAGAAGAACAGGTGAGCTGAATCTCAAAGAGAAACTTCACCAAGCCATGAAGGTCAGGGTGGATATTCCAAGGAGGAAAACTGTGTATGTACTATTAGAATAAGGAGCACTCAGAAATTAAGTACCCACCTGCGGGGTCAGTGCTCTGGGTCTTCCTTTCTCCTTTCCTATTACCTCTCCCCTGGGTTAGGCAACCACCCTCAGGACAGCCACTGTGAATGTCTTCTGATGGTCAGTTAAGGACC
The DNA here is from genome assembly GCA_028644305.1 of Xerus rutilus. NCBI lineage: Eukaryota > Metazoa > Chordata > Mammalia > Rodentia > Sciuridae > Xerus > Xerus rutilus. The sequence continues at coordinate 76,865,108 of CM053410.1, forward strand.
TGCCTGAACTGTCCTCCACCTGGCATCTGCACCCCACTTCACACCTGGCATTTCTCAGCTTACAATCTCTCAATGGCTTTCTACCATCTTTCCAGCAAAGACAAAGCTAAGCATTTGATATACAAGACCACCATGATGGGTCCTTTTCCAGCTTCTTCTACTTCATCTGCCCACGTTTCCAATATGTTCTGTGCCCCAGCTGTAAGCACTGCTTGTGCCCTGTTATTACACTTTCCATAGCCCCACGTAACTTCACACATGGAGGCTGTCTGATAACTTTTTTTGCTGGAAAAGTCTAGTGCATCTTTCCATTCTCAGCCTCTTCTATAAAGCTCTTTTTGGCTCTTCTAGATAGACTTAGGCTCTTTCCAAGACCCCATGAACATGTTCTACCACTAAAGCAATTATTGTACTCTATTAGGTTTGCTTTATTTATTTATCTTATTCCTGTGGTGCTGGGAATGGAACCCAGCACCTTATGGATCTTAGGCAAGCAAGCACTCTACCACTGAGCTACATCACCAGCCCTTTATGTTGGTTTTTTGATGTGTTCTATATCCTACTAAAACATAAGCTCTGTAGGACAAAGATCATGTTCCATCTTTACTTCTCAGCCTCTAATATAGAACTGAGCACTCAGTAGGCACAGCTGCCTTCCTTGACCTCTCTGAACACACCAGTGGAAATGCTCATTGTGTTAGCGCAGTCTCCACAGACCCAGCACCACCCAGGGCCCCATCGCCACCTCTTTCTTCACTGTATGCCTGCCCCCAAACTTCATGCTCCTCAACCACCAGGAATTTCCTAAATACACAAGGCTTCCTCAAGCACGGTGTTATGTTATTGATATGTCGTGTCCCCCAAAAGCTCATGTGTGGGATAATGGAAGGAAGTTTAGAGGTGAAATTATTTGGTTACGAGAGCCTTAACCTAATTGATGCGTTAATCCAGTGATAGGGATTAACTGAGTGGCTACTCTAGGCAGGTAGAGTGTGACTGGAGAAGGTGAGCAGTTGGGGGCACTCCCTTGGAGTATGTATTTTGTGCTTGTTGAGGGGAACTCTGTCTCTACTTCCTGGTGCCATGTCCTGAGCTGCTTTCCTCCACTACACCCTTCCATCATGATGTTCTGCCTCATCTTGGTCCCTGAGGAATGGAGTCGGCTGTCTATAGACTGAGACTTCTGAAATTGTGAGCCCCAAATAAATTTTCCTCCTCTAAAATTGTTCTTGTCAGGGCTTTTGGTAGCAGCAGCAAAAAAGCTGACATGGTATTTCCTCTTCTTCATGAACTACCTCCCCCAGCTTTTCTTTCCTTTGAAGCTGCCCTTCATACTGTCCTGTCTTCTCAGGAAGCTTCCTTTGATCCTCTAATGTGGGTCAGTTGTGCCTCCATGTGTGTTCAAAGCACCTGTGGTCACTCTGTCTCTCTCCACCACTTGACAGTCTGCATTGCTATCATCTGTTTTCTCTCCCACTAGCCCACCAGCTGCTTGAGGGAAGGAATCACACCCTGTCTTGACACAACACCACGCCTGCTCAGAAAAGATTATTGACTGGATGAAGAATGGAATTAATGATAAAAGGGCTTGGACATCCATCAGTTTGCTCTATTCCACCCACTTGAGATCTCTCTTTTCACCTGAACGTGTAAGTCTTGGTGATCCCACAAGGCAGTGTCTTGCTGATGGGCATCAAGGGAGCTCTGATCTGCAGCCCAGCACCTTCCAGGATCACATCGTGGGTAGACGGGTGTCTGCCTCCCCTGTCCACACGGTAGTCAAAAGACAGGCTTTGTCCATAGCTCACTTGCTGATTCCCAAGAAATTTGGCTGTGAAATAGAATTTTTAATAAGATCAGTTGTGAAGCTGGGAAGGTAAACCCATTTCCAAGTCTGCATCAATGTGGGTGACCTCCAATGTCTTATGTTACCCACCCCACACCCCCGGGCCTCCCTGAAAGAAGTTAGTGCACAGCACTGGATGTGATCAGACCCTTTCGGCTATGAAACAGGATTCATTACTGCAACACCAAAAGGGCCGACAACTCGGCCATCTATTAGAGGGTCCACAGCCTGGTTCTTATGACACACAAGATTCCAGGTAAGTCAGCAAGAGTTCTATTGGAGCCGGGAGCAGTGGCTCATGCTTGTAATCTTAGCACTTTGGGAGGCTGAGACAGGATTGCGAGTTCAAAGCCAGCCTCAGCAATGGCAAGGTGCTAAGCAACTCAGTGAGACCCTGTATCTACATAAAACACAAAATAGGACTGGGAATGTGGCTCAGTGGTCGAGTGCCCCTGAGTTCAATCCCTGGTACCCCCCTCCAAAAAAAGAGTTCTATTGGTTATACAACGCCTTGTGGTTTATAGAAAACTTTCATGAACAACATCACATTTGATGCAATAGTTCTTTTTTTAATTAAAAAATTATTTTAGATGTTGATGGATATTTCTTTTATTCATGTATTTATATGTGGTGCTAAGAATTGAACCCAGTGCCTCACACATGCTAGGCAAGTGCTTTACCACTGAGCCACCACCCCAGCCCGATGCAATAATTCTTGAAGGCTGGTATTCCCGTTCCCATTTAATAGTTGACAGATCTCAAGTTCAGAGAGGTTAAAAGAACAGCTCGCCCAGGAATCACTTCTTGGCCAAGGATATGAATCAAGACTAGAATTCCAGTCAGAACTTTTCCACCCAGACACAGACCACTGGCTTATATATGTGTCTGTAAATACACACACACACACACACAAAATTTATGTTTTACCTGTATAAAACATATAAATTTATATGTTTTACATGTATATGTTTTACATGTATTTATATAGAATATTTCTATTTTTACATATATAAATTTGAATATATAATTATGTTTGTTATTATAACTATCTACTATTCATATATTAATTATAATAATTACATAAACTTTAAGAAATGCTTTGTTTTTGCATTTCCATCTGCTTCTCAACCACTGAGCCACATCCCCAGCCCTATTTTGTGTTTTATGTAGAGACAGGGTCTCATTGAGTTGCTTAGCGCCTCGCCATTGCTGAGGCTGGCTTTGAACTCACAATCCTCTTGTCTCAGCCTCCCAAAGTGCTGGGATTACAGGCTTGTGTCACTGCACCCGGCTTTGACCACACTTTTTGATTTCTTGCCTTGGTGGGAAACCTAGAAACTCCCATTTGATTAAAGTAGGCACCTCAGCCAGGTCTGACCTCCAGGACACCCAGTGCCATGCCTTAGCAACTTTGTTAAATTGGGCTTACGCCCCAGATGCCTCCTCCTGGAGGCACCACTGCCCTGAACACCAAGCAATATGGACTCCATATTTTCTGACTCGATGTTTCTATCCTGACTTCCTAGTTGTCTCATTTGGCTTCTATAGGAAAAATTCTCCCTCACATACCAGGAGCCACAAAATAGACAGGGTCCGACCGCCGGGCTGAGCTGTACACATCCCTATGGCGCTGCGACCAGTGGAGCTTCACGGGGGACCCATTTCTTTGGATGGCCTTCCAGCCATCGGCATCTGGAACACAAATAAAACCACCTCACTGGAGACAAACTCTCATCCTCCATGGAGTAATGGCAAGACTGCTCACCAAAATGTCTAACTGAGGTAAAAAGTAGGCTTTTCTTGGTGTTTCCACATTCCTTGGCAGAGTTCAAAATTCCCCATGGTCCTTTCCATTTGGGTCTCAACTTCATGGCTCCCACCCCACAGCTGCTTCACTTCTTGAGTCTGATCTTGTGATAAGAGAGCATGTTTTCATCTGCCTTTAATTTGTATCTTTATTATAGTTATGTAAACAAGGTCTGGCTTTAGTGAGGTGAGAGGGTCCAAAGAAGAACGTGGGCTCGTTGGAATAATATCCATTCCCAACGTGTTTACTGTTGCTTGGCAACCCATTTCGGACTCAGTAGCTCAGGTGATGTATGGGAAAGCAGTGTGCTTGGTGAGTGTGGATTCCGGGGCACCTTCATAAGCTCCCAATCCACATGAATGACTCTTTTGTGATTTTGAAATAGATGTGGGTGGGAAATGCAGGGAGATGAACAGCAAGTCTCTTCTAAGTTGTTTTTTAAAGTTATGCCCACTCTGGTGTGAGGGAGCTGATTAGCTGGGACTTTTTCAAGGCATGGGGGTTTGCTTTATCACCCTGGCAAAATAATGAACATTTAAAACTATGAAAGGGTAGTTAAAGATGATTTGAGACTTCATCCTATGGATGAGGAGATGTTTGTTTGTAAGCACAAATTCCTATACAACATTAAAAACAGAGACATAGAGAATGGGGCACCTTACCTTGATGGAAGGTGGAGGTGATCTTATGGACACTGTAGTCCACAGAGCTGCGGCACTTGGCTGAATGTCCATAGCAAAAACACTGAGTGCAGCCCTCAGGGTTTCCTGTATCCAGATGATAGTAGCCTGGGCGACATCTGCATTTTAGAAATCAGGATGATATAATAGGTTATTTCTTTTCCTTTCTTTTTGGTACCAGGGATTAAACTCAAGGGTACTTGACCATTGAGCCACATCCCCAGCCCTATTTTGTATTTTATTTAGAGACAGGATCTCACTGAGTTGCTTAGTGCCTCGCTTTTGCTGAGGCTGGCTTTGAACTCGCGATCCTCCTGCCTCAGCCTCCTGAGCCACTAGGAATACAGACATGTGCCACTGAACCCAGCAGTTATTTCTTATTCCATGTAGAGAATATGCTGAATATGATTTAGCCTCTCCCTACTTTTTCTCCCCTTTGGCCCTTTTAATGGTCAGAAAAGGCAAATGGCAAGTTTCACATACCACCTCCACCCAGACCATCTGATGAATAATCACCTTTCCCCAAACAAAAGAGCGTGAGGAATGTTTTGTGTCTTCCTAGGTGCAACAGAATCATGTTTGCCTTGATGTTCTGGAAACTCAGCCACTGACCCATCCTTGGTGATGGATGGAAGTCAGATGGGTGGGGCAGGGAAGGATGAGGCAGGGATGTGTAGAGCAGCCCTGTCCTGAAGCAAGTGTTTAATGGGGGCAAAGTGAGGACCGAGAAGGCAAGGTTCCTGCCTGAGCATCGGCTCAGCTATCCTGATCCACAAGACTACTACTAGGGGTTGATCACCACCGCTGCCCCTCACACCCAGGCTCTGGCCCAGTGGGGAAAGGGCAGGTGAGGACATCACAAAGGAAAAGGATGGCCAGAGACAGTCTGCAGCAATAAAGAGCAGGCTTGTGGTCCACCTCTGCCTCCGTCCAAGCCCCCAGGGATTCCCCAAGGACAACTGCTGCCAAGTCTTAGATGTGGAAAGAAGGTGGGGAAGCTGGGGGAGGTCCTGCTTCTCTATTCAAGTCAGCTGCCTCCCTGCACATGAAACAATAATAGTTTCAATGATCATTTACTCAGTACTTATGTTGTGCCAGGCACCTTATATATACTCTCCTTTAATCCTCCCTACAGCCCTAGGAGATAGACACTGTTTTTTCCAGTTTCTTAGATTAGGAGATCAAAGATGTTAAGAAACTCATCTGAGGTCATAGAGCTGGTAATTGGTTGAGGCAAGATTCAAAGTCATGTCCATCTGCCTCCAAATCAGGTAGTCAAAGCCACTGGACCATCCTGGATTGGGGATATGTTCATTGTGCCACATCCCAGAAAAGCAGATTAGCTGAGAACAGCAAGATGCTTCAGAGAAGAGTTGTAAATAAGTAAGCATGTGTTTTCTCTGAGAGCAAGGGTTAAAAAAAAATCACTGTAGTTTCTATGAGAGAAAATCTGTAGATTAGAAAACAAGAAAGGAAGGGCCAGATGGAGGGGTGGAATGGGGTAGAGAGGAAGGATAAGGGACGGGAGGGAATCAGGCAAACCTAAGTGGTGGCTTTTAGGAATGCATCAGAATTATGAATGAATTCAGTTATGAATGATGCATGCCCATTTATGAATAATGCATACCAATTTATGAAGAAAAGCAAGGAAAATGATTACCATAAAAGCCAGAATAGTGGTCACTTCTAGGGACCACTAGTGGCATTGGGATGGCACATCTTTAGCAGAGGTCTATTGATTGGTGGTGACATTTTTTTTATGTAACTTTCTAATTCTGCGTTGGATTCTGAAATAAAAAAGGTTGTCCCAATGTGGCTTCTGTCTTAAAACTTAAGCTATTTCTCCTTGCCTTCCCCTCAGCAGCAAAGAACCCCCTGAAAACACTAGTTAGGAATGTATTTGGCATTTCCCTCGCCCAGGCAGAAAGGATTGGCAGGGTGCCAGGGATTGCTTTCTTACTTTTAAGAAAATGAGGAGGAAGCGTTTACCTCTGGGGCCAGCCTCACTGCCCCTCGGCTCACAGCAACCTCAGGACAGAAAGAGTTGAGTGGAGCCTGGGGTGTACTTAAGGAATGTCCTGCAGTGGCAACCACGAGTGGAGGGCTCCTGGCTATTCCACCTGCCCCAACATGGCACAGGCCCAAGGGCTCTTACATCATGCCCCAGCTCATGTGTGTGCATGTAACCACCATCCCAGCCCTGGGGCCGTTCCTTCTCAGTTGACGATGGTTATATATGGCCATATGCTGTGATATTCCCTCTTAAAAGGATTTTTCCAACGTGCTTAATTAGGCCAGGTGTTTCCCAAGACCAGGGTGTGTCACGTGATCTCATTATTGCACACCACCTTGTAGCCGGGCACCTGGGATTCAGAGCCACCTGGCAAGGGCACTCTCCGAGGCCCCTGTCTCTGTCACGGTAAAAACAGAAGGGGCCCAGAGCAGAATATGGAGTCCAGGAGGTTTGGAGGCTCCACTGTATTTTAAAAAGAACAAAACAAAACGGTTTTCGAGGACAGAGAGCAGGAGGAAGGTCATCAGGGCTTGTTCGGGGTCCTTTCTCCACAGCTGCACTCAAAGGATCAACTCTCAGGCCAGTTACTAAGGCACTCTCCCTGCTGTCTGTGGGGACGTGGTTCACACAGACCTATCACAGCGGTCTCCGGTGACAGCTGGCTTGCAGACACAGCGGCCCGAGTCACAGGGCCCCACAATGCCAGCTGGGTCACAGTCACACTTGGAATCTCTGGGAAAGAAGAAAAAGAAAATTAGGGATGGGCTTCCAAATGCTTCACAACTGTACACACAAAGGTGGCTCATGAGCAAGCGTTGCCAAGCTGGGCTAGGTCTTCCTCAGCGAGGCTTCTCCTGGTGATCCCCATGCCTGCTGATCCCTCTCCACCCTCTAAGGACATGGCTGTCTATGCCAGTGCTACTCACAGTGTGGTCTATGATGGATGGCAGCCAGCCCATGAATGTTTGCTACCTACTCTTAACGAGGGGCTTGTGCCAGAATGCAAACCAAGTTCATTACTAAACTATTTAATTTGGTTTAGTTTAGTTTGGTTGACTTCTTTTTTTTTTTAACACTGGGGATTGAATCCAGGGGTGCTTTACCATTGAGCTATATACAAGCCATTTGTTTGTTTTTTTAATTTTAAGACAGGGACTCAATAAGTTGCTCAGGGCCTCTCTAAATTGCTGAGTCTGGCCTCCAACTGTGATCCTCCTACCTCAGCCTCCTGAGTCTCTGGGATTATAGATATGAATCACGGCACCCAGCGCCAGAATCAAATGAAAGCACTGAGAATTTCATTGAGAGTCCTGCTACTAAAAACAAAATTCAACCAAAATTCAGCAGTTCCACTCCTAAGTATATATCCAAGGAAAATGAAAATGTATATTAAACCTCTGGGTTTAATTCCTGTACCAAAAAAAAAAAATCATTTGATTCTGGCATAATCTCCCTGTCTCATGATTAGCACTGGTCTCTGTCACTCATTTGACACACAACCAGGTATCTATCTCATAGGTGTCAAACTAAGGTCGTTGTCTTTTCCCTATTGATCTCCTCCTACTGCCTGTGACTGAATCCAAATCCCGCCCAAGGCTGGAGCTTCTTGACTCCTCCCTCTCCCTCACACCCGCCTCCAATCCCACTCTAGGTTTCTGTTAGGTTCAGGGCCAGAATTCCTTCCCAAGCTTTGTCTCTCAGTTCCCACAGGCTCCTCCTTATCCTAGCCCCTCCATTACTACTGACCTGGACTGGTTGGACAAATAGCATCTACTGTGCACTAAGAACCAAGGATATTAAGAGAACTAGGAAACAGCCCCATTCACTACAGTCAGGGCAGGGCAGGTAAGTGAACAGCAATGACGATATAGCACAATAGCAGCGGCAGCAGCCCTGGGACCCCCTCTAGGGTCTCTTCCCCCTCAGGCACTGGGGACCCAGCAACGAACAAGACAAAGCCATAGCGGGATGAACATTTTGTTGGGAGGAACAGACAAGCAAATGCAGATAGAAAATGAGAGATCTGAAGTAAAACAAGAGCCGGAGGATAGAGGGATAAGGATTAGTGAGGGAGGGCCCCTGCAAGATGATGAGGTGGGACACAGCCCCCCCCCCCCCCGAAACGCTGCAGAAGGAAGGGCGCTCCAGGGGTGCAGAGCCACATGCTCTTGGCTCCTTTGGAGAAAGGCAGGCAAGGTGCTGTGGCTGCAGCGTGGTAGCCAGGAGGGTGGAGCCTAGGCTGCAGGGGCAGAGGGTAGAGGATCCTGCAGGCCCCACTGGCCTTTGTAAGTTCACGTCTCCTTCTGGGTGGGGAGGAAGAGCTCATGGAGTTCTCTGAGCAGAGCAGCGATATGATCTCCTTCATGTTTTAAAAGGGCTGCTGGCAGGGCCTGGGCCTAGGCCCTGTCTCTGAAGATGATCCAAGAGTCAGGAAGGGCTAGCAGAGAGCAATCTGTGCAAAAGCCCAGAGGTAAGAGAGCGTGCAGCGACGATAACTAGGACAGCACAGCAGAGACAGACGCAGTGCCATCTGGGCCAGGGGCGAAAACATGGGCAACGGGAAAGTGATGTTACCAAACCAGGACCATCTTCAGGCCATTCCTCTTCAGAGTCAAAAGTATATCATGGCCATGGGGCATTACAGGAAAATATCATCTTTGTCTGATTTTAGAGAATGCAACCCAAAGGGCTGCGTGTGGGAATCAAATGGACATTTCCCACTGCTTCGGAGTTCAGGCACACCGACCGCATCAGAAGCATAGATTGTGTTATTTATGCTGCAGCCAGAAGCAGATCTCAGAATCCAAACAAAACCAAGAGAATTTCTAAGAGTGGAGATTTCCCTAAATCTTCCCTAATATCAGGCATTGCCCCAAACAAGACCCTCAAAATGAAGCCCAAACCAGAGGAGGAAGGAGAAATGGGAACTTGTATCCAAGTCACCCACCAAATAAGACATCTTCCAAATCCAAAAATGTTTCACTGTTGCAAAAGCAAAATGATGTGCTCAAGGTTGAAGGTTAGCACCACCAAGCTGGGGAAAGTCTCGGGGATGGTCCTGGGACCAATGGTTCAGGCAGTTCCTTGGACTCCATAGGCTCTAAATACCAGCAAGGGTCCTCGAGCCGCCAGTAAAAGGCCCATCTGGACTTTTCTCCTGGCTGGATCACCAAATGGTTACCAAACCAGGCCCTTTTTGCCCACCATGCTGTATGCTAATCGCTGAACAACGAGTTTTGCCAAAGAGAAAGAGTTTTTGCACAATGTGGTCATGCTTGGCAATGGGGAACAGGGAGTAAATCTCAAATCCACCTCCCTGAGGATGGAGTTCAAAGATATTTATGGGTTGAAGTATGGGGAGAAGAGCTTGGAGATGAAGAAGTTTAAGTTTAGAGGCTTTAATCAGGCAAAATGGGTTTATTCAGGTTTCCCTTCTGTTTTAGCAATTCTGCAGTCAGTAGCCTTCTAGCTACCAAACTACCACTCCAAACTACCACTGCCAAACTACCACTCCCCTAGCTCAGCATCTCTGCCGACTGGCTGTGATTTATGATGTCTTATTCTCTATCTTTTTCTAAAAATGAATTTGAGAGACAGAGAATGTTACAAACTAAAGGGGACCCAGATTATGTAGAAAAGTTTCTCTATACCAAGTTCCTTGACATCAGAAGGGGTCCCAGGTTAGAATGTGATGGACTCTGTCCCTCCTTCCTAGTTCTTCACAGGAGGCAATGGTCAGGGGGAAAAAATGGGTTCAGGAGCCAAAAGTCGGGGCTTGAACAGCAGGCCCACTCGCACCAGTAACATGGGCCAACTTAGCTTCCCATGCATTAAATTTCTGATTTTACAATGAGAATAATGATAATCCCAATCCCTTTGGGTTGGTGTGAGGATTAAGTTGGATAACCCACATGAAGTACCCCAAACAGCGTTTCGCACACTGTCAGATGCTCAGTAAATGAAAGTGACTACCAATGTAATGTCACTGTCATTATTCACAATGTCAGCCATGGTGGGGTGTGGATGCTCACAGTTGCCTCTGGTCTCGGGTGCACCCAGCATCAGTAAGCGTGTGGAAGCCTGGCAGACACCGGTCACATCTGTCTCCTGTCACACCTGGCTTACAGCTGCACCGTCCTGAATTGTCACATCGAGCACTGAGAGAACCTGCAACCCACAAAGTGGGGGGGGGGGGAAGGAAGATGAAAAGAAAATATTTAACTTATAAGGCATTAGGAAGCGACTGTCATCCTGTGGGAACTCAACACACCCAGGAATATACAGCACCTGCTGCCTTGAACAATGATCTCACATCGTCTGAGCATTCTTCCACCCAGTAGAGATGGTTTTGATAGCTGAGGATGTCATCCTCATCAACAGAAATGAAATTACTCATAAAGTCATTTTTTATTTACACTTCTGCACTGATTTGACATTAGGGAGCATTAGCCCACTGCTTTTCTTCTTTTTTAAGAAAGAATATTTATTTATTTTTAGTTTTAATTAATTAATTAATTTATTTATAATATTTATTTTTATTTTTAGTTTTTATTTAATTTATTTATTCTACTTTGGCATACATGATAGCAGAATGCATTTTGATTCATTGTACACGGATGGAGTACAACTTTGCATTTCTCTGGTGGTACGCGATGTAGAGTCACATCATATGCAGTCATATGTGAAGCTAGGGCTGTGACGTCCATCTCATTCCATCATCTTTCCTGCCCCCATGTCCCCTCCCTCCGCCCTTCCCTTTGACCAAAGTTCCTCCATTCTTCCCATGTCTCCTCCCTCCTTATGGATCAGCATCCACTTATCAGAGAACATTTTAGCCTACTGCTTTTCTAAAGCAGTTCATCAAGTCTTTGAGATCTCAAGAAAGAAAGCACATCTGCCTCTTAAGAGTGACTTCGTATCAGCAAGTGAGCAACATTCTCCCGTATCTCTAACAGACAAAAGCCATCTTTTAGGGGTCAGTGCGTGTATGGCATGCCCTTCTAAATTTTTTTATTGGTGCATTATGATTATACATAATAGTGGGATTCAATGTGATACAATCATATATGCACGTGGCAGAGATTGCTCTAATTCATTCCCCTATACCTCCCTTTCCCCTCCCCGTCCCCTTCCATATTCCCTTCTCTATTCCATTGATCTCACTTCTATTTTCATGAGGTCCCTTTTTTCTTTTGTCTCTCTAGCTTCTGCATATGAGAGAAACCTATGACCCTTGACCTTCTGAGTCTGGCTTATCTCAATTAGCATGATATTCTCCAGTTCTATCCATTTTTCTGCAAATGACATAATTTTGTTTTCTTTATGGCTGAGAAAAACTATACCATGAATATATATCACATTTTCTTTATCCATTCATCTGTTGATGGGCACCTAGATTGGTTCCATAACTTGGCTATTGTAAATTGTGCTGCTATAAACTTGGGTATGGGGCTGGGATTATAGCTCTGTGGTAGAGCACTTGCCTAGCATGCATGAGAAATTAGGTTCAATCCTCAGCACCACATAAAAATAAATAAATAAAAGAAAGGTATTATGTCCATCTACAACTAAAAAATAATTTTTTTTAAAAACATGGGTAAGAGCCGGGCACGTTGGTGCACGCCTGTAATCCCAGCACTTTGGGAGGCTGAGATAGGAGAATCGCCACTTCAAAGCCAGTCTCAGCAATGGCGAGGTGCTAAGCAACTCAGTGAGACCCTGTCTCTAAATAAAACACAAAGTAGGGCTGGGGATGTAGCTCAGTGGTCGAGTACCCCTGAGTTCAATCCCCAGTACCAAAAACAAAAACATGGGCATGCGTGTATCACTGTAGTATGCTAATTTTATTTCTTTAGGAAAAACACCAAAGAGTCCATTCCTAGTCTTTTGAGGAACCTCTACTAATATCCATAGAGGTTACACTAATTTACAATCCTACAAACAGTGTATAAGTGTTCTTTTTTCCCTGCATCTTCATCAACATTTATTATTTTTTGTGTTCTCTTTTCTTTTTCTTTTTTTGGTACCAGGGATTGAACTCAGGGGCACTCGACCACTGAGCCACATCCCCAGCCCTATTTTGTATTTTATGTAGACACAGGGTCTCACTGAGTTGCTTAGCACCTCGCCATTGCTGAGGCTGGCTTTGAACTCACGATTCTCTTGTCTCAGCCTCCCTAAGTGCTGGGATTACAGGTGTGTGCCACCACACCTGGCTATAAATGATGATTTTTGAGCACTAACCACATGTGAGATATTGAGTTAGACACCTTCTCTATTTGCTCATACTAACTAGTAGTGAATTAAACGTTTGCCACTAGATGACAGATCAACTTTTGGAGAATAAGGAGCTCTCAGAGGTGCAGGCAGGCAGTGAGAAGAGCAGTCCAGCAGTCCAGACACTCTGGAGCAACCTGCAGATGGCTTGAAAAGGGCGAGACCGGCATGCATCACCCATGCCACGATGGCCTGGACTGGGGAGTCTCGGGGGAGAAAGGAGAGAGGCACTGCAAGAGCCATAAAGGATGCAGAATGAACAGGTGTGGGGAGCTTTGGAGTTATGGATGCTAAGGAAGAAGAGACCATCTTGATGACACCCAGGTCCCACAGTGCACAGCTAGCAGAACTGTGATGCTATTTACCCAGCCAAGAAAGCCAAAGGAAGAGCAGGACCCCGGGATAAATCCTAAAGTGAAGGCAGTGAGTTTAGCTTTGGACAGACCAGCTGGCCTTTCCAGTGGCACATCCAGGTGGAAATGCTCATCTGGAGCACCAGAAAGGGGTGGGGATGAAGATGTAGGAGCCCTCAGCACACAGGCTGACTAAGAAGCCCCAGAGCAGATCACTCCGGGGGTGTTCAGAGAGAGGAGGGGAAAGCTGTGGACAGAACTGGAACCCCATCGATTAAGGGAGAGGATGTTCAGAGAGGAGGAAGTCTCAGGACAGAGTCAAACCAAGCAGAGGAGCCAAGAGAAAGGAGGTCTAGGGGGTCAGGAGAGGAGTTTTCAGAGCTGAAGCCAATAGGAGGAGAACATGGAGAAGCTGCTGGTTTGGAGTCTAGAGACCACCACACTCACAGCTCTATAAGTGGTCAGCAACAGCAAAAAGGAAAATTCTGGCTGGGTGCGGTGGTGCACGCTTGTAATCCCAGCACTTTGGGAGGCTGAGACAGGAGAATCGCAAGTTCAAAGCCAGCCTTAGCAATGGCAAGGTGTTAAGCAACTCACTGAGAACCTGTCTCTAAATAAAACACAAAATAGAGCTGGGGATGTGGCTCAGTGGTCGAGTACCCCTGAGTTCAATTCTTGGTACCAAAAAAAAGAAGGAAAATTCTTTTTAAAGTTATTCTGTCATAACATAGACAACAGTAACAATAGTAACAGCTAGCAGAACTGTGATGCTATTTTCCCAGCCAAGAAAGCCAAAGGAAGAGCAGGACCAAGTCTCTCTGGAATGAGATTTGATTGTTTTAACATAAATGGATGCTGATTTGGGAACTCAGAAACACATTTTCTTTCCATTCAAATTAATGATAATTATGCTTTCAACTTCAGAATATTCTCTCTGCGGTAGTTTTACAGAATTGAATTATTATAAGAATAAGAAGAACCTTATAAAGTGGAAAATGCCATACTTGGCTTTGAGTTTTGCCCAAGTAGTCCCAGATAGTATTCTACAAAGCATTCTTCTGAGAAGTATTAACTGTGATCCCAGGAAAATAAGTATTCTGTGATGAAGAGTTTGAGAAATGGAGTAACCTGAATCTTTTAGAGATTGATAACATAATAATACATTCAGTAGGCGAAAGTGCTGGGGTTGGACCCAGGGCCTTCAGCATACTGGGCAAGTGCTCTGCACTGAGCTGCACCCCAGCCCTTGTTTAACTCTTCAATACCAATGTTTCTAAACATTATTTGACACCCTAAGGCAATACCTATTATTATCTTAAGGGTCACAGTGTTCTGTGGGACACTGTCTAGAGAATACTGCTCTAGAGGAAGCTGGGGAACCAGAAAAGAGCCCAAGCTTTAAAGACCCATAGATCTCAAGTCAAATGCCAGGTCTGGCTCTCACTAGCTGTGTGTCCTTGGGCAAGTTGTTTCCTTACTTCTTTTAAATGATGACTACAACAGACACCTTCTAGGGCTGTTGGAAGACTATGAGCTCATATATACAAAGTGCCTAATTCAGAGCCTCGCATATAGTAGGTGCTCAAAAAAATGTAGTTTATCATATACTAACAGACTAGTCTATTACCTACATTATACTGTAGTTTACCCCAGAGGCCCCTTTCAAACCTTCAAAGTTGACAATGTTAACTTTCACAGGCTCTGTGAACATGACTAAATTATTTCATGATACAAAATTTCTAGAAAAATAACATTGGGTTTTTAAAATATCTCATGAGAATAAAAACACGTGCCCCAACTCCTACATTATAAGATAGTCTTAGGGATTATAAACAATTGGTTTTAAAGGACAAATTTAGAAGATCTTCCTGTTTCAATAAGCAATAATTGAATCAATACACACTTTTAGGGCTTATGTAGAGTATGCATGAATTTGAAGGTGTTAAAAATGATTACCATTTAAAATTTAATCCAAGAGAGTTTGTTTCCTTTTGAGAACACTTAAAAATACAGATACAAGCAGGTGCTGTGGCACATGCCTATAATCCCAGCAGCTCGGGAGGCTGAGGCAGGAAGATCGTGAGTTCAAAGCCAGCCTCAGCAATTTAGCAAGGCCCTAGGCAACTCAGTGAGACCTTGTCTCTAAAAATAAAATATAAAAAAGGGCTGGGAATGTGGCTAAATGGTTAAGCACTCCTGGGTTCAATCCTCAGTAACGCCCCCCCCCCAAATACATATATATACACACACACACTTACATTTAAAGATATGTTTTAAACAATAATTCAAATGTTATAATCTGAATAATCCCACAGAGTCATAGATGTATAAGTAATAATAACTAAGAGGATAAGTCCAATATCAGTGATGTCCACACAGACCTCAAGAATTTAGGCGTCATGGGAGGTAAAAACATACATGCACACAGGGCTTCAATATGTGGTTTATGAGTTGAAGACATTCATTCCTGTTGCTGAGCCCGTAACACCATTACCTAAAAAAGAGCCTCACTTTGGAGCATACAAGAAATGGATGTGAAATCCAAAATCTGTAACCACCTTGGGAATCACTTGAGCTGTTGGTTTTGCTTTCCAGACATGACATGAGAAGCTTCTTTTGCATTTGAACTTGAATGTTCAACCAATTCCCTTGTCAGCCATGGCTTCAAAGGGGAAATTATCTCCCGCTGAGTGTGAGACTGAGCAATCACACGGGACATTATATTTGTGCCTTTGGTTTACTGATCAGCATAGCTGATGGGGAGCAGGAATAGCATGTGGCAGGAGCAGTCTCTGCCACTAACCCATCACTCAACCTAGGCAGGTTAGACCCTGAAGTTTCGGTTTGTCTTTACAATGGGGGATGCAGGACATGTTAACACATATGGGTTGTCAGGCTGTTATGAGAACCAACAAAAGATACAGTATATGAAAATGTTTTGCACTCTACCGCTGAGCCATACCCCAGCCCTGCCTTTGGTTTTTTTCTAATTTTTTTTTTTGGTACCAGGGTTGAACTCAGGGGTACTCGACCAGTGAGCCACATCCCCAGCCCTATTTTGTGTTTTATGTAGAGACAGGGTCTCCGTGAGTTGCTCAGCGCCTCACCATTGCTGAGGCTGGCTTTGAACTCGCGATTCTCCTGTCTCAGCCTCCCAGAGTGCTGGGATTACAGATGTGCGCCACCACGCCCGGCTTAACTTTTTCTTTCATATGGAGGAAACATTAGGGAACTATTTCCAGGAAGAGGACCTAGGTTAAACGTTAGCTCTGGCAATCACTTGCTAGGAGACTTTAGGCCACTGGTTCACTTTCTAGGTCAGTTTCCCCACTGTTGAAAAATATTTAGAAATATTCACTGCCAACTGGGAGATGTTAATAATAAGTAATAGGGGGCTGGGGTGGGGGTTCAGTGGCAAAGTGCCTGCCTTGTACTTGTGAGACACTGGGTTCCATCCTCAGCACCACATAAAAAATAAATAAAATAAAGGTATTAGTCCATCTACATCTGAAAAAATATTTTAAAAAATAATAAGTAATAGATTAACTGATAGTTTCAGACCAAACATTGACTTTTACAAGGCTTCTTTCATGCTGGAATGTAATTTTTCTAAAAGTCCAGTGTTCTAGGAGATTGAGACCTTGACCTCCATCTTAATTAAACCAACTACAATCAACTCCAATTTACTCACTATGCTACGATGGGTTAAATAAGCATCGTTTTATTTCTGCCAGGTGCTGTGATATATCACCTTTTCTCAGATGAGGATACTGGAGCAGGGAGAAGTTATTTGAATGTGCCCCAGGTGACCCAGAGGTAGCAGTAGTACCAAGATTTGAACTGGATTCAGGCTGCCCAGCTCCAAAATCCACCAGTATCCTGTACGCTATGGTCTCTGGTGTGAACACAGCTGGGCTTGAGCCCTTGCTCTGTCCCTTAGCTGGACAGGCTTTTTCCTCTCTCTCTCCAAGACTTTCCTCATTGGTAAAATGGAAAAAAAATAGCACCGCCCCCTTTGGAATGTCATTGGTAATGACTGATTAATACTGGATGAAACGCACCTAGTAAAGGGCCCAGCCACGCCCGCACACACACACCAGCTATCGTGTAAGAGAATCATTGCTGGCTCCACCGGCTGCTGCGAGGCAGTTCCCACAGGGTCTGGGTGCCTATTCGTCATGGGAAAACATAGAGCCAGGCTCCCTGCTCCTGGGCAAGCACAGGACTCCACACTGAGAAGAAGAGCTGGTGTACCCCTCCTTACCCTCTCTCTTCGCCAAGGTTCCAGTCTCCTCTGGAATTATAACCTTGTCTCAGGCCCTCCAGCGGAGCCAGCTCAGCCTCTAATCACACTCTTGCCGACCCCTCTGCTGGGCTGAACCAACTAGAGTGACTCGCAGAGAAGCTGCATGTTCTGAGTGGTTATGGGCTCCTCCCAGAGGCTAAATGCTCATTAAAGCAGAATATGTTTTCTTTATGAAGTTCTTTGATTCATGGGGAGAACTGCTAAATCCAGAAGATTCTGGATGCTGATTCTATACCACAGAGCTAAGCAATTCTGACCCAAATCACATGATAATAGCAACCTGGGTGAATTTGGGACTGACTGCTAGGGTAGGGTCTGTATCATCACAGGTTACCCTAATTTTCATTAGGACACATTCAACCAGCAACTCATTTGACTTCACCAAAATCTGCCCACTTTTAGATTCTTTCAGCTGCTGCTATGAATTGGTTCCCAGAAGCTACAATGAGTCACCGCCAGGCAGTACTACCATCCCCTGTAAATAGATGAGTGTTCATCATGCTTTTAAACATTTTCTAGCAAAGAGAAGTAAACAATGCCAAGAAAGATGATAGACCAATAAGGCAACAACAACAACAAAAACACCTCAACTCATTTAAAGAACTACCTGCCTCTCCTTGTTTAAATTGACTAACTTATTTGACAGTCTGCCCGCAAACACAGCAGCGTGAGCACAAGACGCACTGAGAGTTCTGTGACTAGAGCATTGGGTGGGTCACTTAAAAGAAAAGCAACTAGCTCTCCTATCAACCCACCTCCTGTTAGGAGCTTCCTTTATTTTATTTTCTCTTATAAACACCCCATGAAAGACTCTAATCTTCCTATTTGCTTGTCCATTTCTTTTGTGATTACCACTTCATATTGCTAGCACCCAGCAAAGCACCAGAAACCATCTTTAGAGTTCCTATTTTTCAAGAAATTGGGCAAAGTGACGGTTATGGATAGGAGAGACCATCGCTGCAAGTAAGCAAGCTTCCCTTGTTCCTGACAGCTTCAAAGACTGTCCTCTACCTGCAAAAGTTGATCACATGACTCTTAGCACTAGAATTCAAATCAACGTGGTCCAAAGACACCAGCTATTTCCACCAACCCCAACTTAAAAGAAACACATTCCCCTTCAGGTTGAAATCGCTCCAAACTCCAGTGCCTGGTGGATTCCCAATTGTTCTGCAAGTCGCACATGTCCCTCTTGGCCTGCTTGCTTTGTCCCTCTACTTTCTCTTCCTCTTTCCCTTTCTCCCGCTCATCAGTCCTTCCTTCCTCCTTCCTTCTCATGCCCTCTCTCCTTCTTTCTTTCCCCCTGCTTCACCTACCTTTGGGGTTACAATTGCAGGGCAAGCAGCGATCTCTGTCTCTGTGGCGGTAAAACCCTTCCTTGCACCTCTCACAGTGAACGCCAGCAGTGTTGTCCTTGCAGTTGAGGCAGCGGAATCCATTGCCTGTCAGTCGGTGAAGCTCCTGCTCGAAGATGCACTGCCTGGACTTCCCATTGCAATCACAGACTAGGGAGGAGGGGGGAAAGACATCATCAAGAAAACCAATTAGGAACATTTTTCCAGGTGTTTTTACTAGTAGTATAAATGATGCCTGGGCACTACCAGCTGGTTTAAACTTCTCAGTGCAGGAAGGACAGGGAATGAAATAGGCCATCTGGGGACCATGAGGACTCTTGCTCCTCCTAAAGGAAGCAGCTCTGATACAGTGCTGGTCAGTGGCTGTCTGGGAGAATGTGAACTCAGGTCGCCAGAGTGTCCTATTCCTTGAGAGGAACCAAACATCTTAAATGATATGTTCTTATACAAAAAAAAAAAAAAACATGATTTAAGTATCTGCAAAGAATTGACTTCAAAACACTCTAATTCCACACAGCAAGTCTATGGGATAAACAAGATCCAAAGACTGCCCGCTGCAGACTTGGGCACAACTGTCTAACAATTAATGATGTTCTGTGTTCAAGATACGCAACACCTGTCCCTCTATTGACGGTCAAGGCTGGAGATCCCATAAGACTGTCTGGACAGGTATCTTTTTCTGTCCTCACTTGTGCCCTGAATGTCCCTCCCAAAGCCAAGCATCCAAAAGAACCACCATCCAATTAAGAAAGACCTCCCCATGCATCTAAGAAGGCTCATCCTGAAAATGTCCCTAAGAGACTCATGGAATGACTAACATCTCCAAGTGGGATCTAAACAGCCAATGAAGTGACACGTGGAAACATGGGGCCTAGCACCTGGCACACAGTAGACACTCAAGATGTTTCAGTCAGGATGTAGAAGTCAGATGCCGGGCCTTGAGGTTGAGGGAATTGGTCGATACCAGTGGGCTCTTCCCTTTGGGAAAGCCACTTCAGCTTTCCAAATCTTGTTTCTTCTACAGAGAGCACGTTACCTGCCTTCCTGGATTGCTGAGAAGATGCCCTGAGAAAAGAATCTCCATCGCCTTTGCCCACGCGATTCATCCCTCACTCACAGGAGCAGGTATCACTTCCGAGGGAAAAAAGGAAGCTCAGAGAGAGCGAGGAATGTGACCTGGTGAAGCTGGGATTTGAGCCTCTCTCTGATGCCAAACCTACTTCCTTCCTCCACGCACATGTCTCCATTGGCGTGCAGCCTCAACCACAGCCTCTTTCTAGAGGGCCTAGGTTCATGACTTATCCAGAGTGCTGACCATAAATTTGGTGTGACCACACGGGCTGAGCAGCTGCCCCATGCAGGGCCTGTGTCAGGATCAAAACCAATAAAGACGATGAAGTGAGTCTAATGGACTTCCTACATGCTGCCTCTCAGTAGTTTCTAGAACTTTCTTCTGCTGCTTTGAAGGCCATCTAATCTAGGGGAAGTCAAAAACATCTACCCAGAGCCCACTGCGTTTTTACGGCTTCACATTCATCAGCTCAGTAATTTTCACCATTAACATTTTAACATGGGTTTATTATCCTCACTTAAAAAAAAATGGGAAAAGGAATACTTAGAGAAGGGAGTTGTCTTGCCTTACGACACCCAGCTAAATGGCAAGGGTATAATTTGCTCCCAGGTCTGACTCCAGAGCTCTCTCCTCTCCGATGTATCTTATTTCTCAAGAAACCCGGTTTAGCACTACATGTAGGCATTCTTCTTATAAATCTCAAACAGAGGCTCCTGCAGCCTCCTCTGGAATCTGTCCTAGTCTGGTAAAATGGCCTGTCCCTCCCTCGGCAGCACTGATGCTACAAGTCTCACACACACACACACACACACTTTCTTTCCATTCATTTGACTATTCAACAGACACAAATGTCAGACACTGTTTCACAAGGTCCTGCGTCAGTCAAGCCTTTGAGTATCTGAAGACAACCATGGAACCTTCTCAGTTTTCTCCTCTTCAGGTTAAGCTGGAGACCTGTCACCTCCAGGTCTCTCAACCATTTCCTGTGTCATGATTTCTAGATTCTTCTTGACCATCTTCTCAGCAAAAAAAAAAAACCCTAATTTTCAATATCCTTGTTAACATGATGAGAATTTACTGAAGTACTTTAGTGTGGTTTGAACAGCTCAGCTTGTAACAGGACTAGATATTTTCATTCCAGGGATGAAGACTAACATTTCATTAAACTTACAGCCTATTAAACTTGCACTCAATTTAAACTCCCAGGGCTTTTTCACAGAACTGATGCCAAGCTGAATCTTTCCCAACAAATGCTGTGAAACTGATTTTTTGGACTCCAACAGATGCGCCATGCAGCTGTCATGTGCTGTGAAATTTCTACCAAGGATATGGCTGTTCCCGTTACAAGGCCTAAATGCACCGGCCAACGATCCTTGAAAGGTTCTTCAACTGAATCATCTAGTGAGCCAATGCCCTCCCTGTTCTGCATGCCTGTTGGGAGCAATCTCAAAATAAGTGCAAAAAAAAAAAAAGTTTTTTCTTTTCTTTCTCTCTCTCTCTCTCTCTTTCTTTCTTTTTGGTGGTGGTACTGGGGATCAAACCCAGGTCCTCAAATATGGTGCACGCTGGGCAAGTACTCTACCACTGAGCTATACCCTAGTCCTTTTTATTTTATTTTGCGATAGTAACTCACTCAGTTACTGAGGCTGGTCTCAGTTGTGATCCTCCTGCTTCAGAGCACCTGGGATTACAGGCATGTGCCACCTGCCTAGCTACTAACTGCAAGCTTTTCACCGAGCCTTTCTAATTCAGAACATGCCTTTTGCAAGTAATATTTAACTTCTAAAGATAGTTCATGATACATTTATTCAGGGCAATATTTTTAAAATAGACAAACTTGTTATAATTTTTTTTGGACCA
This sequence comes from Xerus rutilus, assembly GCA_028644305.1. Classification (NCBI taxonomy): domain Eukaryota; kingdom Metazoa; phylum Chordata; class Mammalia; order Rodentia; family Sciuridae; genus Xerus; species Xerus rutilus. The sequence continues at coordinate 76,886,674 of CM053410.1, forward strand.
CTTTCCTCCTTTCTTCTCTAAAGCTCCACTTTGAAAAAGATGGGTGTTTTCATTTAGATTCTCAGCCTTCAAGGGGGGGTACATTACGTTCCAGCAAGAGAGGTCCTTAGCCAGCATCTCCACTCCAGAAGTTGCCCAATAGGTTACAAACCTATTGCCAAATTACATTTCTCTCCAAATGGGTTTCCCTTAAGCCAAAGGCTATGCCACTGGATAAGGGAATATAGGGGTCTCACGTCCGGGACTGTATGGGCCTTGTGAGTCTGCATGATGTGAGAATTCCAAGAAGATACTCCCTCGCTTTGCCTGAAAGACTCTGAGGTTACCAAGCTGCACTGGGCTCAGATATTAGTTACCAAGCTGCATCTAGCTCAGTATGGAGCCTTCCACATTCACCCTCCAGAGAGCAAGGGCAGAGTTAGTTCATCCCATGCTCCTTTGCACAGAATGATTCTTTTCCCATCATTGGTGGGTATTAGAAACATGGTCTCTCTCAAATTATCTCCCAGATTTAGCCTAATTTCCCTAATCTATTATTAATTTTCATTACTGCGAAACAAAACTTTTATGTTTTAAATTCTAGAATATTCCAGCACAATGAAAAAGCCTTAATAAAATGGACCTAATAGAGCTTGTGTGTGGTCTTTTTTTATTCTGGGACAAATTCTTGCCCAACTGCTACCATGAGCTCACTGGTTGCTCAGGTCATTGACTGAGCTGGGGAACACAGAGAGCAGGGAGACAGCAGTGCCCAAAGGGCTGGAGGAGACGAAGACACACAGCACGGGGTTCCGCTGCAGTTAGTGTCCATTTGTATGTTTGGAAGATGAGGGAAACCTGGCTCTGTGTGTGAAAATCTGCTGATTTTTAAATGTTGGCTAAAATTTCCCTTTCCATTTTCTTCTTAAAACAAAGGTGTGTCCAAGGGCAAATCTCTGCACTTAACTCTGCAACTTCTACAGGCAGAAAATTCATGAAAATGAAGCCCTGGATACCACACAGAGCCTGTTCCATAGTAGCTATTTAGTTTGGTTTTTTTTAAATGAACATTGTTTTGAACTCTAGGAAACCTATAGATGTTTCTACTGTTTAAAGGCCTCCACGTCTCCACATAAAAATACAAATTTTTAGCAGTCATCTCCTTTCCTCAAGGGCTCTTCTTCATGGAAGCCCAGCTCAGAAAACAAACATTTTTAGTAATTTATAATTTGTTTAGATTAATAAACCTACATGCAAGCCTATGATAGATTCTAAAACCAGAGGAAATTCTACCAATGTTTTTATTACACTTTCTTTCCTTTATGTTTAGATTTGTTTAGTTTTACATCCAGAATTTGTCTTTTTTCATCGTTATTTTCTTGCTTCCAAACTTTGGCCCAGCTGTCAGTTTCATAAATATATTGTCCAGTTTTCAGCAGGAAGCCTTTCCACAAATGCAAGTAATGGAAGTCCAAGGAGGTCTTGGACATTCCCCAGGTCAGCAGCAAGCCATTAACCAACAGTGCTTTCATTCACATTAGAAGCTTGACATGTATTTGTCCAGCAGCTACTATGTGCCAGCCCTGTTCTAGGCACTGGGATACAGCAGCAAACAAAACCAGTAAATGCCCCACCTCTTGTGAAGTTTATGGGAGATTTGGGGAGTGGATAAATAAGATAAATAAGGAATAGAGAGAGAGAATATTAGCATGTTGATATTTGTTAAGGAGAAATGCATAAAAGAGCATTTGCAAAGCTGGGTGGTAAGATGGGTAGGAGAGGTGAGGAGAGGTGAAAGTACCATATGCTGGATTACGACATCATTTCTGTACTGGTCCTGTCAGGCTTGTGATCTTTGTCTACTTATTTATTGAGCACAATGACTTCTTTTTTTAAATTCATTAAGGCATTATTTATTAGAGTCTAATATTAGAAACAGCATAACTATGCACTAATAGGATATAATTAAGTAAGCTATGGTTCTACTGAGAACATAAAACATTATACAATCGTTAGAGTAACAAATATGAACACTCCCTAAAACATGGAAGAATATTTAATAAGTGAAAAAGAACATACACTTATGTCTAAGCTATAATTATAAGTATGTAAATAAACAGAGCACAATGATTTCTAATAACTGTCCTGTACTTAAAATTATAAACTATTTGCTGATCATTTTGTTGCAGACTTTTTTATTCCCCCTCCAGTAAATTCTTTTCAAAGTACTTCATGGATATATTTTTGTTTTGATTCTTACTCCTATCCCCCTTCCTTCATCTGTCCTTAGTCAATGAGCGGTACACTTAAATAATTCATTTAATAAACATTAGTTTTCATGTAACAGGGAGGCTATGCAGGGTGCTTAGATACTCAGATTTCATGAGCTGGCAGATTTCAAAAAAGAGGGTTTCTGATGTTTAATTTTGCCAAAGAAGTTATTAAATATATATACATATTTATCTGGTGTTGTCAAACACTGATTGCATTATCCATGTTTTTCAATTTCCCCACAAGCAGGCCTGGATCCAGGACCTGGCATTAAGATATCACCGTATCAATTGGCAGGTAAATGGATAGAGTTGGAGAACGTCATGCTAAGTGAAGTAAGCCAATCCCAAAAATCCAAAGGCCAAATGTTCTGATAAGTGGATGCTGATCCATAATGTGGGAGGGGGCATGGGAAGAATGGAGAAACTTTGGTCAAAGGGGAGGGAAGGGAGAGAAGGGGACATGGGGACAGGAAAGATGGTGCAATGTGATGGACACATAGCCCTAGGTTCATATATGACTGCACATATGGTGCAACTCTACATTGTGCACAACCAGAGAAGTGAAAAGTTGTGCTCCACTGTGTACAATGAATCAAAATGCACTCTGCTGTCATGTAAACTTAATTAGAATAAATAAATAGAATTAAAAATGAAAAAAAAACATTTTAAAAATGAATGCCAAAATTAAAAAAAAGATATCACTGTATCAGAAAATATAGAAATAAATCAGACTTGAACCCTGAACAGGCGCAAGCCCTCACTGGGTTGAGGAATCAAAACAGGCAGGTTTCCCTCCTCCTGCACTGAGCTCCACAGCACGGTGCTGGTTCTCACCTGTCACTCTTCTTTGACAATTCATTTATCCCACACTCTTCCCACACCTCTTCATCCTACCCTCTCTCCGTCCTTCACTCCAACTCTCCCAAATCCTTAACCGTCAGCCAGGTTCGTCCCACAGCTAAAGGAATGCAATTCATCAAGTTCACCCCAAGCCTCACATAAACACTGCTGAAACGCAGTCATTTTACGCAGATTTTTGCATATTTCTGTAAGTCTAGCAAAGTGTGGGTGGTAATTGTGTCTGGCTGCATGGCGTGCTGCTTCGCGGCTTCTTTGGCACTTAAGTATTTATTATAATAATAACTATAATAGCACACAGTTGCTGACCCTCAAGGTGCTTCTTAGGAAAGACCGCCAGGCAGCCAGACACAGGCTGATCCACCCACTGCCACCCACACTCACCCCGAGATTTAGATCAAAGGAGTTGGGATCCCTCTGTAAACAAAGGAGCCCTGCATGCAGAATCCCTCGGGCTCCCACCCCTCACTGAACACACGACTCCAACAGGTTGAGACAGGAAGCAAAGGGGCAAAGGCTGTTTCCAAGCTGTAGACTTGGGAGAATGAAAGGAAACAGAAAATGTTTCCTAGGGTTGGACTTGGGGCAAGGCCTTGGAGGGATCACCACCAGTGGTAACAGTTCGAGAACTCATTTTAAATTTCCCATCAGAAATAGGGCCCTTTTGAGTCCAGGAATTACCAGAAATTATAATGACCTGGCATAAATACAATCATCTGTATCCAGCAGATCCTCTTTCTATTGTTCTAAACTTAAAAACATGCTGTTTTCCACCAAGGTGATCTAATTCCCATCTTCGTACAAGTTGTGAAATCGTACTTTTTAGGGCTTTCCCAATAAAAACAAAATAAAAAATGCAAAGTCCTTTCAAAACTCTGAAGATGTGGCCCATGCCAATGTCTTCAAACTTATTTCTGGCCTCTTCTCTCTAGTTTGCTGGGCTCCAACACAGGGATCCTTGCAGGAATCCCAGGAGGCACCAGCTCTTGGCCACCTGTGGCCTTCAGGCTTGCTGTTTCCTTTGCCTGGGGCACTCCCTCCTCCAGCTCTCCCCAGATCCGTTTTCCACACAGCAGCCAGAGTACTTTTTTTTTTGACTATGCATTTCCCTTGGATAGCCCAATAGCTCCTCCCTTCTCTGAATGTTCAGGGGCTCCATCCTCGCCTCTCTCATACCATCTACCACTTTCTATCTCAGATCATAATTATTTGTGTTTATTACTTATTTCCTCTTAGCATCTCTCACTTCTGTATTCCAATGGTACCAACACAGAGCTTTACCGCAGTTGTTGGAGGGATGGATGCATGCACTCATGAAGGGGTAGAGAAAAGAAGGAAAGGAGACAGCAAAGGAAGGAAAAATACAGGAAGGAATGGAGGAAGGAATGCAGACAGTCAGACTGGAAGAAAGGCCAAACAAGAACCTGAACATACTGAAATTATCCAGACATCCAGAGACCCACTTGGACATTTCCCCAACACAACTTCCCAACAAATTTCCCCAGTGTAATACACAAAGGTTTTGTTGTTTACATATGTAGCATTCAGTGTAAAAAAGCAATGTTTCAGCAAAAACAAAACAAAAAATATATCCATGGTGAGATGGGAACAGAAAAAACTGTGAAAGGAACTGGTATTTTCCATTTAAAGGAGTGCCTGGGACTTTCTGCTGGCAGCATGTGGACGGTCTCTGCCCCAGGACTGCCTTCTGCGGTCTGAGCCTGGGGCTGCCTGCTCTCTGCCCCCACCTGGAAGGAGCCTGAGATCAGCGGCAACCATCAGGCAGCGGTGACAGGTAGCTTGCTTGGCTGCTGTGGGGCTGTGTCAGGAGCTAGGAATTCGGTGTCGTGTTTGAACCTGACAGTGTGTGCCGGCTGTGATTGCGTAGAATGCTGTGGCTCTTGCTGCCATTTCAGGTGCTTAGTGCATGCATCTCGAGTCAGCCAAACAGCAGTGCCATTTAGATAATAGTGACCTGTAATCTGTGAATGAACCCGAGTATGAACCACTTAGAGGTGACATTCAATTCCCTTCCTTATTTAGAGGAAAGGCATGTGCCTGTGTTCCCTGAGACACCAAATCATTCCATTGGATACTATGACCACTCGCTCCTGGTTTCCTCTGGCTTCTGACCTCTCCAGCCAAGCCCTTTGGCTCCTTTCTTCCTCCAGCTCTAAATGTTGGTGTTCCTCAAGTCTCTACCCAGAATCTTAGTGACTCCTCACTCTATCGCTCCCTCCTTGGCTGATCCCATCCAAGGTAAGAGTTTCAATAGCCTGATGGGTGTTGATTTCCCAAGAGACTTCCATCCACTACTTCCCCAAATGGTTATCTCAAAGTTCTTTAAACCAACAGGTTTAAAGCCAAATCCATGATGTCATGCCTTCAGGTTGAAAGCTGGAAGCTCTCTTTATAGGTTCCGCACCTTCCTCACCTGCTTTACTGACTCTTCTTCACATAACCTACTGAAGTCTCAAATCCCAGTCTGTTGTGTTGGTTGGTTGGTTGGTTGTTTCTGTGACAAACACCAGAGAAAAACACCTTAAGGAGGAAGGCTTTATTTTGGCTCATGGCTTCAGAGGCTGCAGTCCATGGCTGGCTGGCTCCATCGCTTTGGGCCTGAGGTGAGGCAGAACACTATGGCCAAAGGGCATGGTGGAGGAGAACTGCTTACTTCATGGCAGCTGGGAGGCAGACAGAGAGAGAGAGAGAGAGAGAGAGAGGGAGGGAGGGAGGCCAGCAACAAGATATGCTCCCATAGGACACCCCTTTCAGTGACCTACTTCCTCCATGCCCCACCTGCCTACAGTTTCCTCCTCCTCTCAGTAGTCCTTTAATCTATGAAGTGGATTAATCCATTGAAGAAGTTCAAGCTCTCATCATTCAATCATTTACTTTCCGAAAACCCTACCTCTGGACATTGCTGCACTGGGGACCAAGTATTCAACACATGAGCTTTGTGGGGACATTCCAAAGTCAAATCGTAACCTCTGTCTTCACCATGGCCATTCTAGGCCAAACCCCAATCATCTCTTGTCTGCTATGGCTTCCTAGTGGAATTTCCTGCAACTTCTCTTGCCTCCCTCCACTCAGCAGTCAGAAAAGCTTTTCAAAAGACACATTTTCAAAACCTCTCTGCTGCAAGCTCTAAGATACCTTTCCTTTCCTTTCAGGTTAAATACAAAATTCCTTAGCCAATGCTTCCATGACTACCATGGTTTTATGCTACCTATTTTTTTCCAGTCTAATTTTGTGTAACCCTCCCAATTGGGACATCTCGTTCTCTGTTCTCTCACTCATACTTCATTTTATGCCTTTACTTCCTTTGTTTCTTAAAATTCTTGGTTTGTAAAGGAAAATTATAATGGTGGGGAGAGATAACTTGGAGCTAAAAACTCAACTAGCTTCCCCCTTTGTTTGTTTGAAGAAGTTACATAAAAACTAACTGACCGAACTAGGGGACACCACTCCCTACTTCAGAGTCAAAGGATTGACTGGTCTGTAAACTGAGAGCCCTTTTATACTCAAATACGGTAAGGAGCACTTCCATGAAGTCAGCTCTAATGAGGTCCTTCAATAAGAAGTCTAAATAATAGCTACATTCAACACTGTGAGTAAAATCTAAGTTGAAATAGTATGGGTTTTTTTGTTGTTGTTGTTTTGGGTACTGGGGATTGAACTAGGGGCACTCTGCCACTGAGATATATCCCCAGACCTTTTTATTTTATTTTAAGACACAGTCTCACTAAATTGCCCAAACCAATCTCAAACTTGGGATCCTTTTACTTTAGCATTCAGAGTCTCTGGGATTATAGGCATGCACCACCACACCCAGTTTATCCTAACATATTTTAAAAATCATTTTTACAAATATTCAAATTGCACATTACTCATGTCTAAAGAAAAATACACCTGCTGTCTATCAGTTTGGTATCAAAGGCACAGCAAGCTGTGCTCTTATTTGCAAAAACCAGTCTTTGAATCTGAGCTACTCAAGATGAAAAAAGTATTTCCAATATTATACTTACATGTGATAATGAAAGTGTTTATATGTACTTTCTAGTTTGAAAACATCCTGCATGGAATATTTCTTCCCAAAATTTAGTGTGTTTCTCAGTTCGAGTGAATACTTGAAAACAAAATCTGTTTATTTCATCACTTAAACCAAACTTCATTTGGTCTTGACCTTTATGGTTTAGTGGATGAACATGTACTTCTAGTTTTATCTTTTTAAAGAGCCACACAGTATGTTTTCTAGTTGGAATAAGGTACTTCCTTCACTAAGAGACTTTTAATGCAATTCAATCTTCTTTCTCACGTTTTGGCAGCCAACAAAGCCAGAACCCCCAGTACCTACTTTGCCTGATCTATTTGCTTCCAGGGACATGTAACTGTGTCCCCACCCTTCCCTGTGTGAGGGGGGCTGCAGTGTGACACACTGTGAAGGGCAGAATGACAGCTTGGCTCTGATCTGGCAGTGACGGAACAGGGATAAATCTTTTCAACTCTAAATAGTCTAAGTCATCAAGAGTCTATGAAACTGAGATCACCACATTTTCCTTTTGAATGGTTATGGACTAAAAGGAGGCGCCTATTATCAACCAAGAGTTCATAATACATTATGTCACAAGCTAGACTTGTGAACTCGCATGTGCAGTGACTCAGCTTGGTGAGGACTGCGCCAGGAGACCACACCTGGAGATGTTTCCCCTAACACTGCACTGGGACACCAGCGCCCAGGCAGACTGTACGGAAAGGAAAGAAAGTCCCAGTGAACAGGGGAATTAGGGCATCAATTTTTGTCCGAGCAGCAAAGGAACTTCATGAGAATGAAGGCATAATCCAAGGGCTCAGTCTGAGTGAGTTCAGAGGTAAAGGGAAGTGAGGGTTAGGACATGGGGGATACACCCAGCACCTTTAAAGGGCCCACAACAAGACACTTGGCATCAGCTACAGTGTTTGTGGTAAGAATCTGGATGAAAATATGCAGCCTCCCACATGTCACCCCACGCCCTTCTGATTGCAGAAATAGAGATTTCTATACTTCCATGAGGTTATCTACAAAGAAAAACATTCCACTTTAGAAAGAATATTTGACTGGTATAGAGCATTTGGGCCTAGAAGGTCACATTTGCCCCTTTAGGAAGCATCTGAAATAAAGGAAATTATAGAGGCCTATACAGCAAGAGGTGACACCTGAAAAGAAAGGACCAAAAGCAAAGAAATCACATTTTGGGAGTCTGAATAGAGAAAAGTTAAAAAAGAAATTCTGATTTATATGGGAGAATTTTGGGAGGTAATTGGTGTACACAATAAATGTGATTTTCAATCATTTAAGTTTGTGTTTTGTTAGCTCCTTAAAGTTATCTAATGAACAAATATTTCTCTTTAAACCTTTCATTGCTTTTGTGAGTACTGTTTTCATACAAGGAGATTAGCCCTGGACTTTTTCACTCTTGCCATATCCCTTCACAAACACAGATAGATGTGTGCTTACTATGCACTATTATAATATTCAGTTTAGCTGGAAACAGTGGTAATTCATGTGTGTTGGGGAAATATGTTTGAAATGGATTTGTCAAATAATCTTCCTTAAAGATTATTTTCTGAAAAAATTCCTTTTGAAAACAATAAATTAAAACCACATTGGTTGAAGTTAGAAAAATGAATTAAATGAGCTCTTGGGAGCTTGGCCATCAAGATAGGAATTGAGCTAAGCTTGGCTCTTAATCACTGGGGCAATTCTGAATAATAGAATATGGACAATTTTTTCACCTCTAATTCAAAGCCATCAAGACTCTGGTGAGCCGGGCACAGTGGCTCAAGCCTGTAATCCCAGCACTTAGGGAGGCTGAGACAAGAGAATCGTGAGTTCAAAGCCAGCCTCAGCAATGGCAAGGCGCTAAGCAACTCACGGAGACCCTCTCTCTACATAAAACACAAAATAGGGCTGAGGATGTGGCTCAGTGGTCAAGTGCCCCTGAGTTCAATCCCCAGTACCAAAAAAAAAAAAAGACTCTGGTGAAGAGTCCATGTCTTTTTCCATGGACATCCATGGAGAGAAGCAACAAATACCCCAAGCAGAGTCTGGTTTACAAGTCTACATCAGAGAGTAGGAGCAAGGTGTCCTGCATCTCAGTGGGACAAACGTGCTAATTCTCCACTGCCACTTCTCAGCCATGTCAGCTGTGGCCCTGCCTCTGTTGAGGTCCCTAACAGACCTCAACTCCTACATGAGGCCAGAGCAGCAGGTTCAGACTACTGTTAGAGCCACTGCTGTTGCAAAACAGACCTGAGAAATAATCTTTAAACATGGGGAATCCCCTCTTATCAAGAACAAAGTTGGCAGTAATTTGAAATAGTAGTATATGCAAAGTTTATGTGGTCAACATTCTGGCCATGAAACTGAACTGTTCCTGAAAGACTCCAATATTCTCCAGCAGGGACAGAAAAATAATCTGTAGACACAGTTTTGCATGTACAGACTCAACAATGACTGGTAAAACAAAAAGAATGATCACTTTCTCATGACTATCCATCCCACTGTTTATCTGAGCCACTTGGTCAATTTCAAGCTGCATTATAGCCTAACAACAGAGTTGAACAAAGAAAATACACTTGGGAATCTGAAATTTGTTCTCTTGTCAAGGGCCTACGGCCCACAAACTAGAGCTGAGCTTGGTTGTAACCTGTTGTTCTCTGATATTTGTAGGAAAAAAATAAGCCACTATATTTGACTTATATATATATATAAATGGAGACTAAGAATAGACAGGACATGAATGTCCCAGCTAGAGACAAAGGAGATGTTCTTACAAAAGATCAAGATTCCATGAAGACAGAATGGACTTGAGTGAAAATGTACCATAAGAATGAGAAATGAGCCGAGCGTGGTGGCGCATGCCTGTAATCTCAGCACTTTGGGAGGCTGAGACAGGAGAATCGCAAGTTCAAAGCCAGCCTCAGCAATGGCGAAGCACTAAGCAACTCAGTGAGAGTTGCTTACATAAAACACAAAATAGGACTGGGGATGTGGCTCAGGGAGTGCCCCTGAGTTCAATCCCCAGTACCAAAAAAAAGAATGAGAAATGAGCTGAGGAGTTATTGTGGTAAACGAATGTTCAACAGGCAACTGAAGCCTGGTCCAACCCTTCAGTGCCTTGAATTCCCATCTGTGAAAACAGTACCCCTGCTGGAGCCCAGATCTGCTGGCACCCACTGTGAGAATCTAGGCAGTCAATGTACCGCCCTGGGTGTGATCTTCCTCATTTATAAAATCAGAGGCTCTTGCAGAGAACCCTCAGGATCTACTCTCATTTTGGTTCTGAAATCCTGTAGTAAGAGAAAAAAGTGGTGAAATGTAAGCCTTTTTGTAAGAAATGTTCCATGTAAGTGCAACTGAACATTTGGATAATTTGTCTACTTTTTAAGTTAGTCGTAGGAAGTGATTTGGCAACAACTTGATTTTTTTTTTCAAATGTGGAAATTCACATTCCCACAATAAGTAAAAATAAAATCTAGAAAAGACACAGTTGGAATTCTATAAATGGTCTGCAAGCTCTGAAGAAGTCCAGCATATGGATACCAACTGATTGGCATCTCTCTTCTGATAGGACAGAAAGGAGACTCAAGCCCTCACATTGATCAGTGTTGGAAGACAAAGATTCTCTTCTACGTTCTTCACTGCGACGTAAACAAGTGCATGTTTGTCCAGTGGGGAGAGACATATACAGACGCAGTCACCCTCGGACACTGAAAAGACAGCTTTTGGCCTTGAATATGATTCAAATATTGCATCATCTATCTGGGGATTATATTAGAACAGGGTCCCAGGAATGATTTGGAAATCTACTAGACTTAATTTGCAACTGGAGTATCCTTGTGTCGGTGGAGTTCCTATTTCTACACTGTTTTGTAATAGATGATTCAAGTTCTGTCCTTGAAAATTTCTCCAGGAAAAACAAATGTTCATATGGTTGAGCCACTAAGAACTGAAATCAGAAACATGTTCCCAGCATTGCCTCAGCACTCTGATCTCATGCTGACTTTCCCATAAACACCAATCACACATCAACAACTATCCTCCTCAGCTTCTTGAACCAGTAGAGCTAAACCAGTGGCTGCCCCCAGTTCTGGACATCCAGATTTTACGCCTACATAGGAATTTCCAGCTCATGCTCCAATGCAATTCCATATTGCTGTTTACTATATGTGCTTAAATATAAGGTAGAGGTTTTTATTTTACCAAAATTATCCCTCAGGGGAAGAAGAGATCATATTTAAGTCCTTTTAGAGTTTCACATATTATAGGGAACTTTCCCAATTACTTAAGTGTTGTTTGAGGAAGACATGTGGAGCTAAATGTCTTTCATCACTGTATTGGGCACTTATCAGTAAGAAAGAGGCCAAGCTATCAACACAATTCTCATAGTTATGCATTATCGCACTCTCCTGAGTGCTGAGATTGTCCTAAATAAGTTCAAGATGATATTTGTGAAGATCACAATGGGTATTTCAGGATAATTTTTAAACCTTTCCAAAGTTTTGGAAATTGCATACTTTCCAGTGACAGAATCCAAAAGAGACTTAGGATTATATCTCAAGTCATCTAGCTTAGAATAGGAAACTATGAAAGTGGCTTTAGGAATAACAAATGTAAACAGAAAGAGTAAATGTAATTACTTCACGAAATGTGAACAGATCAATACTTATATGTTAGTATTTATTCTATGAATTACATGACTTTAAATATGTCTGTGTGGTTAATTTACTAAATTAAATATTAAGAGACATTTAACTACTACATCTATATTGTTAAATGTTTTCAAAATCAAATTGACCAAAACTATTTTGAGGGGCGTCAAGGGGGGAATCTTTCCATTAGAAAGTGAAAGACCATCTTGTGTGGGGTCACCTTATGTTCTGGGCATATTCTAAAGAGTGACCGATTTGATGAATCTGTATGAAGAGGTCTGTGAATGACCAAAGGCAAGAAGGAATGACATCTGATCTGGGAATCCCAATCTGCTTTGGGTTCTTTGTCAGGTATTGTGCTTGAGTAAAAATTGGGGCTCATTTCAACTTGAGTAGAAGGGCTCCTCATCACGTTTCTTGGACTAATGAAAGTAAATAAAAGCCTTGCTATAGTTTTGATTTGAAATGTCCTCCAAAGACTCAGTATGTTGAAGGCATGATCCCTAGCTCATGGTGCTACTGGAAGGGAGTGGAGTCTGTAGGACGTAGGGCTTAGTGGGCGGTCTTAGGTCGCTGGGACAGTGCCCTTTAAAGAGATTGTGGGATCTCCCCCTGCCCACTCTCCTCACTCACCATAAGGTGAACAGTTTTCTGCCCCACATGTTTGATGTACCATAGGCCCAAAAGCAGGAGAATCAACAACCATGGACTGAAATCTCTAAAACTGAAGCCCAAATAAATCTTTCCTGTTTTTAAGTTGATCATCTCAGGTATTTTGTTACAATGAAGGAAAGCTGACTAACACAAGCCCCTTCAAAAAATTTACCACTTGAAACCCAGAAGGCGATTCGCTCACATTTGGCCCTTGCAGGGTGCTAGTCCTCACAGTAAGAGCACTGAGGACGTACTGGCTGCTTGCCAGGCATCCTGCAAATGATCAAAATAATCCCTCAGGGGGATTATTTCCCAAATTTAATCCTCCATCTACAATCTTCATTTCCTTTAGCGGAAGGGCTGCCTAGCCATTCATACAAGCCTAAAGCCTCAGATCCACCCTGGACTCTTCCTCATTTCTCCCAATTTCCCCTTATTCACAGCCTTGATGCACGCCTTCTGGATTGTGGAATTCTTTAGATTTTACCTTTTAAGTGTTTCTGTGATGTTTCTTCTTGCTGTTTGCACTGGCAGGATGAAATCTCTCATCATCTCTCACTTAGATTGCAGCAGTGGCCATTTATTTGACTCTCCTAGCTCCATCCTGTCCTCCAAGCCCTTAAGTGAGTGACTTTCCAAAAACAGATCCAATCATACCCATCCAAACCATCTGCACTCTTCTTTGCCCTCAGGGCACCATCCTAACTGCAGTCTGTCACCAAAGGCCCTTCACAGACAGACGCCTGGCTTTGTTTCTCATCTCGGTCCTACCTCCTCACTCCTTCTTCAGCCATACCTCCCCTGGGAACTCTGGTCCTGACCATGGGAGCTGGATGCCACATGCTCTCACACCACGAGCTCCTGAAGCAGAGCCCTTGCTATTCTCACTGATCTTTGGGCATTACGTTCGCTGTACCTGTACTGCTGCCTGCAGACTTTTTAATGAAGTGTGGCTGCAGACACTTTCAGGCCATTCACCATGAACTTCCAGCCTCTCAACAACCCTACAAGGTTGTGTAGTACTACTGCCTCCACTCACCAGGTGAAGAAGCAGACTCCAAGCAGTTGAGGAGCCTGACAGCGTTCATTATAAGGAACTAGTAAGTGAATAGGTCAAATCTGTAGCCAGGTCAGGCTGACTCCAAAGCTTTTATTGAGACCAACCCCCAAAGTCTTGCTGGCCACATCTGTTATCACAACTTTACCTGCAGCAGAACAACCAGGAAGCAGCTTCAGCTTCTATGTGTATACAGCCCACAGGACCCTCAGATGCATGTCATTCTGAAATGGGGCAGGTACCATACTCTCAGCACATTGCAGCATGCCATGAATGCACATGTCTGAGCACTCTTCCCTAACACCAAGCTGTTCGCTCATTGAGTCCCCTTTTTGAGGAGGGAGCATAATATCTTAAACAGACTGCCTCCAAGACAGGAGAAATGCTAAAAATGAGCCTGAACATTGCTTCTAACTTTGTGTCTACATGGCATGCTCAGAAGCAGTTCATTCTTACCAAGGGAGAGTCCCAGTTTTGTGCTGAGGTGTCTGATTTTATTTTTATTTTATTGTTTTAAACAACTGATAGTCTACATATTTATTTTTGTTACCTAACACTAACACACATATCCACGCAACTGTAGTGAAGGGGAAACTCATTTCAATAATTATCTATCAAGTTAAAAACATATGTGTGTGTGTGTGTGTGTGTGTGTGTGTGTACACTTTGTTCCCTTACCTTTATAATGTGGTCAAAAATGGTCCAGTCTAAAAATCTCTGGATGAAAGGCCAGCTCCATCTCTGGCAGTAGCTGCCTGTGTACCCTGGAGCAAATCTACTTCCTATTTCTTACTTTTTAAATCAAAGGATTTGATCCATAAGCTTTCCATTTTAATTCTAATATACAGAAACTATTCCTACTTTTACAATGTTTTCTACCAGGCTACAATTATTATCCCAACCCTAAGGGAACCTACCTTTCATGGCCATTTTCATTCATTAAAAAATTTTAATTGTATATATTTAAATTATACCACATGATTTTTCAATATACTCATATATGGTGAAATGGTTCCTAAAGTCAAACGAATGAACATATTCATTATTGCACAATTGCGCTTTCTGTGCATCCAGCAATCATTCATGGTTTTTAAAATTAATTAACTTAGTTGGGCGCGATGGCACACGTCTGTAATCCCAGCGGCTTAGACGGCTGAGACAGGAGGATCGGGAGTTCAAAGCCAGCTTCAGCAAAGGCAAGGCGCTAAGCAACTCAGTGAGACCCAGTCTCTAAATAAAATACAAAATAGGGCTGGGGATGTGGCTCAGTGGTTGAGTACCCCTGAGTTCAATCCCCAGTACAAAAAAAAAAAAGGAAAATTAATTATTTAATTAACTTATTTATTTTTGTGGTACTGGGACCAAACCCAGTGAGTTATGCAGGCTAGGTGAGTGATCTATATCCCTAGCCTCTTTTTAATATTTTGAGACAGGGTCTTGCTAAATTACCAAGGCTGGCCTCAAACTTAAAATTCTCCTGCCTCTGCCTCTCAAGTAGCTAGGATTACAGGCATGCATCAGAACACCTAGCTCATACATGGTTTTTAAAATAGTAGTCAGGATGATAGGGTGAAAGTTCATTCCAAGACTCTTTTGGGGGGGGGGAGACTATAATCAATACATAGTGTGAAAATGGGTCTTGGCTTTGGATCTACTGAAATGATTATGGAAATGCCATCATGAAGCAATACAAGTGTGAAAACTCAGGGTAATCACACAGGACAACATCACGGATAAAGAGAAAACACCCGTTAGGTATCATATGTAGCCTGAGCTGACACATGCATACATTCAACAGTTGCTAGGTTCTCAGAAAGTTTTGTTTACATGAAATTTTGTTTAACTTCTCAAGACATGACAGCAACCGGGTGCCCTAGACAAGATCAAATGATATGACACAGGTGCCCTATAAACGCCTGATGAATGAATAATACATGAAAAATTATAAAAAGTAATCTTATACAAAAATTAAAGCATTTTCCATCCCCAAACTGGAACATGAATCACATGATCACTGAAAAAGTTTCTTTTCAATCTTTGTGATGTTCATAAGTCATGGAAAAATTCCCACCCAAATCCCATTAATAAAAACGCACCCTGGGAAAACACTTCCTGTCCCTATTACTGATTAAACAGGGGCCTCCTGACAGGAAAAAAGAAAAAAGAAAACAAGAAGAAACATTTTAAAAGTAAGGAAAACACACTTTTTAAATTGGGCTTTGTCTAACATTCCTGTTATTTTAAAGCGATCTCTGGAGGAGCCTCATGTGGGTGCAGAAGGGGCCCCAGAGAGGTCCTGGTCATGGAGGGAATCCCCCGAGGTGCTCAGCCCTCACGGTCTGCAGACAGAGGCAGGTTCACAGCCAGGGCTGTCGCGGAAGCCCACTCACCTTCCCTCCTGGAGGTGGCCCGGGCTGCGGGCAGGAGCAGCGAGACGTAGAGGCAGCAGCTGAGCCAGAGGGCGGGCATCGCCGGGCGGGGGTCGCTGCCCGGCGCCGGCCGGGGGTCCTCCGCGCTGCGTTGTGCCTTCCTTTTCCTTGATCAGGTGGTTTTATCGACTCTTCTACCTGACTCAGTCCTGACAGGAAGAGAGCCTGTGTTTCAGGGCGTGACTCACCTGTGAACAAGGAGGACCCAGCCCTCCGAGGCAGACAACAGCGCACACAGCTGGAAGCGCGCTCCCCCGGCCGCTCCCCACTCGCCTCCCGCACGGAGGGCGCACACCTGGCCCGGCCAAGGGTGTGGCGCAGACACTGCGGCAGGGATCCTTCTCCTGGAATGTGCCAGATCCCCCAGAGCCCTCCTCTCCCAGGTGGTCCAGGCAGAATTCAGAGGTACAGAGCAGCACCTTCTTCCTTAAACTGGGAGGCCCAGTCTCAAGTGCACGGACTCGAAAATAAGTCAGCAGCCCTCTTGGGCTCTGGTCTAAAAGATATTATGGAAGACTGGTCATTCTCAGAGTCCCAACAGGATCCTCTACACTCTCCCAAGGAGGGTCACCTCTCTCTGAAATACAGCAGCAGTACCCCAGCCCACGCACTCTGCTAAGACCTCATTCCCCTTCATTCTACCATCACCTGGCTGGACCAAGGTTCCTCTCCTGGGCCTCCCTAACTCTTTAGCCCTTGGGCTAGCAACTCATCAGGACACTGGTTGACAGGCCACCTCCCTAGGAAGACCAAGTATCATACTTTGCATCCCTGACAACTAGGACCAAGATTAGCTCACATTCAGTGCTCAATGAATGTTCTATTCAATTGAATAGGAAAGAGGATCTGGATTACGTCTTCCTTTAACATCTCAGAACATATGCTCGTGCCATTTTCCATGTTCGCATTGGAAAATGTTTCTTGAGACCAGCTGTGAGCATCATCCAAATCCACTGTGCTAGGTGAAATAATATCTAGAAAACTGCAAATCTTGCTGGGATCTATACCGTCCTTTCTCCTGGGGAAGCAATAATTCAGAGAGAGCGAGCTGTTAAAGAGAAAGCTTTGCTTCCTGCTAGAGACTTAAGTGTTACCAGAGTTTATATATACACAATGTACGTATACACAACCTGTCCAAACCAACCACTCTTGTTCCCCATCATCAAGGCCCACAAAGGCTCCCGATAAATACTTGTGCACTGAATAAATGAACAACTGTTCTCTAAATAGGTCTATGGATAACAATCTAAGACAACCAACAATTCAATCCATACATACATTATTGTCAGAGGTGTAAGAATTTCAGTTTGTGCATATAACTGAGACCTGTGTGGGCTAAGATAGCTGTGAATGGCTTTGTATGGAATATGAAGCATGAACTAGACATTCAGGCACAAGCAGGACCTGAACACAGCATCAAAGAGCAGCAGGGGCAGGGCAAGTTCCAGCAAACTGGCTGGCACCCACTCTAAAATCTCCATCGCAAAAAATGAGGACTAGAAAGGAAATTTCCATTTGCTCATCCCAGGCTTGATTCTGTTCTACTCCACCCAGAATCTTGAAACTCAATGTCCAGTTACTGCTAACAGTTCAGTTCTCAGAGACCAGGTATCTAGAATTTCCTCTTCCAGTACCTGGTGCATGGTGGAGACTGAGTCCCTGTGCCTGAGTACCATGCTCCTTGCAAGTCTACACATCCATGGTGTACAGTGCTCAGCTGTTCTGCACAAGCAAGAACAGGGCCCTACAAAACAAAATTTAAAAAAATTGTACTTTAAAGATGGTCTGAATGAGCCGGGCATGGTGGCACAAGCCTGTAATCCCAGCACTTAGGGAGGCTGAGACAGGAAAATCGCCAGTTCAAAGCCAGCCTCAGCAACGGCAAGGCGCTAAGCAACTCAGTGAGACCCTGTCTCTACATAAAACACAAAATAGGGCTGGGGATGTGGCTCAGTGGTTGAGTGCCCCTGAGTTCAATCTCCAGTACCAAAAAAAAAAAAAAAAAAAAAAAAAAGATGGTCTGAATGCTTTATTTTGTTTATTTTTATGCAGTGCTAAGGATCAAACCCAGTGCCTCACACATGCTAGGCAAGCACTCTGCCATGGAGCTACAGCACTAGCCCCAAAACCAAGTCTTGAATATAAATATCATTTTAGCACAGATTGCTAAAATTTCTCATATCTCAAAAGTTGGAACAAATATTCTCATCTATCATCATTTGTGGATAGTGATAATAATAATGGTAAACACATAGGTAATGCCTACTATTTATCAGTCACTGTTGTAAACCTTTACACATATTAATCCTTTAACCTTCAAAATAATCCTAACAATAAGTGTACTATTAATTTTCCCATTTTACAGATGAGAAAACACAGGCATGGGAAGGTAATGTAACAGGCTCTAAGTGGCAAAGCCAAGATCCCAAACCAGGCAATCTGGCTCCACAGTTCATAAATTTTTGTTAGTCAGATTAAAAAGCATCATAAAGAAAGACAAATTCACAGTACTGAATAAACTGAACATGCAATCAAAGATTATTTATTGACAGTCGTTACAAGATGGCCAGATTGTGGATGGTTGACATACATCCATAAACCAAGTCAAAGAGACTTTGAACAACTACTTCTGATTTTCTCAAGCTATTAGCTCTGAAAAGACCCCAGAGGACAACTGGACCAGGGCAGCAAATGAGCAGCAAGTCCTTGGGGTCCAGACCAACCTGTAGCTTCTCTTGTGTGAACAGTGCAGGATTTTACACCATTTTGTGAAATGCCTTAGGCAGGCACTCTCCAGTTTTTCTCAGCTCCTACCTCTTTGCCTTATTCTGGGGCCCTTCACACATCTAAGGCTTGAGACTCTTGCTGTGGTTTCATCCACCACCTTGTCATGGACGATACCAATTTCCTTTACCACGTTAAGTATTCTTTTCTGGTGCATTGCTGGGCCAAAGAGTGCTGTAGATTCACAGGGTCAAATCCTGACTTCCCACTATTAAGGCAAGTTGCTTAGTTTTCCCTGAGCCTCAGTTCTTCATCTGTAAAATGGGGATAATAATAAAACACTTACCGTAATGTTGTAGGGAAAATTAAATAAGTTAATGACCTACAGAGTGCTCAGAAAAGCACCAAGCACATACTATACACTACACAAATACAGCTATAATTTTTACTTTTGTAATATTAGTGATGTTGCTGTTGTTATAATTATTACCACTAAACACCAGTTTTTCTTTGCTGTAATTACTAACAAATGCCATATAAGATGGGATTTTTGCTTCAAATCTTCTCTTAATTGATTAATCATAATTTTAAATATCTGTGGAACTGTTGACCTAACCCAGATTCATTTCCAGATTATCAACAATTACTTGGGAGTTATTAATAAATTTATATTTTTACTATATATCTGGAAATTCCCTTCAAACACAGATTTTCTTGTCTAATGTGTTGGATTGCATTTAAAACTTCATTTAGAACAAAGCCAGTTGGGATCTTAGATTTCAGGTAAATTGTAAAGGTCAAATGTATTTAAATATATTCTTATGATTAACTTTAATAAGCATGTGTTTAAAAAAAAACAATAACAAAAAATCTATTTGTTTTCCTGTATGACCCTAATACATCTTTTTCTTCAAATCCAAACAAAAGTCAATTTGATACTACTTGGCAATAAAAAGGAGTAAACTACTAATATATTTTTAAAAAGATGTCTCAAGGCATTGTGCTAAGTGAAAGAAGCCAGATAAAAAGGACTAGATTCTATGTGAATCCATTTATATGAAATTCTAGAAAAGGAAAAAAAGCTACAAGGCAAGAGAGCAGATCCGTGGTTGCCAGTGGTGAGAACTCACTGCAACAGGGCGTGAGGAGACTTTTTAGGGATGAAAGAAATAAGTGTGGCTAAAAAAAAAAAAGAATCCAATTGTACATTAAAAAGAATAAACTTGGGGGCTGGAGATATAGCTTAGTTGGTAGAGTGCTTGCTTAGCATGCAAAAGGCCCTGGGTTCAATGCTTAGCACCACCCAAAAAAAACAAAAACAAAACAAAACAAAAAAAGAATAAATTTGCTTGTACATAAATTATAGTTTTTCAGTAACTATTACCAAAATAAAGAAAGAAAAAGAAAAAACCTAAAAAGAAAAAGAAAAACCCACTCAATTTAATAATTAAGACAAAACTTCAATCAAATATGCAAAGCCAGGTTACCACTGAAAACACATCAGTTTCTGTGAGGGTTGTAACAAAGTCCCCAGCTTGGAGTCCAGCCCTGACAGCTCTGCTGGCTCTGAGCTGCCATCTCAGGCCTTTAGGCTGAAATCCCACCCAAGAATTGCAGGGGGACCCTACTTCTAGAAACCTCTAAAGTAAGAGATGCCTTTCTGGAATGTTTGCTTAGGGGCACAGATTTCAAACCCATCTTGATTGTTCTAGGAAGTCAGCCCTTGGATTTTTGTATCATCTTCCCCAAAATTGCCACAGTCACCCAGAGCATGACCGCTGGCATGGGTGAGGATAATGCTCCCCGCAGAGGTTGTCCAGCCACAAAGCTGGGAAGGCATGGGGCATTCCCACAGGGCGTGGCCACCCGCTCTGAGGCCCTGGAAGTCCCCTGGGTCCACTGTTGTGTTTGCTGCTCAATCATCACCAAGAACTTTTCTTTTTACAATGCTGTGTAAATCATTTCACAGAACTGTCATCGCTCCTCCCCAAAGCCCCAAATAGAGTTACAGTGACATGTTGACTTTTGCCTTGAGTTCCATCATTACCTCAGTTAGCTCTCAGAAGGAATGTCTGGCATGCCACCCACTTCCAAATTCACTTGTGATAAAAACTCAAGCACTGGCTGTTAACAGGCCAGCAAAAAACTGGGCCTTTGGTCCCTGCCCTTTAAAAAAATCTCCCCCAGATAGTTTTAATTGTGTCAACATTGGCATTAAAAATTTAAATATAAAATATAGCAGTCAGGAAGAAATTTTTTTAACTCCCTTTTGTTCTTAGTTGTTAAAGGAAAATGTCCATAAATGGAAATGGTTCAGTGCTTCCTGGATCCTCTACATAAATTCTCTGAAGCTGGCTGGACTCCAAAAAACTGTGCTCACTGAAGCGAAACCCAGGCTGCAGTGGCAAGCTTCCATTTTATGCAGAAACATATACAGTGTGCCCATAGCTGGTTTTCAGAGAGCCATAAGGGCCAGGCCAGAACTGAAGTGATGAGCTGATACTTTTTCTGTGGTGGCTAGGGGTACATCCAGCCAGGGATGTGGTGGGAAATCACTGCACAAAGAACCACCTCATTTGCATCTTTTTGGGTGTAGCTGTTATAGACAAATATTCAAATCTATTGTTTGCTTAACAATACAACAGATGAGGAGGAAGGGGAGGGAGAGGGACACTTGCTTATACAAAGACAAAACAGACAGAAAACACAATAGGGTGAAAAGATTCTTTGGGACTTGTAGTAGATTCTCAGGGGCTGAAATATGGTTGTCAGCTCAATTGTAAAATGTTGATCAGTAGGTGAAATCCTGCTTACTGCCCATGGTTCCTCAACCACCCTTACGTATGGACCATGGGTATTCAGATTTGAATGAGAGAAACAAAGGAGTCCACTGCAGTGAGAACTCTCTGGATTGCAATGGTAGGGGTCAGGGCTGCAGCCCTGTAGGCTGGACAAGGTAAGTTTCAAGAGAGGCCTCCATTGGAAATGAGTCCAGGAAACAATGTTTCTAAATGTTCTTCTAAATTCAAATCTGAAACATTTCCACTTCTCACATTTAGATTATTAAGTCTGAAGAACTCAAGCACAGAGAGTCCAATACTGTCTTAAATAGGAAACTTTGGACACACTTTAAATGTCTAATAATAATTTTGACAATTACTGTACTGACCCGCCAAGCTGTACTGAATATTCTGCCAGGAGCCGTCAGGGGTGAGGAACCTCATCCCACACCACCGCACTGCCAAGCGGGTGCCACAAGCATTCCCATTTGAGGTTACCCAGGCTCCCTCACAAACCCATGCCAACACCTCTCTCTAGAGTTATTCCAATGCAATATAGAAACAAATTCGACCTCTCACCAGATAAACATACCTTCCTCCAATTTAAAAAATAGAGTTGGATCTCAAATAAAATATGAACTGCCTACTCCTTATACATACTCTGTTCTACAGTGAGCCCTCTCCTGCAGATCAGCCATAAACAAGGTTTGGCTCTTAGGGATACATATTCCTTTCCATATTACCTTTGAATATTCCTCAGTGTATGACTCTGGATTCTTCCTCGATGTCCCTTTATGGCATCCAATCAGATCTCACATGGTTTCCTCTTGGTCTGATACCTTAATCCAGGTATAAGTGCACTTTATTAAGTCATTCAGTTTAACCTCTTAGAATAATTGGAGGTTATTTTCGGCATAGTGGAAAGAATCTGAGCAGTCTGGAGGAGCTCAAGGATTTAATAGCTATATCCCTAGGTTCAACTTTTCCGGGGCTTGGTTACACAGAAATCCCCAAATATTCCTGGGTGGTTCTTTTGCAGGAAGCCTGCAGATTGGGTCTGTTTGCTTAAATGTACAACTGCCAAACTGTGCTGCAATTATGGAGGGAGCTACCATTACAGAAAAATCTACCTCACTACCTTTAAAATTTCTCATGGCCTCCACATGTCTACCTAGATTGATTTTTAGGAGAATTAATGTAGTGATTCAGGCAGCCTCAATCAAAATGACACATTTGCTTCAACTATTTGTCTATTTTAGGTGAATATATATTAGGCTTGAATTATCTGAACAATTGTTTCAGTGGTCTGCTTTTTACTGTAGAAATACACAGAAAAACAAGTCTTTCCATTGCTTTATCAAAGCTACTGATGTCTATTCTCAGAGTTCTCTATTACTACAACTTTCAGAAGTAACTTAGAAAAGCCAAATATAGCTACTTGGTTTTGCAACAGTTGTTTATGTGGAACTGAAAAACATCTTCTGTACCTTAGGTAAGCTTAAAATAGATTACACCCAGGCTAAAAATTTTACACACATATGGATACATATTACTTGAGCTCTAGGTAGAACAATTTCCTTTTCAATAAGGTTTTTGGATTTGTTTTTAGATCTTAATCTTGAATTTCATATTTTCTAAGGAAAGGGCAATTTTGAATCTTCTAACCCTTCAAAACCTGATGCAAGATCCATCTTAGAAGAAAACGGACTAATCATCTGCATTCTAATCTTTCCTACCAGAATTTTCTGTAGAATTCATATTAACTTTATAAACAAATTATTTTAATAAAAATTATTATTTTAATGAATTTGCTCTCAGAATCAGATCTTGTCTAACCAGTCAGTCACAATATTGCTTTTTCTTCTGGGCCATAGATAGAGCTGAAAGTGACAATACGTCAATGTCATCGCTGGTGCAGACCAGTGTCCCTCTACCAGAGCTCCACTGTACACTAGTGGATGTTCTGGAGTGGGTTGCTTCATGACACTAACCTTAAATGTTTAGGAATGTGACCTAGAGTACCGTGACATTGCCTAATTGACATACTGTGGAATTATCGGCTGTAATCCAGCTCTTACATATCTATATTTTCTAAAGGTTTTTGGTCTACTTTGTGAAATCAACTTTTCTCTTATTACATTAAAAGTGTCTGTTGATACTCAGTAATGTTAGTACGTAATTGCGAATCCCTTTCCTTAATCCCTTATGTCTTTAGAAATTTTATTATGTTCCTTTGTCTTTCTGGCTGAAAAAAAATCTCATTGTTAGACCTAGGAATCCATCCTGGTGATGATTTTGGCTGCTCTTCTTAGGTCTCCAAGCTTTCCCAGGTGTCTTGACAAAGAGAGACCAGATTTTAAGAGTCTCTTACATTCAGGTGCTTTATGGCTTGTATAGACACTTTCTGATGGAGAGTCCATGCCAGTCACCTGGACACCCAGCTGAGGAGGGGCTGGGATGGGGCAGTAGAGTCCTAACTACCAGCCCAGAGCATCCCTTGCCAAGCCTTGCACTGTAGTGCAAGCCTGTGTGTGTCCAGAGGGAGGAAACCTTTTCTCTAGGTGGTCTGCTCAGAGAGGCTCCTTTTCCTTCTCCTTCTGCCCAGACCAGAAGAGGTATGTTCTCTGATTTGCATAAGAGTGTCTGCTGAGCTGGCCTTGGCCCTGCCTCCAAGCCATCAACACCAAGTTGTGAACCAAAGGATCATTCTACATGCCTGCTCGATTTTGTCCTTGATATGATCTGATTATTTGGGTCCTATCATTTAGTAATTCTAATTTGGATTATTTTCCCTCCAATATAAAAATTAACACATTTTCATTGAATTTCACTTTTACCTTTCTGCTTACTCCAGTTTTTAAGAGCTTTCCTCAAAACTTCCTTTTCTCTGCACTGATGTAATATTCAGCACCAAGTTCACTGAAATATCATCTGGAAGATTAAACCATGTGTTACACATTCACAGTAATTCACTATCATTTTAAGAAATATTGCTTACCATACCAATCTCTGGGGGCTATCTCTTCCACCACATTTTTCTCCATCCATAAAAACTACCCATTCTTCTAAGCTGGTACAGACAGATGAAAATAAAATTGATTATAGGATAACTAAAATTTTAAAATAATTTCTAGCATGAAGATATAGCAAATTTCTTTTGATCATCCAAACAAACCAGTACTATCTTATCTTTAAAGTCACTGATGTTCCCAAAGAGCCATTCTAGTGTAATCTGATGGCCTTCTCCCAGAAACTAGGCTTCCTTACCCAGAGCAAGTTCCCTATCTGCTTGATTAGAAGATTCTATTAACCTGATTTTTCATCTGTACTTTCTAAGGCAGCCCTGCCCAGTAGAAATTTTTGTAAAATAAAAAACATTCCATATTTATGCTTAATAGGGTAGCCGCCAAACATGTGTGATATGACTAAGTAGTTACATTTTTAATTAAACTGAATTTTAATTTTAATAGCCCCACGTGGCTAGCAGCTACCATATTGGACAGCAAAGGGCAAAGACTGTCTCTGGAATCCTTTCATGAATATGCATCACTAAGTACCTCCTTCACAGTGATCATTTAAATATGGTGTTTGGTGGTCAGCAGTCTAATAATTTCAGGCTTGAGTTCTTGCAAAATTAATGAATAGGTAGAATCACTTCAAATGAAAAGAAATTCATTTTTGAAAGCAAATATCTAGTAATTAATTGTTTGGCTATTATAATTTTATCCAGCATAAATTTTACCTGATGTATAATATAAATTCTTTGGATCATGAATTTCTATTGGCAAATATCACTTTTATATTAATTAACCAAATGCCTGAAACTCAGGGGCTAGTTCCTTGCTCTAAAATGCTAAGTTTCACCTTCTTGAGTCTAATGTTTGGAAAGCTGCACATAGTTTTGTTTCCACAATTGTAAAATAAAGCATCCACATTGCTATGTTTGAAGGGTATTCTTAAGAAATGCAATTGCAAGTGTTTGCCAAATACTGGAAAAATGAGTTTTAATTTACTTTCTAGAGCACTCTTGAAAACTCAGTCAGGTATTGTAAATGGAATTTACCCACAAAAACTGCCATCACAATAGCAGCTTTTGAATGTATGATTTGATCTTAAAATACATGTATCATATCATATATATGTGATATAAGAAAGAATGAAGAACCGCTCGAAATATTTTTCAGTGACCCTAGTCTAAATTTTCTTACATCAAAGTCTGATCAACTTATTTTACTCACATAATTTCTTGTAAAGAATTCTTTATTTCAGCCATGCACGGTGACACACGCCTGTAATCCCAGCACTTAGGGAGGCTGAGACAGGGAAATTGCGAGTTCAAAGCCAGCCTCAGCAACGGCGAGGTGCTAAGCAACTCAGTGAGATCCTATCTCTAAATAAAACACAAAATAGGGCTGGGGATGTGGCTCAGTGGTTGAGTGTCCCTGAGTTCAATCTCCAGTATGGAAAAAAAAAAGAGAATTCTTTATCTCAATAAAATATTTTGTTGTACTCATTCTTTCATTTACTTTTTCAATGAGTATTTTTGATTTTCTACGGAGCCAGGCCTGTGGCAGACATTTGGTAAACAGTACTGTGCATCTCTGCATGGCCTATGGCAAAGGATGAGACAAAGCAAGGGCCACAGAAACATACTTTCCTTAGCATGAAAGTAACCAAAGGGAAATCCATGTGGAACAGATTCAAGGTTTGTCCTGGTAGAATAAGTTGCACTGAATTAATCACTTAGCTCTAACCAGTAAGTGGCTACTCCACTGTTAAGACTAGAAATCAGTTCAATGACCAGTAAGACATCTGTAAAGTTACTGTCTCTGGTATTCTTGGAGACATGTGGGCTTGTCAGAGAATTTGTAGTCTAGTGACCCCCTCGGTGGCTCCCATCTTTCTTAGAATAAAACCCAAAGTCATCGTGTGGTCTGTAAGGTCGTGGGTGAGGTGTCCTTCCTGTCTTTCCTTTGTGGCTCCCTCTCTGTCATTCATTCCACTCTAGCCACTCTGATCCTTCTGCTGATTCTCAAACAAGGAAGTATGTGCCACCTCAAAGCTCATTCCCTGGCTGAGGGTAACTATGAGAGATGCCACCTCCTGCCCCTGCCCAATCATTCTTCAGTCCTTTCTTTCCTTTGTTTTTCCTGTTATTACTTATCACCATCCAACATAAGATTTATGTATTTATGATCTGTCTCCCATTATACAACATAAGCCTTGTGGCAGCAGGAACTTTATTTAATTTTTTTTTTTTTATGGCAGCAGGGACTTTGTATCTACCAAGGCATGGAACCTCGCCCACCTCTTGGCCAAACCTCAGTGATATCCTTTGGAATGAATGGATGATAAGTTTAAAGTTGAAACCATTCATCTTTCTCTATCTCAGTGGAAATGTTAATATATCCAGGGAAGTTGTACTTTACATAAATTACACCCTTAAAATAGTAGGGAGATTATTAAGTGAATACTATGCAGATTTGATCTGATGGGGGTGGGGAGGACAATTCTAAAGCTTAAGTTCTCTTATTTTGTCAAAATGAAATGAACTTATGTCTGTATAGAATGAAGAGAGACTAAAATCAACATAAAGGAATGGCATGTAACTATAATAAGAATATATAAGTATGAGAACTAATATACTTCTGGGCCGGGGGTATAGCTTAGTTGGTAGACTGCCTGCCTTGCATGCACAAGGCCCTGGGTTCAATCCCTAGCACCACCAAATAGTAATAATAATAATAATAATAAACCTCAAAATAAGATGATGCTAATGAGAAGGTTCTTTCTGGTCTTTAGAGCTTAGAAATTATGAAGGGAAGACCTGGACCGAAGCTTAGGAGTATTCACAGAAGACAGAGGAGGAGGTCCTAACCTTCAGTGCCTCTTTGCATCTATCTTCTTGGCCTCCCACAATCTAGATATTCTACAGTTCCACAAACTAAAAGTCATTTAATCAAACTTTCTCTGCCCCCTGGAAGAACCACACTTACTGATGTAGGTAATTTAAAAGCATTAAGGTGGCTGGGCGCAGTGGCGCAAGCCTGTAATCCTAGCACTTAGGGAGGCTGAGACAAGAGAATCTCAAGTTCAAAGCCAGCCTCAGCAACAGCGAGGTGCTAAGCAACTCAGTGAGACCCTGTCTCTACATAAAACACAAAATAGGGCTGGGGATGTGGCTCAGTGGTCGAGTGCCCCTGAGTTTAATCTCCAGTACCAAAATAAATAAATAAATAAAAGCATTAAGGTAGCTTTTTTGTTTTGTTTTGTGTTTGTGTTTTGTAGTACTGGGGATTGAACCCAGGGCCTTGGGCACACTAGTCAAGCACTTTGTCCCTGACCTACATCCTCAGACCCTTTTTATTATTTTGAGTCAGGATCTTGCTTAGTTTCTGAGGCTGACCTCTAACTTGTGATCCTCCTGCCACAGCCTCCCAAGTAGCTTGGATTACAAGCATGTACCACCACACCCAGCAAGTTATAGTAGTTTTTATTTCCTAGGAAATTTTATGGCAGCAGGGTTGATTCATTTCAGTGTTTGCAAACTTGGAGAGTCATAAACTTATTTTTAAATTTTCCATCAAACAGGATAAATTTAGCTGCAAGTAAGAGAAATTTCACTGAACGTGATTTTTATAATAAACACATTTATAGGCATATATAACTGAAAATTCAGAGGTTAAGTCAGGAAAAATGATTAAATTATCATATGATACAATGATGCCATTAAAAATCCAAGTTCTATCCTTCTCTTCCAGCACCCAGTGTCCACTTCATATGAAGCCTGTTTTCCCCTATTTTTGTGAACTGCTTGTCAATCACCATCAGGATTATGTGTTTGCCTCCTTTTACATGTAAGTGGGAAAGATCCAACCACTCCTCCAAACATCAAACAAAAGCTCATCAACCGGCTCATCATTCATCAAATGTCTATCTCCAAACCAGTACCTATCACCAGGAAAATGCTCTGTGCTGAGCAGTTTAAGCCCAGGTATTAATCACTAGCAAGAGGGATGGATTGTTGCAATTGGCCTAGGCCAGAGGTTGGAAAACTTTGACTGTGCGCCACATCCTGCCTGCCAGATGTTTTTGGAAAGTTTCTTTAAAACACATTCATATTCTTCCTCTACATACTGTTTATGGCCACGTTTGCATGACAATGACAAATTTCACTAGTTGCAACAGAGACCATAAAGCCCATAAAGCCTCAAGCATTTACCATTCTCCCCTTTACAGAAAAGTTGACCCAACCTTACCTTAGGCTAACCTGGGCCCACTCTGGAGCTGTTTAATCTTCTAAACTTTGAAGCTGCTACACAAGGCAGAAAAGTTGGACTTCATGGTATCAACATCAGTCCCTAAAGGTTGTTTTTCTCTTGCTCTTTCCTAAGAAGAAATGAAACAAACAAACACACCAGCTTCAAAACAAAGGCCCTCATTTCTGAAGTTCATGGGCACATCCCCATTTCCCTGCGGCAGACTGATTGGCATCAATTCTTTGCATTGATCTCTGTCCCGGCCTTGGCTGGATGTCTTCCGTGGAAGTGTCTTCAAGTTATTTTGTGGTTCCATGGACCCAGACTATCCAAAGTGCCTGTCAGATCTTCAGCCCCCCAAGTGTTAGATGGAATTTCCCAGAATCCTGTTGTAGTCATAGAAGAAATAGCCTTAAAACCAGGCACTGCTCCGCAATGCCTGGTGCGTCTCAGGCAGAACGGCTCCTGTGCACGTTGGCAGTGCTATTTTCCAAGTGAGCAATTTCCTGTCCAAATAGTAATCAGCTCTTTCGTTTTTTTTTTATATATATATTTTTAAATTTAATATCTTTATTTTATTTATTTATTTGTATGTGGTGCTGAGGATCGAACCCAGTGACTCACGCATGCGAGGCAAGCGCTCTACCACTGAGCCACAGCCCCAGCCCCAGCTCTTTCTTTTTTTATAATATCATTTCTTGTTTATTTTCATTACGACAGGAGTAAAGCTTGTCCTTTCTGGAAACTTTAGAGACACAGATAATCAAAGGAAAAAAAGAAAACGTATCATCCTCCCACACCCCAGGGAACTGTGAAAGCAAACAGTGTGTTCCAGAGGCGGTCTTCCCTCGGAGGGGTCTGAACTGGCCCTCACTTTTCCAGCAGGATGTTGAGATGGGATATTTTATCATTTAGCTCTAGGTTTGTGAAGTTACTGAATGAATCTCTTCTTTGAGTACCCTTTCTAAGGATCTTTATGAAACTGTGAACTTTCTGATTGTTTAAGGAAATTGTTGGAAAGGGCCACATTTGAGAAGTTGCTGTTGCGAATAACTTGTCTCATGCACATCATTTAAATTCTTATATATCTCTCTTGCCAACATGAAAGTGAACCTACCTCTCTCCATTTGGACTGGTATATGCAATTTTACTTCACTTCATAAATAAAGGGGAGACAACATTTCTGAAATACAGGGTTGGAAGAGTGTGTTCAGTTTCCGGAAGCCTCATTTAAGTACACCTGCAGGTTTACTAATGTTCAAGGTTTGCATTTTCTAAGACATCAGAGATGTACAACTTGGATGCAGGCTAGAATTGACTATAGGAGGGGATGCGGTGTCAGTCCAAGTCCCTGTGGGGATGTGAATGTAAGTTGCAGGTGAGGTCATGCTGAGAAGCCAGGCACTACTGCTGAGTGGTGCCCGCCCCCATGTCCACCCCACATCCACGGTTGCTCTATGGAGTCTACACAGTGCAGCTGACACCATGGGTCATAATAAACTTGGACATTCACTACTAAGGAAAATTCTTTTGGGAGCGAGTGTGAACCCATGAATGGCTGGAATGGGAAGAAACAGGGAGAGACATACACAACTGCTGGAGGTTCAAAGCTCTCCGGCTCTGTGGCCCAGACTGAATGAGTGGAACCTCAACTTTATCCCTGCAGACAAGGTGACCCAGATTCATTTTCTGTATAGATAAATCATAGTGTTGGCTGCCGTGAAGGTGAAAAGAATGGAAGGGTCAAAAACAGTACAACGAATGATGCAAAGTATGGGCTCTGATCTTTATGAGGGGAAGGGGTCCAGAGTGGGACACTGGGGGCTTTAAAACATGCTTCTCTTCATAGCACTGCGTGTTTGCACATTGCCTGAAACTTCCCGATTCATGACCAGACTTTGTCAGACTTAAATGACAGCAGTGGAACTCATATTTCAGGGTTTTTTTTCTCTTAAATTGATTCTGTATTTTAAAACAGCTACAGATTCATAGAAAATTGGGAATCTAAAACAGCAAATTCCCATATCTTCATACTTGGTTTCCCCATTATTAACATCTTATATTAGGATATAATTATTAGAATTAATGAATCAATATCAGTACATTATTATTAACTAAAGTTCATACTGTATTCAGATATTCAGATTTTCTTAAATTTTAACCCAGTATCTGTTTTTTGTTTTTGTTTTTGTTTTTGTTTCTTGATGCTGGGGATTGGACCCAGCGACTCAAACCTGGTAAGCCCATGTTCTGCCACTGACTACAGCCCCAGGCCCCATCAATGCCCTTTTCCGGTTCCAGGATCCCAGCCAGGCTGCCATAATACACGGAGCTGTCCCATCTCCTTAGGCTCCTCTTCACTTAGTCTGAGGACATTGAAGGTTCTCACACTTTCCATGTTTTGATAACCTTGACAGTTTGAGGAGCACCGGTTAGGTGCTTGTGAAACATCCCTCCATTGGGATTTGTCTGCTTTTCTTCTCATGAGTAGCCTGAGGTTATGGGTTTGAAGGCGGAAGCCACAAGTGCCCTTTTTATTTCCTTGTAGCAAGAGTGCAGGCTATCAGCATGACTAATTTGAAGAACTACTTGCCAGTTTTCTCCACTGTGTTTCCTTTTCCATCCCTCCTTCTGTCCTCTTGGGAAAGAAGTCACCATGTGCTGCCTACACCTGAGGAGCAGGGTAATAACCTCCACCTCTTTGAGGGCAGAATAGCTACATAAACTATTTGGAATTATGTAGGGCAGATTCGCCTTTTTCCCCCAACTAATTTTTGTCGTCTAATCTTTGCTTTGAATGAATTGTTTTGATTCATCCCCATCAAAAAATAGTCTAAAGTCAACTTCCTTCAAGTTGAGGGATTTTGTGTAATTCAGTTTTAATACTTCAAGTGTTCTTAAGCTAGATATGGGAAAATATGACAAAAAATATTTCTTTTTTTTCTTTCTTCTTCTTTTTTTTTGTGGTGCTGGGGATTGAACCCAGGGCCTTGTAGACGCATAAGCACTCTACCAACTCAGCTGTATCCCCAGTCTCAAAAACAAGATTTCTTAAAACCTGACTTAGGCTTCTAGCTCAGCGTCACAAATGGCAGCTCCCGAATGAGCAGTTCCTTGCTAACCCTATAAGGAAAGGCCCGAAAATGAACAAGGAATTAAAAATAAAAGGAGTGGGATGGTCAAAACCAATGTGAATGAAGAGCTGTGAGCCAACTGCACAAGCATCCTCTGGCAAGTTTTAACTGGTACCTCAGCACATCTTGAAAATGTGCTTCCAGTGTTCCAGGCCATTGGGCGCCCTTTTTGGCATGAATCCTGTTCCTCCTCCTCCTCAAAAAAAAAAAAAAAAAAAGGCTATCTCCATGCCTCTCTTAAAACACACTCTTTAGATTGACCTAGCATCATTAGCACACTCTTAAAAAATTACACACACCAACTTGAGAATAAAATTCGTATCTTAAAATAATTTGCTGCGCAGCTGAAAATCTGCTTGAACTTTTCCTTAGAGAGACCCCTCATAAAACCAAGAAGTATACATCTGGGGTTGTTCATTTATAGGGAAATGGGGACAGTTGTTGTTCATCAGCCTGTTTAGGTTTCCTACATTTGTTTGGTCCCAGCCTACTGTAGCCACCATGGTCTCCATTCCAGCGGGACATTCTTTTCCTCTGAAAGCAATGAAGTTTGCACATTTCTCCAAAGCTTACCTCAAAATTAAAAGCTCTCTGCTGTGCCCGGTGGGCTGTTCTCACTCCCCCCCTAGCTGGCACAGCCCTAGTCACAGAATGCCGTGCCTCCGACACACCTCTTCAGAAACCCACCCCTTGCATTTCCCATAGGGAAACCCACCCATTGCATTCTCCACCCCTGCATTCCTCAGAGGCCTAGGCTCCTGCCTTACCCTGTTCTGCTCTGCTTTTACACTCACCCGAGGACTGGCCCTCATTCCCTCTATTATCTCAGGCCATTAAAATGAGCACAAGGGAAAAAAATTCTTGAACAGCTCCAGTGTGAATGTGGAGAAGATTCTTAAAAAGCATCACCATGGCGGTTTCCAAAGCCTTGCTTCCCACTTCCTGTGGATGCGGCAAATGGAGAACAGCCATTAAATAGAGTCCAGGGAAGAAGACGTGGGGGTTAAACGTGGTTTCTGGCCGACTAAACCCCTCCTAGCAATTTTTTTAAAGAATGGCACTTCACTTTCTAGTTCTCAAAATAAGGCATCTTCTGTATGTCTCCAGGTTATCTAGTCATCTTTCAGGAAGATTCTGGATCTTGTTCATTCTTAACTTTTATTCTTCAGTTCTGTCAATAGAGACAGGGTAGGCCAAAGTTTTGCTCACCCTTTAACATTACTTGGAAATTTTGCATAGTTCTTTGTCTTTTTTTTTTCTTAATGAGATTATCGATAGGAACTTATATTCTTGAGATTTTTTCCTTTTCGATCAGTTCAATTGTTTAAAAAAAAAAAATCCAGCCAAATGAAGGTTTAATGAGTACGTGGTTTTGGGACTCTTTGCCTGGAGAGGTACATTAAGCACATGCCAATTTGCAGAACACACACAGCAACCACAAAAGGAAGTACAATGATCTGCTGTTTGGTTAGAGTAAAGCAAATATCCCTATTTAAACCATTGACTTTATAGAAATTCCTCAAGAATGACTTCATCAGCCCCAGGTATGTATGCTAGTGTTCATTTGAGACTCACTTCAACTATTCATATCTGAGTCCCTTCAAGGGTCTCGTCATGTGTCTGTGTGCAGGATGGAAAGATGTGCAGGGCATCTGTGAGTCACAGTGTGTCATTCATGACCTGGGGGCCGCCAGCAATCAAAGATTTCATTAGGCTTCATTTGAGAGATAAAGTTTCAGGACAGTCTGCTGAAGTGGCTTCAGTAGGGGCAGGACGGAAAAAGTGTGAGAGCTTCAGCAAATAAGACTCTAATGAAACGCACCCTCCCTCAGCCACTCACTTTTGGATGGCATGTAGATGGCACCATGCCAAGTAACCATACCACTTTAGGACCTCAATCGCGAGCACCCACTCTAATCACCACCTCCAATTCTTGAAGCTAAATCTCTCTTGTGCCCAGACTTACCTGATGCCTCAACCCTCTGGGGCCCGCTATCCATGGGTCCTGCCATCTTGCACCCCTCTCGCCCTTTCTCCCCATCACTGCCCACTCACCCAGGTTAGACTTGTGGTCAGTCATCAGACGCCCTCCCTTGGCATGCCCGTGACTCACTGCTTCACCCTGAACTCAGGTGCAGTAGCCTCTGGGGTGCTCAGTGCCCCTTGGCAATCGGGCTACACTTCCCTCAGCCAAGGGCTCTCCCGTTCTGGAAGACCATCCCACATGCTCCCCTTTCTTCAGACCTCCCAGGCCTCGTCCACGGGGCACACACTTCTACCCTGCACCCCACAACCCG
The DNA here is from genome assembly GCA_028644305.1 of Xerus rutilus. Lineage (NCBI taxonomy): Eukaryota > Metazoa > Chordata > Mammalia > Rodentia > Sciuridae > Xerus > Xerus rutilus. Next base: position 76,920,812 of record CM053410.1, read on the forward strand.
CCTCGTCTCCAACTTCCCCACTGTTTATACCCCAGTAAAAGCCGACAGAAGGACACAGCACGTGGGAGTCCTCCACTTTCTCTCCAGCATTGTTGATTTTATTCTATCATGGGGATGTTTCCTTCCTTCTATAAACATGCTATTGTTTGTACCATCCTGAAAAACAAAACCAATTCCCTGAGCCCAGGTATATTTCAACCTCTGCGCTGTTCGGCTTTCCTTTAGAGCAAGAGTCTCTAAGTTTGCTGCTTCCAGTTGCTGCCCCTTTGCCTCTCTTGAAACCGCTGCAAAGAGCCTTCCAGAATCCTCTTCAGCCACTATAATTAGGACACGGTCTCCCCCACTGAACCTGCCTTTGCCAAGGACCTCCGTGCAAACCCAGTGGTCATTTCTCAACCTTCATCATCCTGGATTCATCAGCATCATTGGATCTAACTGATCATTTCTTGCTCCTTAAAACACGTTCTTTACTTGATTTCCAGGATATCGTCTCATGTGGCTTTTCTCCCTCACAGATCATGCTTTCTCAGGCTACTTGGCTGCTTCCTCCTCTTCCCCCGGCCTTTTCACAAAGCAGCAGCCATCCAGGGCTCAGGCCTTGGATCTCATCTCTTTCCTGTCTACATTCAATCCCTTGGTTCTCCCAACTAGTTCCATGCGTTACATGAATCTACTGATGACTTTCACATTTCGACCTCCGGCCTGCCTGCACACTTCTTCTGGACTGTAAATTCACCCGGCTGAACCCTCTGTCTGGGTGGGCGATTAGCATCTCTGTGTAACCCACATGAAACTCAGCCCCTGCTTTTCCGTCCCTCTAGACTTCAGCCTTAGTCCTCCTTATCCTTTCTATCACTCAGCCTCAGCACTTTAAACTCATTCTTGACCCTTCTCTGTCCCTCACAGCAAATCTTGCCACCTCACTGTTGTGAAGTCACATTCAGAATTGGACCATTCCCTGTCACCTCTACAGCGACCGCCTTGACCCAAGCACCCCCTCCCCGTCTTGCGTGAATTATTACAATAGCCCTTATCTCATCTCCCTGCCTCGGTCCCTGCTCCTCTTTGGTCTGCCTTAACGGGACTACCAGACTGCTCTCCTTACCTGTAGCTAGGATCCTGTCACACCTTGTCACGCACCTCACTTTCAATTGCTTTGGCATTCTTCTCACTTTCAATAAAAGCCAAAGTCCTAGTCTCACAAGGCCTTGAGGTCCCACAGCGTGTGTCCCCTTCCACCCTCCAGCCCACTGCCAGACTGCCCTCCTTCTCGCTCGGCTCCAGCTGTGTGACCGAAGCTTCCACTTCATGACCTTTGCACTCGACAGCGCCTCTGTCCGGAGTGCACTTTCTCCGGATACCCACGTGGGTCTGGCCTTCACCCAAGTGCCGTCTCCTTGGTGAGGCTTTGTTCCCATCTTGTGCAAAGCTGCAAGGTCCACCTTACCTCTGGACACTGCCTTTCCCCCTTCCCTGCCTTTTCTTCCCTACTGGACGTTGGTGGGCAGTTAGAGGCAGGCTAACATGGTCGCGGGGGGGACACGCAGGCTCTCCAGCCCATGGGCCCAAGTTCGAGCCTTCATTCACTGTCACTTACCAGGTGTTCAAGAAGGGAGCCTGTTCTTCACTTTTCTCACCCATAGGATGACAGTACTAACAGGACGCACGTGGTCAGGTTGTTGGCTTGGTATTTAGAACCAAGTCTGGATCACAGTAAGCGCTACCGGGTCAACTAACATGGCTACATGTCTGCCTCTGTTCGTCATGCCTCCACAAGGGCAGGGTTTCCATCTGTTGCGTGCACTGTGATAGCCCATCATAGGTGCCTCACGCACGGCTGGTTCTCATTCTGTATTTACACAATGATAGGTCTTTATACTTTCTTAGATACTCAAGAACCAGTAAAAAGCAAACAAAAACCTTACTGAAGTTTTTCTTACTGTAATGTTGTGTCTAGTTCTCCTGCGGCAGACGCCGGCAAGGGCCTTGATACATTTGTGTCGATCATTCACAGGTGGCCAGCCTCTCCCAGGTGACTTCAGAAAGTCACAGAGCAGCCTCTCAGCGTGCCAGGTGGGTAGGCAGTGGTCCTGTTTTAGTGGTAAATCAATGGCTATCAAAAACAATTTTTTCCCTGAGTGCAGTGACATATCTATAACCCAGTTGCTCAAGAGGCTGAGGCAGGAAGACCACAAGTCTGAGGCCAGCCTGGGCAACTTAGTGAGACACTGTCTCAAAATAAAAAATAAAAAAGGGCTGGGTATGTAACTCAGTGGTAGAGCGTCCCTGGGTTCAACCCCCAGTTCCACACAAAATAATATAAAATAAAGAGAACTGAGGTATTTTAATCCTAAATCATTAATCAATGTTTTCGCTCGGGTTTCTTTTTTTTTTTGTACCAGGGATTGAACTTGGAGTACTCCACCACTGAGCCACATCCCCAGCCCTATTCTGTGTTTTATGTAGAGACAGGGTCTCACTGAGTTGCTTAGCACCTCGCCATTCCTGAGGCTGGCTTTGAACTCGCGATTCTTCTGTCTCAGCCTCCCAAAGTGCTGGGATTACAGGCATGCGCCACCGCATCCCACTTCGTTCAGAGTTTTCTGACCAGAATATTCTTCACAGAGCCACTAAGGAGAATAAATATCCACAGGGTACTCTGGGACCCTTAGTGAAATGAGGCCAAATACAAAAACTATGATTATTCTGTACCATCTTTTGGGCTCTGGAAAAAAGGGACTCAGGCGGGGGAAGCTTAAGAGTTCAGATCTCTGCCTAGCAGGCACAAGACCCTGGGTTTGATCCCCAACACTGCAAAAAATAAAAAGAAAGAAGGAAAGAAAAAGAAAGAAGAGTGAAAGAGAAGAGAAAAAAGAAGTTCAGATCTCACAATTCATAAAAATAACAGTTCTGTTGGAGGTTGCTGTTCTATTTATTTTAATAATAAATAGACCTGGCACCAAGGGCCTGTGTCCTTGCCGTTCAGTGCCGTTCATTCTGCATAGGGTGCGTTCAGAGCAGGCTCGGGCCTGAGTGTGGTTCCAACTACTGTTTCTGGTATGCAGTCAGATGAGGGCCAGGCCGATGGAGTTCTATTTTAAGAAGTGCTCTTTAAGAATTGAGCTTGTCTCTTCCATCCCTGAGATGAAACAGTGTAATGAAAAGGACAGTGAAAGCTCAGCCTGCAGAGCCATTCCCCACGGAGCCAGTGAGCCAAGGCCTGGGGCGCCCTTTCTTCTTGCAGGTCTGATTCTGCAGCCTCCGGCCACATGGGGAGGCCGGGCACTCCCTCCCGAGCCGCACCCGCTGTCGTCATGCAGTGAGGGCACCAAACAGGTTCTCCTGGCTAGACGGTGGCTGAGGTGTCTGCAGGGGAGGGAAGTACAGTCATGCACACGCCCTGTGACCAAGACACTAACAGACACTGGCCTCAGAGGAAACCCCAGCCTGCTTTCCCCTGACTTACAACAAACCAAGCAACCCCTAGGCATGGGTTTCTCCGTGAGGGTGACGGCACACGGGCTCCTCCTACCCTCACTTTTGCATTTGCAATTCTGCACTTTTTAAGAGGATCCCAGTGGTCGAGTACCCCTGCGTTCAATCCCCGGTACCAAAAAAAAAAAAAAAAAAAAAAAGGACCCCAAACTGTACACATTTTAGGCTCCACAAAAACTTAGGTTTGCCCTGACTGTGCTGAAGTGTATGTACAGCTTCCCGTACTTACCACTGATGGGGACTCCATAAGGTCACGCCATCCCCATTTATAGGAAATGCAAGTAAGGTGGAGAGACCAACCCCAGACCACACAGCTAAATTGTCCATGAACTGTGGCTACTCTGTGAGGCCCATGCTTTCGTTGAATTTCTTCTGGTGTTTTTTGGTGTATCTAATGGTGTTCCTAATTTTCAGATGCATCCCCCTCCACCTTAACTCACAGAAAATTCTGCTTGCAGAACTGTTCACTTCGTAATATGATGCTTTTCTAAATAAGTACACCATAGAGCTCTGTGATGGTAAGTTTTGTGCGTCAGCTTGGCCAGGCTATTGTGCATACCCAGTTATTTAATCAAACCTAATCAAGGTGCTGCTGTGAGGGTATTTTCCAGATGTGGTTAACATCTACAATCAGTTGACTTTAAGTAAAGGTATCTTCAATAATGTGGGTGGTACTTATCTAATCAGTTGAAGACCCGGTTTAGAGCAAAAAAAAAAAAAAGACCAATACCTATCATAATAAATAAATCCCCAATCTTAGAAAGTAAAAGAAAAATGAGGCCTTGAAAAGGAAGATTGTTTTTTTTTAGGAATCAAGAATGTAGATTATATAATTTATAGAGTGTAGTTAATAGTATTGTACTAACATTCATTTCCAAATTTAGGCAAATGGACCTTGGTTACGTTACATGCAAACACCAGGGAACCTGGGCAGGTGCAAGGGAACTCTTTCTTTCTTTGTATTTTTTCTGTAAGCCTCAGCTTTTTTCAAACTAAAGTTTTAGAGGGTAGAAAAGAGAAAACCAATCTCTAGTACAAAACAATCTCGTCATTTATAAAGTGTTGTGGCACATGGAACTTACTTGAAAGCACAAAATTCTTGGAGCTGAGGATGTAGCTCCACTGTAGAACGTGCATGAGGCCCTGGGTTCCATCCCCAGCACTGAGGGGAAAAAAAAGAATCTCAAAAGTGATGAAAGTTATGAAAAAAGCAAAAGGAATAGGGCTGGAAAAGGCACAAAAACGACTCCAACAAGAGTTAATTTCATGTAAATTCCTCATGAGGCAAAATTACCCAGATGAACAGGTCTTGGGCACCCGTGCCTGAGCCTGAGTCAGGGAAGAGAAGCGGAGGGAGAAGGCAGGAGGTGTGTGTGGCCCATGTTTCTGGATGACAATCAGGTCTCATGTAATAATCCTGCTTTGCTACCTTCAAAAAAGGGATATGAGGTAACATGATAAATTACAATTATATGAGGGGTTCTTTTTTTTTTTTTTTGGTACTGGGGATTGAACTCAGGGGCACTTGACCACTGAGCCACATCCCCAGCCCTGTTTTGTGTTTTATGTAGAGACAGGGTCTCACTGAGTTGCTTAGCACCTCGCCATTGCTGAGGCTGGCTTTGAACTCGCGATTCTCCTGTCACAGCCTCCCTAAGTGCTGGGATTACAGGCTTGCGCCACCACGCCTGGCTGAGGAGTTCTTAAAAGGAAAATGAATCAACATCATGAGAAGGAAGAAGACAACTGAACCAGGGGTGAGGTGCAGCCACGGCATACCATGCTTTGGATTCCCTCGTGGATCAAACTGAGACTCCATTCAAATGAGATGCAAATGAAAGAAAATTATCAGGAGAGTGCTTTTTAAAACATCAAACTATCTTGGTAGTGCCATACCTCCCTGAGTCCCTCAGGACTTAGAGAAGGCAGCCCATCTGAAATCTACGTGGCAAAACTGGCCAGATCTGATCTTCTGAGCTGGCCCAGCCGAGACAGGAGAGAGCAGACTGTCTGGGCTGAGAAGGGTAGCAAGTCGCGACACACTCTGACCACGCAGAACGTGTAATCATATAAATCATAGCTGTGCCTCTTGAACCTTTATCCTGGATGCTGGCTCAGCAGCCGGGGACTTGTAATCCACTCTCGGACGGCACCATCTCCCAGACAGCTCTGCTCAGGGCTGGACTTGTGCTTGCTTGGCACTAACCCCCACTTAGAGGCCAAGGTCAGGAGGAAAGAACCATCCCAGGAAAAAGTGGCTGGGGTCAACTAGCCCAAGAGAGTAAAGACAGTTGGGACTACATCCCAGAAGGTGGGCACTGAAGTTAGATTTGTACTAGAAAATTTTAACTCTATTTGACGATTGCAGAGGACCTTGGTATGAGGGCAGCTGCCACAGGATGGGCCCCCAAAACACTGGTCTGAGGTTCAATTAGAGTTTTTTTTTTCGTTACTAGTCATGGTGAAAAAGACTTACGGGAACAACAATGTAATAGGTTACATTCCTGATCAAGGGCCTGATGCTCAGTTTAAATGGAAATAAATACAAACTATATTGAATTAATAACTAATGCCTTTATGGCCTATATTAATTACAAGACTGACCAATGGGATAAAATAACTCATTGGCCAAAATTTACTGGGATCACTCCCAAGAGTTAGAGAAAAAGAAAGGGAATTAATGCTATGACTTGGACTGGGCTACTGAAGGGCTGAGTACAAACTGCAGAGCTGGATAGATAGCGCGGGGGGCGTTTGTGTGGGGCTGGGAGCCAGCACAGGCCTCCTAGACCAGATTGCACTAGCAGGATGTAGACCACAGGGAAGTGTGTGTGTGTGTTCTGTGCCTTTGGGTACAAGTGGCTTTGCTTATCTTCCTGCAAACAAGAGGCCAGTGTGTCCCAGAGGTAGGAGTGCTGAGGGTGCAGAACCTGTTGCAGGAACTCTCCTCCCTCTGCTCACAGTAGGAAAAAAGGAACAGGCATCCGAATGAGAAAGGCCAGTCCTCTTCACACCATTTAGGCAAGCTGTGTGCTTCCCAGCCCTGAGGATGCAAACAGAACAGACCCTGATCTTGGGGATCGGAGCAAAGAGGTGGGGAAATATGAGTGACAGCCACCTAAACAATAATTCCATGCCTAAGGGCCTGTTAAGGCAGTGCAAGGCTGGGAGCATGGTGACTCAAGAAGGTGACCCATTGTAACAAAGAAGGTGACACCTTGACTTGAGGCCGTACTTGTCCTGAGGACAGAATGAATGCTCTAAGCAGAAGAGTAAAAGCAAAGATAAGCAGGTGACAGACAGCTTTCAAAAATGTTAATAGGTTTCTCACATTTGGATTTCAAATCAGGGACTTTTTGGCTTTTCACTGGACTTTTACAAACATTTCTTTTTTCATGCATCTGACTTCATTATTTAGAATTTCACTCATTAGTGTAGCATGGGTATGGCCATTCTAGGAGGCCATTCTAGGAGGCCAATGCAAACATAGGCCACCTGCCTGGAGAGATCTGATCTTTCCTTTGGGCTGGACCCTTCTTCCCCTCAGGGAGGTATCGGCTGCTTTCCCACCTCCTGACCCTACTGGGTACTGGGGTCTCCTTCCGTCATTCCATTTTGAGTTTAATGGGAGTGGAGCTGGCTGAGTTCAGATTTATCAAGGGCTAGAATGTTTACTTGAGGATTAAATTTGTAGGGAAATTTTTTATTAAAAGTTGGTAGCAACTTTTGAGAAGCTGCTGTTCTTAAAATGACAAATAGAGTAGGAACAACTTTTAGAAATTCTACCCCTAACTCTGACACAGTAAAGGACTTACATTTGCATCTGGGTCAGACCCTACAACTGGGGGGGAACCACCCAGGTAAAGAACAGGGTAAGAAAGGTAGTAACTAGTGCCCTCTAAAGCTTCCTCCCAGGAAGTCTGATTAGTGTTCAGGTTCTTCTTTACAGGTACCACAGCTATAACAACTTATAAGATGGGGAAAATGGCAAGGAACCCACAGAGACCCAGGGCAATATGCAGAGCACAGCAGAGCAAGGGAAGGGCTCTGCAGGCTCCGAGCCTTCCTGCTGTCTCTGGCTCCAAAATGCCTCCCCTCGTCTCAGGTCACTTCAGGCAGGTCCACTCTCCAGGTGAGGCAAGGTGCAATGAGCTGCCCTGGGCCTGCTGGGGCAGCCCATTACTTTTTCCTTTTATTCTATCATAGTTTTGAGAGTGTTTCCAGTCATCTGAAGAAACTGTCTTTAGCTGAACACACACGTGCATGGAAAGGTGGAAAGACATATTTTACAAGTACGAACTACTGCAGGTAGCCTGTCATTTAAACATAGATCTCAATCATCATGTATTGAGTATTGAGACTACGCCAGGGGTCCAGTGAACTCCAGCCTGCAGGTCCCTGGCCTGATTTTGTGAGTAGTCTTACTGGAGCACAGCCAGGCTCATGTGCCAACATATAGTCCAGGGCTGCTTCTGCGCTACAAGACCGAAACTGAGGAGCTGCAACACACACTGTATCTACAAACCTGAAATACTTACTGCTTAGCTCTTTACAGAGAAGTCTGCCAACTTCCAGACTATATCTAAGTATCCTGATTTAAAGAAGGTTAAAAAAAAAAAAAGGGTCCTGGACTGTTCTCAAGAAAAATAGTTCAGCCAAAGACACAATGAACAGCTTTTCATTCATTATATCTTTAAAAACATCTTATATCCCCAGGACCACATTCAGGCCACACCAAATTTAGGGTTACAAATATTCAGATTTTATTATAAATAAAATACTGTTTATTTTTTTTTAAACATAAAAAATGCCAAGTGTTGCGTTTTATTAACCACCCTGGAGAGCATGACTGTAGAGATTAAGGCAAACAGCTAAAGTGAAGGCACATACAAAAGGCCACAGTTGGAATCAAAAGGAAAAATTCCAGGGAAAATTAACAGCATCTATCCCCTGTGACACCCAGCAATCCGCAGCAACCATCTGTCAACTTTATAAAACACAGATAACTGGAGCTATACAATAAAATAATGGCTATATTGCAGGAGTGTAATTAAGGTATTGTCTTGTAAAGAACTTTCATTTTAAAAATAAAATTCTGTTTAAAAATAGACCACACAGATGGAGGAGAAAACCTCTCAAACAAACCAAAACAAAAAAGCCCCACCACGGCCGAAGACTTGCCCGAGTGAACCTGTCCCGATTGTCCCTCCAGTCCATTTCCTGCAACTGTGACCGAAATGCACAGGTTAAGATGGGGCTACTCAGTAAGAGGAACCAGCCGGGAAACACTGATGGGAAACTTGGCGAGGAGGAGCCGTCCCTCCCGGGACAGTAGAGGGGCTGAGAGCAGCAAGAGCGAGAGCTTGGGTGTGCCAAGCCAGAACCTGTGGGAGCGTCTGGTGCACCCCAAGGAGACGGAAAGGGAGATGGGATCAAGAAGTGAGCACCCCACCCCTCCCGCCTCCCCGTCAGCAGCACCATTCCGGATGCCCTCAAAGAGCCCGTCAGAGTGCACTCCCTTATCAATCGGACTCGTCCGGCTCAAAGCCTTGCCAGAAAGGGCATTTCTAGCTCCTTTCTGGCTAGACCCACGACGGTGTCAAAGATCCCCTTTGGCAAACTTTCCCGATCCCACAGCACTCTGCAACTTGGCATTAAGAACAGTGTGGTGCTGCAGCGCCGGGTCCTAGGGACTGCGGTGGAGGAAAGCACGCTGCTATCAATGTTAGACGAGGGACACGCTGCAAACAGGAGGCAGAGAGCAGCGTTCTGGGCCACACATACAATCCGAGGAAGTCTAGATGGAGGGAGAGGCGTTAATGCAGGAATGATGTGCCGGGGAAGAGGAAAAACCGAACCAAGAAGTGAATAGACAGTGCTGTTCTAGAAACAGGACCAAGCATATTTACATAAATTCCTTACTCTATAATCATGATAAACGAAAAACATTCACACAAAAATATAAATTTGAAATAATTAATAGCACCAGTGTGTCAGATAATAGTTTCTTTCCCCCGCTACGCAAAGTACAAAGTTGCATAGTGTTAAAGGCTATATATGAATCTCAAAGGCAGGTTGGTAGGAGGGAGGGGCATGTGGCAGGGAACTGTCACACTGTGGTCTTAGGAAACCACAAAGCTGAGGACCGAAGGCCAAGGAGCCCACTAGGAAACTCCACATAAGGTTCTCCCCTCTACACACAGAGGGAGGATTACAGTGGGTGAGTCACAAAGTGCAGGAACGAGATGGTGTCGGCAGCTGCAGGAAACGGTGAAGCATTTGCCACCAGGATTTGGCAAACAACGTGTTTTGAGGAATTCCAGAAGATGGAACAAGAAGAAAACGGGAGCTAAGGGTCGAATGTTCCATCTCTCTCCAAAAGAAGGAAAGAAAAACGCACACGTGGGATCTCGACACTACAGATTCCATCTATGTTTCATCCCTCTGCTAGAAAAGACTAGGACAACGGGGTTTTTCTTTTGTCAAGATCTTAGGGACCAAGTGTTGTCTGACAGGTATTTTAGCACTAGTTCCAAGAGGAAATACTAAAAAAGCTCTAAGGATGTTTGATTTTGAAAGAAACTTCAGTGGTTATCATATCCCTGTTTCTTCAGAGTAAGGTCCATTTATAAGAATATCAAAAGATGTCTACTGGTCTAGTGGTGAGTGCAAGCTGCCCATCCAGATTTAGATTATCAGCTGCCCAAAGATCTGAAAAAAAGCTTATCTTCCTAGTCAATTATTAACATAAGAGAAAATCTTCAGCCTATGTCAGCCACGTTCTCCTGGAGACTCTCATAAATAACTGCACCCTGACCCGTGGATGGCTCAGTTCCTAAACTCAAATAGCTGGCAGGACTGATGGGTGGCTACCCACATTCTAAATTACCAGTCCCTTTGGCACAGGATGTTTATTTCCTTTTCCTTACAAGGAGGAGGTCAGAAGATGCCGATGTACTTTCTTCATCCGTGGACTGGATATACTGGCCACCACAACGCTACAGTTAGTAGCCAGACTTCTCCTTCATAGAAACAAGAGTACCGAGACTGAGGAAGCTCTGCTGGTATCAATGTAAGAAGGGAGAGCTTCTGCCCTGGCATCCGAGGGTTCACAGGACGCCAGTGCAGGATGTCACGTCCTCACGCAAACTGGGAGGGAAAGTGTGGGTAAGGTAGTAACAGGAGTGCAGAGAGACTTTATTAGATAGAACCCTTTGTTCCCAGTTCAGGATGTTTAATTTGCTTCTCTTTAAACTCTGTGACTTTTCCTGGTTCAAAAGGACAGTGATGGAGAGCAGCAGAGAAGTGGGGGTCTGAAAAATGTAATCTTTGTGTCAAGGCACTCTGTGGCCTCACAAGTGGTCCCCTGGCAGGGGACGCTGTCTTCCAGCCCTTCTGATGCTAGGGCTTCTCGATGGACGGGGTGTTGAAGCAGCCGGACGGTAAGGTATTCTTGATATCCTCCAGGTTGTGGATGTCTTTCAAGATCTCCTCGATATCGCGGGTGTAGTCCATGATGGCAGCCTCCTGCTTCCTGGCTTCATTCTCCAGGTCGGACACTTTCCTGTCAAGGTCACTGGCCTTCATTTCATCTTTGGCTTTGTTCAGGGTACCTTCAATCTCATTGAGCTTGTTCAGGTCCACTGTGTCCAGCTGACCTATAGAGCCAGAAAGCATACAGAAGAGAACAGACACCTTCAGCAAGATCTAGAACCTCACTCAAGTACCTCCTGGGGCCTTTCTAGGCACTAAACCCAGCAGCTGCCACCACGCAAAGGCAGCCTTGACCTGCAGGTCATTGTGGTGTACAAGGGCACAGACGATATAAACCCCAAGCACAAACGCTGACCGGCCTGGCACAAGTGGGTCAGAACATGCATGTGATAATGGGCCAGAAGCTCTTCTTCTGAGAAGATAGTTCTTTGTAAAACATTTTCTCAATGCGCAGCTGGAGTGTTCTGTACCTTACACTCCAAGTGTGGTTCTGAAGGTCACCTGGTAACATATAATGCCTTTCCAGGTTTCTACAAGTAGTCTGTGTGTCATCTTAGTGTCATCTGAAGAATACAAAAATCTCCAAGACAGGACCCTGAGCCCCCAACTCCTAGAGTCCAGGGAAGATGGGCTGATTGGGGCACTTCCTGCTTGTAGGAGTGGAAAACTATTGGGAGCCTTCCTATGGAAAATAGGCAAGGCTGAAATGCTGACATCATTTCACCAAAGCCTCACTTTGAACAAAGCAAGAAAAAGGCAGCTCTGTAACAAATGAAAGCAGATACAACAAATAGCACTTCAGGCATATTCCAGCTGACTAAGATCCTGTAAGACCATGTTACCTCCGTGATTCTCAGATGTTAAATAATTTGCTCAAGTTGTTAAATAATCTGTATAACCTACAGGCAACAAAGCAAAGATCCCGACCCGAGTCTGACTAATTTTAAAGTCCAGCTCTTTCTTCATGAGCATCTCTCTCCTCTAGCTTACTTTCATTTTAAACCATTCAGCTGGCACATCATTTATTATGCTTGACATTTGAGACATTTAAAAAACATTATCCCTCAAAAAACAAACAAACAAACAAAACACACCAATCTGTAGAAGCTAGCAAATTAAAACAGAATGCCTCCCTAGGAAGAGTCCAGGCTGGAGTACTGCCACCTAATAACGGAATCTGGTGACAAAAGTACATCTGTCCCAAATGAAGCGTGCTTCCTACCAGACTGGGAACGAGTTTCTGTATACCTATCTTTCCTTAACAAATCAAGGGGTTTTTTCTCTTTTGGCACAAAAGAATTGTACTTTAGTCGGCAAATGAACAGAATTCCAAGCAATGAAGTCATGCCCAGTTTAAATTATTCATTTATTTTATCACTGAAATTCTTTTAAAATTCCTCAAAGACACTCTGCTAGTGGAATGAGTGATGAAAAAACATCACTGATTAATTGCACCATGAACCGGGGCCATAAATGAACCCTGCAAGCTGGCAGTCTCCCATCAAAATTTAAAAAGACGGTCCCCAGACGTGGGCGTTTTATTTAGCACAGGGTCCACAGAATGCATCTAGTAAGCACTAGTGGGTTAATGCATCTGAGTCATGATTCAGTTTGCACTTTAAAGTTGATGAACATATGAATATTGTAATAATTCAGGTTGCTCTTAAAGGTTCCCTGTGCAAGACACATACTTATTTTATAAGGTACTTTTAAAATAAGCAAGAACTAAAACAAGTATTCATAATTCAGTGGGTGATTTTAAAAGGATTCATGTATTAGTCTGCATTTGAGTGAACGGTATCAGATCCCAGGAACAGTGTGATGAATTCACATACTGACAAAAATGACTGCATGGTCACTTACCCAGTTGCTCCAAGAGGTCGTTAATCATGTTGAGGAGGCTATTCACAGAGTTTTTGGCTTTTCTGGCATTGATCTCGGCTTCCTGAGCAGCCTGGGAAGCCTGCAGGGGAAAAGGATAAGCCATACAAACAGCTCTGACTCTATGTTTTCATCTTCTCTGAATATATTCTGTTGGCCCAGTGAGCCAATAAATCGAATTTTCAGATGCTTTCCCCTTCTCTGATCATGAAATAATGACCTCTCACTGCAGGTTTTTGCTTTCCTGGGGCCACATCTTCAGGTTGAGGGTACTGCAATTTCTACCTCATGGAACCATCAGCAACAGGCAGTCAGCATGCCTACACTCGTATTTGTGTTTAAAGAAAAAAAAATCACTATTATCTTCTCAGGTTCTCACTTGAGAACATATGAAGTTGTATTCATAATAAAACCCATCAAGCAGAAACAAGTTATTTTTTAAGGGTGAGTATAAAAACTACATTTTAGAACCAAAACACGTCCCTTGGGGTACTCGTAGGGGCTTGATTATTAGAAACTTCCTATTCTTAGAACATTTTCATAAGCAACTGAATCTTTTCTGTAAATTCCTCCTCAACCTGCAGCCACCCAGCCACAACCACATACTCCCACACTCATTTATTGGGACAATATAATTTACATCTTCAAAACCAACCAAAGGTTGATCTTTGGGAAAATTCCATGAAACCTGAACAAATACACGGAGCATGAGTCACAGGAAATAACAGTGGAAGAGGAAGTGTCTCAATATCAGAAAACAGATGCTCTCACAAATAAATCCAGTCGAGATAGAAATGAGTGGCTTTGAGCTCCCTGGTTCGCTTTTCCTAGTTTTAGGGTCAAGAGAATACAAGCACTTCGGGATCCATACAATGTGAAAACTTTAAAGAGAAAAAGAAAGCAAGACAAAAACCTTTCACAAATACACGATTAATCTCTGCTGTGAGGGCAGATGTTCCCACTGAGCTATAAGGGCTTTTCCGCATGTGCCAGGCGGAGACAGGACTGCTACTGCATCTGTCCTGTGGGCTGTGGCCTCCTCTCCCAGGAACAGCCACAACCTTCAAGCTTCTGCTTTTAAAAATATGTCACAGACCCAAACAATACTGGTTGAGTGCTGGCCTTTCAGTGTTCACACGGACACAAGTGGGGCAGTGTATCTGAAGGTGATTTATGTTACTTAGAAGTTATTTACCAAAAGTAACAAAGGATGGATCTTCTTACTATCTTGAAACTAAATCCATATCCTTTTCTAAAAATGTACTATTTCTATAACCATATTAAAAATGAAATCACGGGCCTGTAATCCCAGCACTTAGGGAGGCTGAGACAGGAGAATCGCGAGTTCAAAGCCAGCCTCAGCAATGGCGAGGTGCTAAGCAACTCAGTGAGACCCTGTCTCTACATAAAACACAAAATAGGGCTGGAGATGTGGCTCAGTGGTCGAGTATCCCTGAGTTCAATCCCTGGTACCACAAAAAAAAAAAAAAAAAAAAAAAAAAAATGAAATCACGGGCTCTCAGCACATTAGGAGAAATATCTATTTTTACTACATGGGAATTTCCACTTGAGCCACTCTGTCTCACAGATAACTAAAACAATCCAAACAAAAAAGGAAAAAGTACAATAAAATCAGGCGTTTCCAGAAGGATGCTTCCTGGTATCACTTCCCCGGGCCTTCTGTTCCTCCTTCCTATCCCAAGGTGAAAATGACCCACAGTGAGAGGCCCTGTTTTTTCTTTGGCAGCAGTGAAAGAGAGTCCCTTCCTTACACTGAAAAGTATGTACGTCATCGAGTTCCCGACCATCACTGCGGTAACAGCTACATTCCCACTGCGTGCCATTAAAGTCTTCCCGAAGCAAAATTCTGGATAGAACAGAAAAATGGACCCTAGTTCTTCTGTGTTCCTTGGGCCATGTGTCATTAGTCAGCTTTGTTGCCAGTAGTCTTACGTACACATGTCCTTACAAAAGACAAAAAGTTAAACTGAACATGAGGCTGGTGGAGTTTGGTGGGGTGATGGTAAATGCCACCTTGAAATTTTCTCATACATAAGAAACTGGTCTTTGCCTCCAGGGAGCCAGCTCTTGCAAGAACGAGGAAGGGAACTGACCTTTCATTGCATTCCCTTTTATCCCTTTTGATGTTATACCATTTATGCATTACCCACTCAAAAACATGGGCATTTAATGTTCTAAAACCCCAAGTGTTTAAAACAATGTTTTGCTTTTAACTGAGAGCAGTTTGGGGACAGGACCATTGTGCAACAGAAGCCCTGGCAGAAGACGCACATTCTTTGTCTTGGATGTAAGCTACTCACTCAATTCTTGACCAGCAGATGCAAAGAAAAAAACAGACTATGTATTAAAGAGACTCTTCCTGATGAGTTGGGGATCTTCACTATTGAACACCCTTCAACTCTCGGCCCATGCACGAGTGCGCCAAGCCTCTTACCATCCCCGCCATCATCATGTCCTGGTCGGCGGCGTCTTGTTTCGTCTTCAGCTCCTTCTCTGCTTCTTGAAGCTGCCTCAACATACCATTCACCTCATTATCCAGATCCGTGACTTCTGCAAAAGTCCTTTCAGCTTCTGCCTTCGTGCTGGTAGCATTCTAGGCACAAGATAAGCAAATTGCTTATTTTTTAAAGGCCTTCCCTTTTCTGGAAGTATAGCTGGAGGCACTCCTCTTATAATTTGTAAAAATTTTCAGAAATATAATTCAGAAAGAACAACATGGCAATTTATACCATTTCAGTCTTCTATTGTATCACCACTTATTTGGGCTCCTAATAACAGTTATTAAGAAAAACATGAATACCTAGCAAAATAGCATTTTATATTTTATAAAGTACTTTCCTTTGCATTTTCTTCTTAAGTCTTTCAAGTTTCCTGTTCTATCACTGCTATTTTTAGTGGAGGCCACACAGCTAGCAAACGCTACACATTTTATAGGGTACACTTCTCACCATACCGTGTTGATTAGACTCTTTTCACTTGGATACATTTTAAATTCAGAGCTAGCCTGGTTCTTCTTGGCAGTTCAGTATAATGTACAAAAAGGCCTCAATCCTAAAATGAATACATTATAAAACATAATTAATTAAAAATCTAACTGTTCTAAAGAAACTAAGAAATTTCTGTGACCCTAGTTTTAGAATCAGTTCCAGTCTTGCCTTTAGATAGGATAAAGCCAGCAGAGAGAAATTACTGTTTGAGTCTAAAGAATCCCAGAACAGCAGCTAGAGTCTACGCAGGAGGCGACTGGGGACAGTGATGTGCTCAAAAGGGGTTGGAAAACTGTGTTCATATGGTACTCTATGAAAGAGCAAAAAAGATGTCCCCTGTCCAGGTCCAGGAAGCATGTTTGCTGAGGAAGTGCTGACGTCTGTGTGGAAGGGCTCCGCAGCACCCCACTCTGACAACTTGGATCCCACACTGATTTACTGTAGAAATTTTAAAGAGCCCCTTTTACTGATTCTTCCTCCTCAAAGAACATGGTTCCCTACTCTAAAGCCTAGTTAAAGAATAAAATATGGATGAACCAGGACAGTTTTGCTGGAGCTGAGAAAACACTGCGCAAGCCCGAGGGCCTGGACAGTGGCCGGAGAGGGTGTGAGGGCTGCTCTGGTGAGGAGCAAGCGCACACCCACCTGCTGGACGGCGCTGGCGATCCTCTCTGCCTCATGGGCCTTGTTCTTGGCCTCGGTGGCATCTGCTGCTGCATTGCCCAGCGCCCGCTGTGCCTCCCTTGTCTTCTCATTGGCCTCGGCGATGGTCTGGTTGATGGCAGGAATCCTCCTCAGAGCCTCCTCTGCAGCTGTCTTGTTATCGTTCACACGTCTGTCGAAATCTAAAAGGAGTGCAGGGAAGGCATCAGAACTCAACTCCCAACAAGGAAAAAAGGAATTTTTCAGGGAACTGCAAATGTTCCTCAAGCAATAAAAGTCAGAAGAAAAACTGGAAAAAGGCTTGAGTTGAAATCCGAGAAAAGCCAAGGACACACACGACTCCACACAGGTTTCCCAGAAGAGTTGCGGGGATGGGTGCCCATTTCTGGAAAGAGAATTCTCACTTGAAAATATGTTTTGAATCAGAGTGTCTACTACACCATTACTACCACCCTGGCCAGCACCAGAAGCTGTGATTGATTCAGTGTTTACTATCAGGACAACTGAGCTCAGAGTGGTGCACACAGGGGCACCACTTTTAAAAATGAGAAAAACTGATGACTAAAAGCGGTTAACGTGTGGAGCAGAACTTCAAACCCAGGCCTGTGGATGCCACGCCAAAGCCCACCCTTTCAACTATTATCCTATAAATCCTCCCAATTGAACCTATGATTTTTATCAGAGGTGAATCCAGAGCTATGCAGTAAATTGGGCATCCAGGGTGAAGAATGAGATGTCACTGGCAGAGAAAATGAAAGATGACCACCTTCATTTACCAACATGGGTCAGCTAAAAAGGTAGACCTTGGTTATCATCTGAGTCATTCTCATGGAAGAAAATGCTTTTTGTTTGTTTCTAAACTGAAGTATGCAGGGGTAAAATGATGTGAGCACTGGGATTTTTCTTGAAAACATTTCAGCATAAAAAAAGTAGTGTGTCAGAGATGAACTACGTGTGGTGACAGTTACGGCAACCGCTGCATCTACGTGATAAGGAAATGGGACTCACTGCACTATTATCTTTCATTCTGTGCGTGTCCGGAGAGCATCACGCTAAGAACTCAAAGAATGAAATGGCCCTGGTGGAAGAAATGTCCAATGAGCCCATTATGACTACTCATACCTTTCAGGTTGTTGAGAATGTCATTGGCTTCTTGTAAGGTATTCCGTCCCTTTTTAGCAGCTTCCTCAGCAAGAGCCTTGGCAGCATCAGCTCGGGCCAGGAGTTGATCGGCAGTCTGCAAACACAGGCCTATCAGAGGACAAACCCACCAAAGCCGACCCCTTCCCTCCACTAGCAGACAAGGTGCCTCAAAGCTTCTGTCCTGAGTCTGCAGCACATAACATGCTAGGCAGTGGCCAAGCAAAAGGTCCGGCTCTGAACACTTTATGGTTTGCTGCCTCTGCGGCTGTTGGGCTCAGCTACACCCGGAATGTTACAATGCTGCCTCCAGAAATGAAGCCATCTGCAAACCCAACCCACCTGCTGTTCGATTTTTCCATTCTCCAGAAGGTTCTTTACTTCAAGCTCCTTTCCTCTCATGTCTTCTCTGAGGTCTTCATAATCCTTTAACTTCTGGTCAATCAGACGTTCCAGATCCGCAGCTTCTTTCTTTATTTTATTTGCTTCATTCTGTGAAAAGCAAGGAAGATCACATAAGTGGTATTTTTAGAAGAACAACCCAAGTCAAGTTTTTTCAACCTCTTTAAAATTTAAATCGAGACACATTTTTCACATAGTGAAATTCACGGTGTTTTTATATAGTTTCATGAGTTTTTGACAGATGTATTTACCTATGTAGCAACACCTCAATCAAGATAGACTATTTCCATCACCCAGAGAACTCCCCTTGAACCCCTTCTCAGGGCCCCCACCACCTGTCCCTCTCCGCTGCGGCCACTGTTCTAATATCCTCACACATTTGTCTTGGCGGTTCTCAAATTTTGTGTCCATGGGGGTTGGGGTTGTGGCTCAGTGGTAGAGCACTTGCCTCGCATGTGGGAGGCACTGGGTTCAATCCTCAGCACCACATATAAATAAATTAGTAAATAAAGGTCCATCAACAACTAAAAAAATTTGTTTAAAAAAAAAATTTTGTGTGCATGGACACAGACGGCACGTGTATGGCTGCAGAGACCTAAACCTTTAGCTGTCAAGTCAGCACCTCATATACAGAAACAGTCAATTTCAAGTTTAATGTAAAAGACATGTTTACACAGAACTTTGCAAAAGGAAGGATGATTAGAACACAGATATGAAATAAAATACTGTCAATTCCCAAATGCTTTTCATGCCCAGAGCATCCTGACACAGTGCTTTCATTTAAACCATTATCTTTTATTGCTCCCCACATCTCCATCAGACAGCGCCTGGGAGTAGGGTCTAGGCATACTGTGCTTTAACTAACTCACATATGCTATAATTTAGATTTATATGAAAGATGCAGGGGTGATCGATCATATCACTAAAGTAGTCTGCTATTAAACATTTATAATCCTAAGACTCTTCACTTTGAGAAGTTCTACTGGCACACTTAGAACAGAACTCAGCTTTACTGGTGAGTCAAGGCTGAGGAGGGAGGTGCAGGGCAGTCAGAGGATCTTACACAGACCAGAGGAGAAGGCACTGACAACCACGCCGTGCGTACCTCCAGAGCCTCGGAGTCCACAGGAGCTAGCTGAGCCACACTGGCGTACATCTCCACGGCTTTGTCGCCGGCACGCTTGGCCTCCTCGTGGACTCGGGCGGCTTGCTTCTCCAAATCCTGTGAGATGTTCTTTGCTTGTTCATACCTAAGGAATAAATTATGAAACTTAGTAAAAACAGCTCCTTTTAGCATCTTAATGTTAACTAGATTCAACCCCGTTTATACCACTAGGGTATGTCCTCAATACCTCAAAGGAAATGCTATATTAAAATGCCCTCATTTTAAGACCAACATTTAGCTAAAATTTACATGGCATCTCATCACTTTCTATTTATAACACAGTTACTATGAACAGCTTGAGTATTCCTATCCTAAAATCCATAATTCTCCAAAACCAAACCTTTTGAACACCAACATAACCTAACAAAGTTTCACACCTGACTTCATGAAATGGGTCACAGTCAAAATACAAGCACATTGAAAATACTGTATGACATTTCAGGCTCTGTGTGTAAAGTGTACATGAACATTAATGAATTTTGTGTTTAGATTTAGGTCCCAGCCATAAGTACATAATTACATATCTGCAAATATTCCAAAACATAAAATATTCCAAAATTCAAAATATTTCTGGTCCCAAGCATTTCAGACATAATATTCTCAAACTTGTACTTTCTTATTTCAGACTCCTTTAAAGACCTGCAACACAAATATATTTTCTGTTTGCTCTATCATATTTTCTCCCTTCTTTTTTCATTTAAAACGCAGAATTTCAAGTATCATGACTAGTCTTATTATTACTCTCTACAGTTACAGTAATTGGATAAAACAAAATCTCTGTGGCTGCATGTCTCCTGCTCTAATTAATCTGCCATTTCAAAAGCTCAATTAACAAAAGAAATCTTACTGCATGAATGCATATCCTGAATCCATAGTATTTAATTTCTCATTGAATTGGTGTTATTTACAAGAATATCTGAGGGTCTGAAAGCCACTGTTAAATTATACTCACTTCCTATTAAGCTCTTCAATTTCGACTGCCGTCTGATTTTCTCCTGCCAGTGTTCTCAAAAGCAGATTATATGCCTCAGTTGACGTATCATTGGCTGTTTTTGCCACTCGTACGATGTCATCAGCTTCTTGTTTATGGCTATACACATGAGAGGAAAAAAAATCAACCATAGAAGAGACCATCTGATAGGAAAAGAAATAAAATTTAGGTAATGCTTATTTGGTTATATATACATACATTACTATGGGTTGAGATCTCCAAATACTGGAAAATCCCATTCATTTGGAACTTTACAATCATTTCAGTGGGCTAAGTGTACAAAAAGCATTCTATAAATTGAAAAAAAAAGGAGGAGGTATTTTCCAAGAAAATTAATGATATAAAATTTATAGGGGCAGTAAAGGGATGTACTGGGGCACAAATGTTTTCTACTGAGATCTGAAAATTAAGCATCTTTGCTGCAAAGCTGACATGAAAAAATTTAATGATTGAATTCTACTGAGCTGCTTAGCATCTATCAACTGTAAGACTTTGAAGTTAAAAATCTAAAAAAATGTATGGTTTTGAGATGTGCAAATATAACTTTGCTACAAACCATTGTATCCTAACACTTCAAGTGACCATTCTAACTTCAAAGTAAAGGGAAGCAGATGGTACACAGAGTTGCTGACATCTCAGAAGGAAGAGCAAGCCTTGCAGAGGGACCCATCTGAGGGGTGGTTCAGAACACACAGCCACACCACGGGAAACTACACCCTAAGCACTAAACGGGGTTTGAGGGTTACCGTTCAGCCAGCTTTCGGGCCTCTTCTGCCAGAAGAGTCATGTTGTTTGGGTCCCCTGTAGACTCGGGCTGAGTGATTGACTGAAGAGGAAAAAAAAGCATTTATTCTCAAAGGACTGAGGTGCTTCAATTCAGAAAGGAAGTGTCAAAACTAAATTTTTGTTAGTGTTGGAGTGCTTCTTATTCTCAGAGATCTTTATTGAATGTTAGGTTTTTTTTTTTTTTTTTTGTACCAAGGATTGAACTCAGGGGCACTCGACCACTGAGCCACATCCCCAGCCCTATTTTGTGTTTTATGTAGAGACAGGGTCTCACTGAGTTGCTCAGCACCTTGCCATTACTGAGGCTGGCTTTGAACTCGTGATTCTCCTGTCTCAGCCTCCCTAAGTGCTGGGATTACAGGTGTGCACCACTGTGCCTGGCTGAATGTTAGTACCTTTGATGAATTGATTTCTATTTTCAGTAAGGGAAGATTAAATTGTCAAATGCCAGAGAACGAATAAAATGAGAGGAAACATAGCTGTCCCTTGTCTTTATCCAGTCTGTACCATCTCATGGCAACAATGAGGGGCGTGGTTTTCTTGCTCTGTGGAGCAGCAGGGGAGGAGGTGAAGAACACGTCACTGTCCCTAACACACTTGGCACAAGTTTTCTAAAGGGCTCCCCATTCTGCCCCCAACCCCGACCTTCCTACGCACTCACCACATTGGCAGCCGCGACTTTTGCTTTCTCAAGTTCTCTGGAAGCAATTTCAATCAGCCGCTCTGTGCTTTCCACTCGGGCACGTGCTTGCTCAGCCAAGTTCCCAGTCTCCTCAATGGTATTGCGGATGTTCTGCAAACGGCTGATTTGGCTGTACAGAGTGTTATTCACTCTCTGAAGGCGATCCATCAAGTTCTGGTCCACATCTGTAATGGTATTGCAGAAGAAAGTCCTGTAAATGATCTGAAGGGGACATGATGTCTCCCGTGAAATCTGAGGGGCTATGTATCTTGACTCTTCCAAATCCTGGCCCTTCCTGACAAGCTTCCCCACCGCAGAGCTGAGCAGTCTACAGCAGCCACTCCTCAGTGGGTCTCCACCTGCCTGCCCGTGAGTCCCACCTGACTACAAGCTCCTCTTGCCCACTCACCACTATATCCCCAGCCTTACATGGAGGTTGGGAAAGAGAAGGCAAGCAAGAAATATCTGATAAAGGAAAGAAAAATTGATTTTGATATTCCAACACATGCCATATTTAAGCATAAATACACAATGTTGTTAAAAATGCTGCTAGCCCTGGGGCTGGGATTGTGGCTCAGTGGTAGAATGCCTGCCTCACATGCGTGAGGCACTGGGTTCGATCCTCAGCACCACATAAAAATAAATAAAGATATTGTGTCCATCTACAACTAAAAAAAAAATTAAAAAAAAAAATGCTGCTAGCCCTGGAGGCTACATGTGCTTCAAAACTTGGGAAAAAAACTGTGCTTAAAATCAATGTTGAAGTATTGGCAAATTCAACTCACTTTGTATTTTGAATTAAATAGACTACTGCTGCAACCCTTTCCCCCTTGTACATATGTAATTCTTTTACATTGGTCTCTGCTGTTAAATAGCTCTTTAAATTACTCTTTATTAATAATACTCAACTTAAACTTAATACCAGGGTCCTAATAAACCAAAAGATATATATAAGCCCATGCAAATATAAGCCTGCCAGTGTTTAAGGTTATATTAAAACACAAAAACCAGCCGGGCGCGGTGGTGCAAGCCTGTAATCCCAGCACTTAGGGAGGCTGAGACAGGAGGATCACAAGTTCAAAGCCAGCCTCAGCAACGGTGAGGCGCTAAGCAACTCAGTGAGACCCTGTCTCTACATAAAACACAAAATAGGGCTGGGGTGTGGCTCAGTGGTCGAGTGCCCCTGAATTCAATCCCCGGTACCAAACCCCTCCCTCCCCACAAAAACCATTGAGTAGCCGGGCGCAGTGGCATACACCAGTAATCCCAGCTGCTCAGGAGGACCATGAGTTCAAAGCCAGTCTTGGCAATGGCAAAACACTAAGCAACTCAGTGACACCCTGTCTCTAAATAAAATACAAAATAAATAAATAAATAAATAAATAAATAAATAAATAAATAAGGCTGGGGATGTGGCTCAGTGGTTGAGTGCCTGAGTTCAATCCCTGGTACCCTCTCCTCACCAAAAAACAAAAACAAGAAAAAAACCATTCAAAGTCATACTCAAAACTGACCAGTGAGGGGAACAGAATAGAGAGCAAGAAATAAACCCCACACCTACAGCCAAATGATTTTTGACAAAGTTGCTAAAAGAACACACACTGGAGAAGGAAGAGTCTTTTAATAAGTGGTGCTGGGGAAATTGGATATCCACGTTCAGATGAATAAAACTAGAACCCTACCTCTAATCAGTCACAAAAATCAACTCAAATGGAGTAAAGTCTTAGAGATAAGACCTGGAACAATGAAACTACTAAAAGAAAACATGGGGGAAATGCTTTAGGACATTGGAATGGGGAAAAATTTTTTGGCCAAGACCCCAAAAGCAGAGGAAACAAAAACAAAAATAAACCAATGGGATTAGATGAAACTGAAAAATCTTCTGCATGGCAGAGGAAACCACCAGCAGATTGCAGAGACAACTTCCAGAATGGGAGCAAATATGTGCAAACTATACATCGGACAATGGCTTGGTATCTACAGTACATAAGAACTCCAAAAACTCAATAGCAAAAAAACAAATAACCTGATTGAAAAATGGGCACTTGAGCTGGGTGCAGTGGCGCACACCTGTAATCCCAGCACTTTGGGAGGCCGAGACAGGAGAATTGTGAGTTCAAAGCCAGCCTCAGCAATGGCAAGGTGCTAAGCAACTCAGTGAGACCCTGTCTCTACATAAAACACAAAACAGGGCTGGGGATGTGGCTTAGTGGTCAAGTGCCCCTGAGTTCAATCCCTGGTACCAAAAAAAAGGAAAAGGGCACTCAATCTGAATAGACATTTTCAAAAGAGACATACAAATGTCTAATAGGTATCTGAAAAAAAATTCAACTTCACGAATCATGAGGGAAATGCAAATTAAAAACCACAGTGAGATAGCATCACCCAGTTAGAATGGTTATAATCAGAAGACCAAAGATAACAAGTGCTGGTGAGGATGTGGAGAATAGGGATCCCTTGCACACTGTTGGGAAGAATGTAAATGAGTACAGCCATTATGGAAACAGTATAGAGGTTCCTCAAAAAATTAATAACAGGGCTGCATGGTGGTGCATGCCTGTAATCCTGGTGATTTTGAAGGCTGAGGCAGGAGGATCTCAAGTTCAAGGCCAGCCTAGGACATGTAGTGAGGCCCTAAGCAACTCAGCAAGACTCTATCTCAAAATAAAAAACAAAAAGGGCTGGGGATGTGATTCAGTGGTAAAGAGGCCCTGGGTTCAATCCCCAGTACCAAAAAGAAAAAGAAAAAGAAATAAAAACAGAACTACCACATGGTGCAGCAATGTCTATCTCTAACAAAACAGAAATCCATTTGTGTAAGAGCTGTCTGTGTTCACCATGAGCAAGAGATGGAAACAAGCAAAGTGTCTATCAACCAATGAATAGACAAAGAAAATGTGGTATGCACAATGGAATATTATTTGGCCATAAAAAGAATGAAATCTTGTCATTTGCAACAACATGGATGGAGCTGGAGATAATTATGTTAAGTGAAGTAAGCCAGGCACAGAAGAACAACTACCACATGATCTCACTCATATGTGAAATTCAAAACAGTTGATCTTGCCAGGCATGGTGGTGCACACCTGTAATCCCAGCAACTCAGGAGGCTGAGGCAGGAGGATCACAAGTTTGAGGTCACCTTGAGAAACTCAGTGAGAATCTGTCTTAAAATAAAAGGAGCTGGGGGTATAGCTCAGTCATGGAACGCTTGCCTAGCATGTGCAAGGCCCAGGGTTCAGTCCCCAACACTGCAAAAAACAAGAACAAAGTTGATCTCATAGAATGGTGGTTATCAGAGGATGGAGGGAGTAGGGGGTGGGAGGGATAACGCAACGTTGATAATGGGTACTAAGATACAGTTGCACAGGAGCAAGACGTTCTGGTGTGCTATAGCAAAACAGGGGGCTATAGGCAACAATAACGTACAGTACATTTCCAAAAGCCAGAGGGAAGGACTCTGAAAGATTTTACCCTAAAGAAATAATAACGTTTGAGGAGACAGATAAGTTTAACTTGATTTAAACATTACATCATCTATACATATGTCAAATTATCACATTAACCCATTAATATGTACAATTTATATGGTTTTAATAAATAAATTTAACTTTAAAAAACTGACCAGTTCTTATTTCAGCATGATGTTCAATGTAAAAAAGAGGTCAAAGTTAAGAACAAGTGAGATGAAAACAGCATTTGAAGCAGGGCCACCAAATACATGTGCAAAGATGATCACTGCACAACCTTGGCCTAACTACACACAGTGGTCCTGCCTGGAAGGTCACTTAGGCAATTCTTGAATAATCTTAAGAAAGTACTAAGAGCATAAACAAGCTTAGAGAAAATCATTTAGATTTAGGAGGGAGATGTAGCCAGTAACATTCAAGAAGCCCCTTCCCTTTAGACCTTCAAGAACGCAATATGCCTGTAATCCCAGCACTTTGGGAGGCTGAGACAGGAGAATCACGAGTTCAAAGCCAGCTTCAGCAATGGCGAGGCTGCTAAGCAACTCAGTGAGACCCTGTCTCTACATAAAACACAAAATAGGGCTGGGGAATGTGGCTCAGTGGCTGAGTGCCCCTGAGTTCAATCCCCTGTACCAAAAAAAAAAAAAAAAGAATGCAATAATTCTTGATCTCTTTCTCCAGTTCTTTACAGAAACAATAATATCTGAAAAGGGAATAGATAACCTAACTGGTAGGTTTACTTCAAATGCCTTCCAATTTCAAGTGTCTACTTGCTAGACTGAAAGTACTGTAAAATCTCCTTTCAAATCTGTACAATAAACACAAGTTTAAACTACAAATGAATACTATGGAAGAGACTTAAAAGATAAATAATTATGAAGACACTTTTATTCTTGGCTAGTTTGAACCTCAGCAGGCAAGGTCAGGCAGGAAGTCCATAACTGACATCTTAGGGAAAGTGACTCTAGCCCCCGCCTGACTAGGATGCTCCTAGAGCCGTCAGAAGCAGCAGCCCCTTGTGCCGTGGCTCAAACAGGTATGATGGCTCCTGTCAGAGTTTCCATCCAACAGAATCACCTTCCTGGGCAGAGGAAAATAGGCAGCAACTGGGGCCAAAGGGAGCTATGTATAGCTGGCTGTATGAAGATGCTTGGATCGTAGGCACCAAAGCTGGTCCCCTTCCTTTCTTGCTCCTTGACCTACTCCTGTGGGTTGACAGTGCTACACCAGAGTTGTGTACCAGTCCCTGGCTCTTCACTAGACTGATCAGCTCTTTGGATATAATCCCATATTCAATTTTTCATATATATGGCAAGGAAAATGTGAATCAACTGTCCTATCTAAAACCAAAACAAATACAAACACTTAATGTTAAAAAAGCTACTGACTAGGGCTGGGATATGGCTCAATGGTTGAGTGACCCTGAGTTCAATCCCTGGTACCAAAAAAAAAAGCTACTGACCTCTCATTTTATCTTCAGTTTCTGAAAATTGACCTTATGGAACAAAGTCTGGACTCTCATATAAAAATCAAACTGGCCGAAACAAGATACATCCAATTATTTCCTCCTCTATTCCACTAATTACATAAAATCAAATTTCTATATATTTAAAATATTTAAAATAGAAGAAATGAGGAACATATTTTGTTTGTGTTGACCTCCACTCTGACAGGAAAGCCTCTCCATGCAATTCCAAATGTACAGATTTATAAGCTCAACAGTGAAGTCAATCATTGCTGTCTCAAGTATACTTTTAATGTACATCAGCGGTGGGAAGCCCATAACATAGCTGGCCTGATGGACTGGGTATTTCTGTCTTTTCATTACTGGTGTGTTGAGCAAGTGCCTGGCTTACTATGGCACTCAATGAGTGCAAAAAGGATATGCCTGAGTTTTAAAAAGCTTAATTCACAGTGTAAGAAATACAAGACTTTAAAGTGATTTTAAAAAGCCAACAATCAATTATTTAAAATACTTTTAACTTCAAAGTTTTAAAAACTAAGTTCTCTCTTAAAGTCAATAAAATATTTTTAAATTGTTTTCTACATCTTAAGCCAATCTCTTCTTTGTTATTAATCTCATCAGATAATGTGCAAAGGACTAATTTAATTGCAAAGAACTTACCGATGGACTTAAGATTAAAGCCTATGCTTTTCTATAATGTTAGTAGCATATCTGTTTGCTAATCAAAGAAAAATTTCCTAAGTAGGCATTAGTTCATAATGTTTACTTTTGCAAATACTATCACATGTTCAGTAGCTAGATGTTCAGTCAATGCTTGAAGGCCATGATTTTTCTTTATGAGAATCCTTATTATGGAAGTAGTGTATAAAAAATTGATCAATTAATTTACACTGGGAATTGAACCCAGGATCACCTCAAACACTGCACTACATCCCCAGTCCTTTTTAATTTTGTTTCGAGACAGGGTCTTGCTAAGCTGCTAAGACTGGTATCAAACTTGGGATCCTCCTGCCTTAGTCTCCTGAGCTGCTGGGGTTACAAGTATACACTACTGTATCCAGTTCAAATTTAAATTTAAAGACATGGGGCTGAAGTTGTATCTCTGTGGTAGAGCCTAGGACATGGAGGCACTGGGGTTGATCCTCAGCTCCACATAAAAAAATAAATAAAATAAAGGTATTGTGTCCATCTACAACTAAACAAATTTTTAAAAAATTAAATAAATGAATTTAAAGACATAGTGTAATGGAACAAATCTATAAAACACTTTAAATCTGAATAGCAAATTTGATAACTGAAAAATTACCTTGTTATCTTAAAGCATTAAATTGATGTTTGTTTTTTGAAATACTATTCTATAATAATACATATTGTGCAAGTAGTTTAAAAGTTGAGAATTTTATAAAACCTTACTAATTAAATGAATTAGGAACCACATCACAAATTTACGTTTAATTATGTGTACCTTTGATGTCCTGGGCCTCACGAAGGAGGTCCATAACCTCTCTCTCTGCTTCCTTTAGCCTATCCTCAAAGGCTTGATCTGTCACCATCTCATCCCCAGTTCCAAGGTTTGCTATGAGACTCTCTAATTCCTGGAGTTTCATTCGATGATCGGCAACCTGAACATGATGGAGCAGAAAAGGGAGAGAGCTCAACTGTACTTCCTGCAGGAATTTCAGAGGCACTCTGTGAGTATGTGTTAAATAGATGTGATGAGTAGTTTTGCTTTGTTTCTCTGGCTTCAAAAGGAAGCCTTTGCCTCCCCGTGACTTTAACCACCACCCGCAGTCAGTTCTTCAGTTCTGTCCTCTCCCGAGTGGTAGATTACCTTCTTGCTTTTTCCACTTGCCTCTGATAGTATCTCAAATTGAACATCCAAAACCATACCTCCAAATTCTGTTCTCCCTGGGTCATCTCAGTATATAGCATCCCCAGCTACCCCAGGCAAAAGACTCCAGACCCATCCTTGATTCTTCTCTCCCCGCTCCCGCCCCCAACACAGGCATTTATCCAACAGGACGGTGGTTCCTCTTCGGCCCCACGCCTCACCACCACTCTAACCACAGCAGTCAGAACACTCCTCTTCAAAGGCCAACTAGACTTCCAAGCTGGGAAGAGTCCTCCAGTGCCTTCCCACTGGATTTGGAATAAGGTGAGAACTCCTCTCTAGGGTCACTGTGGTTTTACATAACCTGTCCCTACCAAACGCTCCAGGCTTGTCCCAAACTCTTTCTTCGATAAGTAGGCACTAGCCGCCCTCTGGCTTCCAGGCTTTCCTACACCAGGTTCCTTTTGCTGGGAACAACCTGCCATTACTTGGCTTCTTCCTTCTCACTTACTCCTTCTTACTTGGCTCATTCCTTCTCATTCTGAAGCTCTCACTTCACAGGAATTTCCTGAAAGAGGTCTTATACAAAGTAGTTTCCAGCAGTTATTCTGTTTATATTCTTTCTGGCACTTATCTCAATATTTCTTGCTTATTTTTTATTATTTCCCTCTCGACTAGAACATAAGCCTCTGATGAGAGGGATTATGTCTGTGTTGTTTACCACTTTTTCCCTAGAGCTGTGTGCGTGTTAAGTTTCCACTCAAGGTCTGCTGAGTGAGCGAACAAACGCGCTGTAAACTTACCTTATCCTTTACCAGCCGGTAACAAGCTGGACACTCCTGGCAGCCAGGCCAGGAACGATTGTAGAAGTAGTTCTCTTCACACTGGTCACAGCGATTTCCCACAAAGCCTTCTCTGCATTCACAGCGACCATCATCTTTGCACTGGAGGGAACGAGACCCTTCAGGATGACAGTCACAAGCTGCAGAAAAGGGGAAACAGTACATAATAAGCAGAAAAAGGAAGGGCGCATGTTCTCTTAACTTACACTGATAACAATAAGCTGATTCTACTATCATTGTAAGTCGACTTTTTTTTAAAGGCCTATTTATGAGAAATTAAATGGTTAAGTCCACTTAGTACAGAAGATAGATATTTTTAAAGTAAAAATAAGCCTTAAAGTAAAACACGCATCCTTTAGGGCACACTTCATGTTACTTAATAATTACAGAAATTATTAAACTAATAAGTGCACTTTTCATGCACTTCAAGAATTCATCTCTATCTTCACTTCTCCACTGCCTAACATTTCTCTGAAGAATGAAAAAACCCAAATGCTAATGCTTCTCTTGCATTATTTTATAGTTTGTTTACTCACTTTGTTCTCTGAACTGAGTCAATGACTTATGCTACATTCCACAGGAGAAATGAAGGAATTCAGAAAGCAAAAACACCAAATTGTTCTGAGGCCTAATTCCAGGCAAGTGTTTATGTCAAAGAGAAGCAGATGTTTATATGCAACCGTCCCAGAAGGGGCCCCAGGGTGGGAAGCAACAGCAGCCAGTACGTCAACGAGCATGCTGTGAACAGGATCCTTCACTGTTTCACTATCTGCACTAAGAATGGGATCAATAAAAAAGCTCCACTAAACACAGTAAATCAGAGAGGGAGTTTTCTTTGGAAAAAAAATAGAGGATTGGAAAGAATAAAAAACATTTAAAAGGAAATACGAATAAGGTGGTTGCAAAGAAATCAGGAGAGTCCTTGATTTCTAGAGTTTTAGAAAAGGAATATTCATGGAATAAAGTATCTAAGATGACTTAGGAATGGTCCTGACCACAAGCCAGGGGGCTGGACAGAGGCTGTCCTTTCTGGACACAGGTGCTACTGGAATCAGGGGAGGCTTGGTGTTACATGCCACCAACATGTCTTACGTTTGCAGCCTTCGGGTCCAAACCCAAAGTGGTTGACCTCACAGCGCTCACAGTGCTGACCAGTGATGCCGGGCTGGCACTCACACTGGCCGGTATGGATGTCACACTGCCCGTTGGTGGAACCCAGAGCATGGCAATTACACCTGAAAATGAACACGGGACATTCCTAAGATAGGAAAAGCAGACTTTAAGCAAAACTTTGTGGCTTTATTTAAGCATAGTATTGACGTAATCTGTATCAGAGAACAGTATATTGAAGGTTGTTAACACAGAATGTTAAGGGTTATCAAGCCCCTGAGGTTCAAGTAATTTTTATGAGTGCTACTTAGAACCTCTTTTTCTAGCTTAACCAATACCAGTGATTCTCCACACTGGAGTGCATCAGCACTGACCAGGAGCTTTGAAAATAGGAATTCCCAGGCTGCAACCCTGGAGGGTCTGATTCTGAGTTTCACAGAAAGAACCTGGTAATTTGTAACTTTATTAAGACATTGCTCAGGGGATTCTGACACAGCTGGGGTCACTTTGTCCCATTAACCTATTTACAACTGTCCAGTATTATCCCTTAAGGGTGACTTTCCTGTATCATGCATTCAAATCCTTCCTGAACAAAATCAAGCCACTATTAAATATAACATAAAAATTCACTTCTTACAATACAAAAAGCAAAGATGCCTTCCACCCAGCACTGGTGCCTCACCTCTCACAACCTTGTCCACTCTGCAGGTTATAGAAGCCAGGTTCACAAGTACCACAGTCCCGGCCGGACACGTGAGGCAAACACTCACACTGACCGGTCACAGGGTTACAGCTGCTCTGCTGCCTCACGGTGCCGTAAGGATTGCAACTGCAGGCTGGGGCAGGGAGGGAGAGAGAGCGAAGGATGCAAATCACCAGAGAGAAGCACCAAGCACAAGCCCCCAACACCAGCTAGCTGGGCACAGGTGGCTATTGAGCACTTGTAATGCAGGTGGCCAGTCTGAATGAGAGGTGCTGTAAATGTGAAAGCACACTAGATTTTGAAGACTTAGTGTGAAAAAAAATCATGTATTTCATTGATAATTTTTACTGATGATTCATTAAAATGATAATGTTGGCTACAGTAGATTAAATAAAATATATTAATACTTTCTCCTGTTTTTTTAAGATGTGATGGCTAGAAAATTTTAAATTATTCAAATGGTTCACACTGCTTTTTTATTGGACAGTGCTGCATTAGACCAAACAACTATGTGTATTTAAAGAGACACCCTACGAATTTTCAGAACAAAGGAGTACACTGGTGACAGAATTTGACCAATGGCTCTGATTACCTTTGCACTTGTCTGCTGGATTGGGAGCCAGGGGATTTCCAAAGAATCCATCTTTGCACCGGTCACAATAGAAGCCCGCAGTGTTATAGATGCATTTTAGGCACTCTCCTGTTGAGCGATTGCAATTCCCCACAGCATTGGGATCAATGTTGTCATTGCACTGGCAGAGGCGGCAAAGCCTCACAGGGCCATTTCTACCCAAGGGGTCTCCAAAGTAGCCGTCATCACAGAGCTCACATCTCTTACCTGGGGATGACAAAATCTGATGTTATGATAGAAAGGTCTAGTGCTAGATTACCACTGGTCACAAATAGTGTAGTCTACCTGTCAGATGCAAGGTGACATAGTACAGTGGGGGGCAGGAGCCCTGGGTTGCTATTGAGCACTTGTAATGTGCGTGGCCAGTCTGAATGCAGCCTTCAGGTCCAAACCCAAAGTGGCTGACCTCATAGCGCTCACAGTGCTGACCAGTGATGCCCGGCTGGCACTCACACTGCCAATGCAGACGTCACACTGCTCGTTGGTGGAACAAGCCCCCCACACGAGCAGGCTGGGCACATGTGGCTATTGAGCACTTGTAATGTGGGTGGCCAGTCTGAATGGAGAGGTGCAGCCTCGGCACTGGACCAGATCAGTGGAGTGACTGAGCACATCTCCACTTCCCCATGAAACTGGTTGGCCTGCCTCACTGCAAACATTCTGACAATTAACCAAAATCATGTATTCAAGAGTGCTCTGTAAATGAGTCAGGGCCAAGGATTATGAATCTCTCTGATCTCAAGGGATGGCAATGCAAATGTCAGTCTTGGCTGAAACTACTAAAAAAGATGAAGTATCACTCTCAATACCATAGGTGTCCCATTTGACACGTGGAGGATCATTCTCTCAGCATCTAACAGGCCCCTGCTGTCTCTTGTTGAGCAATGTCAACTAGTATAGAATCAGAGATTTCTTGAAGAGAACTTAGAAATCATCTACTGCCCCCTGCTTCTATCAGAGCTAAGGCCACAGACAGGTTAAGTAACTTGCTCACAACCAAATAAATGACAGAAAGAGAGGCAGAGCCAGAAATGGGCTCTTTCCCCTGATACTAAACTCACTGCTCCTCATCCTTCCTTTTCTGGTTTCTGACCATCATTAGCAGAGGTATTAAGAGCTAAAATGCTCTTTATATCTTTGTATCCAAAAGGGTCTAAACGAGCCTAGAGGTTTTGAAGAACTGCATGTTCATCTGTTCATTCAACAAATATTTACAGAGCATCTGCTGTAGGCCAGCACTGTTCTAGCCTGTCAAGACGATGCGAATGAGGTGGTCTCTGCTCTCCTGAAGCCTATGCAGCAGCTGGAAGAACCAACAAACAGACATCCAAATAAACAAGACTGCTTCAGATAGGGATAAGCATAAAAAAGTTAAAAGCGCAAACAAGATGAGGTGATAGAATAAGAGTGACAGGGACTTTAGACTGGATTAGAGAAAGTCTCTGTGAGAAGGCACTGGGATGAGGATGGAAAGACAGAGATAACATCCAAGGGAAAAATGTTTCAGAAAAACGAGCCAATCTGCAGAAGCAGCAAAAACCAGCCCACGCATGGGACTTTGCCATCTGGATTTTAACTTAAGTGCAGGGAGAAGCTCCTAGGAGTTTTTAAAGTGCTGTGGTCTGATTTACATTTTAAAAGGATTATTATTCTGGCCTCCATGTAGAGAATGGTTCTTAGGGGAGCAGGTGAAGCAGGTGAGGTAATTCCAGGTGAGAGATGACAGTAGCTGGACCCAGGAGGGTGGCAGTGGAGGTGGTGAAAGTGATCAGATTTCAGAAGGCTAAGACCTGCAGACTGTTTCTGGGAAATGAAAGACAAAGGATCAAGTACAAGCCCTCGGATTTTAACTTGAACAAGTAGGTGGATGGTAGTATATTTACTGAAATGAAGAAAATTAAGAAAAGAACAGGGTTAGGATTGGAGGGGAAAAAGAGGCAAAAATTTACCTTTAATTTGCTTAAATTGGGGATTCCATTAGCCACATGAATCAAGATCACAGCAGAAAATAGTTGGCACATTCAAATTAACAAGACTTGGGCAGAGTTTAATAAAGGTGCTATTACAGAAGTCTGGGCAGTGTTGGGAGCCACAAGGACAGTGCAGCACCTGGGACAGGCTCCACAATCTGCCCCTCAGGGAGTGGGTGGAGCAAGTAGGTACTAGAGCCTAAAGATAGAGCTGTTTGGAGAAGGCCAGCTGCCAAGAGCTAAGAAATTAACTTTGGGGTCACAAACCCAGAGGACCCCACAGAAAGGGAGACTCAGATAAATACCCCACCCTCACCCTCCTCCTTCTCTCTGATGACCTGTATGTGCTTTCTGCTGCTTCTGAACTCTAGTGGAGACTGGCTTTGATGTAGCACATACAGGTCTCATCCATAGAGGACAGAGTGGATATGGAGGGACAAACAGCCAGCCTCCAGCCCATCACCCAGGCAGGGATGGGCAACAGGTAGCTGGTGCTCCGGGCTGAAGATACAGAATTTGCAGTCATAGGCACCGAGGGGCTTTTGAAGCCTAAAGAGGAGATCTGACGTCCTACAGGGAGATTGCAGATCAAGGCTAACATGAAAGCCCCCTGTTGAGAAACACGGGAGAACAAAGGCTATGCCAGAGGAGAGGGACGGAGGGACAGAAGCAGAGTGAAGCAGCAGGGAGGGCAGGAGGGCGCCTCTGGAGCAGAAGGGGGTCAACAGTGTCCAGCACTGCTGGGACACCAGGTAGGATGGGGACTGAAACTGACCACTGGATTTGACAAACGCAGACTAATGAGCTGAATGGAAAAATGTGGGTGGAGGTGGGGCGAGAGAGGAGGCAGCAGGATGCTGAAGGGGATGAGAAGCCCGGGCCCCGGGGCCCTGATGTAAACAGCCACCAGACTCCCATCCAGATCCACATCCAGATCAGCACCAGGCAGGCATTCCAGTTATGCTTCTCATCAGATAACTTTGGTATTCCAGATATGACTCATATTTTAAAGGTTTTGAAACTCAATTTGAATAAAACTTAAACTAATATTATGTAGAAAACCTAAAATAGAAATATCTAGTAGTCTGTGACAAACTCTAAAATACTCTTTGGCAGCTACAGCTAGTCAATCTTTTTCTTTTAAAGTTTAGGATCCAGGTTCAAATCCTAGCTGTATGACTTAACTCTGGGCAAGTGATTCGCTTTTCTGAACCTGGGTTTTTCCTTATCTTCCCTCCCCTCAAGGGGACAGGTGTCCTTTCCTCCCCACGTCAGCACACCTGTGTTCACTCTTTTATCCGAACTAACCATGCTGTATTCAATTAGCTATTTTCTTCCATAAATTGAGCATCTGAGGAGTAGGGACTATGCTTTGGATTTCATCTTTGGATTTCTAAGGACATGCACTCAAGTTTGCTGGAAAGAAGGATCACTGCTGTTTCTTTACCTCTGAAAACCATTTTAAAGATTAAGTCACATGTAGAAGGATGCCACATATGGTTGTAGTGGCCAGTACACTAGAGTCACCAAAAGAAGCCCAAGAGGTCTGTGGCGTAGAGTGCAGGTTACAGGGTGGGTGCTAGGGACTGAGGCTAGAGAAATCTGTATGGGACTTTGCTGGGTTACTGCTTTAAAAAAAAAAAAAAGCAAGAAGCAAAACAACACACACACACAGAAACTCACATGGTACCCCATTAATATACACAATTTTATGTTTGCATTATCAGTTTGAAATAAAATAATAAAAAAATGCAAGAAAGTCAGAAATATGAAATTTGACACTAATTTCTACTCCTCATTTGCTCAACTGCCTGAAGCAAATGAGTCGTTCTGTGCTGCTGTTCCTGTGGTGCAAAGTCAGTGCAGCACTGGAAGGTGAGTGTTGGGATGTTTCCTGCTGATACGGTGGCAGTATTTTCTAGATGAGAAGACTTTAACAGGGTCAAGGCTGTGCCCGAAGGCTGGCCAGCACCTCTCCATGATGGTGCTGGTGGAGTGGACAGGGCCAGGGGATGGCCTGCAATGAGCCTTGGTCTGCCCAGCTGGTCAGCACAGGCAGTTGTCTGAGTAGCTCTGAAACATCAGGTTTTATGATCTTTTGAAAACAACAACAACAAAAACTAAACACACAGAGCAGCAGAGAGACCTATCCAAAGCTATAAAATACAAATGTATTTTCTACCAGGCACGGTGGCACACGCCTGTAATCCTAGCCACTTGGGAGGCTTGAGGCAAGAAAGATGAAAAGTTGGAGGCAAGCCTCAGCAACTCAGTGAGACCCTGTCTCAAAGTAAAGAATAAAAAGGGGGCTGGGGATGTGGCTCAGTGGGAAAGCAGCACAGGTACTAGGGTTCAATCCCTAGTACCAAAAAAAAAAAAATTCCAACCAAATCTCTGATGTATTAATATAAACTATTTCAAGGAAGAATTTTAAAAATACCTCTTTATATCAAGAATTCCAGGACAATCCAGTAAACTAAAAGTCAAGGTTGAATTCTCATCTTATGAGAGGAGTATGCTATAGTGATCATTATCTCTGAAGCCAGATTGCCTGGGATGGAATCCTAGCTTGACCAGCTACTGGCCACGCAGCCATGGACATGGAACTCCATGTCTCTGCCTCAGTGTTCTTGTCATGTCATGGAAGGGATGGTAAAGTGACCTTACAGTTACGAGGTTTAGTGAGGAGGTGTGTGTACAGTGTTAGGGTGGCTCCTGGCCACAGGTACTTATTACTTGTGTTATTAGCTGTAATTAGTAATCTGATGTACATTTTAGGAATCCACAATTAACCTGTTTCCTACCAAAACCTTTTCCTCTGAGGAAAACCACAATCACTGAACTAAAATCCAAGAGAAAAACAAAAAACAACCCATCCCCTCGAAGCCCTTTCTCCCAAGTTTTCTCTCTAATATGGAACATTGAACATGACGGCAAGCACAGACTCACCAGTGGTGCCAGTTGGACAGTTTGTGCACACCACCTCCTTAGTCTTGGGAACAACAGCACAACTTGAGCCCCCAGGACACGGACAAGGTTGGCAGTCAGAGGAGGTGCCCACGGTCGAATCTCCATAGTACCCATCACTGCACTTCTCACAGTTGGGGCCAGCAGTATTATCTCCGCAGTTGCAGACGCCTATTCAAACAGCAGGTGCGAGAGGACAGGCAAGA
Source organism: Xerus rutilus (assembly GCA_028644305.1). Classification (NCBI taxonomy): domain Eukaryota; kingdom Metazoa; phylum Chordata; class Mammalia; order Rodentia; family Sciuridae; genus Xerus; species Xerus rutilus. Next base: position 76,957,714 of record CM053410.1, read on the forward strand.
GTCCAAGTATGTAAGATAACAAGCGTTTCCTACCCAACCACCAAAGAGAAGTCAGGCCCAGCAGCTGCCAATCATTCTCTCACCTGTCTCAGGGTCACAGGTCTCACTGTGTCCATTGCAGGTACAAAGCACACAGGGACTATACGGTCCAAGACTTGGGGTTTCTCTTCTGTAACCTGGGAGGCACATCTCACAGAACTGCCCTCCATAACCCACTGGACAGGTGCAGGTCTCCACCCAAGTTGCAGGGACCCCAGCCCCAGGACGAGCACTTGCCAGGGTGACATCATCCAGATATCCAGCACCTGTGTAAATGGTGTGGAACAGAGAATCACTGAAGAGCCTTCCATTCTTCAAAAGCTTGTGGAAAGTCAGTAACTCTAAAGAGTAGCCAAATTCCAGAGAAAATTGGTCATTGGCTTAATTTGTTTGCTGGAGAAGATAATTAGAAAATAGCATTCAGGACAATCAAGTGGTACTGGGTGCTAAGTATCTGTAGTAGTGATAGAGCAAACATTTTTAAATACACACCCCCCCACCCCCCACAGATTTGTTAGATTTTTAAGTTCTCCCAATCACCAGTGTGAAAAATATAAGCACTGGTCAATCATTTGTGGCAAGAAGAGATACAAGCAAGAGTCTGGAAGAAAGAACTGTTTAAGCCTGTAGCAATTAAGCAGTGTTTTGTTCTTTTGCCAAAAAGCAGAAAGAAACTACATATTTCAAGGATAAGAAAGAAGGGAAGCACCTGTCAACAGGTACACTCAGGTTATATTTTTTGCCCTCCATAAAACAGTAAAAATCAAGTAAGTAAGGTCTGACACACAGGGCTACTTCCGATTGTACACGATCGTTCCAAAGCCATCGTGCCATATGCTGCAATGCTTTCCCATTTTCATAAAAAAAATAAAACAGAAGGAGCCTTAAATCAACAGAGATCAATGGTTCGCCCCATCTGACAGTGCCTCTGGTAGCACTGGCAACGCTCTTTGGGTGAAGCGGGCCTTGGTGAGCCGTCATGGTGCCCCTCAGTTTCCCCTCCACCTCAGCCTGCTGCAGTCTCTGCTCAAAGTACCCCCCCGCCCCGCCCATGACACAAAAGACAGCTTGCTGTTTACATAGTTCACCTGGAAATTGACCACCTAAGGTTGAAAAACACCTCTTATATTACCAGTTTAATTTAACTTTTCATATATTTATGGCTTTTTTGCCCAGTCAGATCGTGAGATATGCCTCTTCAGGCTAACATGCCTCCAACTCTAAACAATCTTAAGTCTCTCTATTCTAAAAATACTCTTCAGTCTTGTTCCTATTCCCAAATTACAGTGCGGCTGTTTCCCTTCCCTTACAACCAAACTTCTCTAAAAAATATTCTTTATTTTTCTTCTCCCCTTCAATTACTTTTCAAAGCACTGCAATCTAAATTTAGTTTCAACATTTCTAAAATAAATAAATAAATAAAAAACCCTTTTTGTCAGAAATGACAAAAAGTCCCTCACCAATGATTCCTTAATCACCCAACCTGAAACCCAGCGGTGCTATCATCTAACCTTGCTGTTTCTCCTCTGTAAAATTCCTTTCTCCTCTGGGTCTCAAGGCCTGGACCTTAATTAACAGTGTTTCCAGGACTCCATCCTCTTTCTCTTTCTATATTTTGTATCACATTTCCAAATGTGAAAATTATTACCCATATGTTGACAGCCTTCTAAATCTACATCTGTTATTCCAACCTCTTCCTGGGGCCTAGGTTCATATTTCTAATTACTCCCAAGTGGTTTCCCCTTGGATATTCACACAAGCATCTCAAAAATCATTACATCTAGCCGGGTGCAGTGGCGCATGCCTGTAATCTCAGCACTGTGGGAGGCTGAGACAGGAGAATCCCGAGTTCAAAGCCAGCCTCAGCAACGGCGAGGTGCTAAGCCACTCATTGAGACCCTGTCTCTAAATAAAAAACAAAATAGGGCTGGGGATGTGGCTCAGTGGTCGAGTACCCCTGAGTTGAATCCCCAGTACCAAAAAAAAAAATCAATACATCTAAGCCATTGACAGTACTGCCAACGTCACCCCACCACACTGACTCCACCTCCTTCAAACAGCTTCACCTTTCTAGAAGTCCCTCATTAAAAAAATAATAATAATTAAAGGAAAATAATTTAAGGTATATTATTAAAGTCTTATTTAAAATTATAGCAGATGATTACTGAGTACTCTATAATTTTTCATAATTTAGCCAATGATTCAGAAGAGTTGATAATTACAGAGCAGCAAATACAGAGAAATGAAGATTAAGCAACTTGAACCAGTAGAATTATTAGGTATTTTAGAAAATCTATCTATATACAATATAACTTCAATTGGCTTATTAATGACAAAACAATTAGTCCTTCTACCCACTTGTCTTAAACAACTCTCCTAAATGACATCACAACTCACTTCTCTCACTGTATGTCCCACGGATCTTGATAGAAGTCAAGTTGTTCAGGAGTTTCTGAAACTCAAAAGGGGAAAGAGCAGGCCTCCAGGGGTAATCTGTTGCTTCATGGAGCCTGGGGAGATAAAAAGAGCTTCCTTAACCTTTAAAGGATAACCCTGGGTGCCGGGAAAGCACTCCTTATCCATTTTATCCATTTACACCACCACCAAGGCAATGCTCTGACAATCTGACCAAGCTGGAAAGAGACTGTTAGTTTGACGATACACCTGGAGGAGGAAAAGGTAAACAAAGGAAGGCTCCCTTTGTCAAGGGCACATTGATCACCCAGAAGTTCTTCTTTAACACATACTGGGGTGAGATAAGTGCAGATGGAGGCCACTTCCACAATGCAGGTCACACCGATTTTACAAAGAAGGCAGCCTCACCTGAAGACATACTTCACCGTGGTCTCACTCGGGTAGGAATTGCCTTGTGCGATCAATGGCACGGACACTCTCAAGCCGGCTCCCTCAAGCACCAGGTCTTCTGCAGAGAGACGAGTGTCTCGTCTGTCCACCCGGAAGGAGAAGGAGAGGTTCTGACCATAACTCAACACCTGGTTGCCCAAGAACTTGGCTGCAAAGCAGACACAATGGTGGGCAAGAACGTGAGAATGAGGCTGAGAGAATCGCCCAGCAAGTCACACTGTTTCCCAGCCTCACTTACCAGGGGCGATGAAGTACCTAGGAAAGTAGCTGTCTGAGATCACAGCGATATCTTGCCTCTCAGAGGACCACTCGAGAGATGCTTCAGAACCGTCCCTCTGCTCCACGCGCCACCCGTCCTCATCTGCAGACAGGACGACACAAGCACATGGCAGATATCCTCAACCAGGCCCTCTATATCCCACAAACGGGTACGGCTGCACCCTGTATACAGTCATCAATAAAAGTTTTAAATGAATGTTTCCTACAATAGTACCTATGTATGCTATGCCCCGTAAGCTGTATACTGCTATATTATTTATGTAACGTTTGTACTCATTGCTCTCTACAGTAAATTCTACAACTATATGTATACTTCTACTAAAGGATCAAACAAGAAAAACCATGCACATTAAATAACATGGAATGTTTCCACCATCAAAAAACTCTCCAAGAGGAGGGTGACATGGCACATGCCTGTAATCCCCAATCACCCAGGAAGCTGAAGTGGTCTCTGAAGTTCAAGGCCAGCCTGGGTAACCTAGTGAGACCCTCTCTCAGAATCAAAAAATAAAAAGGGCTGGGTATATAGCTCAGGAGTGGAGTACTCCTGGGTTTAACCTGAAAAACAAACAAACAAAAACCCTTCTAGACTTACTAATTCAAAAAATACAAATATATTTTAAATTTAGTCTCAAAGTCCTAGGGGACTGGGGGATAAAGTCCAAATTACCAATGTGAAAGGTAGAGGATATGGAATGAACACTGTAGCCGACTGCATTTGTACAGACAGAAGAATGCCCAAAGCAGAAGCAGGGGGTGCAACCCTTAGGATTAGATGGTTCCAGATTAAAAAATCCAGGTTTGCATCTGAAAAAGATTAAGATGCAATCAGTATTCTATTTTTTTTTATTTGAGATATGATAACACAATAAGAAAACAATACAGCTAGGGAAAGAATGAGCTACCTCTCACAGCTGAAGCCTTCCACATTGTCTTTGCAAACACACCTTCCTGTTTCAACGTTACATTCGTCTATGCTGCCAGCAGGATTACAGGAGCATGGCCTATTTGATAGAAAATAGAATAAAATGATGAGAGAAGAGAAGGGAGGAGAGACTCCATGCTTAAGTCAACCTTCTGCTTTACGTGTTAATCAATTCCACACAAAGAACAACATGAACCTCTAAAGTCATCTTGATGTTGGGTTTGGTTTCAGTCAAGGATTTCATCACATTTAGATACTGAAACTGCTCACTCTGTGTGAACCAAACCCCGAGTAGCTCATCACTGCATCTAGTCTTGGGTCTTGTTGATGATGACCATGGGGAAAATGTTCATGCTGTTGCCAACAAGTCCCAGATCTATTATTATGGATTGGCTATATATAGATTCTGCCCCCGTCTCTGGTTTTGAAAATATTTTACCTGCATCCTGCCTCCGTGAGAGAATGGAATCCAGGCTGGCATCGGTCACACTTGTCACCCATCACTCCTGGCTTACAGCTGCATCTGCCGTAACTATCACACTGCGTGCTGAGAGAACCTGAAATTTAATGAGTTCACTGTCAATCACCAATCCAGACAGACACGGAAGTAAAATCCATGTGTCAAAAGAAAAACAACTGGTAACTAAAAGAAATGCCTGACAACCAATGTGTAATCTCTAGATGATCAGAGAGAGAATAAAGATCCAATTTCACATCAGGACTCTCTCAAAATCCCATCCTTTTACTCCATGACATTTAATCATCCAGACATAACCTACGTTGGTTCTACTCATGTACAGACCACTCTGCATGCCATGACGCACCCACACAAGACGAGTCACTTCTCTGGAGGTGAGCACCGGCCCCTCCAGGCCCATGCCTGGAGTTTAAGTATGCACAGGTGCATACAACAAAATGACTGTCTAACTCCTAAACGGTGCGATGGACTGAGATTGAGTGCTGTGCACCTCTAGACACACAGCAAATGCTGAAAACAGTTCAGTCCTTGGAGATCAGACTAAACAAAATCATTAACAAGAAAGATCCTTTTACAGTCAAAGTTCAAACGGTCTGCACGACCTTGTTGCTAATTATTTACAGAGCCATTGCTCAGGCCACCTCTCAATTTTGTACACACCACAAGAGCATGTGAAAGCTCAGCGTGGTTAAAGAGAGCGAAGGTAGGGGATAGAGACAGATTCTGAGTCATGTACACACTACAGTAACACATGCACCTCTGTTGATGGTTGTGCAAATGCACAGGAAGCCAAGTTTTACTTTCTGGGGGTTACAGAACACCTGTCTCTCAATCCATCAGGGTGAAGTGGGTCCCTCCTGTCACCTACCAACAGGACTGCAGTGGCATGGAGAGCAGGCTTCATTGTTCCCCAGGCGGAAGAAGTTCTCCCGGCACCTCTCACAGTGGGCGCCATCTGTGTTATCCCGGCATTTGGTACAATGGCCGCCATGGCCCGTGGAACGGTATAGTTCAGGATCAAAGTAGCATTCCTGCGATCGGCCGCTGCAGTCACAGGCTGTCAGGCAAAACACACAAGAAATGTCAGATCCGTGTACTTCAAAGAATGGCATTTTAAAAGATGCCAATAAATCAAACCATAACTTCCCACATCTCTGTGAGAAATACGTGGTGACAGAGTAAGAATGACCACCAGATGCGTTGTTCCTTAGAAAGAAAACAAAAAAACAGTACATCAACGAAAAGTTTATATAGCCGGATTATCAGTTTACCAAGAAATAGTCATCTTTATTTAAAAAAAAATAGGGTTATCATAAAATAAAAGGAATTCCCGTGCTCAGAAAATAATCTGCCTCCAGGTAGCCATTCACATACAAGTAAAACTCAATATAAACTCTGCTTGATTTCCCATTCTAACTCCAAGAACAAGGGGCCGATTTATATGCAAGCGCCAATTTTAACTTTTTAGAACTCAGATAATTTAAAGACAGCCGGGCGCGGTGGCTCACGCTTGTAATCCCAGCACTTAGGGAGGCTGAGACAGGAGAATCGAGAGTTCAAAGCCAGCCTCAGCAATGGCGAGGCACTAAGCAACTCAGTGAGACCCTGTCTCTACATAAAACACAAAATAGGGCTGGGGATGTGGCTCAGTGGTCGAGTGCCCCTGAGTTCAATCCCCAGTACCAAAAAAAAAAAAAAA
>CM053410.1:76964498-77147814 GCA_028644305.1 Xerus rutilus
CTCACGCTTGTAATCCCAGCACTTAGGGAGGCTGAGACAGGAGAATCGAGAGTTCAAAGCCAGCCTCAGCAATGGCGAGGCACTAAGCAACTCAGTGAGACCCTGTCTCTACATAAAACACAAAATAGGGCTGGGGATGTGGCTCAGTGGTCGAGTGCCCCTGAGTTCAATCCCCAGTACCAAAAAAAAAAAAAAAAAATTTAAAGACATCGAGACACTAACTTTCCAAGTACCAGATTACCTGCATATCCAGCCTGGGAAACCTGAGGCACATGGGCCAAGATCAATGCCTCTGTGGGAGGAACAGAATTAAACGGAATAGCCGCTCCAGATACATCCACCTTCCAGGAACCACAATTCCAACAGGGTTTTCCATCAAGCACAGCCATATTTTAAGAATAAGTGTAGTCACAAAGTCTTCACTGTATTTATGTTAAGATGATTTTTCTCCCAATTATTGATTCTGCCCAGAGTCTAATAGTATCTTGAGTGCTAAATAAAAGTTTTGTTTGGTTTTTAAATAGAGTAAGACCTGTTAACCTTTTAAAAATACTTGAATCTATGCATTTTCTTTTTTTTCTCTCCTTCCCATTTAATCAGTTCTTCTGTGGTGTAGTAATAGAACACTTTTTTTTTAGAAACTTGAATCACTGGCACCACAACTTAAAAGAGTTTTGTTGTTCATTGTAAGTTCCCTTTCCATCTCTGTAGCTCCTTCTCTTCCCTCAAGCTGCCCAATCATCCCTCAGTCAGTCTACCCCACCTGAGAGGCCTGCTGCTCTGAGACTATGAAGCAGAACCATCCCTGTGTCCACACTGATCCAATCCAGAGCAAAAGCAGACCTGTGCCTCCCTCATCAACAGCTCGTAGGAGAGAAGGCAGCTGTCATTTTCTCTTCCCTGGCCTCAGCATCCTGACAGGACTGCAGTCCTATTCTAACACCCAAAAACTTCCCTCTGTGAAGCACCACCGTGCTGAAGAGAGAGACCAAGAAGGAAAGCAAATTGACTTATTTCTTCATTGAAGTTCTTAACTACAGCAGCCAGTTCACCGGCTGTGGTAAGCTGGCAATGTTTCATTTGCTTTTCTTATAATTTCCTGGATAGACTAAAAATACAACACCATTAAGCAGAATACTTTACAAAGCCATGTGTCTACTTATCTAGATGCCACATCTCAAGAGTATATCATTTTTGTCTTTTGCCAGTCTTTATCATATAGCTTCCAACACTGGATACGTCAATACAGTGATGGAATTAAAGAGGCTCCAGCCAGTGCATAGAGACGCTAGAGGAGGCCGTGAATTTTATCTGTAAGTCTGGAATTTGTTGAGGGAAAGAAAAGATGAGTAAGAAAATCCGTTCCAGGAATATCAATGAAAATACTCGTGAGTCAAAATAAACCCTTCTTAAGGTTTCTGCCAATAATTTCTGCAAGTTCACAGTGTCTTCTTTCCTATTCTCTTTATTCCCAAGACAGTATGATGAAAAATATTTGTACGGACGAAAGAACATCACGGCTGCCTTGAAAGTTTGTTTGTGTTAATCCCTTGGCAAATCATGATTCCATGGTTTCTTTCCCCTGAGTTTTCTTTTTCTCTCTGTTCAGAATAAACCATGACATTATAAAAGGATAAATAATGTGTTACCTTTTTCATTTTGCCTTTTTCAAGACTACAGAACCTACTCTTCCTCCCAAAGCTACCGGCTCTTCACAGTGGGAATGAGAAAATTTTCTCCATTGCATTTGTTAGTGAGATAAAGGAAAAATAAGTTTGAGAAACAATCTTTTGATTATTAGTCTAGAACTCATTATACCTGACACATGCTAATCAAGTTGACACTTGAGTAAATCAGCATTGATAGGAAGAACAATATAATCAGCCTTCTGTATCTGAGGGTTCGGCATCCGCAGATTCAACCAACTGCCAATCAGAAGTGTTTGGGAAAAAACCAAATGCTGAATGTTCTCTCTGATAAGTGGATGCTGATCCATAATGGGGGAGGGGACACAGGAAGAATAGAGGAACTTTGGTCAAAGGGGAGGGAGAGGTGAGGGGGCATGGGGACAGTAAAGATGGTGGAATGAGATGGACATCACAGCCCTAGCTTCATGTATGACTGCATATATGATGTGATTCTACATTATGTACAACCAGAGAAATGAAAAGTTGGCTCCATCTATGTACAATGAATCAAAATGCATTCTGCTATCATGTATACCTAAGTAGAAAGAATGAGTGAATGAATGAATAAATAAATAAATGAAGTGTTTGGGGGAAAAAATGTGTCTGTACCGAACACATAAATGATCCATTATAAGAATTACTTATACAGTATTTACAATGTATGGGGTAACAAGTGATTTTAAAAGCATATGAGGGGATGTGTGTAGGTTACATGCAAATACTATGCCACTTTACACAAGGAACTTAAGTATCTGCAGATTTTGGTATTGAGGAGGGTTCTGGAACTGATCTCCCATGAATACTGAGGAAAGGTTGTATTTTAAAAGGCAGTAAGAAAAGTGTAGAGAGACATATTTTAGTGGGACCTGCAGGTCCCACTAAATTATTTGAATCTAAGCAAATTTCCAAATGCTGCTGCTGCTGCTTCTGTGCTGGTACTCACGAAGGAGACACAAAACCAGCCCTGTTTATCTTCATAGCCAATTGCCTTTGTCTATGATTTTCCTCTGACATACATGCAGTTTGCTTCTCTCAAACTGCAGAAGAGATACTGCCTTTCACAGTTTTGCTTTCTGAAGGAATAAAAGGAAGCCCGGTTCCTCCTCCTTCCTCTGAAGTCCTCAAGACAACAGACAGATGAGCCCAGGGGTACTCACGCAGGCACTCGCTGGCACTTTCGGCAGTTGCCCTCCTCCACGGCCGGTCATTAAAGAAAGGCAGGCACTTTTCACAGTCCACTCCGTACGTGTTATGTTTGCAATTACACACCAGCTTGTCAAATTCATTCTTCACACACTCGCTGGCATGTCCATTACATTTACACCTGGGGAGAGAAGAGACATTCCCAAGAATGAACTGCTGCAAGTTCCCAGAAATGATTCAGAAAACCTATGTACAGAGAACTTAAAACAACCTGAAAATGCTTTTGCGTTTTACTGTCCAAAAGTGTAAATGGAAGAAATGAGCAAGACTAAGTTAAAAGAAAGAGGAGCTTTATTTAAAAGGGCATAAGGCATTAACCAGGTGTCAGGGGAAAGCCTCTCATGGTTGCTGAGGACACCTGTAGGATCAACTCCTGAACTCAGGTGTGCTGAGAGGCAGCAGGGTACAGTAGTTAAGAAGGGACAAGCTAGGCACAGTGTAATCCCAGTGACTTGGGAGGCTGAGGCAGCAGGGTTGCAAGTTCCAGGCCAGCCTCAGCAACTTAGTCTCTAAATAAAAAATAAAAAAAGGACTGGGGGTGTAGCTCAGTGGTAAAGCACCACTGGGTTTAATCCTAAGTACCACAGAGGGGTAAATAAAGGGCATGGAGTAGAAAGCCAGGCTGCCTAGGTCTGAAACACCTCCCTGTCACTCACCAGAGTAACTGAACCTCACCTGTAAAGCAGGAACGATGACAATGTCTACCTCGCAGGGTTGTTGTGAGGACCAAGGAGTTGCCTCGTTTATGTGCTCGGGATTGCACAGGCACATAAATCAATATCGCCAATATTCTGCATACTGATTTAAATGTGCAGGTGGTAAGACAATAAATTAGATGTCATCCCCCATGTGAGTATCCAGGAGTGAGAATATTCCCTCAGGCTGCATGAAACAAGACTCTCTCGAGGATTCCCAAGATGCAGGTATGGTCATAAACTAAGGACCCAGGGACCCTCCATGAATACTAACTGCACGGTGGGGCAGTGACACTCCCTCACATGTTTCCTTAAAGACAGTGGTCAGTTTCATAGCTCAGCTATCATTTGAAAATACATGTGAACACCTTGGAATCATCTAAGTGTGCCAGGCTGAGTCCTGAATTCGGATTTCCTGCTCTCGTCCTTCCCCTGGGCTGCTCTCCTTGGCTGCTGCATGAGCTTAAATATCCAATGTGACCTAAAGTTTTACTTGTCTACAACTAAACTCATCATCTCCACCAATCAGACCATCTTCTTCACTTATCTTGTTAATGGTAGCACTGTTCTCCTGGATCACTAAACTTTAAAATCATTTTATACTAAGTCCTGATAATTAGTCCTACACAAGAAAATGCATCTGTATATCCATCCCTTTCTATTCCATTGTTACCATACCTAATATCAGGTGTGTGTTACCTCACACCTAACTATACAGCATCTTAACAGAAATAAGAATTCTCTAATTGTACCCTACTTTCACTCTGCTTGTATACTGATCTCCATAATCCACTGATTTAATATCATAGTCTTACTCCAAAAAGTTTGCCTGATATCTCGTTGGTTATAGTTTCCATTAACTTTCAATAAGCATTTGCCAGGTACACTACATGAAAAAATGATGTTTCTGCTCTTGAGAAATCATAGCCTCATACAATGTAAAAAAGTATAAGATTCTTGGCCTGCTGTCTAAGGTCTCGGCCACTAAACTATCTTTCTGGTTAACTGTTCTACAGACTTATAAGACACTGTTATGGTTTGGATGTGAGATGTCCCCCAAAAGCTCATGTGTAAGGCAATGCAAGAAGGTTTAGAGGAGAAATCCTTGGGTTATGACAGCCTTAACCCAATCAATGAGTTAATCCCCTGACAGGATTAACTGAGTAGTAACTGAAGGCAGGCAGGGTGTGGCTGGAGGAGGTGGGTCTCTAGAGGTATGCTTTCGGGGTATATACTTTGTATCTGGCAAGGGCATTCTCTCTGCTTCCTGATCCTCATGTAAGCCACTTCCCTCCACCATACTCTTCCGCCATGATGTTCTGCCTCACCTCAAGCCCGGAGGAATGGACCTGGCTGTCTGTGGACTGAGACCTCTGAAACTGTGAGTGCCAAATAAATTTTTCCTCCTTCAAATTGTTCTTGTCAGGTCTTTTAGTCACAGTGGCAAAAAAGAGCTGATTAAAACGAACATTTTTCTTACTTCAAGTAGGTTTATACTCTCCCATCTCTGCACTTTTGCTCATGGCCATCCTCCTGCGCCCAATCCAGATGTCTTTCCTCCTTACCCAAGTTCTACCTATTCCTCAAGGCCCAACTCAGATCCACTTGCTCCTCTAGCCTGACAGTTCTGGGTCATTCTTATATGGCATTTTCCTGTTGCCGGCTTGATATTTTTACTTAAAACATGTGACCATACTAGCACATTCTTATCCCTTATCGATCATTCTTATCCCTTGGAATGAGAAGAGTTTGAGATTTCAGATTTGTTCAGATTTTGGAATATCTCTATAAACATAATGAGAAATCTTGAGGATGGCACCCAAGTCTAGACATGAAATTCATTTGTTTCATACACCCCTTATATACCTAGGCTGAAGGTCGTTTTATATAACATTTGAAATGTGCCTGCATTTTGACTGAGACCCATCACCTGGGATCAGGTGTAGTATTTTTCACTTGTGGCATCATGGCAGCACTCAAAAGTTTTAGATTTTGAAAAATTTCTGATTTTGGATTGGGGATACTCAACCAGTATTTAAATTTCTATGAATTCAAACGTGACCTGCTCCTTTTATGTAGAAACTCCTAGAAGGTGAGGCCTTCCCAGAAGGCCAGTCTTACCCTTCCTTAGCAGTCTTGCTTGCTTATCTTCGAGCTCTGCACTTCGATGGTCAGTATGTGCTAAGGTATTGGCTTGACAAGGTTTTGTAAAATCTAATCACTTAGTTTCCAGAGAAATGAGGAAATCTGACAAGAAAAAGATTCTAGGCTGCTGCCTGTCCTTCCAGATACATATTATCCCTAAGTCCTGCCACTCTTGCTGTCAGTAAGGAAGAAGTCTAGCAACAGCACGGACAGTCGTAAGCAAGGCGCTTCTACAGCACAGCACGTTCAAGGCAGATTCAATAGTTTGCTCACCTGCCGCCCACAGCGAAATCAGAGATTGCATAATAATAGGACTTGAGAACTTTGGGGTCATTAAACACTTCATCTCCAAAAGTGTTCAGGCGATTGAGAGTCACTCTGATGTCAGTGGCAGTTACCCACTCCTGTCAGGGAGCAAACAGAAATATGAGAGTACAGAGACTGCAGATGAGAGACATAAATGTGATAAAAGTTTCTAAGTAGTTCGTGTATTATCTAATTTTTGTCCTCTTCTAGCACTGAATCTATTAAAATACTCAATGACTCCTTCGATTTCCTAATGTTTTTCTCCTCGATTCTTCCCTTCTTTGAATGACACGGTCACTTTAATATTCAGTCTAGAGGAAGAAAGACTACTACTAGTTCCTTCCACAAGACTGTTTAGAGGTTTAAGTGAAACGCACATTTAAAAGACTAGAGTACAGGCTGGAGGTTGGCTCAGTAGTGAAGCACTTTCCTCCTGTGTGCATCCCCCTCACCACAAAAATAAATACAAAGCTAGAAAATATTAGGCACTCAATACATGTGTCTCTTCTCCCCATTCCATATCTGCAACTCAAATGCAGAGACCAGCTCAGCGGCCAGAGAGCACCACACTGTTCTAGATATGCATACCCCTGCCCATTCCATACCATCCACCTCTGCCCTCCTGGACCCAAACCCTACTAACAGATCTGGGGGAGATGCCCAAGTGTGAACTTGGCATTGGTCTAGACCAATGAAATGTGGCCTTTTATATTGACCTTTCCCACAAAATCACCTTTTCCATGAGGTCTTCCCTGGCCACCCTACCTAACTGGCTATCCCTCCCTAGCTCCCTATTTTCCTTTCCTGTTCTATTTGTATTATCTGCTCCCACCACCTGACTTTAAGCACCAGGAGGGCAGGCAATCTGTGTCTGTTTTTTCCACTGTGTTCAGTGCACAGGAGGTATGCCACGTGAATAAATGACCTGAAGAGCCCACGTCTGACCATGTTGGAAGCAGCAGACCAGAACAAAGGTTCCACCGCTTTCCCCCAGGTTTCACCAGATCTGAGCCCTTACACTAAGTGCCCTTTCACTAACTGATTTTATCAGATACCTATGTGCATGGTAGCCTGGTACAGCAGTGCTCCCGTGACTCCTGTCTGCCAGAGCCTCGCCCTGTGCTACTGTTTTCCACACTGAGCTGGTGTGTGTGGCTGGTTTGGCAGAGGAGACATCAGCAAAGGGGACACCAACAGAGGCTCGTCTAGCACTTCTGCAAGGACCTGCACTCCCGGAATACTTCCTCTTCTGCGTGGGAAGCCAGGTCCAGCCTTCTGAGGATGGAAGATGGGGGACCTGCTGTGTGAGCGAGCCCAGGCCAACACAGAATCACAGAAAAGAATAAACCACAGTTGTTCAAAAACATTAAGTTTTGTGGTGGTAGATCATGTTTGACCAAAATACCACTTCTGCTGAGTCCTGGGGACCTTCCTAGGCACTACAGGTCAGAGTCACCTTCAGAGGTATAACGTGCAAGTGCAGAAGTGCAGGCATCTGTACTTCCAGAAGCACATGAGTGGGGTGACACACCCCTGCTTAAGAACCACTGCCTTAAACTATGCCAAACACCTGGCACACAGAGCAACATGGAGAGCTCATAAAAGCTAATCTCCATGACACTTCAAGTATAATTAGAAAGAAGAAGAGATGATGATTTCACTGTATCCAGTCTTGGAATTCCATAACAACTCCCACTCATGGCTACAACCGTCGGAATCTGTTAGCTGTCTGTAACGTAAATAGCTAAACATATCCCTGCTTAATGCTTATTATACCTTCTACCACCTGCACCTTTATCACAACTCTCTGTGAAGGATGGCTGACACTAAGCCAGTTTGGTTTCATCATGAGCATCTTAAAAAGAGCAGATGTGCCAGTGTGGTGGCGCACGCCTGTCATCCCAGCAGCTCGAGAGTCTGAGTCAGGAGGATCGCGAGTTCAAAGCCAGCCTCAGCAAAGGCTCTGCGCTAACCAACTCAGTAACACTCTGTCTCTAAATCAAATACAAAATAGGGCTGGGGATGTGGCTCAGTGGTTGAATGCCCCTGAGTTCAATCACTGGTACCTATCCCCCGACCAAAAAAAAAAATTAAAAAAAAAAAGAGCAGACATTAGAGCTGGACTGCGTAGGGCTTGAACCTCAATTCTGCCACTTAAAACTGCAATCTCAGGTAAGTTATAAGCTTTCTGGGCCTCTGATTCCTCATCTGTAAAATGGATGTAATAAAAGTAACTGATAGAGCTATTGTGAGAGTTAAGAGAATCAATCTCTCTTAAGAGCTTGGAATAGCACTTGCCACATCATAGCACAAGTGAGTAACAAATGCTGTTATAACAACAATACATGCTTAGGAATGCTCCTATACAGTGAGAGCAGGAAGGCCGCCTCCTCCATCTGGGGGCCTGCAGCTTCAGGAAGCAGAAGACATCTGTGTCTCTCCTCACTGTCAGACCAGCTGACAACCCAGCCCATTCTCCTTGGCCATGGGACATGAGGACCATAGCTCTTACATCCAGAGACACATAATTAAATGAACTGACCAAATTATGCAGATGCTCACAGTATTTTTACCATATGCGTTTTCATTATTAGTTTCTATGGCATGAACAGCAGCAAACAGAATTTCCACAGCAGGGGAAGCTGCTGAAGACAGGTGACATGTAAGACACACAGTCAGCAAAGGCACCAAGAACCACAGCCACGACTTTATAACACTGCTGTTTCCTGCTGACCACACCATTGCCTGTCCAGGACAGGAAAACACAGCAATCTGCTGCAGGAAGAAACGAGGCTGGCAAATGCTTGCCTCCCCCCAGTGTTTGGTCTTCTGCTTTTCCATCTATCCGAATCAGCTGTTCTTTCTGCCATTTATTTTGAACATGGCCTACTCCCATTCCAAGAAACATTTTTCTGAAAGGCCCCTGCAAACATATGCACTGCTCTCCATAACCTCAGAATTTACCAAGTACTTTCACATTCGTCATCTCCCAGCAACCCTCAGAAATACAAAGGAAGAAGGGAACTGGACCCACTGAGACACATATTCTTTGTTTTGAACACTGTTCAAAACCACACAACCAAATTTGTAAGAGTCCTTGACCATAATAAATTTAAGAGAGAAATAATGAGAAAACATAAAAGTTTTCAGAAGACTCAGAAAAACAGGAGGATTTCCTATTTAGAAATCACAACAACTTTTCATAAAATGTACACAGCATTTGCAAATCCACATCCAGTCTTGTCACAGTCAACGAACACAGGCTGACCCCAGCTAGATGCTAATTGCAGCCATATGACAGTAGTGTCTCCAACTCTGCGTTCATGTGTGGAGACAGGCATGGGGCTCAGAACTCTTTCCAGTCATCCAGCTGGATCACAGGACAAGTTCACAAAAATCTAAGCAATACAGATGATTCCAAATCAGGGTGTACAAGGAATGCACATATAGAATTGGTGGAAAAAAAAAATCTTTAATTTCTTCGGCTGTTAGACATGGAAAGGTTTCTATCACAACAGTTAAGAGTAATACCACAGATGCCTAACCGGTACCTTCACTAACACCCATCCTTTCAGGTGATAAAGAATTCGCACAGTGATTGGCAGAAGAGCTAGACAAACCCAATCAAAATCTCCTTGTATAATAATAGAGTAAAGTGGTATTCTTAAGTATCTTGCTTCGACTGATCCCCCTTACTAATTTAAAAAAAAAAAAATTATTTTGTCAAGTCAGAGGTAAGAAAAGCAGCAAGATTACCTAGGTAGATTAGGTCACATATGTTCTTCCAAAGGTCAAAAGCAAAACATTTCTGCCACGAGTGTAGAGATTAAAATCAAAATTGTTGAACTTATTAACAATTTGAGGTGTACACGCCAGGGTATGTTTGCAAGTACATAATAAGATGAGAACAAACCAGGCAGTAAGAAGTAAACGACTTCTCTGGCAGAAATGGCAAAAACCCCAGCTGTCTGTTTTGCACAAGCAGGTTCCACTCTGATCCCCATCTCAAGAGAGGGGCCCCGGGCCCGTTATGTGACCTTCCAGAACCTGGTACGCGGAAGAGCTACCTGGCTCCCCTGCCACGCTGCAGGCACCTACCTGCAGCACGGGGCTATTGTCAAAGTTGTAGGCACTGGGTCTTCCCTCCAGGGTTGAGAAGGCCACGTTGCCTCCAGTGAGGGGAGAAATGTCACTGAACTCATCAGTGCACAAGGCCTGCTGCTCGTCTCCTCCTGTCCTGATAAAGCCACGGCTGGCCTTCGAGTAGGTGTTCTCGCAGGAGCCGCTGTAGTACTGGTAGGGGATCCAAGGCCCATCCTCCCGCGTGCGCTTGTAGATGGCGAAGCTCTCTGGGCGGCTGGTGTGGAACTTGAGGCGCACATAGGTGATATCAAAAGCTTTCCCTGTGGGGCAAACACATCCGAGTTCATGAGCCCTATGAGTGAAGGAAACCCCTCCATTCCTTGTTTAGTCTGGAGCATGACAAAGAGGATATAAATCCCCTGTGCACATTAGACCAAGAAGACCCAGAGCACACAACATGCTGGCTATGTCAAATAGGACATCCTAAAACTGCAAACAGTGTATATGTCCCCACAAAATGACTTACAGTTGGGTTTAAACATCGTCTCGTAAAGACTTATTCATGACATGCATTACTGAAATTCTGTTTTGCAATGAAAACTGGTAGTTATCAGTACTTTTTTAAAAATAAAACTAAATTTAAAACTTTTTTTTTTGTTTTTGTCAATGGACCTTTCTATTTATTTATATGCAGTGCTGAGAATTGAACCCGGAGCCTCACACATGCTAGGCAAGCGCTCTACCACTGAGCCACAGCCCCAGCCCTAAAAACTCACTTATTCTTAAATCCAGTGCTTCAACAAAAGTTTAATTAACAGATATAAAAATATTTGCTGACTTTCTAAATGGGTCTACTGGCACTCATAAGACTTTCAAAACCTCATTCTTTATTAAACATGAATGTTACTCTTGATGCAATACTATTTACTCATCCAAATTAAGAAACGGAAATTTTAGGAAGGAAGGATAGTGTCTGAAAGATGGAGCAGGGATTAGAACAGGAAAGAAAGGAAATTCTCCCTCAGAAGCTCAACAAAGATGGGAAGAAAAGAGGCTTGAAGAGGTGGTACTTGGATGTGTTCAAAAGAGAATAAATGAGACACAAACTCTGAGAAGGGCAGGAAAAGGGAGGAGTCGATGGGTTGCCACCCTTCTGGAAGAACAGTCATCGGGGTCAGACAGTTCCCTGCAATAGCCAGAGCATAGTCTTACGGTCAGGATGGCTTGGCTGCCAGCCAGCGTGTTCAGATGCGTAAAAGAAAGAATATGCAACTGTGTTTAGCCACCATTCACTCACACACTGGGTCTTTCTATCTCTGTCAATATCTCTATTTTGTTACTTTTATGTTATAGTAAAGATCCCAGTTTGGTCAATGAGTATTAGTTGGGCAAAACTACACACTCAGACCTGTGCCGTATATACTGGGGGGAGGGGACAGGAGGAGCTTACGGTCTTCCCCCAAGTGAATTAGCTCCTTAGGAATAACCATCCTGACCTCTGATAAGGAGAGGCCCGCTGTCTATTCAGGCCACAGTCTTTAACTCAGCTTTATCTATAGCAAAACTGATATGACAAGCTATGTCTATTTCTCAATTTGTTCATACACATGAAACACACTGGCACACAGTCTTGACCACAAGCTATATGGTATGACGAAAAGAGCACAGACCTGGGCATTGTGGGGCCAGTGTTCCTTTGTTTAACAGCGATGTGATTCTGCTCTGCCACTTTCACTTCTATAAATATGAGGATGATGGTACTGGCCAAATCTATTGTTCTATTGTGTGCATGTGTGAATAAGTAACAACAAATCCCTCCATCATGTACAACTGTAATGCACCAATAAAAAAAAAAGTGGGAAAAAGTAAGGATACTTCCTGCTCCACCCACCTCAAAGGGTTGTCTTAAGGTCAAACTAAGATCTTGCATATGACCAACGTACACCACCAACTTGGAATTGTATTTAAACCGCTTGTCCTACAACATTGAAGAGCTTTGCTATGAGGACATCAGTGAGACTGGCCGCCGTGCTATCTCTTCCCACATCGACTCCACCAGTCCCTGACATCCAGCCATGAGCTAAAGAGAACCACCAGACAAAGGCAACATCTGCTCTTTGGCTTAGAAAAATCGCGTGGCATCAGAGGTACTTTGGTGCTCGTGGTTGCCCTAGGATTATGTATTTAATTAGTGTGCACTGAATGCTAGTTGGGGTGCTTCAGCACATCCAACACTTTTTGTATTAATTGTTTATATTTGATGATTGGTGTGATCAAATATGTACTTGCATTAAAAGACAATCCCTCTTTGAGGAAAAAAAAAGATCTTGCATATGCCTGATGAACTAAAAAATTTGATATAAATATAAGGCATTATTATAGTAGGATTTATGGAAAAAAATTCTTGGACTAGACCCCTTCACACATAAGGACCCAGCTGTAGCATGGACCACCTGGGTACAGGTGCCAAAGGATACTATAGGAATAAGGATCTGACACCTAGGATGTACCACAAGGCTTTGCCTGGACACAGATCACGTACACACAGTTAATGCATTTCTTGTTAAAAGAATGCGAGTTTAACCTTCATTGTATCTATTGTGTCAAAAATGTCAAGACCTCACCTCTGAATGGGACTCATTATCTCTGACATTCCAGAATGGTAAAACACTCTAATTGCATGCAGAAGTAGGTAGCTCAGGATGTTCAAAGGCATACTCACTAATCTGTGGATTACAGATTACCTTGCTTTTCTATTCTCTCTCTTCCTTTCTGATATCCTCTTGTTCTTTAGCAACCTGACCTGCAGCTGACTGGGCCTAAGGGGAGAAGGCAGAATGGACCAGGGGATCCTGTGTTCCAGATCAACTTCTGCTCTACAAAGCCACATTCTGAAGTAAAGGGGCACATGTGGCCACTCTCACTGTGACCACAGTCGTATACCCAGGGGTGGCAAAACATCCAGAAAGTAATTCTGCCAGTATTAGCCGAGATGGCCTAGCCCTCGCAGGCGCTGCCCTGCTCTTGCCAGCTCTGAGCCTGTTTCAGAGCTGATGTTTCCATTTTACCCTCTTCCACACGCTCTGTGGTGACCTCAGCCACAGGCACTGACCTCAGAATCGCAGCCAATCCAGCGTGGACACAGATAAGTGCAATTCTGTATGGTGATTCTACGACAGGGCAAGGGAAGCAAGTGGGGGGGCATGGAGAAGGTCACCCAAACCCGGTTTGTTGGGATCCAGAAATGTTTCCTAGAGGAAGTGGCACCTAAATCCAAGACCTAAGGAATGCTTAGAGTTAGCTAAGCAAATAGGGGTGGAACGCTTGCCTGTGTGAGGCACTGGGTTCGATCCTTAGCACCACATAAAAAATAAACAAATAAAACAAAGGCATTTGGGCTGGGGCTCAGTGGTAGAGCGCTTGCCTAGCATGTGTGAGGCACTGGGTTCGATTCTCAGTACCACATATAAATAAGTAAAATAAAGGTCTATTGCAACTGAAAAAAATTAAAAATAAAATAAAGGCATTCTGTCCATCTACAACTACAAAAAACTTAAAAAAAAAAAATCTGCTGAGAGTCAAGGAAGATAATGACCAAGGAGCATTCTTTGGCTCTGAGCCACAGGGCGGCCATTGCTGCATCTGAAGCAGTTCCAGGTGCAGGAACCACAGACCCCGGAACTGAGCACAGACAACAGGTAGGCAAAGGAAATGTGGTCAGCCTGCTCTGACACTGGGCAGCAAGAGGAGACGAAACTGGCGGGAGTGCAGGGCCAAGGCAAGAATTTCCCTTCCCTTTTTCAGTATGCTTCCTGCTGCTGTGCTGGGGCCTGCAGAGAAGGAAGAACTGAAATACAGGCTGAGAAACTAGAATGGGATTTGTTGTTAGTTGGTGGATGGCACTCCCACGGTAAATGTGCCTCTTTACTTTCTGGGTACAAAACTTTGTAAGTTTTTTTTTTTTTAGTTGTTCATGGACCTTTATTTTTTTCATTTATTTATACATGGTACTGAGAATCGAACCCAGTGCCTGGGTTCGAATCACACATGCTAGGCAAGTGCTCTACCACTGAGCCACAACCCCAGCCCCAAACCTTTGTAAGTTTTAAAGGACAGAAACTGAAAGAGTTCTGGTAACTTTTTCTTTTGGGGAGTGGGGAGGAGGATACTGGAAATTCCCAGGGATACTTAACCACTCAGCCAGATCCCCAGCCCTTTTTAGAATTTTAGTTAGAAACAGGTCTCACTAAGTGGCTTAGGGCCTCACTAAGTTACTGAGGCTGGCTTTGAACCTGTGATCCTCCTGCCTCAGCCTCCTGAGCCACTAGGATTACAGGTGTGTCCCACCACACCTGGCTTTTTCTTTTCTTATAGTGAAAACAAAGGGTACTTGCTAAAGTGAAAACTAAGGGTTGAGGGAAAGCTGGGTGGGGAGTATTTGGAGAGTGTGGAAACTTTCTAACAGTCACTAGAGACCAGCAAAGAAAACTAGAGAAAAGGAGGCTTACTGCGCAGGCAGACAACCAAGAAGAGGCCACCCTGTGGAGGTGTGCTCCTCCCAGGAGCATGCAGCACCCCTTGTCAGTGAGGTGGAAGGACAGTAAGACAAGGGGGCTGAAGTCACTTCCAGGGATTTGGAATCTAGTCTAAATTAATAAGAAGCAAATACAGAAAAGTGGAATGAGTTATCTGTGTTATCTGAGATGACCTGTAACCGTGGATAATCAAGAACTGGAAAACTGAAGAGTTCATTTCTGATTCTGTCACACTGGTGCCTCTGAGAGCTACGTGTTCTCTTTCTCTCTCACCCCACATCCCTACTCTTCAAGTGTCCGTCCTGCTCAACTTCACAGGTGACAAAATAAGATCTGGCTGACTAGATGAATAGAACACAGGTCCCATCTTCCGACAGTGACTGTCATACTATCATGACACATTGGGAACAAGCAGTCGACAGTGTGACTTTGAGGTAACGCAGCCAAGCCCGACAATGAAGGGAATCAGTGCGCACGCTCCTGGATGGATTCCAGCAACTCTACAGGTAGAACACCTGCCACTCCTCACCCCATGTCCATGCACATGAAGACTAACAGAGTCACACGCACCCTCGGGAAAACGTTCAGCCCTGAATGTTCTACTGCTCTCCTCTGCCCCGCCCCCATCGCTTCCATAAACAAATAAAAAAAATAAAAGCATCTGAAGTGCAGCTGTATAGAATGAAGCACACAAAATCAACTAGCGTCTTTCACTCTGAATCCCACTGTCCATGCTGGCTGAGGGAATGAGAAGGGACTGTCTGAACAATGAGAATCTAGCCATTGTTCACGCAGGGCCGAGCCAAGGAATTCCGAGTCAGCCTCCTACGTGGGGAAGTATTTCTAATCTCTGAGTAGGAGCAGGACTCTTGTGCGGGATTGGATTCAAGTCCTGACAGCTGGGGAACATAAATGCTTCTCTGTTATGTGCAACTCAGAAGAATTCCATGAGAATCTTGTGAAACAGCCTCTTTTACATTTTAGTGATGAATGACAAGGGCCGAGCAGAAATTTACAAAATTTCAAAATGCCCTTCCATGGCTTGAATTAGAAGAAAATTAGCTCATTCTAAAATATCAAACTAAGAGTCACTGATTCACCCTTGTTCTTCGAGGGTAATTTTGTAGAAATCTTCTATGCTGACTCTTAGGAAATGAATGTTCTTCTTGCAGCCAGACTTAGGAATATAAAACTTTAATAAAGTTGTAGCACAAAGGTAATTGGAGATGATGTATGTTTAGGCTACTAAATAGGATTCTCCAAACAGTTAACACAAACAGTAGACACAGAAAGCAACTATTTGAAAACGTTTTCAATTTTGTTAGCATAACTGCTGGCCGAAACAAGAGTTCCCAGGACAACATGACCAGCTGCATACCAGCTGTTATTGTTCCACCTCAGCAGACGGACTGCACAAATAGAGCTTCACCAGTCGAGATGACCCAGAGCCAAGCTAATGCTGCAACTGGGATCCTCCAGCAGACACAGGCAATCAGAACACACCAAGAGGAACAACTGGGCAAACAGGGAAAGCACCGAGGTGACCTGAGTACCGTGCAGCCGTTCCAACTATGGGAAACCTCACCCTGACCGCCTGGTGGAGAGCTGGTTTCTACTGCTAAACTCATCCTCAAAACAGATTGCTTGAAAAACTCACCCTGTTCCTTCCCCCTGAACTTCAGTGCTTCTTGTTCATGGTCTCTCCCTTGTCAATCAGCCAAACACCAACAGTGCAAGGGGAGAGTCTCATGGGAAGTACACAACCACACAACTGAATGAAGACAAGTTGCCTTTATAGCTTATTTTAGTTCATTGTTGAAGCTGTGATTACAACAAATGTGATGGAACTTATAATTTGATAGAGAGTCACTCTAGAATGAACAAAAGGCCGACAGCCATATTTTTAGTACAAGCAGTAAATAATTCTATTAACGACACAAAGACATGCTAAGATGAGCAGAGTTGGAAGGTGGAGAGTCTCAATTCTATGTTGTCTCAATGAAATATAACAAAGCAGGTAGATAAAAGCGAAGATAAGCACTTTAGAATTTTTTAAAGCTAACAAAATCCTATGGTTAAAACAAAAAACGTGTTTTAAAACAGACTATGAATTTGGAGAAGGTAAATCCATAATCTCGTATGGAAACTAGATTTTTCCACAAACATAAAATTTAAGTCCTTTAAAGAACACACTTCTAATCCCTCTCTGTTGTTCCCAAAATACCACTTGATGCTATCACTGATTAAGACCATTGCACTAACCTAGTGTAGCAGTCCTCAAAAAGTACAACCTTCCCACTTGGATTACCCAAATGCAATATCCAAAAATGCCATATACTCTTCAGCAAACTGAAGGGCCAGAATTAACTAAATATGAGTTATAAGATGTGAGAACAGAGAGATCATGAACAGAGACTTGAACCTGGAATGACAAAAGTGCCTGGAGGGGCATTTAAAAATAGATGCAAATTAGTGAGAGGCTACACATATTTTCTATTACCGAGACATAAGGTAAATTTATCCTAACAGACATACTTTTGACATTTTATGTGTTATTTTCACTGAAGGAAACAAGACTGCCAAGTGAAATTCCAAGCCAGGCACTGAGGAATATGCCTTTTTAGCCTAAACCTCCTGCTCCCAGGATTCAATACCGGCCCCAATTCAGGCCAGTAGGTCACAGATGCCTGAAATCCTCCAGCGAGGCAGGAGTGAGGCCACCTTCTCTCCCACTCACCCTAGCAGAGCAGAAAATCCCACACGCCACCACAGAACACAGCTCTAGCTATGGGAACCTACGGACTTGATGAAGTCACGTAGGGCGAACACAGTGACACCAAGGAAATCAAACACAGGCGACAACAAGGGAGCTACGTAAGTAACACCTGCATTTTAAAAATGTACGATTGTTAAAATACAAAAGAAAACGACACCACAAGTTTATGAGGAGCTCTTTCATATTCTGTAACATTCACATACGGTTGGGAATGGATTATAGTTTGGCTTGAGTCCATACAGGAAGATGAAGAATGGTAAAAGAAGGATGAGAAAAAAAATAACCTGATTGGGGAGGAAAAAAGGTTCTAATACCTAATTATAATGGTAAAGTAACAGACACTCTAATAATCCTCTTATCACACTCAGTCACAAAAAGCTGGTTGCAATAGTGTGCTTTTAATCACACGACAACTATTCGCTAAGAGAATGTGCCTGAAAGTCCTCTGTAACAGAACCACGTGGCATATTCCAGTCCCTCCTTTTGTTAGAATGCCTTCTACTCTAGTTTCTTCAACTCCTAATAACTTGGCCCCTCATCCATGTACTACTTCCATCTTTCTTCAAAAGAAGAAATAGCCACAAACACCATAAGCTGTCTTAAATACACAAATATCTGTCTCAGTTTTCACAGTTGTGTGTTGATTTCTTGCACAGCCACCCATGAGGTCCAAGGCTAACAGCCATGACTGGTCTTGATGATTGCTCAGTCTGAATTCTTCCATTCATTCCACAAATATTTACTAAGCACTGCAATGCCAGTCTCTCACTGTTCTAGGCACTGGGGCCACAGCAGAGAATAAGACAGATTCCCAACCTAGTAGGCTTCCAGTCTAATATGGAGAAGGGCTGCATTAAGGGATAAATAAAATAGTAAAAATAGGTGTCAGATGCTGGTGAATCACAAGTTGGGATAGAAAGGATGGAGGAACAATGCTATTCAGCACCATGTTATCAGAGATGGCCTCCCCGACATGGATAAGGTGACAGCTGAGCAGAGACCTGAAGAAGAGGAGCAGTGCACCATCTCAGGGGGCATGTTCTGGGAATGACAAGTGCAAATGCCCTGAGGCATGAGCATGTGGGAAAGTCCCTGGAAGTAGTGAAGAGGTCAGTCTGGCTGCCTCAGAGTGAGGAAGGTGAAAAGCATCATGGGAAAAGGTAAAAGGAGCTTGGGGTGTGTGTGGAGGGTCCCTACCAATCATATGAGGCTTTGCAGGCCACTGTAAGACCTAGTTTCTACCCTGAATGAGGTGAAAATCCATTGAAGAATTTTGTATGAAGGAGTAACATGCTCTGGCTGTTGTACTGGCAAAAGACAACAGAGGGGACCGGAGGAAAGCAAGAAGAGTGGTTTTGTTGCAATAATTTGGGCAAGAGAAAATGGTGGCTTGGCCAGAATAGAAGTGGTGAGCAGTGATCACATTCTAGTCCTACTCTGAGAACAGATCCGTTTTACTATCAGGTTTTGTCATTCCAGGTTATATTTCATTGAGACTGGATATGGGTTGTGCACTTTGGCATCTGCAACTGGAAAGACAAAGCTGCCACTTTCTGGTACGGGGATGGAGGGCAAGGAAACGGGGAGTTCAGATGTGGGTATAAAAAGTTTGAAACATCTGAGTTGAACTGTTAGGTTAGCAATTAAGATACATAAGTCCAGAGTTCAGGGACAGGTTTAGGCAGGAGTGAGAAATCTGGGAGTCATCAGGACAGAATTAGCATTCAAAGTCAGAGGTTAGATGACAACTACCCTAAATGGATGTGGCAGACAAGAGGCAGGCCAGGTGGGTCTTGGGACACACCAACTTTTAGAGATGGGAGATAAGGTGAATCCAGCAAAGGAGACTCAAGAGAAATAGCTACTGAAGCAAAAAGAGTATCAACAGAGTGGAATTCCAGAAGCCATTGTGCAAAAAGCTCTCCAGGAAGAGAATGATCGACTGTATCAAAATTCCTGAAAGGCCAAAAAAGCTACTGGACTGGCCAGCCTGGAGGTCACTGTTACTGCAACAAGTGGTTTAATGGAAGACAGGGTTAAAAGTCAGAGAGAATGCAGGGGACCTGGGAACTGGAGCTGGGCAACAAGACAATTTCCAAGTAACTGTGCTGAAAAGAAATGAGGTGGTAGCTGCAGAGGAAAAGATGGAGTTCAAGAAACAGCTGCTTTTAAGGTGAGAAGACAGACTATGCAGAGTTGATGCAGAATGATTCAGCACAGCAGCTGGATCTACAGTGAGAAGAGGACTTTCTCTGGTAGCACAGCTGGATTCAAGTGGTTCCAAGAGAACCACCTTGATCCACAGTGAAGTTCTCTGGGAGAGCTTCCCCTCAAAACAGAAGGAGTGATAAGACATTTGAGGGTCACTGGAAGTATCCAGTCTAAAGAGAGTCACCTGGTACCTGAACAGTTCCAAACCCACAGGAGCTGTGGAAAGGCCCCCAGCAGAGCCAGCTAGGGTCTAGGCCTTCCCGCTACAAATGCTCCCTTAACAGGGCCCATGATAAGGCACCAAACTGGCTGTTAGAATCACCCAGAAAGTTTTTGAAAAATGCAAATTGTTGATCCTTATCTCCAGAAGTTTCATTTTGATAGTAGGTTCCAGGCAAGGTCCACAAATCTGTATTTTTTTGAAAACCTGTGGGTGATTTTAATGTACAGTTACACATGAGAAATACTTAGCTACTGTAAACTCTTCTCCATCCTTAGTCTCACTCTTTAAAGATGTAGATAGAAAAAGGATTCTGACCTTGGTGCTCCACCACAGAATGAATTAGGCTCTCCTGAGTGGTTACTGTGACTCTCCTGCATCATGCATTTCAAGGTAAAATGCATCGCAAGTGTCAATTTAGGCACCAGCAGTGAACCAGACAATAGTAATCCATCCTTCCATCTCTTTCTTCTTTCTTTTTGGCAGTAATGGGTATTGAACCCAGGGCCTCACACATGCTGAGCAAGCATATTATCACTGAGCTACACCCCGGCCCTTTTTATTTTTAGACTTGGTCTCAATAAGTTACCAAGGATGACTTCAAACTTGTGCCTCTCTTGCCTCAGCTTTCAAGAGCAGCTGGGATTACAGACGTGCACCACCATGCCTGACTGTAGTCTACCTTAAGTCATGTGCAGATGTTAAACTCAACAGGGATTTGGCGTGACTAAACCCAAACTCCCCATTGTTTTTCTTCATGCCAGTTTCCTCTTATTCAACTTCTATTCTCAAAGTCCTACTTCCCAGGCAAGTAAAACTATACATCGGACTTTTAGAAAACTATGCAGGATTTCATGGTGGTATCCTTTACCTGCAGATATTGGTCAAGATTTCCTGCAAACGAAATCCTCCATACCCTCTGGCCCCTGTCCTCCCCACTCCCAATTCCTAATATGTAACAAAATAATAAAGACCACGAGCAATTCTCAATGGTAAGGGACAAATCTGGAAGCAAAGAGTTAACTTCTGCTTCAGCACACTCAAAAAGATAAGAAAACACTTTTTCTTCTTTGTCTAGAAGCCTAGACTTGTTTAATCCCAGTCTGTGTCGGGTAGTGTTGGCATTTTCAGAGAGGGGGTTACACTCTGTCGTTAAATACCAGCGTAGAAATATTTATGTTCTAGAGAAGAAATTGCAGACATTTAAAAAAATATTATATGTATATACATATGTGTTGTGTGTGTGTGTTCACGCATGCGTGTAAACAGGGAAATTAAAGAGCAAAGTACCCAATGCTCATATAGATGATAGAGAAGGACGGAGAGGAGAAGCAGAGAGGGTAAGGAAGGAAGAAGTGTAGAAAACTAGATTGAACAATTAAGAAAATTCTGGAAGCCCAGACTTTGTGTTTTCGTTCTAAGTTATTTCACAACATTCACACCTCATCTACAGAACATCCTCTCTTCAAGCCCTTTTAGAAACATTTTGTGTCACTGATCCCACTCCTTCCAAACTCAGGCCTCGGGATACACCTTCAGTAGCTGGGATCTAGGACTTGCCTCCTATTTCTGTAAGTAGAGTTGTACCAAACAGAGACACATCCATGTGCCTGCACACTGTCTAGGGCTGCTTTCTGGCTCCAGTGGCATGACTGAGCAACTGTGGGAGGCAACGCACGGCCAAGAAGCCTAAAATACTTACCAAATAGCCTTTCCCAGAAAAAGCTGGCTGATCCCTGACCTAGGAAATCAAAGAATATAAGAACGAAGATTTCTATTCAAACCTCTTCTTCCTCTCATCTGCAGGGCCTGTTTTAAAAGTTAGCCCAAGAAAACCTGAATTTTTCCTCTATTATCACATATACACACAGAAGAAAGAAGTCTATTCAGAAATTTTACAAGATCAATGACCATTTAAATACATTTGATACCTACATTTACTTATTATTTCACAGAAGGGGGGGCAACTCTTTTCCTGGTGTATAAACAGGCAAAAAGATTAGCAGTTAAATGGATAGGGCATCATTTGATATTTGCATCATTGCAAAAATCAAATCTGTAATAATATCCTTTAGCTCTTATACAGCTCATGAAAATAAACCAGTCAAGCGGAATGATGAGGAAAATAATACTGCTGGAAAAAGTGGCACCATCTTCCAGTGATGCCCCTCCCAGGCCCCCTGGAGAAGCAGCAATGAAAGGAGGGAAATATCCACCACATCAACCCAGCAATCATAGCTGGGACGGCAGGAAACATGACATGCTGAAAACTGCAAATAAAATGGAAAATGCGAGCAGATCTCATTTAGATCTCTAGGAGAACCTCCCTCCCTTGTCCTCTGGGTAGGAATTCAGTGCTCCACACAAGGCCTCCTTGTCCTTCTGCTCTTCTGAGCGGATGGACGATTTACATCACGAAAATACCCTGCCAGCTGGCACTCTCTCTACAAGCGACTGATTGTGAGCAGATGCCTTCATGAGATAAGTATAAACGCATAACCCGCTTCTTCATTTCTCATTCATCTACGTTCCCTGCAGAAGAATGGGAATGCACACCACACACACGCCTTCAGAAACCAAAGCCTGTTCTCCCCACATCCCTTTGTCTCTCGTGAGCTGTGCTTGGACTTGCTGTTGCGTTCCTGATTGAACTATGCCCCCATCAAATACCTATGATGTACGTGAACTCCACAGGCAGAGGAAGAGAATCCAACATTCCTAGGTGCAAGCGTCTGTTTACTGTTTTTCTAGTGACTTAGTTTAAAAATTGAATAATTCCTATTATAAGCTCAATTTGGAACATTTGGTAATCTGCTACAACAAAGAATCAAGATTTCCAACTAAAGGTTAGTCAAAATTATTGATGCAGTTAGTGTTATAGGTCCTACAGTCTTTTAAAAATCTTTTTTTCAGGTTAAATCAATCACCTTTGCGCACTAGCATTTTAAAACTATTAAATGTCTCTTCAGTTGGAAAGTAGTAAAGAGTTTGTCAGATATATATTAAATATCCCTTCCCAACAAGGAAAAACTTTCTGTGATCACTCCCCAAACTGTTTTATAAATTATGTATACCAGATTCAGTGAGAGTGTGTGGAGGGCAAGAAGATCACCTGACAAATTATTTATGCAGCCTATTTCAGGTGGATTCTCAGTACTTCAAAAACATGAGCCCTTTTTATCTGCTTTTCCCTCTGCATAAAGAGCAAACCTTCAGCAGTGCTATCAGAAGCAACGTTCTTCTAATCGTCCTTTGTGATATTTCAAACAGACAGCACTGCAGCTCCCCTCCCTGGGAGTATCGCACATGCACCAACAATGAGACCTGTTCTACCTTTCTGTTTACATTCTGGAGAACAGCCAAAGACCTCTGTAGCTTGCTTTGATCAGATGCCAGAGACCTGGTATCCAAAAACCACCTAGAAGGAATTCCCTTAAGGAGCTCTATGACCATAGGGGAGTTAGGATGGAGACGGAAAATATTCTATAAATTCACCCTCTATTGTATCACGCCTCGGCGTCAGAATCCTTGCGGGTTACCTAATCGTGTATAAACTATCAGGCATATGATTGCAAGGCCTCCATAAACCTTGGATTTTCCATCTCCAAACCATAATCTAAAAATCTCCAACATAAATCGAAACCTCTACTGCAGTCTTGCCACCTCTACCATCACACACCAGTTCTCACCTCTAAACCAATCTCCAGCTTGCTCCTTCCAAAATCTCTCTCTAGGTGACTTCAAGTACCACTGTCTCCAAAGTGCTTCTAATTTTATTATCTCACTTTGTCGAATACAACACAGCACTTATCACCCAACCCACATATTTCAGTACTTTAGTTATTTCCTCCTCTGTGTAAGTTTTTCTGCCCCAATGAAAGTTTTAACTTATTCAAGAGCAAGAAACCCATCTATAATTTTTGGTATCTCCTATAACAGTATTTGTCAATACTGTTCATCACACATAGTAAAAATGACACATGGTATTGCAGCCCTGAGAACACACAAACACACAATAGAAACTCAAATTTGGAGCCAGGTGTGGTGGCACACACCTGTAATCCCAGCACTTTGAGAGGCTGAGACAGGAGAATCACGAGTTCAAAGCCAGCCTCAGCAATGGCGAGGTGCTAAGCAACTCAGTGAGACCCTGTCTCTACATAAAACACAAAATAGGGCTGGGGATATGGGTCAGTGGTGGAGTACCCGAGTTCAATCCCCAGTACCAAAAAAAAAAAGAAACTCAAATTTGGGGCTGTAGCTCAGTGGTGGAACACTCAGCTAGCATGTGTGAGGCGCTGGGTTCGATCCTCAAAACCACACAAAAATAAATAAAGGTGTTGTGTCCATCTACAACTAAAAAAACAAAACAAAACTCAAATTTGACAAAAAATACTATCTATGATGCAATGTGATAGTCATTCTATTCTCCATTTCATGTGTCAGAAACTGCTCATCACAGACCACTAAATTATTTGGTGACATTAGGGAGTTGTAACCCACAATTTGAAAAACACTGCTCTACGATGCCTGGGGCACTGCCTTTAGCACACACCAGGTGCTTAGTAAGTGTTGTGGAAGGCTGATTTACATGTCATGTGCAACATGTTGGAGTTCTACCATGAAATGCTTTGTGGATATCAAAATAAAGCTTAATGATCATGCCTTCTGAGACCTTCTTCCAGTGATTTTTACAACAGCAAAGAATTAAAAAAAAAAAAGAACCTTTATATATGACAGCCTTTAACAAAGCCAAAGAAAATGTCCTTCTTCCTAAAGCTAAACTGCAAAAATTCCATTCACTACCACAGTGTCACGAAGAGGGGCTGAAGCCTCCAACCCTGCGTTAATTAATCTTTTCAAATAAGTTGTTTTTAGCAACTCTAGTTCCCACATCTGCTTTGGCCATGAGCATGTGGTAAGCCTTCATGGCAGTGGCCAGGATTTCCTCTCTGTGGGATAGATGGACTGATGCCCAGTGCTTGGGGTTGGATTTCTACTAGAGAAGACAGATCTGATATTTACTGTGGAGTTCAATTCCCCATGTCTTGTGTTCATGGCACTTTTTTTCATGGGATTATCATCAATACCTGGTTTGGGTTTAGGATGAATTTATCTTTGGCATTTAGTACATGTCACACATACACAACTATAAGCTCTGGAGTTCCAAAACTCTTGCCTTGTCTTCCTGCTATCCCTCTGAGATATATTTTTGTTGCCTATTATAGGAAGTAAAAGGTCTGACACAAGCAGCAGCCCAGTGGGAGAGTGAACCAAATTGAATCTGGTTTGTTGCTAGACTCGTTCATTTTATAAATGTACCCCGAAGCTTACTGTGTGCCAGGCAGTAAATTGGGCCTTGAAAATACATAAATAAAATAAAGTGGGTCCTTGCCCAAAAGAAATTCCAATTGATAGGCGAAGAAAAACACAAATAATGAAAATACAAATGAAAGTACTATACCAGGGAGTAAGGAGCAACTACACCTCTACTTTCTCATATGTAAAACTGTTTACACAAGATGAATTTTAATGAATACATTCAGCTCCAAAATGTTTGCTTCTACAATCTTACTATCAGGATCAATTCTGAGAATACCTCCTCCATCAGATTCTTTTCGATGTTTTTCTTTCTCATAGTAATATCCTAAATAAATGCCACAGAAATTGATTTGACAAAGATGAATGACATTTAAGACAATGAACGTATTAGCAGGTTTACAATGAAGGTCAGTTCCATAATGATTTAAATAATCTTAAGAACCTCTACAACACTTTGCCAGTATTCTCTGCTCAGTCAAGTGCTACATGCCTAACTGCAGGCAAGCTTGTACTGCTTGTATTGAGTAGTTTGCAAAGGATAACAGAAGATTCTGTTTTAAAGGTTAAAATTTTCTAAGTGTCTGAGCACTGGGTTCTCCCACAGTTGCTTCTGTATTTGAATGAGAAAAAGGTAATTCTTTGTTTCTATATCCATAAAAGATCACTCTCCAGCCTCCCAACAAATAAACATCTCTATCTATATTTAGCCACGCGGGACAAGTGACATGTAATGCTTTGGAATAAGTTCTCCAAAAGCAAGAGAGAATGGATTTTCTGCTCTTGCTTCTACTGCGTGAAAAAGTAAAAAGAAAATCCACCCCATCTACAAAACAGTGGAACTAAACTGAACTCCCACGACTACTTGGCTCGCTTATCCTTCCACAAGTTTGGAACAAAGACCCCATTGACTTTTGCATGTAGGTGGATTAGAACTACAGGACTTCACCGCAGTGATTCCACCCTGACAGGTCAAGGGAGCTTTCTCCATATACGCCTCCCCACTCTCCTGCTTTCCACAGAAGTGCAGTTTAAGGCAACCACTTAATATAGCTATGCAATTTAGCATAAAACAGGCCTGCCTGTGTATGTTTTAAAATAGATGCAGCACTCTGGTTTTTATTTGCCTGCTCATACTCAGTGCTCTCCCCAGTCCTTCTTAGGGCTCTCCTAAAAGGCCAGACCAAGTGGGCACAAATGCATGTTAAAAGTCACACACTCCAAGTTCCTGAATGCCCAGTAAGAACCTAAAAAGAAAAACATGATTGAAATGAAAGGCATATATGAGAAGGGGAAACAGGGCCAAGTGGTAGCAGAGCACCACTTACAGTTGGATAGGTATGAGGGTGGACTGATTACCACCAATTTTCTGTATCTTCAGAATTCATAAAGCACATTTATAATTTTTTTAGTGGTACTTACTTCTGAATTTAATTTCCAAGCATGCACTGAAGGACTACACTAATGGAAATTGTAAGGACAAATGTGTTCTCTGCCATAAAAAAAAAGTTCACAACCCACAGATTAAAAAAAAAAAAAAAAAGAATCAGGGTCTTGGCTTGTATGACTGGGTCTATGGGGCCACCAGCCCCATCATTACAAATGACTTTGTGTCACTTTCTCTATTATTATGACAATGTCTTTTGAGATTTATATGCACAAAGGAGATCATGTACAGTAAAAAATAAAGGAGTTTATGCAACCAGAGAGATGGAAAAATTGAGCTGTATACATGTACTATGACTTGAAATGCATCTAAATAAATTAATTTAAAAAAAGATTTTTGAAGTAAGAAACCTCAAAAAAAAATAAAGGACTTTAAAAAAGAAAAAATTCACAACCCACAAGGCACAATGGACTAAATAAATAAAAAGGGCTGGGGATGTGGCTCAGTGGTTAACCACCTCTACCAAAAAAAAGTTTACAGCCCAGGGGAACCCCCAACTAGAAGGCAACTGAGAACAGGAGTGCTGAGGGTCAAGAAGGCACAATGGGGTGAGCTGCCCCCAAGTGAATGATGTCACAACCCTTTAAAAAGTAATTGCCATCAAATTCAGATTTCTTCTTCTGAGTAGGTAATGAAGTATGAGTGGGTGGTTTTGACACAATGGAACAATACAACATACACCCTCAGCTGCATTTTATTACAGTGCTTCTCCTGATGTTTTAGTATATGAATTTTTAAAGAATATTTGCATTGAGAAAAATGCCTGGCATTGTCACTCTTAATGCCAGAATTTAAAAGGAAGCATTGTAAGAAATCCACAGAGAAATTATATATGTACAGAGAAGAACAGAAACCAGCACTAAACACCGTATTACATGAATATAATGAAACAATTTCTCTCTTAAATTATTCTCTCGGAAAAGAGAGTTCCTATGCTTTATCTTTCAGTTCTTATAAAACTTCCTAATTACTTCATTTTAAACCACAGATTACTGTGGAAATGAAATTAGTTTGACCTCAAGTAATACAGGTTTTGGAAGTTTACATGTATTATAGAAAAGGGTTTGGTTTTTTCTTCTTTTAAGAAGTGAATAAATTAATTCATTTATGGAATTACTCCCGGGTGACATGTCTTTAAAATTAAAAGTGCTGAAAATTATAAATAATAAGCCTTTCAAAGAATACTTTATAAGGCAGGACAGTAACTGGTTACATTGTGAAGGCCCCGAATACAAGTTAACAGGAATTCCATGTGAGAACTAACCAACATTTAACTCAGCAGTGCCTACTACAAAGCTCCAGTCTCAGAGGACACAGGCTTTGGGTGGCAGGCTGGCCACTTGCCCAAGAATGCTCTTCCTATTCTCAGACAGAAGCTCCAAGTCACGCAGAGGAATGGTGCCTTACTCAAGATGCTTCTATCCCTTCCCACTTTATTCCTTCTTTACAAAAGGAAAGTCGTCTTTCAAGACACCTCAATCACCACTGACACTAACACCATCAGCGAGCGTCTCTACAGAGCAGCAGTGCAGAATCCATCCTTGAAGGTCAAACACAGGCACATGCAAATCAGATTTTTTTCCTTCTCTGCCTTGCACCAATCCAAAGAATGACTTAACTCTGTTCACGTTTTCCCACCTCACAAGTCATGGTGAAGGCCAAGCATGCTGAAAAAGTACCACTGATAGTAGGAACACGACCACTTGCCTAACGTGAAGCTGTGTTACCAGGGCCAGAGAGCCCTTCCCACTGCATCATCAACAGTACAAATAATGGACTGCACAGGCAACTGTGTCTAGAGTCACAGTTTTCACTCCAACTCCCAGCACTGGGATATGGCTGCCATACAGGTAATAATGATCCTAAAAAACCCAAGTTAAGCCATCTTTAAAGGCCCAGACATGTACTAAAAATTATAGAGGTTTTTCATCATCAATACTAGTAAACAAAGAACATCAGTGCTATAACAACATTGACGTGATTCCATTTCTAACAATGACTTTAAAACATAAGACAGTTTCTGGATGAGCTGCAATAATTTTCAGAATAGAAAACAGAAAATGCTTACCCTTCAATTCCCCTTTACTAGGTCCCCTCTGCCACCCTGTGCATGTGCACAAATACATACACATACTATAATCATATACCACAGGCATGCACTTTACCCTGGTACTTTGAACTTTGTGTTCCCTTGCCATATTGATATCCCCATAAGGAAACAATCAAAAACACATTTAAAGCCAGGCGCCGTGGCGCACACCTATAATCCCAGCACTTTGGGAGGCTGACACTAGAGGATAACGAGTTCAGCCTCAGCAACAGCGAGGCAACTAAGCAACTCAGTGAGACCCTGTCTCTACATAAAACACAAAACAGGGCTGGAGATGTGGCTCAGTGGTCGAGTACCTCTGAGTTCAATCCCCGGCACAACCCCCTGCCCTACACACACACATTTAACATACCAATTTCTTTAGAATTCAAAAGCATTACTAATCTTTCATTACTAGTGGGATATAAAATGGTATAGCCACTTTGGAAAACAGTTTTACACAGATGGGGCACAGCTGGAGGAGGTGGGTCACTAGGGGCACGCCCTGGAAGAGTACAACTTCCTGATGGCCCCTTCCCTTCTGTTTCCTGACCCCATCCAGAGTTGAGCAGCTTTCCTCTGTTGGGCCCTTCCCCCAGGATGTGCTGCTCCACCTCAGGCCCAGAGCAATGGACTCAGCAGTCTATGGACTGAGACTCTGAAACTGAGCCTAAATAAACTTAAGCTCCTGTAAATTGTTCTTGTCATGTATTTTGGTCACACAGACGTAAATGCCGACACTTATGATTCAGCAATCGCACTCTTTGGATTTGCCCAAACTTTTATCAACACAAAAACCTATACATGGAAGTTTTTAGAGGAGCTTCATTCACAATTGTCAAAACTGGGAAACAACCAGTTTGTCCTTCAGTAAATAAACTGTGGTGCACCTCCATGCATTGGAATATTAGCAATAAAAATAGAGTTCACAGCAAAGGAAATAATCAATAGTGAAGAGCCTACAGAGTCCACAGCCTACAGAATGGGAGAACATCTTTGACAGCTATTCTCACAGAGGATTGTATCCAGAATATACAAAGAACTGAAAAGATTTAACAACAAAAACCAAGTAACTCAATGAATAAATGGGTAAAAGAACTGACCAGACACTTCTCAAAAGAAGTTCAAATGACCAATAAATATACGAATACTCAACACCTTTAACCATCTAGGAAATGCAAATAAAAAAAGTGAGATTCCATCTCATCCTAGTCAGAATGATCATTATCAAGAAAATGAAAATTAACAAATGCCAGTGAGGATACAGGGGAAACGAACTTATATGACAGGGGCAATGCAAATTAGTACAACCACTATGGAAAATGGTACAGAGGCTCCTCAAAAAACTAAAAATAGAACTACCATATGATCCAACTAAACACTCCTGGGTACATACCCAAAGGAATCAAAATCAACATAAAGATACCTGCATACCCATCATTATTGCACCAATATTCACAACAGTCTGAAGAACCAGCCTAGATGCCCATCAGCAAATAAATGGTTAAAGAAAATGTGGCATATATACACACTGGAGTAAAACTGTTATACCAAAATCATGTCATTTGCAAGAAAATGGCTGGAGGTGAAGATCATCATGCTAAACAAAGTAAGCCAGACTCAGAAAGATATTTCATGTTTCTTCTCATATGTGGACTCTAGGGGTAAAGCACACACATTAATTAAATGACAATAATAATAATATAATGGAATGGGAAATCAGTAGAGAAGAGCAAGCAGATCAGCGAAAGGGAAGAAGGGAGGGCACTGGAGAATAACATTGATCAAATTATGTCATGTGCATGTAACATGTACAAATATGGCATAATGAATCCCACTATTAAGTACAATCA
Organism: Xerus rutilus; assembly: GCA_028644305.1. NCBI lineage: Eukaryota > Metazoa > Chordata > Mammalia > Rodentia > Sciuridae > Xerus > Xerus rutilus. The sequence goes on from CM053410.1 coordinate 76,995,069, forward strand.
TACTGCACTAATAAAAATTTATAAATAGAATAAAATGCTATATGCATGTGTGAAATTGTCAAAATGAATCCCATTATTTTGCACAATTAATATGTGCTAATAATTAGAATTTTAAAAAGTATTCATCAAGCCAAAAAAAATTAATATGGTACATACAGTAAGAAATTTTTAAAAATAAGCCATTAAGCCACAAAAAGTTGTGGAAGAATCTTCAATGCATATTACTAAGTGAAAGAAACCCATCTGAAAAAATTATATACTATATGATTCCAACTACATGACATTCTAGAAAAAGCAAAACCATGAAGAGAATTGAAAAGATCAGTGATTGCTAGCAGTCTGGGAAGAGAGAAGGATGAACAGGTGGAGCTTGGTGGATTTTTAGGGAAGTAAAACTACTGGGATGGTATCAGAATGGTAGATACACTTGCTCAAATCCACAGAATGTATACCATCAAGAGCAAACCCAGGGGCTGGGGCTGTAGCTCAGTGGTAAAGCACTTGCCTCGCATGAGTGAGGCACTGGGTTCGATCCTCAGCACCACATAAAAATAAATAAAGATATTGTGTCCATCTACAACTAAAAAAAATATTAAAAAAAAAAAAAAAAGAGCAAACCCAAACCATGGGCTTTGGGGATAACAATGCGTCCATGTTTTATCCATTGTTAACTGTAATAGACACACCCTCTGGTGGGCTGTGGTGACCACAGAGGAGGCTGTGGGGTGGGAGCCTGGGAGAGCTGTCAGCACTGTCAGCTCCATTTGGCTGCACACCTAAAAATGCTCTCAAGTCTACTAGTTATAAAAAGAGCATTACTAGGTTTTATTTAAAAGACTTGTTTTAAAAGTCAAGTGAATTTTGTTATAGGCTTACAGAGGCAGTTTGCATTCAAAAATATCAAAATCAGACAACATCAGTACTACTGAAATGTTGCCCTAAGGCCAGCTTATAAATCCAAATCAGAAAGGCTAAAAATTGTGTTTGAAAAAGCCAAGTAAACAATAAAATCTTACCACACATCCTAACAATCTAAGTTTCTCTATTTAACACAGTATGAAAAACTCCAGCATTGGGCTAAGGATGCACCTTGGGGGCAGAGAAGGTGTGGAGCATGTGCGAGGCCCTGGGTTCAATCCCCAGCACCACAAACAACAAAGAAGCACTAGGCTCACACTATAAGGTTAAGATTTAACTAGCTACTACATCTAGAAAAAATAAGCAGAAAGAAACAAAACGTCCGATCCCCAACAAGTAGAAGTCAACCCACTGACCACAAAGTCCAGTGTGTGTAGGGGGTTACCAATTGTCCTAAGGCCCAAGGCTGCAGTCCCAGGTGGTGAGAGGGATCAGGGAAGCCTGAGCTTCCTTTTGGAGGGTCAGGGCAAAGTTGTGCAGGTGAAGAAAGAGGCAACTTCTGTGGACTCCAGGTATCCCAACCCACAACCCAACCCATCCCACCCCTTGGTATCTACATCTCCAAGTTTTGTGCCTCATCCTGTTCAGCTCTCTGGAAGTGCCTCATCCTGTTCAGCTCTCTGGAAGTGAATCATCAGTGACAACAGAGCAGCCTAGAAACTGTATCTTGATATCTTAAATATCATTGGTGGGGGAAAAAAAGCAAGTAAAATTTTTGAAGACCACATTTTCATGGCATTATTATTTGTGAAATATCCTGTCATTACAAACTGACTACAGGAATAAAAACTTCTATCCTTCCATTTGGCAGATTCTGTGGAATTTATTGTAAAGACTGGTAACACTGGTTAGTTATTTTAAGTAAAACCACCTACCTGATCTACAGCTTTTAAAATTCAAAAATTTACTTTTATCAGTGTCTCAAATGCTGATTACTCTACAGAACTGACTTGTGCTAACCAAACTCAACCAAGATGATTTTTATGACATAAACAACCACAAGTAAGTTTCCAGCGAAAGCTATTTTTGTCAAAATGATGGGAGCAGATATCTGCCCAGGGCAAGTCCTCACTGAAGACGGAATTGCAGATCAGAAAGCTGCTTGGTCTGCAGAGAACTGGAGTGAGTGAGACTCCAGCATTCTTAGGCAACAGTTCTACCAAATAATGGCAAAATGCCCTCCTCTGCTCTAGCAATAGTTCTCTAAAAATAATCAGACTACCCGTCTAAAATTAGAGCAGCCTCTCTCCCAGAGAGTGGAACAGAAATGAAAATTTTTATTCTTCATTTCTCCACCTTTAATACTCCTTATGTATCTCTGAAGTTCGTTATTAACAGTTCCTTACATTAATTATATGCCATGATCCCCTTCATCTCACAATGCTGCCTTGAAACTTTAACAATGTAAGAATGAATTAAAATTACTCCATCTATTACAGGTTTAGTTTTCTCATCTTGGCTCCAGATTTTGGGATTTGAGGGTCTTATCTCATTAATTTAGCTTTGGGGCTTAAAGTGTATTTTAAAAAACAACTAACATTTCCAATGTGATGCATATCTTTCTAGTTAACTCTATCTCCAGATGCAGAAAATCATAGAATCTATAACAAACATCAAATTCCTATTATGAATAATCTTTCTGAACCAATACCTTTTATAATTTCAATGTGTGTAAGACATCAAGGAAGAAAGTACACTAAGGTGCACAAACACAACACAAGCAAACAAAAAGCAGAACATAACTCTTCAAGGTTACAAAAAACGTTAACTCCAGAGTCAAAAAAATCTAAGAGAACTTCATTGCCCCAAACAAATACATTTCAAACAGATCAGAGGGAAGACTGGTGAGCGCCAGACAACAGAAGGAACAGTGCTGAGAGCCAACTTGACATTCAGGGAAGAGGTTCCAGCAAAAGGCATTCTTGCAAGGTTGCTACCACAGTCTCCCAGCTCCAAAATGGCACATGATTTCCCTCTGAGGTCGCAGTGTAAAAAGAAAATGCTATAGAATTATTCTGCCAGGTACTTCAAAGGAATCCCCACTTCCCTAAGACTTCTGGCAAGTGCACGTGCTTTTCAAAAATGTAAGAGACGGGCAGGAGCAGCCAGGGTTTGAGACTGTTCACGTCACCTAGGTTCTTTCTTGTGCTTTCTCTAAATTAGACAACCACAATCCACACTCTTCTCCAAAGTAGCTCGTAATTACACCAGTTCCCAAAACAAACTCATGAAGCACCCTCTGGGCGACTTCTAAAGACCGAGATGAAAAGGAAAAGTCGCCAGGTAACAACGAAAGTCAACAGGCCCTTCCTCATCTAGCTGAGTATGAAGTTAAACTGTTTTTCTGTGTTTACAGATTGAGGGCAAGGTATTAGAAGATGAGGGACACACCAGGGAAACTCCGGGAAAAGGTAACAATTTTTTGCACAGGTACAAGTGATTTTTGCAAATGCCAAATGATTTTCTATGAATACTTTTTTTTTATCCAAGCTTCAACAATTAGGGGTCAAACCCACAATATTACAGAGTTCATCCACATGATAAACTGACAACTGAGCCGACAGAGGGGGCGGAGTACACCCTAAGGAGCATCCCTGCACGTTTCTCACTCTTTCATGAAAAAATCCCATGCCAGCACTCTTCTATTCCTTGTTGCTAAAAAATGAAAATGACGAAGTTCAAAAAGGCAAAATATCCTTCTTCCCTAATCAGGGGCAAAGGCTAATTAACGAAAGGAAGCTGAAGGACTGCATGTGAAGAGTGCCGACAGGCGACGCAAGGGCCTTCCAAAGGGTGGATGGATTCCTCACTTCTGCCCCTTCCTCCACTAGGAAGGCATATTTATAGATGCACCTTGGAGAGGAGCTGCTAAAGAGAGAAATCTTCCTCTTCACTTGTTGCTGTGCAATCTGGTAAAATGACAGAATGAGGTTTTATGAGACATTGCTTATGACAGCTGCAGAAGGTTTTACAGAAATTGGCCAGACAACAACATGATGTCGAATCCACCAATTCCAGATGTCCCCATGTGCCAAGAGGCTCAGAGACTGTTACTGTATTACCTCTAACTCTTCCTCTCCATACGAGAGGTGCTGAAAGTCACAACCCAAACATCTCAAGCACCCAGAATTGGAGGATTTGTTTGAAAGGAAATGAAGTTTTGAAAATTCTCCCAGGATACGAGAGCACTGTTCTCTGTGAAGTGCCTATAGTTACTCCTTCCAATTCACTGTACCACACAATTAACACCGTACCTGAAAAGGCTGACTGTGGAAGATGCAAACTCCCTATCTCTTGGGGGAAGAAACAAGGGAAGGAGTCCAGATCACTGGTATCCACAATGAGAGAATTCCACAGAGCAAATCATGGTTGAACATTTGGACCTCATCCAACTCAGGCAAAAGTTGAAGACTTGTAGATATCTGATTCAAATAAACATATCCATCTCCTCTATGCTCCTCCAACCACACAAGAATCTAGATTAAACTCCACAATCAGTATTTTTAGTTTGACACCATCTAGCACTTTTTTAAAGTTCTCACATATATTTAATTGTGAAAGTCTAGTATAGAAAAATGTTCTTCACATAATAGTAAATGAGACAGAGGAAGCACAGATCAAAAGTGCATTTAAAAGAGCAAAACTTCAGTTGTAATGCTATTATAAGGAAATACTGAACAATGTCTCAAAGATGCCCAGCTCGCCGTCTTCTCATCAGCATCACTCCGAACACGTTCACTGCCCCAAAGATACCATCTCACGCCTCTCAGTTTTTTGTTTCTTTTTTTAAAAATATTTTATTTTGGTTGTAGATGGACACAATATCTTTATTTTTTTTTATTTATTTATTTTGTGTGGTGCTGAGGATCGAACCCAGTGCCTCATACATGTGAGGCACGCGCTCTGCCACTGAGCCACCGCCCCAGCCCATCACACCTCCCAGTTTTAATAGTAACATGGAAAGATTCTCTCTCACCATTTCCCAGCTTCAAGTGAGACATTCCCTCTGGAAATTACCATCTCCATAAAGGTCTCTGCAAAAGGAAAGCAAGTAGAAGAAGGGACTCCTTTACTGCGCACGCAGGACTTCTAGGGAAGCGGAGCTATACACAACAGTCATCCCGGAGTTCTGAAGTCCAAGGTATTCAAAGAGCTCCCTGCAGATCTTCCAAGGCCCACCTGAAGCTAACGTCCCCATGTCCCACAGTCTTTGGAATGTGCTGTAACAAGATTTCATCTAAGGTCAGTTTGCTATGGTCACATTATCAAAAATGGTGCCCCTAGAAAACAGACTTAATAGAGTTTAGAAAATCAAACTACCTACCTGCTATTATTTGTTCTAACCTACAAACTAAATAGTTCCTTTAATTTTCAAGAGCCAATTTTTAAAATATACTTTAAAGAAGCATAAAAATCCTCCATGTTCACCATACCTCTTAACTATGACTAAGACCAATAAGTTTTTGCCCTAAACTCAGTTGATTCTCATTGTTTGTGGTAATTACATCCTAACATAATGCTGAATTAGAGAATTAATTTCTCTATTTTTCCTGTTCCCAGGAGAAATACAGGAGTAGGCATCTCAATTCTGCTTTCAGAATTGATCAACACATAAGCTTGTTTTCTGTTTTTGTTTAGAAACACTATATTTAATACACATTGTCGGTCCACCGTTAGCACCAAATCTATGGCCTGCACCACTCTAAACCCCTCCCTGAGCAGGGCGTGGTGGTGCCTGTAATCCCAACACTTTGGGAGGCTGAGACAGGAGAATCGAGAGTTCAAAGCCAGCCTCAGCAACAGTGAGGCACTAACCAACTCATTGAGACCCTGTCTCTACATAAAACACAAAATAGGGCTGAGGATGTGACTCAGTGGTCCAGTACCCCTGAGTTTAATCCCTAGTACCAAAAAAAATGAATGAATGAATAAGTAATCAAACAAACAAACCCCTCCCTGAATCAACCGCACACACCTATCTTCTGTTCTCCCTAGGAAGCAGGCCATCTCACACTTGGGAACACCGTCAGCACTTTTGACACTACACTTGAGGGTCACTTCAGCCCATGAAATCACCAAAACTGTGCCACTAAATATAGCAAGAAAGGGACACTTATTAAAGAGAGCTCAAACAAACAGGCAGGGTGTCACCTCCTCTGTTGTTAACTAAGAATGTGTGCACCGGGGGACTCAAAAGTTTTCACTGCTTTGCATGCCCCCAAATGAAAACACACACACACACACACACACACACACACACACACACACACACGAGAATACTGATTTGGGGTTACAAATAAAGTTTAGCAAGTAGGCAAATCTGCAAATACTAAGTCTACAAATAATGAAGGTTGACAGTAGAGTCCACATGGGTACCTCAAAAAAACAATGGCCACAACTGTAATCTCAAATCTTCCCAGGGTCCAGAAAAAGAAAAATACAGTCTGTCCTATGTTAAATTACAGCTGTGTCTGGATACAGTTTCAATTTTCAAGTGAAAAACCCCTCCAGAACATAATGTCCAGCATTTTCCTCCACCCACGTGCAGACAAAACATCTATACACACACAATGCCAAGTTACTCTTTATCTCCTTCCCTGTATTAGTCACCAGTTCCCCAAGATGACAGCCTCCCCCCCCACACACACACTGACTTTCCAACCCAGAGCCTTGAGACAGGTTTCCTGGATCAGCCTTTTGTGAAACAAAATAACCAAAACTCAGCTTCCTGACACACAAAACATGATTTCCTAAACAGCAATCTTTACAAGTACTGTTACTTTGTATAGAGACGCAGCAGGTGGTAGGCTGGGATGCAACAGGAAATGAGAATGAATGTCTCCCACGCACTTGCAGACCACCAAGGGGACATCCACATCTTCCCCATCCCCATCCCACGGCCCTCATCTGTGGGACTTCTCTTCCTTGAATTCACCCCTGCCCACTCAGTTACTGTTCCACCTGTCCGACAATTCTTTACATAATTAATCGAAAAAATCTGACAAGGGTGACTTTACAGTGGGGGAATGGAGAACTATTTTGAGAAAGACCCCACTGAATTCAAGTATGAAAAAAAAAATCCCCAAATTAAAAACATCATCTCCTTCAGCTCCAAATAAAAAATATATCAATAGTTCAAGAGATGTTTAAACCCTCCTTTCCTAACCACCTCCAAGTAAGATATAGACATAGTATTTATTCTAGTTTTAAAAATGAAATCTTGTCATTTCCTTCCCTTGTTCAGAATCTTTCAGTAATTTCCCAAAGCACTTTGGACAGAAAACCAAAACAACAAAAAACTCCTTAACATATGGCAGAAAAGAGGGCCAAATCTAAGAACCTCTTACCTAATTCTCTACACACGGCACCATTCAGAACCTCCATTCATCGTCAGCTCCCCACTCCTTGAGGAATTGCTCTTGCAGAGTCCTGGCGCAGCAGGCACCGTGCCGACCCAAGCCACATTAACATGACTCAGTCAGGCCATTCTCTTTCAGGGCTCAGTACCTGTGCCATTCTGTCTACCTGGAACGGCCCCACAACCTTTATCCTTTTCTAGGTTGATCTTCCATCATTTGTAGCTACCTGGAGAAGTGCTCTAAAGTAAGCTACCCCAGGACGCAACACTGAGATTGCCAAGACCTGCCATGGGCCAGCGTGGTGCCAGAAGCACTCGGCTCTCCCCTCAAACTCAGAGTAGCTGCTGCAGCTGGACAACTGGGACTTACCGGATTCTCTGAGTTCTATTCCTATTAGCCAGGGCATGCCCACACTCTTCCTCCAACTCTCAAGGCAGTCCCGCTGGATTACACACTCGCCTTCAGAAGGAAGCTGTCCCTAACACATGGGACCCCAGGTCTCTCCCCAGGCTTCCTAGAGAACCTGTCTTCCTCTCCTCCTCAACCCCCTCTGGAACACAATGAAGAGAAGAGTATGCACCTCCAAAGGAACTGTAGTCTGCTTGAGGACAACAGTTTGACTTTTATTGTTCCTGAACCTCCCACTGGACAAGTACGGTGGGACATTAAACTATATTTTTAAATGATTAGGTTTCTAAACCTTGATGCGTAGCCACCATCTGTCTTGCTTTGAACACGCATTAGCCCAAGAGATAACAAAATTCCATGTTTCTTTTTTTTTTGGTTCCACACATATACAAGAAGCGTTTGTAAATATGGCAAGGAACAGCGCTTAAAATGCCCATATGCCAGTATATAGAAGTACCTAGAGTTCTGGCAATGAGCCTAAAACCACTGAGTTCTTTAGAAGCTGCTGTAATATGCATTACACTAGGCATAGTACAGTTTGTAATAGGAAGGTAAATATCAAATTTTAAAGCATATAGAGTCCATGATTCTTTAAATTTAAAAAAAAAAAACATCAGCTCATTCCCTAAATTAAATCTTCCTAAAATGGGAATAATGCTAACCTTATTGGTTCAGGTAAACTTTGTTTTTCCTAAAGTTCAACCAGTAAGTGATAAGGTTTCTAGTAATTTATCAAAGGGCAGCCACCACCTGGGTATCATCTCAAATACTCCAGCGCTGCAAGGCTGACTACCACATTTACACCAAGTTAGTCCTGAAGAGGGCTTTGCTTTTTGGGTTTAAGATACTAAGGTTTAAAAAGGTCAAAAGCTCAAGATCAAGGTCACCCATTCTTGAATGACACAAAAGACATCCGAGTCCCTAACACCGTAGAGTCCTCTTTTCCCTCAAAAAGCCTAAATCTGAAGCTTCCCAAGTTTTTCCAATTACAGAAACCCACATTTACAGTCCATGCTTTAAATTGGAGGAGGCGGGCAGAGGGATACTGGGGATGGAACTCAGGGGCATTCAACCACTGAGCCACATCCCCAGCCCAATTTTGCATTTTATTTAGAGACAGGGTCTCACTGAGTTGATCGCATCACCATTGCTGAGGCTGGCTTTGAACTCACAATCCTCGTGCCTCAGCCTCCTGAGCTGCTAGAATTACAGGTATGCGCCACCTTGCTGGGCTCATGCTTTAAATTTTGCCAAACCCTTGAAATACAATTTTGAAAGCCTTTTAGGCCTAGCACAGGCATCATCAAAGTAGGACAAGTACAGTGATCGTCATTTCTTTCAAATGCTGTCAGTCAGCACAATGGCTCTGAGACAGTATTTTCCAATTGGTGTTATCAAGGGAATCTTTAATTTTAGGTGAGCTACGGTCAGGAAGTACCAGGTTCACAAGAAGCGAAAAAGCAACAGATACCTAGGAAGCCCACTTCTTCTCCAGTGCCTCCAACTGGGAAAAGAAGGGAACTTCCTTAACTTGATGAACTTCCTTAACTTGATGAGTGATATACAAAAAACCAGCAACAAACATCGCATTCAGCAATGGAACGTTAAAAGCGCTCTCATTGAAACTCAAGAACAAGACCAAGAATGCCCACATCGCCACCCGGCTCAAGACCATAGCTCATTACCGTCACCTCAGGCTCACGCGTCCCCTGCAGTGCTGCTCTCATGCACGTAACCACCTTCTTTCTTGTACATGGTCAAGTGAGGAAAAATGGAAAGATCACAGCCCAGCTTGGTCTGCAACACATAGCTACACTCCCGCCAGTGTGGCAACATGTGTGTGTGTCCCTCCAACCTCCACAGCCCTGATCTCAACTAGAAAATGTATAGGAACTGTGCATTTATTAAGCTCCTACCAGCTGCTGGAAAAATAAATAATGGCCTTAGGAAGAACATGTGATTAGAATGTAGTAAAGAAAGCAACCGGGGTAAAAGGTCTAAAACATCTCTGAAAAACACAGGTAAGAACCCCATTAATTCTGTCCTACTTAAATCACAGGATTGTAATAAGAATAAAATGAGATGAGACGTGAATTTTTTTAAATGACAAAACCCCCATACATGTGGGTTATACGATTACTAGTCTATATAAACTGGCATCTCTTTTTTTCCGTAGAGCACCTAGGACGTGATAATTAAAGTAATTCAATATTTATTGTATAAATTAAAAATGTGCAAAGCCCATGAGATTTAGGTCAGTGTGCCAAGTATAAAATGCCTGGTGAAAGCCAAGAACATTCATTTTATATTCATGCATAAAACACATATTATAAAATCCATCCATTTAAAGTATGTGATTCAGTGGTTTGCAATATATTAACCAAGTTGTGCAACCATCACCACTAATTCCAAAACATTATCACCCCAGAGAAACCTCATACCCACAAGCAGTCACTCTCCATTCCTTCCCCCACCCCCTTGCTCCAGGCAAAACTATAACTATTTTTGGATTCTATGTATTTGCCTACCTGGATTTTTCACATAAATGGAATAATATGTACCTTCTGTACCTAGCTTCTTTCACTTAACATAATGTTTTTGTTTGCTTTTTGGTATTGAGATTGAACATGGGCATTCTGCTGAGCTACATCCCCTGCCCTTTTTGAGACAGGGTCTTGCTAAGTTGCTTAGGAACTAAGTTGCTGAGGCTGGTCTTGAACTGGCAACCCTCCTGCCTCAGCTTCCCAAGTCTCTAGGGGTTACAGGTGTACTCACTGCACCCAGTACTTAATGTTTTAAAGGTCCATCCATGTCGTAGCATGTATCAATACTTTGTTCTTTTTTATGGCAAAATAGTATTTCATTGTATAGGTATATCATAATATCCTTATCTATTCATCAATTAATGGACATTTGTGTTATTTCCATGTTTTGGCTATATTGTTTTTTTTTTGGTACCAGGAATTGAACTCAGGGGTACTCGACCACTGAGCCACATCCCCAGCCCTATTTTGTCTTTTATTTAAAGACAGGGTCTCACTGAGTTGCTTAGCACCTCGCCGTTGCTGAGGCTGGCTTTGAGCTCGCGATTCTCCAGTCTCAGTCTCTCAAACTGCTGGGATTACAAGTGTGCACCACTGCGCCCAGCCATATTTTGGCTATTATGAATAACATTGCTGTGAACATTTATGTATGAGTTTTTTGTGTAAATATCTGTTTTTTATTCTCTTAAATATAAGGGTCCTCCAGAAGAACAGAACAAATAGGATAAGTATACAAAGACTATAAGGAATTGGTTCATGAGATTATGGAGAAAGGCAAGTTCAAAATCCACAGGGTAGGGCTGGAGTCGTGGCTCGTTGGTGGAGCACTTACCTAGCACATGTGAGGCACTGTGTTCAATCCTCAGCACCGTGTAAAAATGAATAAAGGTATTGTATCCACCTACAACTAAAAAAATACTTTTAAAAAAATCCATAGGGTAGTCCCTTAACTGGAGACTCAGGAAAAAGAGAGGACATTGCAGTTCAAGTCTGAAGGTCATCTGCTAGCTGAATTCCTTCTTGCTAGGCATGGGTGGGGAGTCTTTGTTAAGACCTTCAGCTGATTAGATGAGGCCCATCTATACTATAGAGGGCAATTTGCTTTACTCAAAGCCTCTGATTTGAATTCTAATCTCATCAAAAATACTCTCACAGAAAAATCCAGCATAATGTTTGAGCAAATATCTGTGTACCAAGGCCCAGGCAAGGTGACACATAAAACCAAGAGTGGGACTGCTGGGTCATACGGTAATTATTTAACTTGTCTGACACAGGTTTCCAAAGCAGGTGCAGCATTTGACATTGCCGCCAACAGTGTAAGAGGGCTGCACTGTCCCCACACCCTCATCGGTGTCTGTTATCTTTTTGATCAGAGTCACCTTCTGGGGGGAGCGGGGGAAGGGGGAGGTAGTGAGAGCCTCAGTGTGGTTTTGAATTGTGTTTTCCTAATGCCTGAAGCCGAGCATCTTCTCAAGAGCTTCCTGGCCGTGTGCATATCCTCCCTGGTGCAATGTCTACTAAAATCCTTTATCCATTTTTAAATTGGAGAACTTTCTCTTTTTATTGTTAAGGTTGTATATTCAAGGTTCAAAACATAATTTGTTAGTGTTTTCATATATTGTAGAAACTAGGATCCTTACCATATAAATGTTTTACATTTTTTTTCCTAATCTGTGGCCTGTCTTTTCACTTTCTTTTTTTTTTTTGGTACTGGACATTGAACTCAGGGGCACTCGACCACTGAGCCACATCCCCAGCCCTATTTTGTGTTTTATGTAGAGACAGGGTCTCACTGAGTGGCTTAGCACCTTGCCCTTGCTGGGGCTGGCTTTCAACTCGCGATTCTGCCTCAGCCTCCCTAAGTACTGGGATTACAGGCTTGCGCCACCGCACCTGGCTCTATCTTTTCACTTTCTTGATGTGTCCCTTGAAGCTGGACAGTTTTTAATGTTGGTGAAGAAGTCCAATTTATCTGTTTTCTCCTTTGGCTGCTCGAGCCTTAGGCATCCTATCTAAGAAAACACTGCCTGATTCAAGGTCAGGAAGATTTACTCTTGGCTTTTTTCTAAGAGTCTTAGAATGTTCTGATGTGTTGTGAGTTAATTTTTGTATGTGGTGTAAGAAGTCCATCTTCAGTCCTCATTCATATGCACACGGATATCCAGTTGTCTAGCACTCTTGTTGAAAACACTATCCTTACAACAATTACCACCGTGACCTGGCAGTTTTGATACCACTAGTCTGGGAGATCGGGATGGGATATAGGACACATGACGACGATGTTACTGATGAGCATTCTTTTCATTTTTAAGTCAATGGTCACTTGAACATTAATCTTCTTAGCAAACTCCTACATATCCCTCAAGAAGTTAAATCTTTACTAAGAACCCTTGGTATCCAGAGGTGTACTCTTCTCATTGAACTTACCCAACTGCATAAGAGTTCTCACATAGGAGCTTTCAAGGCTTAATCCCTCAAAGGCATATATTCAGAGTTTCCTGTAGTACCTAGCACATACCTAGCTTTCAATAAATATGTACTTAATCAATGAATATTCAAAAATTATGTTGAGGATAAAGTTTAAGATGTGGGAATACAAATACTTCTTTTCACCTTTGCTACTTCCTACTCTCTAGAATTTTTTCTTAAAAATTTGGAAATTACATATTGTCAGTTACTCTTTCCATCATCTGAAACACAAATATTCAAATGTATCACAATTGGTAACAATAACAAGAGCTAACACTAGGTCCACATGATGTGTCAGGGACAGTTCTAAATCCACTACAAGCATCTCCTCATTTAATCCCCTTAATAACCCTCTGAAACAGGTAGTATTACATTTTAAACATAAATATTGAGAGGAAGGCTGGACATGAACCCAAGCCACTGGCTTATAAAGCCCTCAAAGATCTTTCCCCTGACGTCAGAGTCTATTCTGAGTTTTGTTCATTTTTCCCATTCAAATCAAATCAAGAAAGCAAATGCTAATTACATTTAAATATGTTCCAGTCAATTCCCAAGGAAAACACTAACACATATGTTTTGAGCCTTGAAAAACAAAGTAAAATGTTAAACACTATGTTGTTTCTATATAGAGTCTAATAAACATGTACCAGTTTACCATGGACTAAACTATATTTATGGGTGCATTTTGTGAAAAAGAGACAAAGTTAAGAGATCATTAACAGGAACTAGCAGAGAAAATTTTCTAACAAAATATTCTCATGGGCTAAGACTATAAGCTATAAAGAACCTTTGAAAGTGTGGAACAGGAACAATATATGTAAGGTCTTGTAGAAAACAAATAATACAAATCTCCCAATTTTATTCACAGTACTGAAATTTCTCAATATTGCACTAAGACTAGGTCAAAATGCACATTAATATAGATGGAAAATAATTAGGTGGGAAAGCCTGTATTATTCTGCCCCTGAAATTCAATGACATGGAAAAATCAGACACTGAGGTAATGAGAAATGGTAGAGAGAGAATGAAATAACAGTATTTGTATCTTTTTTTATGTATGTATCACTTATTCCAGAAATACTATGTCTTGTGCACATGAATGGCAAATATGTTCAGAAAATTATTTTTCTATGCTGTTAACTTTCATAACTGTAAAAATAGAAACACTGACCTCATCCTCAAATCTGAAATCTAAAAAGCTCTATAAATCAGGTGACAGTGGGTTCTATTTTATTTTTGTTCTTTTAAATTAGCACCAAATTCCTTTGGCAGGAAACTCATTTGTAGCCAAACCTGACCTGAAACAACATGGAGCTATTTATAGTCATTATCTTACCTAAGTGTGGATTTTTCTATACCTCACTGCTGAATGAGTCATGTGTTCAACTATGGAGTGCTTGGCCAAACACTGCTGGGGAATGGAGAACACAATACAAAGTAAACACGTTCTGTCACTGTTCTAAAAATCTAAGAACCTGTGAATTCTGAGACACATTTTGCTCCAAGAATGTTGGCTACGGGACTACAGACCTGCAATAATTAAACACCCACTTTACAGAGCAGTTGTGAGGATAATGAACATACAGTACGAGCACAGTGTGTGCACACTGTAGGTCTGCTGCTAACCCTCCCAGACAGATCTGAAGAACACTAATACCCCTAAACCTTTCTGGGTTTGATTTCTTTATTCCCACCTCAGCGGAGGTACTTACCCTACTCCTTTGCTTATGTACTATACATGAGTACTGGTTTATTATTCATTACCTTTGTAATATCCCAGGTGCTGCTTCGATTTACCCGAAAATAATTAGCTTACACTTCAAAGTCATTTAAATGGATAAAACTGGAACAACAGTACTCAGTGTCATTTTTTACACACACACACACAATCATGGAATGGGTTACTCAGAAAAATGTTAACATCATCTTAGGCAAAAAGGTATAGCAAAGCCTTTCTTGAAAAAATACCCCATTTTCAATTTGGTACTAAGAAACTCAGTAACACCAGATACTCCTGATCCAGCTCCTAAGCCTCTTCTAGGTTCCTAGGAAATAATTCCCATATGCCCTGGGAGCCCAGGTTAGTGGGCTCCAATCCACTCATTTTCTGGGAGATTCATCTGATGCAACAGCGACAGTAAAGTCTCTGCTGCCATTCATTTTATCACACCACCCAACAATGTATTTTCCAAAGTCCTCTCTATCATGATACTCCCAACATTGTAAATATTACGGTCAATTTTCAAAAAAAGAGAATTTCAAAGAAAATTGAAAGATCTTATAGATCAAAGATTTTTTTTTTTTGTACTGGGGATTGAACTCAGGGGCACTAAGCCACATCCCCAGCCCTATTTTGTATTTTATTTAGAGACAAGGTCTCATTGAGTTGCTTAGTGCCTTGTCATTGCTGAGGCTGGCTTTGAACTCACGATCCTCCTATCTCAGCTTCCCAAGCCAGTGGGATTATAGGCATGCACCACTGTGCCTGGCTAGATCAAGGATTTTTTTTCTTTTTAATTTCTGAGCAAAATCCCAGAACAAACCAGAAACTCATCAATAATTAGGCAAGGTCCTAGGTGTGAAATCCCTAAGAGTATGATCTGTCTTAAAACTTTTCTAGGAAATACTGTTCCATTTCAACCAACACTGGTATCAAAACAAGAAAGGAAATTCATCATGCCCTCTTAGAATATGCTTAATCATAACCCATGACTTCATAAAAATTACATGCCAATGACTGAAACACAAAAAACAAACACTGTCCCAAGCTGTGACAGATGCTTTTTCAGGACATCTTAGTTAACCTTCATGCAGCCCCCTGAGGTCACAATATCACTCATATTGTTCAGTTGTTCAATTATAATATTCCTTAAAGAAAAGAAGAAATTGAAAGATGCTAGACTTTTATTCCATTTTTCCCCATAAACTATGCCAAGTATACTCAATAGTACACTTGTACACAAGGCTATATAATAAAAATGACATAAAAGAAATAAGAAACTAAAACAGTACAAATATAAATCTATAATAATAATCACTATAATGATAGATTACCATGTAAATGCCACTGTATGCCAGCCACTAAAAAGAAGTTCTACAAGCATTCTCTCATTTAATTATTAAAGTAGCCTAATGAAATAAAACTTCCTTTTATTAATGTGAAAAGTGAGAATCAGGTTTAAGAAATATGACCAAAGTCACACAACTTACAGATAGCAGAGCTGGGATTTGAACCCAAATCACCCAGCTCTAAATCCTTGGCTCTTTTAATAGCATCCTACCTGTCAGTAACAAAGAACTTTTTTTTTTGGTACCATGGATTGACCTCAGGGGCTCTCGACCCCTGA
This sequence comes from Xerus rutilus, assembly GCA_028644305.1. Classification (NCBI taxonomy): domain Eukaryota; kingdom Metazoa; phylum Chordata; class Mammalia; order Rodentia; family Sciuridae; genus Xerus; species Xerus rutilus. The sequence continues at coordinate 77,011,113 of CM053410.1, forward strand.
GCCAGGTCCCCAGCCCTATTTTGTGTTTTATGTAGAGACAGGGTCTCACTGAGTTGCTTAGCACCTCGCCATTGCTGAGGCTGGAACTCACAATTCTCCTGTCTTAGCCTCCCAAAGTGCTGGGATTACAGGCTTGCGCCACCGCGCCCAGCTAGTAACAAAGAACTTTTTATCCTTCAAAGAGCTCTGACCTTCCATAGACATCTATTGAGCCAAATTTCACTTTTAAAATATTTGCTTAAAATCTTACAATTAAAAGTACACTCTGTGATAGCTAATCCTATGTATCATGTTGGCTAGGATATGATGGTGGTCCAGCTGTTTGGTCAAAACCAGTTTAGAATTTGCTGTGGTTATCTTTTTATATGTGATGAGCACTGAAATCAGCAGACTCTGAGAAAAGCAGATTAACCTCCACAATGTGGGTGGGACTCATAACATCAGCCAAAGGCCACAGGGCAAAGGTAGAGGTTCTGGAAGAAGGAATTCTGCCTAGCCATGGTCTGGACCCTCTGTGTTCCCAAGTGTTTAAGGCCTGTTCCCCAATCTGGCACTACTGGGAAGGGTGGAATTTTAAAAGGTGTGGCCTAGTGGGAAGTCTTCGGGTCACTGGAGATGTGCTCTTGAAGGGGACTGAGTAACTCTGGGGCTCACCTTTCTCTTGATTCCCAGCCACGAGGCAAATGGTTTTGCTCCACCATGCACTCCTGCCGTGATGCGCCACCACAGGCTCAAAGCAACAGGGCCAACTGATGATGGGCTGCAACCTCTGACACTGGGAGCCAAAACAAACCTTTTCTAAGTTGATCATCTCAGCTATTTGTGGCAGTGATTGCAAGTTGACTGGCACATGCCTCCACGGCACAAAACAGCAATGCTGGCCAAGTTTCCAGATTCAAGACAGCAACATCCCTACAGATTTGCCAGCCCACACTACCTTAAGATTCATCTCGATTCCTTAAGTATGTGTTACTTACATAAACACACACACACACACACACACAGTCGCATTCTCTCTCTCTCTCTCTCTCCCCCATTGGTTCTGTTTCTCTAGGGAACACCAACTAATACACACACTTAATACATTACATATAAAATTTTAACCGCCAAATGCATTAACTTGCACAGACAAGTCTGCTTTTATGCAGACCTTGGAAAACCTCTTCACCTCTGCAGTATATCTGAACTTATTTAATTAGGTGGGTTTTAGTTCTGCTTTGTCTTCATGTGAATTCAGTTTGGAGGATGCTCACTTGTGTAAAGCTTTATAAGCGCATCCGTGATCATTACGCTAGAGTGCCACACTCAAATGCCAGGGAAGGCTCAAACACACCCACTCACCTGAAGCCTGCATCTGCCATAGTTAAAGAGTTAAAGAGTTACAATAATAAAGTTTACTCATTTTGCTTTATAATACTTAAATACAGATTTCAAGTTTCAGGCTTTGCTGTCTTTTTGTGCTTAAAACCTGACAATAAAAATTCAAGTACTTTGTCAAAGTAAATTGCCATATCACAGAATAAGCTGTGGGAGAGGCAAACATTATTCAAAGAAAGAAAAAAAAACTGCATTGAATATGATGAATGAGCAAACCATTATGGAAACAAAATCAATAGCATCATCTCATTATACCCCCAAGGGAAGATTCCAAGCAAGAGAACCCTGTGCATTTGATGAGTTCATTTTATGTCTGAAATTGATTAAACTCTTTATAGTGATTTGATTGCCCTGATGAAACAGATGTGCCTCTATCTTGCTTGCTTTTGTAACATGTTTCTGTGGAAACAACATTAAGGAAGATTTTCAGATTATTACAGCAGTCTCTAAAGCAATGCTGGGAAAGATCATGGAGGTATCACAAGCCCCATCAAAGCATCTGCTGTCAGCATCTTCCAAATAATAACAGAGGATGCCAAAGAGCTGTCAGTTTCACAGAGGCATCTCTAAAGGGTTCGCCTTCCCTGGTATCTATACCCATAACATAAAAATTCCTATTATTTTTTTTTCATACCGAAGTTTACTTGCCCAGTGGCAATGTGCTAATTTGAATATTCTAAGGAGGTTTTTGTATAATTACATTGATAAATTCTATTAACTATCTCTGAAATAAAACACATAGGCATTAACTTGCCTATCTTGCTGAACAAGCTCCAATCTCATAATGCTAAGGACTACAGAAAGGCATTCATTGGACTCAACAGTCAAAATAAAACAAATTTGATTATTCTAAAACTTTGGAGAGCTGACAAGCTTTTGATATTAAGTAACCAAGAACATCTTAAAATATTGTAAGGTATATTCAAGAAGTTTTCTGTCATACAATGAATACTGAAACTAGATATGGAGGCACTCACCAATCCCCTGTCTACTTATCAAAGAGAACTTCACCGTGAATAATGTGCACATCAGTAGATATAAGTAATTCCACTTTAAAACAGAATTTCCTCATAATTATCTTTCAAGTTTTCTAGATCAGTGTAATCAAACACTGCCCTGAAATTCCAAGACAAGCTATTCAAAAACTTATTAAGGATTCACATTGTAAATTTTAGCATGTTCTGACAATAATAATAATAATACAGAAGCAGTAAAGAAATCCTATTAGAATTCCGGTAGCCATGTGATTTTGAACCCTTGATTTTGCAAACAAAATATATAGAAATAAGTTACAAGACAACAGTGACTGAAGACTGAAGTGTGACTCTCAGCCTGAACTTCAGTGTGCCAGATGCACACAACTGAACACTAGCCTCATCTGTTTTATGTGCTGGAAGCCTGATTTCACAGGATGAAGGATTGTTCCCAAGAAAGTGTGAGAAGTGCTGTGTGCAAATGTGCAGCCAAAGGGCACCATACCAGAAAAAGACAAGGAATTCCTCCTCTGCCACTTCTCAGTTACGTACACGGAGGCAAATTAATTGCCCAAAGCCTTCATTTCCTTAATAAAGTAGATTACTAATTTATTTTACCTGCTGGTGTGAGCATTCAATATAAATAATGTGTGTGAAGCCCAAAGCTGGGAGAAAAGCCACCCATCAGTTTTCCTTCCTTTCTTTCATGGCTTGCATGCCACTTACCTCCATGCTAAATAAAAATGCTAAATCAGATCATTTATTTTTCAATGTGAAAACTCACAGAGCAAAACTGATTTCTGACAAGAATCTGACATTTTTCATAATCCACGGAAAAAAGACCTTTCAGGAATATCTCAAAGGAAACATAAAACTTTAAAAATATGGGCACTAAAAAAAAAACACACAAGAGAAGAAGACAGAGGTGCTGTTTTCCAATAAGCACTGTCAACAAGAGCCATGTCAGGAAGCCATGCTCTGAGACTATAGGCACATCTTGTAAGTGCCAAAGAGATGTGACAAACTATTTCCCAAGTTTTCTTCTGGGCCTACAGCCCAAGAGAGGAGCCTGGGGCAGGGTGCTGAGGAGAGGAATCACCACCAAAAAAAAAAAAATCAAAAGACCAAAGTTATTCTAGAAAGAACTTTTATTCTTCTTTAAAAATCAGAGTAATGGGCTGGGATCGTAGCTCAATGGTAGAGCACTTGCCTTGCATGCGGGACACACTGGGTTCAATCCTCAGCACCACATAAAAAAATAAATAAATAAAATAAAAATATTTGTGCCCATCTACAACTAAAAAAAAATTTGAAAAAAATAAAATATAAAAATAAATAAAAATCAGAGTAGGGAGTTTAGGATTTAATGGACAAGACTTGACTTTCAAAGGGACGAGGCATAAAATTCTTGGCAAACCAAAACGTGAGAAACCTGAAAGTGAACTGGTTTGCCAGAGCGTGGTGGTGGCTGTCCTCAATGCACCTCCTCTTGCCTTTCTGATTGACATCACCCAGTCCCAAGCCCCGCTAACCCACTGGTGCTACAATACTTAACCTAGTATTCTGGGATCCAAACGCTTCTGTCCTCCAGGTCCTCCAGCCACGAGACTGATCTCCCTTAACTCTGCTATCTAACCATGTCACTTCTCTGACAAAAACTCTATAAAGTGGCTTCCCTGAGGCACATCTCAATCTCCTGCTTCACATTCAAAGCCTTCAGGAAGTGATTGCCTCTTCCTAGTCTCTTACACAAATCTCCCTCTCAACATGAACCCTCTTTCCAAACTGCCTCATCCCTCCCAACAAAGTAACTAACTCTGCACCCGCTCTTTGTTCCTGCTGTACATGGACTTAGGAGAACCTCTATTTTGCTGCTTTTCACCCAGTCAGACAAGCATCTAGTAAGCACCTACTATGTGTTTGGCACCAATCTTGTAGTGGCAGTACAAAGATGACTAAGGCCTAGTTCTTGTCCCCAGGGAATGCAGTGTAATTAAATGAGTCAGACATGTAAACAATTTGTTAGGACACAGCTTGGTAACTGCCCTGCACTGTGTATGGGGTGCTATGGAAACACAACAGGAGTGGTGATTCATAGGAGGTAAGGGATGGCAAAGCCTGCTCCAAGTGACTTCACAGAAGAACTGAGATCTGAGTAAGTCTTAAAGGGTTACTAATGGCACGTGAGGGAAACGGGGGCAACTGCCATGTAAGATGAAAATCCACGCGGCAAGAACTGCAGGAGATTCAGCATTAACTGGAGCACAGTATGCAAAGTGGGAAAGGTACGTCCCAAAGACTTAAACTTCTAGATACACTATGAGAAGCCAAGGATGACTTTCGAGCAGAGTGACGTGAGAGCATGCGAGGTCCCTAAGGCTTACTCTGAAAGGACGCTCCTCTCCCAAGTCAACGGCACCTTCCCTGCTGCCACAGGCTCACATTTGCTCCTTGCATCCTCCCCTCGCTGGGTCCCAGAACAGTAATGGCTGTATTGTCCATACTTGCTAGGACCTATGCCCGGTAACACATTTCAGACATGCCTTCTCATTTAGTCCTTACAACATCTCTAAGAAAAAGGAACTCGCAGTTGGAGAAACTGAGCATCTTGCTCCAATGTCACAGTTTTTCAAAGTGGTAGAGAGCATCAAAACCTGCTCCGGATTCCAAGAGCTCCTTGCACGATGCCACGCACACACCTGCCCTGCACTACACCCTCCCTGTCCTCTCTCTAGTCCACCTCTGGGTCCCCTCCTATCTTGTGAACTGCTGCAGGATGTGTCTCTAGGTCCAGGCCTGCCCTCAAAAACCTGCTCACTCACACTGGCCACATCACTTAACCTGGCTCTTTCCTAAGATGAGATGAAGAATGAGACCAAGCGGCCTCTCAGATCACTTCTGTTATCTCCTGCTACACAGTCAGGGTTACTAACACAAACCACAAATGCTGGTGCGGAATGGAGCAAGAGGACTGCTTTAGCCTGGGATGCCTGGTCCACCGTGACATAACTTATCAACAGCCCATCTATTGGCATGTATTCAGAACCTCTCTCAAACCAGGAAGCCAAGCCTGAACTAACAAAATCATGCACCACAAAGCCTCCCCTCTCACGTCTGGTTGGCTTCTCACTGCTAGCACAGGCTCCTCACAGCAAGCATACTTGGCTTGTGAAGACTTGAACTACACACTGCTTCACTACCAGGTGATTCTAAGAAAAGACACCGGCGAGGCTCCAAGGAACTCAGTGCAAGCAATTACCTGGGTTAAACTTGTGGTATACTGAGACACAAAACAATAAACCCTGCCACAGTATAGCTATTTTTAAGAAAATTTTTGTGAGAATTTTTTCCAAGGGAAGGAAATTATATGTGTTGCAGAACAGTCTGAAGCTGATAGATTTTACCCTTAAAAAAAAAAAAAGCATGTAAACATGAAGGTATGTTTTTGTTGGTAGCTTTTTGTGAGTTTTTTTTCTCTTCTATTAATCATCTTCTCTCACCCTCCAGGGAAACCAAGTAGGTGGGCACTTTAAGATGTTTTCTGGAAGGTACTTAGAACACCCACACCCTCAGACATAAGGACCACTTCCAGTCTACATAAACAGTCTCAGGAGGGAATCTGGTCAAAAGAAACATCAGCATGAGTGAAGATAAAATATTTACCCAAGATGATGTTACGGGAGAACGGGAAGGACGTATCAGAATTAGAAAACCCTAACCTGAATCCTTTATATTTGCTAATGATTCATTCACACACCAGATTCTCAAATCATCAAATCCACCATTCAACTCATGAGTATTTTCTGGGGACAAAAAAACACTATGAATCTCTATTATGAAGTAACTGCAGAGAAGAAACGAGACCAGACTCAAATATAGACCTGACAGGCAAATTAAAATAGCCACAGAGGAATCTTTATCACAAAAAGCGATGTGTTCATTTCAAGAAGCAAACACTTTAAGATGCACAAAACTGCAAAGCATAAACTGAATTGCCCCAATATGCCATGCCATGGGTACGGAATATGATGGACCAAAAACTCCTATCCCTTCACACACACAATCAGCGGGCCTGAGATAAAAATCCCTACGCTGCCTCTTCAAGTACATTTCCAAGAATTCACATTTAGAACAGAAATGAAGCAGCCAATAGAAATGGACTTTTGGAAAACTACATCATAGACAAAAAATAAATGTACTCCTGTGTTAAAAGAATGGGAGACAGCCTCTTTTTAGATGGCTCAAATATACTCAATGACATAAACTGATGGTTTATTTTTAGAAAGCAATGAAGTCTGTTATTATCAGCCAAACAAAAGCAAATTCTTCTAAGGATGACTTTTGATTATGATTCAGTTTCTTATGTGTTTAATTGCACATAAAAACATGATATGTTTAATTAGGGCACAAAATATTTACATCAGAAGAAAAAATTTTAAAAACTTCAATACAGATTAAGAGAGGGTAACACACATAATAGACATTTTCAATTCAATTCCCAACCCTTCCAGCTTGGGCTACTGTTTAGCAGCTGGCAAAATTTTTAAAGAAACTTTTATATGGTTTGGGAGGAGTTCAGGAAACTTCCAAAAAGACAGGCTACCCAAACTGGATTCTTGTCTATATCACAAAATCTGTTCACCTATCAGAGATGGCTCAGGAAAGGGTAAGGACTGAGGGTTGACCAAATAAAGTCCCTGGCCACACCCAGAAAACTAGGAAGTGAGCATCATTGTGGGTTTGACATGTCAGTATACACACCTGCCACTATCAAACACCTTTTCTTGGGAGTAGCTGAAGGAGAGAACAAGGTAAGAAAACCAACCTGTGCTTCTCTGAATGTCTCCTTTCCATTCCCTTGAGAGACAAGTGTGACAAACTCAAGAACTCAGCCCTGCTCCAGTCTCTGTATCCCCAGAGATTTTTTTTTTTTTTTTTTTTGGTACCAGGGATTAAACCCAGGGGCACTTAACCACTGAGCCACATCCTCGGCCCTTTTTATTTTTTTGAGACAGGGTCTTGCTAAGTTGTTCAGGGCCTCGCTGAATTGCTGAGGCTGGCTTTGAACCTGCAATCCTCCTTCCTCAGACTCCCGAGTACAGGCTGGGATTAGAGGCGTGCACCACTGTGCCTGGCTCCCCAGGGCTGTTAAGTATTCCAGTGGGCTGTGGGCTCCCTGGAGGTACAGACTCTTTTATGAAGTTCAGAGCAGATGCTCAGTAAATTATGATTATTAATCTTGTGTTGCGATTATAAACAAAATATTGTACTTACCAAATGAAATAAAGCAGGTATATAGCTGTGAGCAAGATGCAGGATGCAAACCTGGAAGAGGATCACAGGTCCCTGTACATAACCTCTGGTTTGAGATTTGAGGAGTGTGTCCATGTGCATGTGCACACGCATATGCACACTCACATGTGTGTTCTTATGGGCTCAAAAGGAGCCTGGTATGCAGGGTGGTGGACAGAGCACTAATCCAGAGGCAAGAAACCTGACCTTAGGCAATCACCATCTCACTGGAGATCAGTTTCCCAAAAGAGGTAAAATGAAGGTGGTGGGTTAAATGATTTCAAAGGTCTCTAGGGACCCATATGCTGCCTCACAGGGGTGCTTGTGTGCCAAACCAGGGAGTGGTGCTAACAGAAATTCAGGCAGGTCAAGGTCAATGAGGAAGATGGAGGAACAGGGACTGAAGGATGGAGATGGCCCGAGTCAGGCCTTGGAAGTTGTCCAGTAGACAAAGAATACACCATATTTTGTAAGATCTTCCAAGAGAAAAGGGTCTGCCATAGGTACCAAAGAAGAGTCAAGGGAAGCCGAGAGTGGAACAACAGTGGGGCAAGTGCTCTCTGTGTCCACTATTTCATTTAATCCTTGCAATCCTATAGGGAAATACTATACTATGGCTCACTTTTTGTACCAAGGAAATTAAGGAACTTGATACCCAAAGAGACCTGTCAAGGATCACATGGCGACAAGCAGCTAAAGCAAGACTGGCATGAGCTCCATGTCAGATGAACCCATGCTCTCTCCACCGCACGACTCTGCTCTTTCACAGCAGAGGAAGCTCTGCTCTTCTCTGCTCTTTTCATAGAGAGAGAAAGCAATAGAGAGAAAGGACTAGAATATAAAAATATGAAAATACTACTTCATCCTCATTCCACACAGAAGAGATTTTTAATGCAACAGTAACCTTGTAACATGTACTTTATCTTTTAATGTAGTATGTTTTTAAACTGCCCCCGACTATCAATTGTATTAAAAATAACCAGTGATGTTTTGCTTTGTACCAAACACCACACAAACACTATTAATGTATTTATAACATTTAATGCTCCCATCAAACCTACGTACTGGGTGTTATTATTGCCTCATTTTTGCAATGGGAAAATCAAGTCCTAAAGAGACTAAGTCACCCTCAGCCAAGTGTCAAGAGCTTAGCTCAGTCATCACTAGTAAATGGCTGGATATATCTGCCACCACAGTTCACAAACCAGTGAAATAAAATGTTTAAGACAGGACCCACGAGGTTCACACTACGCAAAGGAATGAGATGGCAGAGGAGGCAGCCACAGCGGAGCACAGAGAGACAGGGCCCAGAACCTGGTGGAGCCACTCATCCCACTCACATCCCCGTCAGTAAAAGGGAGGCTACACATGGATTTCTGTAGTTTCAGAGCCAGTTATTGTATCTAGCGCAAATTAATTAAATGTTTAACGTCTTTCAACCAAAGAAACTTCAAGCTCAGAGAAACTTTAGCGGGACGTTATATACAATAATACAAAGTAGCTTGACCTTAAACCCCTAAGCAACACCATCTACTGCAATATCAAGAGACATATTTACCTCAGGTTTATTCCCAGTATAATCCTAGAATATCAGCATCAAGTTGTGGTTTATCATCTCTGCCATTAGAATGCTGGAAATGACCCCAGATTTTAGGAATGAATAATAAGTAGTGTCAGTCCCCAAAGCCAAGAAGAACACAGCCACATTTTACAGGAGGCCTTTTATTTTAAGAGAATCACAGTCTCATACAGAGAATGGCCCTGTGTCCAAACCCTAGGGTGCACATCCTGTCTCCCTCCAGACAGATGTTTGACCTCTTTGTGCCTCAGCTTCCTCCTCTGGAAATTGGGAATATTCACCTTCCTTGCAGGGTCACTCTAAGGATTAACATAAGAAAAGCAACTTAGCACCCTGTATGGCACATAACAACTGCTCAATAAATGTCAGCTATTAAGTGCTGGTGCTAACAATGCTAGTGCTATGAAAGCAATCTGAAAATCAGTAACTTGGAAATGAAAACTGGAGGTGATAAAATTATTTAGAAGAAAACACACCTAAAAAAAAGGCCTGCCTTGGAGGCAGTGCTGTTAACTTGAGAGAGCATTCTGCAAGACACTAGTGGTCTTGCTGAGAAACAAAAAGCTTTGCTTGAACAAAGAGCATAGAGTCTATCTACTTTATATTCCTTCCCAACAAGAAAACCTATGGTTTTAGTATGACAATTTTGAATTATATAATATCTTCATAAAATGTGACTGCTCTGATCAGAATCACACACCAATGCAATCTTTAAAAGCACTCATTCTCCCCAAGATGATTAGCCTCAGAATCAGATCCTTGGCATTCAAACACCTACCTCAGTATTTTCAATTACTTTAAACTGAAAAAGGAAAGGAGGTCAAAACTAGCATAAAAAAATAACTAAAAATTAGAACAGAATAGAAAATATCAGAGAATAATAGGTAAAATAACAACAAGACTTGACTTGAGAGACTTGTTTCTGTTATATGTACTGACCAGGTGGCAATGTGAAATGGACATCATGGTGGGCCAGAGTCAAAAATATCTGGAACAAACTCATCTATTTCAGAAACCAAGAAACCAAGTTTCCAAGTTTTTACCTCTAATGCACTATAAAACCTTAAAACCTGAACAAAAGATTTGATTTACAGCATTTTTATCCCATAAATTCAAACAAATAAATTCAGAAATGACTGATCTTCTCTTTCCTGGACAGGAAGCAGGATTACAGAAAACTCCAGCCAACACTAGGAAGAACAGAGTAGTCATTGTGTGAGCCTCCTGCTCCTCTACCTGTGTTTGCATAAGGAAACCCACATGCTCTCAACACAATTGCTCCTTAAGCCCCAGCCTCGGTGCACATCCTTCTAGAGAATATTTATGTAGCTTTTTTAAAAAAAGAAAATGCAAATATAGAAAGGTTTCTACTTAATCCAAGTAAGTTAATGAATACTCTCATCCATTATTAATGAATAAGACATTTTGAACCAACCTTATAATCTACTAAGGGATATAACATATGACACACACCCTAAAAGCCAAGCAGACTGTGCTCAATGTGAGGAAGGAGAAGGAACAAAAAAATTAGAGATTTTTTGAAAAAAAAAAGAAATTGAAATGAGCCTTTCGGTATGAGTAGAATAACATGAGCACAGTTTGGCAGAGACAGGGGTGGAGAGGGCAGTGCTTTGGAAGGAGGAAGGAAGAGAAAGGACAAGGCTTGGACAAACACACCCAAGGACAGGGGACCAGTCCACAGGGGGAGCACAGAGGCAGCTCAAGCCCTGGTGACCACAGTGCACAGGTTCTTGGGCAGCACCCTGGGCGCCAGCATTCTTGTTGACAGGTAATGAGAAAAAAAAAATGTTTTTTGATTGGGGAGAATGGCAGGAACCCATGGACACCCAGAACCTGAACATGGCTGGTTTCCTTAGTTACTCCACTCGCGGCTTGGCTTGAGATCATCTTGCAGATGGGTCCCTGTACCTGTCTCCCATACAGAAGAAACAAGAAGATATTGGCTGGAAGAGTCTGCTTGCTTAGACACAAGATTCCTGTGATAGTAACTCAGTTTGAAATTTCTCCCAAGCTCCAGTCTCACACAAAAATGCATAGCCTCAGGATGCCTCTCTGCTCCTCTCCCACGGCTCTCTAGCTGAAGCCAAAGGGAAGTGCACCTTCCGCTGGAAGACCACAAGTTCTTTTTCAGCTAGCATTCCTGGAAGGAATAAAGGCCGACTGCCCTGGGGCGAGGGGGGAGCTCGACACAGCCAGAGCATCCAACTCAGTAACCCCAGAGACTCACTCACTGTTTTAATTATCAATCACTGCACACCAAACTACTCCATAGTTCAGTGACTTAAAGCAACCACCATTTTAATATCTCGTGATTTTGAGAGTGAGGAATTTGAGGAAGGCTCGACTGGGTGATTGCTGCACTCTGCACAGCACAGACTGATAACATCTGGTAGTATTCAGCTGGCAGCTGAGTTGGTCACGCCTGGTGCCTACGTGGGGATGGATGGAAAGCTGAACACAGCTGGGAACACTCCTGAGCGTGCCTACCCGTGTCCTCTCAAGCATGGTAGCCACAGGGAAGTCAAACTCCAGGAGACAAGATGGAAGTTGCCAATCCACTTAAAGGCTCAGCATGGAACTGTCCCACCTTCACAGCTGCTATCCCAGGTCCATGAAAGAGCTGCAGGCCAGACAGCCCACAGGCACAGGGAGGACTGCCAAGAAGCATTCACCGCCATCTTTAATGCATCACAAGCACCCAAACCAGAGCCGCATCCCAGGCAGCCATTACCTGCCAACTACTAAACAGCTTGAAAACTCAGATGAATAATTAAAATTAATTTGACCACTCCATATTATAAGGAGAAAAGGAAACTTTCAGAGCAAAAGATATTCTTATAACCTGCTACTCAGAGTTTAAGACTGTAACACTCAAAGGCCTTAAAAATATTCATGCTTTTTAATCCAGTGACTCCATCTTTCAGAATTCAATTTAAGAAAGCAACCAGAAAGATACATAAAATTTAGGTAAATGTATTAAAGAACTATTTACAAGAGTCATAATGTAAAAGGAATTTACATTTCTAATAAAGGATGAATTCAATGTATAAATACAGGCAAAGTTATAAGACTAAACAACATAGTAAAGTTCACATGGAAATGAACAGGTAGTAAAACCCTATATAATGCAACTCTCAAGTCTGGCTTTTGATAAAGATCAGATGATCGATAATGCTGCCTGGGTTGGGAGCTGTATATGTAGCATATAAGAGGCACGTGTACTAGGCAAGGAGATGGAATTTAAAAGAATGATGTGCAGAAACACATAAAATGCCTCTCACTACAGATCCAATTTGCTGTTGATGCTCCCCAAACTGTCCCTATTATACCCACGCAACTGACAGTTTGAAAGAAGGTCCAGAATAATGTCTTTTTAATTTAGTAAGGATGGGAGAGTATGGTACTTGAGATAAGAAACAAATTCCCTACTAGGAAACATAAGCAAAAACAGACACAAATAACCAGATGCCAAGTTAGAGAAAACAGCTACCCCCACAAAAAAAAAAAAGAAGAAACCTCAAGAACATAGTGCTAACATAAACCTTTTTAGATAAATGTAAAATTCAAGACTTGTTTTATCTCCATTAAACAGACTTTTGAAGAGGAAGACTTCTTCCACATTGTATTCTCATACTACAATTTCCATCTGACCAGTACGAGGCCTTTCCATTTCTAGGTATCTTCTCTACACCTGCAGGGGAGCTAACTGTCATTCCAACAAGAATAATATGAAGATGATACCCACAGTGGAGACCCATTTAAAAAGCAGTTGTAGGCTGCCTCTTTCTCTGGAGACAGCCCCCATTCTCCCTTGAATGCTATTCCTTGCTTTTACCCTAAAGGCATCTCTGGAGATGGCCCCATTCTCCCTTGAATGTGTATCCACTTCCTAAATAATCTTCTGTCTATGCCTTTGTCTGGCTCTGCTAAAAATTTTTTCCGTACCAAGAAACCCACTGGTCCCTAGTGGAGTTCCCAGAAGGGAGGGAACTAGTCTCGGCCCCTTCTCCAGAGACATCTCTTCTGTAGCATCTCTTGGTGGCTTGTAAGGAGATCTTCAGAGGCATGGACTCTGGTTGACATGAAAACTTTTTGCCACTTTTTCCTCAACAACAAAAAATTGCAACCATTTCATGTTAACGGGATGGCAACTCAAGAATTCCAATCCATCTCCAAAAATGAGACCAGTGTGTATCTCCTTTAGATCAGTCAGGATGAGACTTTTGATCTCAGACTAGGCAGGCTCATCACCCCTTGCCAACGTGAAGCAGCCACAGAAGATGGATCTTTATCCTTCACTAACCCTTAAGATTAAGGGATCAAATCCTAAGAGGGGGCAGCAAGGGGTATGAGACAGGGATTTAGGATAAAGAGAGAGAAGCTGATTTAAAGGAAATGCCCACAAGCCATTGAGTTGCAGAAAGCAAAGCTGTAAATCTTGAGTAGCGTGCCCTTGATCTCTGCCCTTGATCCATGCCCTTGTAAAATGCGGGAAATGCAAAAGGACTCAAAATTGTATAAACCCCCCACGCATGGGTCCACCTCTAGTCCAGTCCCTAACACTGGCTCTCTATAAAAATTAACACCCCACACCAACAGGTTGCTGTCTCTCCCTCCAGAGACAGCCAGCCTTCTCCGCTGAATGCATATTCCTTGCTTTACCAAAGATGTCTCTCTTTTAAGACTTTCTGCATTCTCCCTTGAATGTGTATCTACTTCCTAAATATACCTCTGTCTATGTTTTAAAAGGGGAAAAAAGAAAGCAGTTGTATAAAACAAATGCAAGTATTTAGTAAGAAAACAGATTTTTCTCCAAATTTAGTTTCTACTCTAAGGGCAGGGACGTAGATTCTTAAGTACATACTGGATGCAAAAAACTATGCTAATAATGGCAGTACAAAGAAATCTGGGATACAGTCCCCACCTACCATGTCTTCCACTGGCACAACAACACATACACCAAAAAGCTAATCTGAGACCGCACATTGTTGTTTAGGGACCATAAAACCAACGTAAAGCAAGACTAACATAAGATCCAAGGTTGTGGATTCCTGGGTGAGAACGGTGGGAAGAAAACAGTCCTGAAGTCACTCATCTACTTCGTAAGGAAGCTTTTATTGCACAATTCTGTTCCATTGGCTTGTGCACTAAAACAGAATGCACGCAGAACACAATCTTCCATTTTACCTTGTATTTACCTGCAAGGACAAATCAATAATTCATACTAATCAAGTTTATCACATATTTAAAAACAAAAGCAAACCCTGAGATGATTCTGTTTGTTACTGGTAAGGCTGGAGAACCATCAACATAGGTAAATAAGATTTCCCCCTGAGGAACCATCCTTGGGTTCACTAGCAACCAGCATTAAGAATTTACAGGGGGTCTGGGGTTATGGCGCAGTGGTAGCATGCTCGCCTAGCACGCGTGAGGCCCTGGGTTCGATCCTCAGCACCACATAAAAATAAAATAAAGATATTCTGTCCACTTACAGCTAAAAAATAAATATTTAAAAAAAAAAAGAATTTACAGGGAAGGATTACATTGTAATAACCTTCCAATGACATGAAGAAAAAGGCTTTAGTGTTCCTTATTTTTAAAAAAAATGTATTTAAACACCAACTTCATAGGGCCCTTGTGTGTGCACTGGGGACTGAACCCAGAGCCTCACACTTGCTGAGCATGCACTCCACCACTAAGCTCTACACTCCCAGTTCCTGAGACTTTCTAGCTGATGAAACAGAAGCTCTTAAAGTCTCAGTCTGAGAAACTGCTATCCTAAAAAAAGAAAGGTATTTAACTTGGCATTGTGGGTCCTGGAAAGAGACTTCTTTAAAAAAAAAAAATTTATGGTTGGTTTCAGCCAGTTTCTTGTTCTTAAAAGAAAGTTCAACAAGACAAACAGGCAGGTCTTCTATTATAACTGTCCACAACAAGGAGGATGTCTTAAATTTTGAGAAAACAGATCTGTGGACTTTCTCCAAAGATTAGTGAATGCAGCTCTTTCAAACACTTCCAAAGCCATGCGCGGGACATATTTAATTGTTGAATTAGCCCTACGCTTCTCTGTCAAGTTTAGAATCAATTCTTCTGATTCATTGAGATGACCAAAGAACATTCAAATGCCTGTCACTTCACAGTTCAACTACCTAGCTCTAAATTACTGACCTCGTGGTTTAAAATATGGCTGCTATCTTCAATGAGCTCAAATTAAAAAAGATAAATGCACATTAAAAAGATTCCAAAAGAAGAACAGAATGCTCAAGTGACTAACGGGTGGTACAATAAGTCCTGCTCTATCCCACTTCTAGAATGTGCGGAAGAGTTTACAGAGAAGGGAAGTTCCTTACAAGAGAAACCAGAATGCTAACGCCCAGAGGACAATATGAAATAGTTTGGGCAAAAGACTCTGAGCAAATAGAGAATGAGACCCACCAAGGAAGAAAAAGAAGTTGATTCAAGATCACAATCTTTTAGAAAGCAAAATCAAGCTGAAAGAAACCTTAGGGCGTTTACATAAGATCCCTCAGTTTCAGTCATTATTCAAATATTCATGGAGATACTGATTTAGTAGTGACTTTTTAAAAGCTGTGACAAGTGGAGGGGTGGAAGGGAGACGTGAAAGAACAGAGAGGATGGACACAGTCAGCAAGTTACAGGACTGACTTCCAACCCAAAAAGTGTCTCAAATCAAATAGCTTTAACATAGCCAGGTTCCTAATAAAAACCATGCAGCATCATTGGAGAGGAAACTGCCTTCTTACAAAAACAACCAAAAAAGAAACTGCCGTCTGTAGAGGAATAGAAATACTTCTCTCTCAGAACAGGTAATTTTTAATTAGAATTCAATGCTATTTCTTTTCTTCTCTTAAACATTTATGCAATGCCATATTTGTAGTTCTAAATATTGTTACTACGATTTAATAAACCATCCATCCAAACTAAGAATAAAACTGTTACAGCCAGGCGCAGTGGCACACACCTGTAATCCCAGCACTTTGGGAGGCTGAGACAGGAGGATCGCGAGTTCAAAGCCAGCCTCAGCAATGGCAAGGTGCTAAGCAACTCAGTGAGACCCTGTCTCTACATAAAACACAAAATAGGGCTGGGGATGTGGCTCAGTACCAAAAACAAAAAACAAAAAAAATAGGGCTGGGGATGTGGCTCAGTGGTCCAGTACCCCTGAGTTCAATCCCCAGTACAAAAAAAAAAAAAAAAAAAACCTGTTATAATTCATCCTTTCAATGAAATCGAAATGTCTACTAAAGAACTTCATTACTTAGATAATAACCAGTATGTACCAATTTTTAGTCTTTAGTTTTATCATTACTACTCGTAAAAGTGGTGAAATTCATACTGCATAATCAAATGTGATACAAGTCTACAGTCCTTTATCTGTGACTCTAAATTCAGAAAGTTCTAAACAGCAGGTGCTTTGACAAAATATGACCTAGCGTGAGGCTATCACAGTCCTTGCTCTGCCTATTTCGTGTGAACATATTTCACTGCAGAAATATTAACGTGTTTTACTGGGGGTACATCAGCAGGTGTTATATGCAATCATTTTACTAAATTTACTATGATTTGTAAATTGAATACCCAGCTGTAGGATCCCAGAACAGCCTGGGTGATCAAGTAACCTATGGGTGGTGCACCAATGAGCCCAGTTTCAGAGCTTTTGGAGTTCTCATTTCTGAAGCACCTCTGGATTTGAAAGCAGCTTGGATCCATCTGTCACAACCGAAGGTCAACCAGATCAGAATAGTCAAGCCAATCAAGATAACATGATCCTGTGAGGGACGCTCCTCCAAGATGGATGGGACAGGGTGCCCAGCAGTCTAAGTGCACAATATCAACACACTGAGATCTCAGCGTCGACAGAGGGCTGAGGGCATGAGAATGAGAAACACTAAAAATAAAATGAACCCAGCAAAGGCTGGGAGTGATGGCTGCACGGGAGACGAGCAGAGGAGTCTGCCCTTCGTTCTTAGGGGGCTCTTCTGAACACTCAGGGGCTGTGAGAGTTCACGGAGGGCATGTTTGCTATTTCCTCAAGATCCACTTCCTAAAACTGCTAGCCACAGAACGGGATCCTCTGAAGACGCCTCTCCACGGAAGACCAAAACAGGAGAAACCGGAGTCTGCAGCGCAACGCAGAGCAGAAGTGTTGGGGCGGCGGAGCCGAGTGCCCAAATCTGCTCTCCCCCGTCACTGTGATAGATGTGCGAGTGAAGTCTGCCACTTTCAGGTCTGCCTTAATGTTGAGGCACACATTCCTCAACAGTCTGTTCCTGTTTGGAACACGGTGGGGCCTATCACTCAACTTCAACCACACCCACAGCGGAGGCCCTGACGGCTGTCAGAGCCCCAGCCTTCCAGTATAGAGCAGACTCACCCCGCTGCCCTGATCAGCTTCCCTCAGGACTACCTCATGAAAGAAAAGCAAATGCCAATGCTTTCTGAACTGGTTCATCGTTGGGGCTTGTTGGGGCTTTTTGGTGCAGTGGCTCAGTCTTTACCCAACGATGCTAGTTCCCATTCCACCCATCCAATTTCAACAACCCTACGTAAAATGTCTTCCACCTTGGGAAAACCTAAACAAAACTGCTGTTTCTTATACTTGCCTAAACTCTGTGGTCACAGCTTCATAGCAGTAGAAATTCACTCACTCAGCAAACTTTTGTGAGCTTCTACCACCACTTCTTCTACCACCATAGTAAACAGTACTATGCTACACACCAGGAGCATGAAGTAAGCACGGCGAAAAAGCCAAGGCAACCCTGCCTGGCCAGGTCCTCTGCACTGTATGCCTTTCACTCAGAATGCGAGTTGTGGTCTTCTCTGCCCTGTCCCCAGAACTTTGCAATGCCTTTTACATAATAGGCACTCAATGAATATCTGTTAGACAGATTAAGAAATCAATGAATCTGACTCGTCCTCAGTGTATCCAGTGCAATGGGGGAAATGAAGAAAACAATCCACTGAAGCACCCCTCACACACAGGCACACGGTGTGTCCACTGAAATTCAAAAGTAGATGAACGAGGGCTGGGGAGGTAGCCCAGTGGTAGATCGCTTGCGTAGCATGTGTGAGGCTCTGGGTTTAACTCTCAGCACCACATATAAATAAATAAATATCCATTGACAACTGAAAAAAAAAAGTACTAGGTTCAAAGTAGACTTAAAAAAAAGTGGATGAATGAATGAATGTGGAGGTGCAGGAGACATAGGAGTCGTCAGAAATCCAGAAAATCTTCTGGAGGAGCTGAAATTCTCACTGGTTCATTCTAAAGGACAATTAGGAGACATCCAAAGAGAAAAGGAGTCAAGAGAAGATGGAGCAGTGTGGGCACACACTCCCAAGACGGAAGCCAAAAGCACAGGAATGCAGAGCTCCTTAGATTTTAACACTGCCGTTTCCATTAACTAGACCCAACACCCTTTTCTCCAGCATTTGTATCACCCCTCCTGCTTCATGTGAACTGCTGTGAGCTTAGACGTCTCTTTTCTTTACCTTCCAGATTTAATTTTCATTTTTAAATCTAGAATCAGAATTTACTCCACTAGTTCTGGGAAGCCCTCTACCATACAAAGAATCTCAAGGTGGGTGGGAATCCTAAAGGTCAGCAGATGAAAGTGTTGGGAGATGCTTATCTTGACTGATCAGCTCCAGTCCTGTCTCTTCTGCAGGCAAGGATCCCGGCGCTCTGCATTGTGCCTCAGCTCTGTGGACCCACAGTCCTGCTCTCCCACTAGACCCCAGGCTTTCTCAAGTACAACCTACACATACTTTTTTATCTCACATTTCTCCAGTGCTCAATAATGAAAGGCTCTACATCTTTCAATCCACCCCCTGGGCTCTGGCGGTCTCCGTGGACTCTGCAGTCAGGACGGAGGTGCTGCGGCCCCCTCCCACCCCACAGGCACAGCCTCTGCCCCATTTTTAACCCCAGTGCCACATTATTTCTTTTCTTCACCTCCATTTCTGTCTATTTTATGGATTAGGGGTTAATATTCCAAACATTTTTTAATGTTTAAACTTTCAATAAAGTTTTTTAAAAACATGTTTGTGACGAGTTTCAAATGAACTGTCCCATTTGTGAGCTGCAGAACATATCTCTGAAACCATCAGATGTTTCCCTGCAGATGTTGTCAGCCCCGAGAATCATCAATGGCCTTTCCTGTCCCATCTGTTGTTCTTCTGACAAGGTTACTGTGCTTCCTCGAGACTTCCTGTTTGAATAACCACCCACTTGGGTGTTCAAACTCCCATGTGTCTATTATTCACCATAAAAGGGACCTAAGGAAGGAACCAGCCAGTTGAACACAAAACGATGTATGAACAGAAACAGCTGTGTGAGCAGGAGGACAAAGAGACAGCGGGGAGCTAGGCAAGGCTGCGGGTCTCAAAACAAGCTCTATTTAGTCAGGCTCGGTTAAAAGGCTGCTGATCCAGAGCATTAGAGGCCCGTTTCATAACTGGAAATCACAGGAGATGTGAATAAGTCCGTTTTTAGTTACTTCCAGAGGTCACGCCCAATGCCACCCCTACCAAGAGTCTCCCTCAAGGAAACAAAGCTGCCTCTCCTTCCTCTCACAGAAATGTCAATACCAACTCAAAAGGCTTCTCCCCAAAACTTAAATCATCTATTTTATTTCCCAGTACAAAAAGTAGTTCCTCCCCTCTTCCCCAAGGGAGCTATGAGGAAAAAAAAAAAAAACAGAAAAGCACAGATCAACGCACAAGAACACACAAAAAGCACAGAAAGCAAGGGAGCATTCTCTGGACATCTGGAAGGTGTGCTCATTTCCAGAATCAGTTCATCTGGGGATGGCCAGGATTCGCTACTGACGTCTGTGCCAGGACATAACAGCTTTAAAGTGGACATAAGTTTAAAACCAAAACGACCACAAAACTAAATGACTCCCAGGTCCACCAGGAGTCGATGCTGACTTACTCCTTGCCGTGTGATAAAAATGCTGAAAACAGCAATAAACAAGCAGGCGAGAGCCTCTAAAGCAATCCTGATAAAGTAAACAAATTTATTACAGCTGCATTACAGATGTTCCCACCAACTTTCATAATCTGTAGAATTCTAGGAATTTATAGTCTCTAGTAGACTTTCTGTCCCATGAATTTATCTAAAACATTCACTATAAATTCAAAATTATGGACAAAGTTCCTCTGAAAGTTAATCCCAGACACGCAAGCCCACCAAACACAGACCTTTTCCCAAGCAGAGGCAAGCATGCCACCAAAGCAATTAAAGACACTGCTGCTCTTCTGGTTTCTGAGTGCCCGCCTTCCCGAGCCCCTTGCTGCTACTCAGCTCCAAAAGGAACAAACAATTTCAACGCAAATTCCAGGGTGCTCAACTGCAGCAAACTGTGATCTGGCACAAAACACACAGTCTAAAGACAGCAACACCAAACAGGTGGTGTCACCAGTCCTATCAGAACAGTGTCCCTGACTCACAGGAACCACTCGGGGAAGCAGCACAGACGACCTACTAACCCACGCACTACCCCCACCTGAACTTCTTGGTAGTAGATTAAATCATTTAAACCAGGACCCATCCCTGAAACATTTTTTTTACATCCTAAAACTTCCCTAAATTTCTTTCAAACCCAAAACTTCATGATCATATTATGCTAGTTAGCCGCCCTCTTAGGCCTTTTTACGCTGCTATCGCCACATACTACAGACCAGGTAATTTACAATGAACAGAGACGGATCTGCTTGCTGCTTGGGAGGCTGCAAAGCCCAACAGCCCGGTGCTGGCCTCTGGGAGGGTCTTCTTGGTGTGTCCTAACACGGGGCGGGCATCACATGGGAAAGAATACCCAAGAAAACAAGAGGGGGCCAAACTCACTTTCACAACAAACCCACTCCCCTGACTGCCTCTTCAAGGTCCCACCCTCAGCACCAGCTCTGGGGATCAAGTTCCCAATCCCTGAACCTGGGGGGACACAATCAAACCATAGCAGCCACGTGTTTTTAAATGTCCACCGATCATGCCAACATTCCCAAAAACCAAGGGTCCTGATGTTGTAAGGGATAGGGGCAGAAAGCTTCAACCCCTTATTTCGATCCAATCTTTTTACATTGCCAAGTTAATACAATGTAGTCCTTAAGAATTTCTAAAAAACGAGGAGGACAGGGGTTTTGAGAACATGTGGGCAGACCATTCCCGTCTCTAATTAGGATTTGTGCTGCCAGAGGAGGAAAATATCCCTTCCCAATTCCTGCCAATGAAGAGAAAACTCAGAAAAAAAGGCTGCTCGACTCACTCCATGCTGTCACCTCCCCCTTTCTGAAAGCTGTAAAGGTCTTCTCTTAGAAATAGGCTCTTGTCATCCTGTCTAAAGAACATTGATGGAATAACTTCAGAAAATATCATATTTATGTTTCTGCATTTTATGGAGGGGGCAGAGCCAGGGTGAGTTAAACCTGACTTCCTTCCTCCAGTACAGCAGCAGGTCCCATCTCACACCACCTGACCTCCCCACGAGAAAGAAAGCACAAGCACTTAAAACTCCTCAGGTCCCCCTAGGTAACGGTGTAACCACACTCATCACAGAAATGCATAAAATGTGTCCTACGCAGGTCTTA
This sequence comes from Xerus rutilus, assembly GCA_028644305.1. NCBI lineage: Eukaryota > Metazoa > Chordata > Mammalia > Rodentia > Sciuridae > Xerus > Xerus rutilus. Next base: position 77,032,968 of record CM053410.1, read on the forward strand.
AAGCAGAAAAGGCAGAAGAGCAGTGACAGTGATACCGCCATCAATCAGCCAACTCACGCCCTATAAAGGTCTAGAGAGTTTTGATTTTTTTTTGTTAGGTCCTAGAAGTGGAGGTAGAATATGGTGGAGGATAAGCACAAAATAAATACACATAAAAGTAAATGTACATCATAATGGGGACTGTGACTCCTTTGACGTGGATTAAAAAAAAAAAAAAAAAAAGGTATGGGAAAACCCCAGGAGTAGATTGATCTGCATACACAGAAATCAAAGTGGCTGGGCATGGTGGCGCACACCTATAATCCCAGAACTCTGGGAGGCTGAGACAAGAGAATCACGAGTTCAAAGCCAGCCTCAGCAACGGCAACTCGGTGAGACCTTGTCTCTAAAATAAAAACACAAAATAGGGCTGGGGATGTGGCTCAGTGGTCAAATACCCCTGAGTTCAATCCCCAGTACAAAAAAAGAAAAAGAAAAAAAGAAATCAAAGTGAAAGGCACCACTTCTGGGTCTGAAAAATGGAAACAGTAACAAAGAAAGTTCCTGGGGCCAGAGCAGTTACCTATCCACCAATCAATAAAAGGTAGGTTAGACCCATTCAGTCAGCAAACTTGACTAACAGCAAACAAAAAAAACAAAAACAAAAACAAACAAAAAAACACTATGGAAGGGTTAGAGTTTACTCAACGCAGAAAGGAAGAAACAAAATAAAATCTGGAGATCTGCCCTAATCTTTGATGATGTCAGATTAAGTAAGCAACTGCACTAAACCCAGCAATCCTCAACAACCAGAAAGCAGTCATGGATAAGGCAGAGATAAGCAGGGAGAGTCCCCTGTGTGGCGTAAGCACTGACCACCCTTCAGCACATGTGGTCCCTATGCTTTTCCTATGAGTACACACTGACAAAACCCAGGGCTTCGATCTGAAATTCAATAAATTCCTTAGAGATTTCTAGAGGCATTAATGCTAAAATATGTACAACAAACTTAAGTACCCAGAACCTAAAATTCTTCCTTTGAAAATAGCCCTCTGTCCTTCACAAGTAAGTGTGAAGCCCTTTTTAACAGAAGCGACCCAAATCCAGAGCTCCACAAGCAGCGGTCTGGCAGAGAGACCAGGCTGAGCTCTTGGGTTTGAGACTCTCATTTTCACTCCTCAGTGTAAGGTCTCCACAGCTGGCTATCACTTACCAAACTGGACCTCACAGGCGGAGTGGCAAGCGCCTAGCCCCACATCAAGTCAAGACTGGATTCCATCCCAAACACACCTGTGTGACCTCAGAGGCCACCGTCCTCTTACCTTATTATTCCACAGGGAAAGACTGAAGAGCTCAGAGGTAAGTAACTAGGAGGTCCCCAAAGGGAGGTACACTAACTCTCTTCTGTCATCCAGTTTTTGAGTTCCTGTTCTCTCTGGAACCCATTCAGCATGTGCCTACCACTCCATAAAAGGCCACCAATCTGGCCACTTCCAGACCTTCTGCAGGAAATTCACCCTACTGGAAAGTCCTCCACCGTGTCCATTACTTTTCGTCAAGACCCAAGCACCTTCTGCAGGCGCTCTTCAATCCACGCTCTGCATGGTGCTCTGTGGACATTCCCTCCGCACTTTAAAAAGTTTCAACAGTATTATGTTTCCTGTGTGTGAGTGTTTTTGTCTTGTCTCCTCAAAATATATTACAAATCACCACAGAATAAAGAAAATGTCTTTAATATCCACTGTATGTCACACATCCTATGTTACAATGTCCCAAAATGAAGAATTTTCTCCCCAGCTACCTTATTTATACAACATCTTTGTCCACTAATTAAAAGCCCAATGCAACAAGCCCATCTCCTCTCAAGAGGGCAGGTCTTTTCACACAGGTACAAACACGTCACAAAGCCCCACAAGCTTCCCCAAGAAAGCCACACAATTCAAGCTTCAGACTTTTTTTTTTCCCTAAAAAGTTCAGTGAGAAGGAATGAAAACGGTGTCCTCGGAGCTTAGAAGGAATCTGTGAAACATTTAGGTTTTATTTCACCAAACAGTGAGTTGTAAGACAACTAGACACTGTGACCATAGCACACGCCACATTTTTAAAGAATTCTCTACGCCTGCAGCAACAACCACAGCCTTGCCATTTTGCCACATCAAACCACGAAGCAGTAATCCAAACCACTACCTGCTTGGAGCAGGAGGGAAGAGCCAAGATGATTGCGCCTCCCGCAGGCTCCTCGGGCTGCCTAGCAAACTCCGGGGCTCCTTCCACTGAAACAGCGGAGGGCTCAATTAAACTCAGTGGGCTTGTTGGCTCAATCAACAAATATTTGTTAATGCCTATTAATGCCAGCGACTTCTGGTAAAGAGCGGAAAGAGAGTAAGAAAATTCTCTGAGATGCGTAAGCCTCAGATTCTGTGCTTTCCTACACTCGGCCAAAAATTATACCACAAATAAACAAATCACCTATTATTTTGTACTAAAACTGGTTGAAAGTGTCTTAATTCTCTTTGAGGAATAATTTACATGCAACGAGATGTGTGCAAATAGGTATCGCTCCAAACTTCTCCAGATCAAGACGTAGAGCACAAAATCGGAACCAAGAACAACAACAACAAAAAGACTAGCCCCTAACCACGTCTCTGACAACGCTGACAGGCTGTTCATCACTGCCATGGATGATCATTCTGGTTAGCAGAAAGCTTCACGTATACTGTGATTTATCATCATGAAACAAAACATACCGAGTCCCTAACTCTACACAAGACCATGTGCCAAACCCAAAAAATTAAAATTAAGAAAAAGAAACATGAAGGCTGATTTTGAATTAAGATTTCTACCAACTTTATAAAATATATATATATATAAAATTAAAATCCAATATAAAACAGCCCAGTGTTGCCTTTAATGTAACAGGAAGGAACTAAGTTGGAAACAAAGGGTAAAAGAGAGCTGAGGAAGGAACTACGGCCCCTGAAGTTTTAAAAAGAAGTAAGGCAAGGCCCTTACTCATCCCTCAGACTTGCCACAAGGTTCTCTTCCCACAAGAGATCTGAGCGCCATTGTCTAAGACAGAGATAAGTCACTTTATTTCATGAATATGTAGCTGCAGAAGGCACCAGATTGACGAGGGCCCGGTTATTTTCAGCTGGCCCTCTAGAAGGGGACATGAAAAGACAGGCACATGCACTTATTTAGTGTCGCCCAAGTCTGGAGCCAGACTCTAAAACCTCAGGGACATTTCTATAAATGAGTTTTCTGATACCCTCTATTAGCAAGCCATCGATTGTAGGCCCAAATGAACAAACACCTAATTTGATTGTAAGAAAGATGCTTAAAAATGCCAGCAGGGCCCTCTTACAAACCTTAGGGCAAGAAACTAAGACAGGAGAATACCACAGCAGTGCACAATCATCTTGAAATTTTACCCTCTGAAACTGTTTGAGACAAATTAAGCCCTAAATTTTAAGTCTTCTCAGGAATTTGAGCAGTAAAAAATAAGCAAACAGTTCTGCTCTAAATTTTGACACATTTCCCAAAAACCCAAACAGGACAGCAGTGGAGCCGTCAATTAAGAACAGCTGGAGAGGAAAGGCAAGTTAAAGCAGCCGTGCCAGGTCTGCCTCTGTTAAAGCTGGACAAGCAAGACCACGCCCACCTCCCTGCCCACCTGAGGGTGGGCCACAGTGGCAACCAGAACCGACTCTTATCCTCATGTCCTGAAGAGAGGGCATGCCCCAGTATACATGTCCTCTAATTCTACCCCTAGTGCACTAAATAAACTAATATGCCGCATACAACAGGCAAATAAGATATTACACAAAAACCTTCCTCCCCAACTGCTTAATAATCCCCTTAAAGAGTCTTTTGCAACAATGGACATATGAACATATACATTTTAAATAAAACTTTCTTATAACCATTTCTAAAGAAAAAAGCAGATTATTATTTCAGTCATACATACTCACAAGTGTGAACTTATAACTTCCCTCATAAAATTGATCTAGACTGACTTTAAGTCATGTTAACAGTCTTAATTTTTACCCAAAGAAGACAGTCATGGATCTTTCAGTTTCATATCACTTCCACACCTAACTCAGTACTTTTTTAAAAGCTATAGAAATAAAACCACCACATACCACATTTAATGTGGGTTACTACAGTGGTGCATACCTCATGAAAATGGAGAGATGGCACTGATAAAAATAAACACAAGCTCAAAGGTATGGCTTCAAAGAATTTCAGTTCAGGGCAATGTGCTGGGACATTTAGAATTCAGCTATTGGTTTATTCACGCACTACCTGGATTTATGAACACTCCACCAGACATATTGCTAAGCATTGGACATACGGCTACTCCCACCTCCACCCAAATAGTAAATTTAGTGAATCTTCTCTGCCTGCATCCCTCACTAAGGACTTATTATATGGCATGAGCATATTGGTCTAGAGCAGAGGTCACCAAACTTGTGCAGCGAGGGCCACATGGTCAGTAGTTTAGCTTTTGTGGGCTGGGACATATGGAGTCTGTCACAATTACTCAACTCTACCATTGTAGTACAAAAACAATCATGAACAATGTTATTCTATGGGCTTAACTGTGTTCCAGTAAAGCTTATGGACACTAATGTTTTTGGCTTTTGTTTTTTTGGTACTAGGGATTGAACTCAGGGGCATTTTATCACTGAGCTGCATCCTCAGCTCTTTTTATCTTTTATTTTGAGAAAAGGTCTAAGTTGATGAGGCTGGCCTCAAAGTTGTGATTCTCCTGTCTCAGCCTCCCAAGTCACTGGGATTACAGGCCATTCAATTTTCAAATGTTGCACAATATTATTCATCTTTTGACTTTTTTCAATTAAAAAAGTACCAACCATTCCTAGCTCACAGCCCAAACAAAAATAGGTGGCAGGGCTAGGCTGAATTTGGTCAAGAGGCCGTGATTTGCCTACCCCCAAATCTAGAGACATAGATTTCATCTGTTATGGTTTAGATATGAGGTATTCCCCCCAAATGCTCATATGTTAAGCAATGAATGTTCAGAGACGACTAGATTATAACAGCTGTAATATCATTAGTGGATCAATCCATTTGATGAATTAATAATCTGAATGGACAACTGGGTAGTAATGGCAGGCAGGTGGGGCTTGGTTGGTGGAACTAGGTTACAGGGGCATGACCTTGGAGATGATAACTTGTCCCTAGCTCCACCCGCTACTCTTTCTCTGCCTCCCAGCTGCCATGAGCTGAGCAGCTTTCTACCACCACGCCCTTCCGCCATGATATTCTGCCTCCTTTTAGGCCCAGAGGAATGGAGTCTGCTGACCGGGACTAAACCTCTGAAACTGTGAGCCCAAAATAAACTTTTCCTCCTCTAAGTTGATCTTGTCAGGTATTTTGGTCACAGCAAAGAAATGCTGACTAAAACATCATCTAAGCCCAAGGTCAGGGCAATGTCCCATAAATCACTATCCATCCAAGAATTCACTTGGTGCCGAGGCACAGAAAGCAACAAGTGCTAATCATGTTGTACTGAACTCAAACAGGACTAAGTCCCCAACCCTATCTTCAACCCAGGTTATCTGAGTACAGTGGTGTGCACCAGCTACTCAGGATACTGAGGCAGGAAGATCACTTTACTTAGAATTTCTTGGCCTTACAATGATGTGAAAGTGATACACATTCAGTAGAAACTGGACTTTGAATTTTGAATCTTGATCTTTTTCTGAGCTACCCAGACACAGCACTACACACTCAAGTGATGCTGGGGTACAGCTGTGCTGTGTTCCTAAGCTATGATGTTCAAGAGACTGGGCATATTACATGCATTTGACTCCATGTTTTCAACTTACAACAGATTTATTGGGACAAAAAGGATGGAAAGATAAGCATTTAGGAGCCACAGTGATGGAAATAGGAGGCAGAGTATATTAAAGATGGGTGGGAAATAAAGGAATGGAGATACAGCTGACCTGCCTCACAGCAGTGGATCCTATGTGCTGACCAATCTCTCCTGTTAAGAGCCTGTCAAGCATGGTTATCTTTCAGAGGTGACTTGGGAAGAACTGGTTGAGAGCCTCGGTGTTAGCAGTGCATTCCCTGATACACAAAATGCCAAAACTGCTTCAAGTTAGGTGGGTCAATAAGGAGTGAATTTAGTTTTGCATATGGCCTACAGACAAACCCCAATTAACTACATACAACAAGTCTTCAGGTCTGGAGAAAGGGCAAACCTAGAAATATGAAATACAAATTGAAAACCTATACATTTATAAATAGTAAATAAACCTTGAGGTTAAAATGAATTCATTCAGGGACGGGGCAACATGAAAACGACCATAGGTACAAAGGAACAGTCCAACAAATGCCAAAGAAGACAACCACAGGAGTCCGGCATCTCTGATCAGTGTGTACATGAACTTTTATTTTAAAGTTGCCCTGGAATAAATTATACATTCTTTTCAAAGATGAAGCTACAAGCTGCAGGAGCCAGGGTACTCAACTCGAGAGTCCATGACCCACCTCCACCACGACTTCTGGAAAGTCACAACCACAGGATCTTCATCGCTGCCTTCACTGAGTTATAAAAAATCTAGTTAGTGATAAACTGGAGGCTTTATAAACTTCAAAATAGCATGAAGATACCCTTGACTTATTATTGCAGTGGCATTACAACTGAGTGTGTAAATTCCATGTAGCAGAGAATAAGCTCCTGAAAACAATCTTCTACATCTTTCTATCAGGCACAGTGCTATGTATTTCATAGATATTTTTAAAACGTGTGCAGGGTATTGGGCAGTAACATGAGAATGTATGCATGGGGCAAGAAGCACACAGCAAAAGGTGTAACCGACTTCCTAAAAGGATTTAGAATTGAAGTGGTCAAATTTTATTCCTTCTACAAATGCAACAAATGACAAATTGATGGGGATGCCTGACAGCTCCAACTTCTTCTCTAATGTGTAACTTTTTTTGGAGTGTCTTAGAAAAACCGGGAAAGGAATTTGCAGAAAAAGCAGTGAACTATAGGACAGCAAAAACAGCCAACAGCAACTTTTATAAAACTGTTCAACAACTACTGGTCATTAAAGAACATCTCCTCAACTTCTCAAGTTGAAACCTGCAAAATGTAAATCAGGCCTTTGTGAGACAAACTAAAATAGTGTCCCCTCAGGGTGCACAAATACCACAGTGAAGTCACCAGAGTGAACTACTCCCTGACACAGTCAGAGCCTACCTTGTAAAGATTTTCCTGGAGAAAAAAACTGCTGTTCATTTATTTCATGTTAAAGACATTCATCAGAGGCCCAAAAGGAATAAAATGCAATAACTTTATGTATCAATTATTCTGATTTAGACACACAAAAGGGAAGGCATATATTAAGAATTTTGTTTAATCACTATTCATTTCTAAAGTTTATGAGGAACTTGGAAACTAATCTGGTCTCTGTTAATTTTGAGAGTTCCATAAACTTTGATTTGAGTTGGTTTTATCAGCACTCTTTCCTTAACCTAATTGTTTCAAGAAAGAGGGAAAGTCACCTTCCTCCAACTTCAAGAACCTGTCTGCCAACTTTCTAGCCATAATGTTTATCAAATTAATTAAAGGGTCTGTTTAATAAAAGACAAATCCTCAGCTACACTCTTACAATCTTAACCCTTGCATACTGATAAAACTTATAACTTGTTAGTATAAGACATAAAAGTCAAATTTCTGAACAGCAATTGAATGATCCACACAGAAGTCAGAAGATCTAGAAGGAAAAAAAAAATAAGAAAAACTTGTTTTTAGAAAAGGGTGCCTGACTGAGTTCTCTATACACAGGCAGAAAGTACAGTTCTGGGTCTCAGAGCAATTTGACTCTTTACATCTGAAGATGCTCAGCACCCTGGATTACTGTACATGGAGCTTAAGACATGACAGCTTTCAGAATCAAGGCTGATTTTCCTGGCTGTTGTAACAGCAAGTGATGATACTAGTACAGTGATCTAATTTGTTCCTGCCAGATATTAAAATATGTCTGCTTCTTCCGAAGGAGACACCAGTTAAAATGATCATGTAATTTGATATGTGTATGCATTAAAAAAAAAATTCTGAAAGGTTACATAAGAAATCACAAACGGTGGTCTCTAGGACCTTAGCAACTGGAGACAGACCACATACTATATTTTACTGTTTGAGTTTATCATGTCATGTTTAATTTTTATAACAAAAGGTGATTTACGATCAATGCCAAAACGTGTGTTTCTTGTAATGACTTAAGTGTGATGTAACTAGGCTTATTTTATAGCTTACTGTATTTAAAATTCGACATCAAAAGGAGGCTAGCACAGCAGTGGCAAGACCTGGCTCTTTCACACTGCTCCCTTGGAGTTTCACATGCTCTGTAAGGGCAGAGCACAATATGCATCACTTGTTTAAGGGTATGTGAAATTTGAACTGGGTGGGAGATTTAATAGATGCACAAAACAGTCATGGTACTTGAATTCGTGGGAAATAATTAGTTAGCTAGAGCCCATGAAGTAGCTGAAGTTAGGAAGTGAATATTCTGAATATCAAAACACACACTGATAAAGCAAGCTTTGTCTATTTGCCATAAATTGTTGATCGTAACATTCATGCATACATATATCCTTGTCATCAAAAAGAAAGTGGGGGGAGAAACAAACATCAACCCCACTACACACAAATCTCCCTCCCCCTTCCCACCTCCTCCATCACACACAATTTCCTCCAGGACATTGCTTATGATCCAAGAACAAGCACAGTAAGTTTTAGTCAAGTTTTTATAAACTAACTAAAAAGCTTGAAGTACATGCTTTCACAATTAATGATATAAAATCATAAAATATTTCAAATAACTTTTTCAGCTTTAAATTCATTTGACACTTAACAAAGATATTACCAAAAACTGAAGAATATTTCAGCAAAAACATGTCAAAGCATAAAACATTTTTAGAGTTACAAAAAAAGAGTCCTAACTAGGTGTATTCTGAAGATCTCTTTTGAACTTGTTATCATCATGACCCAAGGTTAGTATCTATCTGTCCCCCAGCATTAGCAAATTAACTTGACTGATACTCTCTTACTCTACCACATTGTCCCTGCAACAGAGAAGTGACCATTGAATAACCTATCCACCTCTACAATCACTTGAAATAAACTTTCGCTACCTGAGGCCTACAACAAAAAAGCAGAAAAAGTCAAGATTGACAGCCTATTGTTCAGGACTGAACAACTGAATCTCTGGCACTTTGAAACATCAAGGTAATGTCTTTGAAATTTTTTAGATTTGAAAATAGATAATGTATGAAATCAAGAGTATTCAAAGGTGAACACAGAAACTTTAACAAGCCAAAATTCAAACAAAAGTAATTGAATATAAATGACAAAACTAATGTTGGCCAACTTTAAAAATAAAACAGTTAGGGGAGACAGTTAAGACAGAGCATCTCTTCCAGATCTTGGAAAATCCTGAGTCTCTTGCAATGCCTTTAGAAAGGCACCTGTTCCAAGACACTACTGCTTCTGTACATTTCCAATACCTCTAAAAAACTGAACTCAAAGCAGTTTATTTCTTCAATTGTTGAAAAGCAGGTGCCACATGGTTTCAGTCATGAACTTATTTCCAAAAAGTTTCATCTTCCCAATGACTCATCTACAAACAAAGCCTTATTTACTATAAAGGTGTTAAATACTGCTTTTCTAAAACTTATTCTACACACAGCAATTTAATTAAACTTCTCAGGCACTTTTCTTAAGTATTCTTTCTCTGCAACCTTGACAATTATACAAAATTTAGTGTGTTGGAGATCAGTACAAAGGAAAATACAAAACCATGATCAAAAGAACCATGTGCATAGAAAATGACCCTTTCAAACATCCCCAAATGATGCTATGAGTCCTATAGAATTACCCTGCTCCGACAGAAGAATGACTTGGGGCAGTCTGTTCTCTTAGGAACTTCATTAGTACTAGCTACTAGTAAAACCAATCCTCCCAATGCAATGGGGATTGAAGCACTACAAATTAAAATGTCAGTTTCACATACATGTTACTCTGTTAAACACAATAATGAAAAATTCTTCTGCTTGTTTCTATATCTCAGTAATAAAGAAAAACTTACCAAGATCAAATAGAATTTCTGATACTTTCAAATAAATGTCCTTTCTCATCCACCGCCCTGCCATGCAATTTTCTACACATCCCTTTCCCAATGTCTAACAAGGTCACTTAGGTGTGATTCTACACTTGCAAAGCAAAAGCAAAGACAGTGAGAACCTTTCTTTATACATGGGGACAAAATTGTTCCCAGCAATTAGTGAGTAGGTCTTTCCTTTTGTTTTCTCTTTTACCAGGATTAGCAGTGAAATAGCTTCATGGCTCTTAATTAAGGCTGAACAGCTCTAAAGAATAATAACTTTTTAAAGTGAATTTCTATTTTAATTACACATAGGCAATATAGCAGTAAAGGTATTTGCTCCCCTGAATTCCCTTAACGAACAGCAGTCATCCTCAATCCTGGAAAAGAGCCACATCTAAACTTTTTAAAGGCAAAAAGGTTCAAGGTGGACCTTCCTGTCTCTGATCCAAGCATCCAAGCACGCCTTCAGATGGCCCTGCTAGGAGACAGAAAAGGAGGATGGGTGTTTTTGATTAAAGCTTCAGAAGAAAAGGGACCAAAATCCTAACTGCCAAAATGGCAAAGAACCCCTAGAAGAAGCAAGGGGTTAAAGCAATCTCTTAACTTAAAGCAATCTCTTTAAGTTAGAAAAATAGGAAAGCAAACAGTTGCAGCTGAGAGCATCTTGGCCCTCACTGGATGTTGAGGGCTAGATCAATTGTAGAAGTTGGAGAGAGGAATTTGTGTGGTGCCCGCTGGGGAGCACTGAGCCTGCACGCTGCGTTTGAGCCCCTGAAGCTGGACGGGTGAGTGGAGATGGCCTGGGAGCTGGGCTGTTAGCGAGCAGTAGTAAGGGACAGGGCTGTCACCGCTTACCCAGGTGCAGCGTGAGGTTGATGGAGTTGGGGTACTGGACCCCGGCCAGCATGGTTTGGCTTTGCCACCAGGTGGTGTCGGCCTGGTTGTTGTAGTCGGTCAGGAAGACTGCACCGTGCTGCAGGTGGGGCTGCCCGGCGTCGCACAGGTGACAGGACTTGGTGACCCCGGTCACCCCGGTCTGCACACAGTACTCCTCGGGCGGAGTCCCACACGTGTTGGTGGCCACCACGGTCACGTTGAAGGCGGCGTTGACGAACTCAGGCATGCAGCGCTGCGGCCGCCCGCCCTCATCCGTGCACTCGTCCATGGCTGCCCCGGCACAGCCCGCCGCGGCTGCCGCCAGCACGGCCAGCACGGGCCAGAGCCGCCCTCGGCGCCGCAGGGCCAGCGCGGCCCGCTCGCTGCCCCTCATCCCGCCGCCCGCGCGCTGGGCCACCGCAAAGGCCACGGCCGGCGCGTTCCGCTCTCCCAACGGCGTCCCCGGGAGGCCGCTCCGCGGGCTGAGCCTGGGGGCCCACGGGCCGGACTCTGGCACAGGCGGTGGCGGCGGCTCGCACCGGAGAGACTGGCGGGTGGGCGCCCCTAGCGAGGACCGTGCGGCTCCCTGAGCACTGGCCCCGCGCGCCGCCTCTGCGCCTCCCTCACCCACCCTGCGCGCAGCCCGCACTCGGTGCCGACCCCCGACTTCCGAGCGCGTACCCGAGCGCGCGCCCCGGGGAGGAAGGAGCAGGGGGTGGGATCGGCCGGCTGGGGTGGGGTCTGGCGGAGGAGAAAGCCCAGCCCCGGCAGCTCCCGCGGCCCCCGTAGCTGTTCCCCCGCCCTCCGCGCGCCAGGGACTGAGCGTCCGCCCTGGCGACTTGCGGCGGCGGCGGGGGCGGTGGCGTCTCGCGCTCGGGCCCGCAGCGCGCGGTCGCGGGAGGGGCGCGAGGGTGGGCGGGGAGCGGGGGGGAGGAGGAGGGAGGGGCGGCGGGGCGGTGCATGCCGGGAGGCAGGGGAGGCAGCGCAGACCCGGCAGCCTGCATCGGTAGGGCGTGGGGGTCCTCGGCGCTGCGTCCTGGGGAGACATGGGTTGGGTGGGGAGCGCGTAGGAGGCCCTTAAAGGGGCGACGCGGGTCCGTGAGGTCGCTCGGGGTCGTCCTGCGGGTCTTATGGCAACTTGGGCCGCGCACGGCAGGCGAGTCCCCGCCCAGCCAGGTGTCAGCCCTTGAGTCCAGCGGAGCCACCGCCCCAGGGCCGTGTCCGGAGAGACTCCTCTGTGGGGCTGCCTGAGTGCCCCAGCCCTCGGGCGCGGTCCCAGGGAATGTCCCCTGCTGGCGAGGAGAGGTCTCGGGTATCGAGGGGCCTGACACGGTCCCTGGAGAGTAAAGGGCCTGGTCACAGCATCAAAATGAGTTTTGTGAAGCGATTTCCTGCCGCTTAATTAAAGTGTAACCAGTCGTTTAACCCGAACAAGGAAGGAAGCGAAAAGGCTGGGAATGGAATGACATTTTTCCCCTGGGTGCGCAGACCCACTGCGAAATTCTTCCACTGTGTTGTTTGTGTTCCCCAGCTTGCCTTTAAAAGACTTGAAATTGTCTGGATTCTGACATCCTCCTTTTCGGGCCTGCTGAGTCACGGAATATTCTCAGTGCCAGAATGACTCAGTTCGCAGAACCTGAGCCAGAAGATCATGAGTTTTAGTCCCAGATTTTGTTAACAGAATTTTAAAGACAATTCAGAAAATCTGAACACCAGGCATTTGATGCTATCAACAAATAATTTGTAGATGCCTAGAGATGCCACAGTCAACACACCTGGTATTTAAAAAAAAAAAATGTGTGTGAAGGTTTTTTGTTTTTTTGTTTTTTTACTGTAAGTTACCTTGTTTTTCAGAAAATTCCAGAGCCTTTCAAACACATCTTTTTAACTGCTTGAAAACTGTTATCTACTATATAGATATGGTGTTTAAAAGAAAAATATGAACTTGTGGGGAAAAGTGGGCTGAGATCCCTCAAAAAATGGTCATAGTGGCCAATCATCAATGCCTCCATGCCACAGACAGGCAGGATTAGATTATATGGTTGTTTATTGTACAAACAAGAGAGCCCCAGTTTTGGATTTTTGTTTTGTTTTTGGATCAATATTTATTTATTTTTTTAATTTTTAAAATTTGTTCTTTTTAGTTACACATGACAGTAGAATGTATTTTGACATAGCGTACATTCATGGAGTATAACTTCCCATTCTTGTGGTTGTACATGAGGTGGAGTTACAATGGTCATGTATTCATATATGAACATTGGAAAGTTATGTCCGATTCATTCTACTGTCTTTTCCCATTGAAAGCCCCAGTTTTTAAAATAAATTCCATTTAGAACTCCAAAGAAAAGAGACTTTTCCCTCTCAGGGTCTATATAAATTATTTCAAGGATGCTTATTGGTCTGGCTTTGGTTACCTGCAGATCCCTGAACATACCCCCTCCCCCTACACCCAAGGAAGGCAACTGAGGTGTGTGATTGTCGGTCCACCAGAAAACTGTGGAAAGCAGTTCAAAGAAGAAGCCACTGTTGGCAGGAAGGAGCAGGTTACAAGGCAGAAAAAACAACAGATGTCTACTACATCAGGATTCAGAATGCATGATATAATTAGAAAAATTGTTTAAAAGTTTGTACAGACCTTTCAAGATTACAACGTTGTCCCTTTTTTAATCCTAAAAAAGATTATCCCTTTTATAGTTACCAGTGTGTTTATTTTTCCATTTTTTAGTCTTTCTGACCTCATTTCCCTGTATTCTTCCCAAGCCCCAGCACCACGATACTATATGCTTCATCTTTCATATTTAGAAATGCAATCTGTAGATAGCAATTATTATTAAAAATATAAAATGTTGGCCTATGATTACATATTATTTTTCACTTTTCAAAACCACACTGAAGCAGGGGATGTTATTGCCTAAGAAACCAAAGACTCAAAGAGATTAGCCTTTAGACTAGTAGGAAGCAAAGCTGGACAAGAGCCTGCCCTTTCTGGCTGCCTGTCCATAACTGTTTCCTTTAGTTGTGTAAAGGTCACGATAGGGGAGAGAGTAAAGAAGAGCTACCTTACATTTCCAAGGTTTTTAGGCCATCAAATGGGAATTTTAAATTGGTGAAAATTAATATAATACTGGGAGAGAATTATAATTTCCCTCTTCAAAGTTACAGTAACTACACATGATACTTTGCATTGGGTTTATAGATCCTGCCTGAGTCCTTGGTACAAGTCCAAACATAACAAGATAAGATATCTTCTGTGGCCATGCTCAGGTAAAGACAAGATTCCTCTTGCATGAGGTAAAGGTCTTGCTTCCCACTCAGCCCAAGTCCAGACCATTTTACATTGTGATACTAGTTTTAAAAGGGAGAAAAAAGGACACATAATTCATAAGATTTAAAACAGTACTTCATTTATGACAATTAAAAAAGAAGTATTTCCAAAAACAAATAGCAAAACCTACCCCCATCCAAATCTTCCCATCAAGAAAGAACTTCTTTTTTTTTTTTGGTACTGGGGATTGAACTCAGGAGTACTTGACCACTGAGCCACATCCCCAGCCCTATTTTGTGTTTTATGCAGAGACAGGGTCTCACTGAGTTGCTTAGCACCTCACCATTGCTGAAGCTGGCTTTGAACTCGGTGATTCTCCTGTCTCGGCCTCCCTAAATGCTGGGATTACAGGCATGTGCCACCGCGCCTGGCTTCTCAAGCATTTTTTAATTCTATCAACTAAATGTGCAGTGCATCTCAACTACAGAAAAAAAGATTATCTTTTATATGCAGATGTTATGATTTTATTGCAGGGACTCAGAATATCGTTAATAAGTTCCTGACCCTGATGGTTAGTTGCTGTTAAAAAGAAAAGACAATTCTTTAGTAGGGAGGGAGGTACTAGGGATTGAACTCAGGAATTCACATCTCTAGTCCTTTTTTATTTTTTATTTTGAGACAGTATCTCACCAAGTTACCTAGGGCCTCGCCAAATTGCTGAGGCTGGCCTCTACTTTGTGAAACTCCTGCCTCAGTCTCCTGAGTCACTGGGATTAGGGGTGTGTGCAACCATGCACAGCAAGATAGTTCTTTTAAAACCAAAGTTCTTATTTTTCATAGTTTCCCCAACATTCAAATACCTTACAGGTTATTGTCTCATGGCATTACATAGATACATATGGCAAAAGGTTTTTTTAAGAGCATGCCTGGAAGTTATGTTGTTCAAAATTAAAAATTCACAACTCTTTCAGTGATATTCTTTTGGGAGCTGTGGGGGAAGGTTATAACACCAGCTTTAAATGTTTTCCTACTGAATTTATCATAGTCGTGGTGGAACTGGGGCAAGCCCACCGAACTCATGGGCCTACGTGTCTAGTTTATATGTGTACTTGAACAAATGCTAAATTAATTTTCCTCTGCGTGTATTTTTATTGTAACAACCAAATTAAAACAAGATATTTTAATTTTTAAGCATAATTCTGCTACACTAAAATGACTTGTTCATTTATCAGAATTCCTCTCCTAACTCAGATCGTTTTTGGGGTTTTTTTTGTACAATAGGCACATCTTATTGAACTATGGTGCACAAAATCCAAGGTATAGTTTGATAGTTGGGTGAGATATCAAAGTGCCCACACCTCTGTGATCTCCGCCCAGGTCCAGAAACAGAGTCTCCCTGATCCAAAACCCTTGTCAAGTCCCTGGCCGATCTGTACCCCCACTTTTCCCAAAAGTAACTTCTACTCCAGTGTCACCACACATTATTTCTGCCTGTTTTTTGCTGCCACGTAATTGAAATCACATCGTGCTTTGTGTGTAGGTGACTTTTGTTCAACATGATGTTTTTGACCTGTATCCATATTGATGGATGTAGCAGTAATTCAGCTTTTTGTTATATGATATTCTCATGTATAAATAAACTACAATCTATTTGTTCTACTGTTGATGAACAGTTCTGGAGTTTCTAATTTGGAGCTATTCTAAATAATGTTAGTAGGTTATTATCAACATTCTCCCTTGGCTTTGGAGATATATTTTATTTATACACACACACACAGATTCAAACACACATTTTGGGTGGGTAGATACCTTGGAATGGAATTACTGGGATATAGGGGTATGCATATATTCAAATTTGGCAGATACTGCAAAACTGTTTACCAAATTAGTTGTACCAGTAACCCCTTCCAGCAGCTGTGGAGGAGTTGCTTCATCACATCCCCACCAATACTCAGTATTTTTAATCTTAACCATTCTGGGTTAATGTTGTTGTTGTTCAAAAAAATTATTTTAGTTGTGGATAGAACTTTATTTTTATTTATTTAATATGTGATGCTGAGAATCAAACCCAGTGCCTCACACATGCTTGGCAAGTGCTTTACCCCTGAGCTATAACCCCAGCCCCTGGTTAATGTTGTTATGGTATTGTTACAGAACTTAAGGTTCTCTAGCTCTAGTTTGTACGTATTTGCACAAAAGATAACTTGCTTGTATCATTGGGTGTGTAGTATTGAACTGTGACTTTAACATCTTTTAATTCCTTGGTTACTGATTGGATTCACCTTTTCATATTTTTATAAGCCCTTTGGGTGCTCTTTTGTTTTTGTTAATTTTCCTATTAAGTTGTCTTTTTCATCTTGACTAAGAATTCTTTTGGGGAGGATATGAGGATTGAACTCAGGGATACTTACTACTGAGCCACATCCCTAACCCTATTTTGTGTTTTCTGTAGAGACAGGGTCTTTCTGAGTTGCTTAGTGCCTCGCCATTGCTGAGGCTGGCTTTGAACTCGCAATTCTCTTGTCTCAGCTTCCCAAAGTGGTGGGATTACAGGAGTGTACCACCGCACCCAGCTAGGAACTCTTTATACATTTCAGTTATGGGCCCTTTTTCTGATTCTATGTGTTGCAAATATCCTCCTTCACTATGTGGTTTCACTTTTCCCTCTCTAATAGTGTCTTCACTTTTTAGGCTTGTATCATGGAAAAATTCAAACAAACAAAAATGGAGAGAATTACACAAAGAAACCCCAGCTTCAACGAGATTCATGGCCTATGCTGTCTTTCCGCTCCCCCACCTTTCTCCAAACACCACTTAATTATTTCAAAGCAAAATCACAAATATTGCACCATTTCACTTAATGGTGTCCTTTTTTTGGGAGAGGGAGGATACCAGGGATTGAACTCAGGGGCACTCAACCACTGAGCCACATCCTCAGCCGTATTTTGTATTTTATTTAAAGATACGGTCTCACTGAGTTGCTTAGCACCTCGTTTTTGTTGAAACTGGCTTTGAATTCAAGATTCTTCTGCCTCAGCCTCCTGAGCCTCTGGGATTACAGATGTGCGCCACCGCATCCAGCTCAATGGTATCCTTTGATTAATAAAAATTCTTCATTTTAATGTAATCCAATTATGGCTAAGCTTAGGCTGTTTCTATTCTCATTTAAGAAATCTCTAATGTCATTAATATATCCTCTCGTGCAATGATCTAAAATTTTTGCTTTATCTTTAACATTTAAATTTGTTGAGAGATGGCATCTCACAATGTTGCCCAGGCTAGTCCTAAACTCCTGGGCTCAAGCGATTCTCCTGCTTCAGCTTCCCAAGTAGTTGGAACTACAGGCACACACCACCACTACATTCAAATCTTTAATCCATCTAGAATTGATTTTTGTGAATGATGTAAGGGAAAGGTCAAGGTATATTTTCCATATGGCTACTCTATTACCAAATCATCAGTGCTAAAAAGACTGTTCTTTCCTCCATTACTCTGTCACCTATCTGATATTAAGTGGTCTATTTCAGATCTCTATCTTGCTTTGTTGTTGCTTTATAATAAGTTTTGATATCTAATACTAATACAGGTTCTCCAGCATGTTTTTTTCTTTGAAACTATCTTGGCCATATAATTTTAGAATTAGAATTGGATTATCACTTTCCACAAGAAAAACTACCCAGTATTTTGCATGTGAATGTATTCCACTTCTTTGTTAATTCTGAAAGAAGTAACATGGATATAATATTGATTCCTCCATCTCCTAATATCTGCCCTTTTTACTTAGGTCTTCTTTAGATTCTCTTGATAATCTTTATAGTTTACTGCACAGAATCTTTCAGATCTTTCATTAAATGCTTTGCTAGATTATTTGCTTTTTTATCTTTTTTTTTAAAATAATCTTTATTTTATTTATTTTATTTATTTTTAAATGTGGTGCTGAGGATTGAACCCAGTGCCTCATGCATGCGAGGCAAGCGCTTTACTGCTGAGCCACAATCCCAGCCCCTGCTTTTTATCTTATTTTTTGTTATTAGAATATAAAAATACAACTGGTTTTGGATATAGGTCTTATGGCCAACAATCCAATAAACTGCAAAATTCACCTATTGTTCCAATAGTTTATATATTCTTTTAATGTTTTCATCCACACAATCAGATAATTTCTACATAAGATCTACATAACCAGGTCATTTGTACATAAGGACAATTATTTATCTTATTTTTTTTCAATTTCACCATTTAGTTTTTCTTGTCTACTTGGCCCTGGTTAAGATATCTAATATAACACTGAATACAAATGGTGACAGTAGATACCTTTATCTTGTTCTTGATCTCAGATGGAAAGTTTTCAACACTTCACCATTAAGTGAAATGTTTGTTGTACATTTTCTGTATTTACCTTTTATCAAATTGAAGAATTTCCAAAATTCATTCTATTGTAAAACAAATAAATTAATTTAAAATAAAAGAATTTCCCTTACACCCCAGTTTGATAGGAGTTTTTTTTTTTTAATATAAAGAATGTTGGAAGTGGTCATGATTTCTCTGCATTTGTTGAAATGCTCATACGCTGTTTCTATTACACATATCATATGTTATTTTGTTAATGTGGTAAATTACACTGGTTAATTACCAAATGTTAAACCACACTCATTCCTGGGATAAACCAAATTTTCACTGTTATGTTTTTTGTTTGTTTGTTTTGGTACCAGGGATTGAACTCAGGGGCACTTAACCACTGAGCCACATCTCCAGCCCTTTGTATTTTATTTTGAGACAGGGTCTTACAAAGTTGCTTAGCACCTGTCTTATTTGCTGAGGTTGGCTTTGAACTCATGATCCTCCTACCTTAGCCTCCCTAGCTGCTGGGAATACAGGCATGTGCCACCATGCCTGGCCTATTATGTTTTTATCACCAGGCTTTGAGTTTCTAATCATATATTTAGGACTTTTATCTTTGTCAGTGAGAGAAATTACCCTCTAATATTTCTTTTCTAAAAGAATAAACATACCTGTAAGGATTGAGCATGAAGGTTATGCTGGCCTTTAAAACAAACTGGGAAGTATCCCTCTCTCACTATTTTCTGGAAGAATTTTTAAGTGTTATCTTTAAACATTTGGAAGGCTTTGTGAGTGACACTATCTGGGTCTATTTTTTAAAACTCATTTGTGATAGTAGATTCCTTTTTTTTTTACACAAATATAGTACTATTATAGAACTATTTAAAATTTGTATTTCTTCTGCAGTTTTTTGTTGTTGTTGCTGCTGTTGTTGTTTTCATTTATTTTGTGGTTGTTATTTGGTAACAGGGATTGCACCCAGGAGTACTCTACCACTGAGCTACCTCCCCAGCCCTTTTTATTTTGTATTTTGAAATAGGGTCTCTCTAAGCTTCCCAGGCTGGCCTTGAATTTCCAATCCTCCTGCCTCAGCCTCCTGAGGAACTGGGATTGTAGAAGTGCACCAATAAGCTCAACCTACAATCAGTTTTAGTAAGTTATATTTTTAAAGGAATTCGTCAATTTCATCTATATTTAAATTTTACTGGCACGGAGTAACTCATAATAACCTCTTATTTTCTTTTTAACAATGGTTGGAATTTTATTCATTCTTGACATTAGTGTTCTCTATTTCACTTTCTAGGGTTTATCAGTTTTATTAATCATTCTAAATGACCAACTTTTGGCCTTAAAATTTTTCTCCATTATTGGTTTATTATGTCATCCATTTCTGTTTTTTATCATTTCCTTCCTTAGACTTTGAGTTTGATATCCTGTTCTAATATCTGGACAAAATCATAGATGATTAACTTAAGCCATTCATTTTATTTATGTACTTATGAATAAAAATTTCCCTTTGAGTACTACATTACCTACATCTCCTAAGTTTTTATGTGTATTATTATTATTCTATTCAAAGTGTTTTCTAATATGTTACAATTTATTTTGACTCATAGGCCATTTACAAATGTATTGCTAAATTTCCAAACATTTGAAGATTTTCTAGTTATCTTTGTTATTATCTTGTTTGTTATTATGTTGTTTTTTAAAAGTCAATAACTGGCACCTTGATTTTCTGGTTCAAAACATGGAGTCTGTGGCTGGAGCTGTAGCTCAGTGGTACAGCGCTTGCCTAGCATGCGTGAGGCCCTGGGTTCAATCCTCAGCACCACATATAAATAATAAATGAATAAAATAAAGATCCATCAACAACTAAAAAAATATTAAAAATAAATAAATAAATACAAAAAAAAAAAAAAAAACATGGAGTCTGCCCTAGCTGCTCTGTAGGGAGATGAGGAAGAGGATCTGTGATTTGAGCAAATTGGGAACGGAAGACTGGCAGCACAGGTGTGACCACCACACTGGGCTCTACTGCAGGAAAAGTGATGGGCTTTACATGGCAGAGAACACTCATCAAAGTGGACTTCCTGAGACTGAGCAACAATCCTGGGTTCCTGGACTTACCATGACCTGGGACCCCCAAAAGACAGACATTCTTTTTTCTTGGCACTGGGGATTAAACTTAGGGGCACTCGACCACTGAGCCACATCCCCAGCCCTATTTTGTGTTTTATGTAGAGACAGGGTCTCACTGAGTTGCTTAGCACCTTGCCATTGCTGAGGCTGGCTTTGAACTTGCGATTCTCCTGTCTCAGCCTCCCTAAGTGCTGGGATTACAGCCATGCGCCACCACGCCCAGCTAAGAAAGACATTCTTATAAAACGCAAGATAGATGTTTGGAGTCATTTACCACTAAAAATATGTGCTGCTGAAACAGGATGTAACATTTTTCACTTGTATCATATTTATCATTTCATATTTCTTCTGCAATTCTGAAGACACGTCCATGGTTTGGTCTCCCTAATGTGAAGATAATATCCATAGCTAATGTTCACCCAGCACTTAGATGTGCTAGGCCTTCTCCTAAGCATTTTGCCTGTTATTTCAGTTAGTCCTCATATTTGTTATTATCCCCATTTTCAGATGAAGAAACTAAAATAGTACAATATTAAGGAAGTTGTCCAAGGTCATTGAACTCCTGGTGAAGCCTAGATTCAAACTCAGGATGTCTGGCTCTCTGCTTCCTGGTGACCATACCCCAGGCTGCTTTCCTCCAGCACACCCTCTGCCATGATGTTCTCATAGCTATGGAGTTGGCCAACCATGGACCTCTGAAACTGCGTTCAAACAAGCAAAAAATAAGGGAGGATCTGAAGATACTAAGTTTCACAAGAAATATTGTGGCTGTATATGGTACTTATATGCTGGTTGTTCTTTGGAGAATCCAGTTAAACATAACTGGGAATATATTTACATGCACAGTACAGTATTTGGGGGAAAAAATGGCACAACTATTCGTGACCTCCAGATTCCAATAGCAATATTTATCAAGTACTCAACACCTCCTTGGAGACAACCTGATGGAATTGATCACTGTCATTCAACAAGCTGCACAAAAGATTTTAGGAGGTCTAGAATTTAGTATGGTTTTGAATACCTGTCTAAACTGAGGTTTTAGTGGACTTCTAGACTACAGAGTTGAATTCTTTCAATCTACTGAATAGAATGTGCAGCATGGTCACTCCATAAATAGTCTTTCCAGTGTCAGCCTGCTTTTAGCTAAGATACTCCCAATAATAAATGGACAGATCCATTGGATTTGCAGTGAAATACCTAGTCATTTTGTTCAGAATCTGTTGATGATGGAGCAAGTGAAAGACTTTGCTGCAAACATGTACAAAGCCTTTAGTACTCCTCAGCAATTAGAGAAACAACTTTTCCTTCAAGAGAAATCTACAGTGGGATTCACTTATTTTTAAATATACACTGAATAAGCTGGGTGCTGTCCCTGTAATCCCAGCACTTTGGGAGGCTGGGACAAGAGAATCACCAGTTCAAAGCCAGCCTCAGCAATGGCGAGGCACTAAGCAACTCAGTGAGACCCTGTCTCTACATAAAACACAAGATAGGGCTGGGGATGTGGCTCAGTAGTCGAGTGCCCCTGAGTTCAATCCCCAGTACCAAAAAAAAAAAAAAAATACACTGAATAAATTGACTATACCTCGAGTGACAGTTTGTTATAAAAATGCCTAATAAAAATACATGTTTAACCAAACTCAGGATGTCTGACCAGAGCCAATGCTCTTTCACACTGCACAATAATTAACAAGTGCTTATTTGATATTTTCCACATAGCAATGACAGTTTAGTTGTTCCGTATATATACTGCTATACCTAATCTGTGCAGTAATCCTACGAGATACATATTTTTACTATTATTCCATTTTATAGATGAGAAAACAGGCAAGAAGTCTCCATATTTCACTCCAGATCACACAGCTAGCAAGCGTCAGGCTGAGACTAAACACAGGCAGTCTGGCTGTCGAGTCTCAGGGCCTCTCGACCTACACTGACCCATCAGAGCCATAGCAAGCGTCAGACATCAGTCCAGATGTATCGTCACGCAGTCATCACAAAAGAACATCGCTGAGGTTTGATAATGAAGTCACAAATGATGAGCCATTTATTTCTGACTGGCTGTTTTGCTTACCAATAAGATCTTTATAAATTTTTTAAATTTAAAACATGGTTTACAAAATGGGTTGAAGACCTAGGAATTAGACCAGAAACTACACAACTCTCGGAAGAAAACACAGGGTCAACACTCAGCATAGAGACACAGGCAGTGATGACCTTCTCAATAGGACCCCTAACGCTCAGAAAATAATGCCAAGAGCTAATAAATGGGAAGGCATCAAAGTAAAAAGTTTCTGCATAGCAAAGGAAACAAGTAGGAATGTGAAGAGAAAACCTACAGAATGGGAGGAAATCTCTGGTAGCTACTCTTTTGACAGGGGATTAATATCCAGAATATGTAAAGAGATCGAAAAACACCAAAAAATCAAATAACCCAATTAACAAATGGGCAAATGAATTAAGCCAGTATTTTTCAAAAGAAGAAATACAAATGGCTGACAAATATATGAAAAAATGTTCAACATCATTAGCAATTAGGGATATTCAAATCAAAACAACACTGAGATTTCATTTCATACCAGTCAGATGGCAGCCATCAAGAACACGAATAATAATAAATGCTGGAGAAGACATGGAGAAAAAGGAACACTTTCACACTGCTGGTGGGATTGTATATCACTACAACTACTATAGAAATCAGAATGGAGGTTCCTTAAAAGACTAAGCAGGGAACCACCCTATGACCCAGCTGTACCACTCCTCAGTATTTATCCTACAGAATTAAAGTCATCATACAATAGTGATACATGCATACCCTTGTTTATAGCAGCACAATTCACAGTAGCCAAACTATGGAACCAGCCTGGATGTCCACAAACAGATGAATGGATAAATAAAATGTGTGGTGTATATATGCAATGGAGTTTTATTCCACCATAAAGAAATTACGTCATTTGCAGGAAAATAAAGGGATTAGAGATAATTATGCTAAGTGAAATAGGTCTGATTTAGAAGATCAAGGGTCATATGGGGCTTTTTGTTTATTTGCTAAACAAATGTTTGTTTTTTGGTACTGGAGAATGAACTCAGGGCCACTTGACCACTAAGCTACATCCCCAGCCCTATTTTGTGTTTTATTTAAAGACTGAGTTGCTTAGTGGCTTTGAATTCGCGATTCTCCTGTCTCAGCCTCCCAAAGTGCTGGGATTACAGCCATGTGCCACCGCCCCTGGCTGTTTTTTCTCATATGTGGAAGCTAGAGATGAAAAAGGAAAAGAAAGAAAGTGGGCAAGGATCTCATGAAAATCAAAGGGAGATCAGTAGAGGAAAAGGGACAGGGAGTGTGAGGCAGAGAGGGAGGGGGAAGTACTGGGGAGAGATATTAGCCAATTTATATCATTATACTGTGTGCATGTATAACTAAGTAACAACAGATACCATCATTATAGTGGGGCACAGTGGTGCATGCCTGTAATCCCAGCACATAGGGAGGCTGAGACAGGAGAATGCAAGTTCAAAGCCAGCCTCAGCAACGGCAAGGCACTAAGCAACTCAGTGAGACCCTGTCTCTACATGAAATACAAAATAGGGCTGGGGATGTGGCTTAGTGGTCAAGTACCCCCGAGTTCAATCCCTGGTTGTACATACTGGTACCATCAGTATGTACAACCATAATGCACCAATAAAAAAATAAGGAAAGAAAAAAAAGAAAACATAGTTTAGAGGCATAATAGAAATAATCTTCACACTATAATATTGACAAATATCATTACACGAAACAGTCATTATTGTCTTGCTTAGTATTTTGTGACAAAAAGAAATGACTGTTATAGATAAGGTCAGCTGAAGGAATGCAAAATTCAATTCATTTTAAATTATGCACACAGATTATTTCTTTTATGGTTGCAAACTGAAGTAGTAAAATTAAACTTTAATGTTAAATCGTTGGAGGACTTCCTATGGGTTCCCAGTGAAGCAAAATATCTCCATTTTCATCCCAGTACAGAGAGAGCGTGGCCTCATAACCAAGTCAGTTTAATAGCAGCAAAACCAAACAATCTTCTCCCCACACATCATGTTTTTTCAACTGTCTAGTAAATTGTATAGTAATTGAAGTCCTTAAACTGTAATAGAGAGCTCTTGCTTTTCAGTGTTAGTGTACAAATTCCAGGCACATGACTTCAAATCCTTTACCCAATCATTTTTGACTAGTGGATAATTTTCTATTAAACTTTCACCTTTGATCATTGATGTGTGTTCACTATATCCATTTGTTAACCACATAGGGTATGCTTTTCCAAAACAAGGACTAGTACTGACTCAAACTGATTTTATAGAAATGTCATAACAGGAAGTAATTGAGCATCGGAGAACTCACAGAATACAAGAATGACATTTTCTCCCAAAGAGCTGGATGATCTTTTGTATGTCCAATTTATACAAGGATCAGTAGGACTTTTCAGGCGTAAGGCACCTTGTTTTGCTTTTAGTAGCAGCTGAATGTTAGTGCTGATGGAAGCATTGATGACTTATTCTGGAATGAATTGTGGAAAGGACGGTCCTAATAGAAAGAACCTGGATGACATCATTGCAGCTTTGGTGAAGAAAATAATCCAGTCAATAAAACAAGAATACAGTGTAATCACAACAGAAAGCAAGTAAACACACATATCTCATGGGTTTGGAAATCTTATGCAGAAAAGTTAAATAACCACCTCTAGTAGGGCACAGTAGTGAACACCTCTCATCCCAGAGACTGGGGAAGCGGAGGTGGAAGGACAGCAAATTTGGAGGCAAATTCAGCAAGTTAGTGGGACTCTGTCTCAAAGAAAGAAACAATTGTTTAAAGCCTGAGGGCATAGTTCAGTGGTAGAGCACCCCGGGTTCAATCCTCAGTACAAAAAAGGATGAAAGAAGAAAAAAGAAAAAAAAAAAAAAAGAAACTAAGCACCCTCAAAGGATTTTTCCCAATGGAGCACAAAATGAAGAGCCCATGGCACTCAGCAAGGTCACAGCAACTAAAAAACGCTTTCAAATACTGGACTGAATGTGTGCCCCACCCCCATTCATATGTTCAATTTCCAACTCCTAGTGTGATAATATTTGGAAACAGGACTCTGGGGTAGTAATTAAGGTTAGATGAAGTCATGAAGGTGGGCCGTAGTCTGATGGGATTGATGTCCCTGTAAGAGGAGATCAGAGAGCTGTTTCTCTCTGTGTGTCCATCATGTGAGGACATAGTGAGAAGGGAGCTATCTGAGAACCAGGAAGAGAGCCCTCACCAAGAACCAAATTGGTTGGTACCCTGACCTTATACTTCCAGCCTTCAGAACTATAAAAAGAAAAATTTCTGTTGTTTAGGGTACCAGTCTATAGCATTTGTTATGCAGCTCAAACTGACTAATACAATTGTTTAAAAAAAATACCTTTCAGGTTGTAGGAGACACAAAGTGAACCTGCTACATCTCAGAATTGTGACTCTGTATGTATTAAAGATGAGCTTGCTTTTTTCCTTCATCTGTTGTGAAACATAAACATAGAAGTAATTAATCTTAATGTGTCAAAGTCGGTCACAGCCCGATACTCCTTGCCCTCTAATATACCAAGAAAATTTGCTACTCAGTAACTCAGGAAAGCTCAAGTAATTATCACAACAAGATGTCAAAATACTGTGTGTCTTTAGCTCTAAGTATGCTTCAGCTCTGAATCTTCTGGTTTTAGATATTTGTAGTTTAACTTCAGTAATTGTAAGAATGACTTTCTTTGCCCAGAATGTATAAATTTTATTTTTCCTATATTTTTATCGGTGCATGATAGTTGTACATAACGATGGGATTTGTTGTTACATATTCGTACATGCACACAATATAGCAATATAATTTGGTCAATATCATTCCCAAGTGTTTCCCCTTTCCCTCCCCTCCTCTGCTCCCTAGTTCCTTTCCTCTATTATACTGATCTCCCTGCCATTTTTCATGAGACCCCTCCCATCTTTCTTCCTATTTCCTCTTTAACTTCTACATATGAGAGAAAACTCTCGACCTTCTGATGGTCAGGATGTGCATACTTAACCTTGTCATGAAGGTAAGGTATATGAAAAGTACTCTTCCTTCATTTTGTGTATAAGATCATTTAAAGCAATAAATAGCTTTACATCATTCTGAAATACTGGAATATTTATTATTCTGCAACTTCCTTCTTAAGATACTCATTATAAAAACATCATATCAATGTCTGTCAAGCGTAGGAAGAATCATTCACCAGGCAGCGCTCTCCATCGGCCTTACCCCTCATCCGCAGTATATAATTACATGGTGGCTCTGAAGCTACAGAAAATGGAATGCTTCCCACCGCCAGGGCAGAACTGCCAGAGAAAAGGTCCTCTTAGCACAGACAGGGCAGGGCAGTGACCAATGACACACAAAGAATAAATTTGCAAGTATGCCTAATTTCATTCCCATGGTATGTCTCAGACTCCAGGTCACCTCAAGTTAAAGTCCAAGATATTTGGGGTTTGTTTTTTTGTTTGTTTGTTTTTAAATATTTTTTTTTTTTAGTTGTAGATGGACACAATGTCTTTATTTTATTGCTTTGTACGTGGTGGTGAGGATCGAACCCAGGGCCTCACGCATGCAAGGCAAGCGCTCCACCGCTGAGCTACAATCCCAGCCCCGGGGTTTGTTTTGTTTTAAATATTGATAGTATGAGAGGCAGGAGAGGGGTTATAAGGAAAAACAAAAATTAAGCCAAATGAGATCGTAATATTAACATTTCTTTTTTTAACTTGTTTCTAATAAATAAATGAAGCTTACCTGGAATGTTGCAGGTTTTCAGTAAATTTAAAAGAACCTTAGAGAAACTTAATTTTCTTCTCCATTTTTGTTTTTCATGTGTCTTAGTCTAACAATAGGATTGACTGGGTCCTTAAAAAAATGCATCTTGAACTAGAGCTCATCAAAACTAAGACAATGGGGGCTGGGGTGGTGGCTCAGTGGTAGAGTGCTTGCTTTGCATGCGTGAGGCACTGGGTTCGATCCTCAGCACCGCATATAAATAAATAAAGTCCGTTGACAACTAAAAATATATTAAAAAAAAAACTAAGACAACACTACGCACATTGTACCTCTGACTCAAGTCCCAGAAATCAGATCCAAAGTTCATTTCTACCCAAGGCAAAGCAGGATCCATTCCAGTATCTCTGCTCAGCATTTTCCTGTCCATCTTTCACACTTATAGTCAACCTTCTCTAATCCTGCCATCGCTATTACTAAGTGATCTTCTTATGCAGAACACAATGCTAGGAACCTGGCCCTTAAGGGTGTGAGGAGACACAAGCATTTCATATCACTAAGCTCCTGGTTTCGATTCTAGTGGAATTTACAACTCAGTCAAGAAGATTGAGTACATAAACATAAAAAAATATTCTAGCATATTTACAAAATAATATAGAATTTTCAATGATGTTATGTAACTCAAATGTATAGATAGGCAAGAATTAATATGAGTGTCTCTTTCTCCAAGAAATGAATACACAAATGAGCCATGGATTAGAATTTTAAAGTTTGCAAGTGCTATAGGCTGGCATAAAGGAGGGGAAAGACCATTACCAGTAAAAATATGCACTGATAAAATGCTTCAGTATGTATTGAGAAATCCATATTTGTTTGAAGATATGTGGTTGTTTATCTGTTCAATAAGTACCTATTGAGGACCTACTGTTTTCCAGGTATTCTTTCATCCATTCATTCAACAAATATTTACTTCCTACTACCTATTGTATGTCAAAAACTAAATATATGGGCTGGGGTTGTAGCTCAGTGGTAGAGCACTTGCCTAGCATGTGTGAGGCACCAGGTTCAATCCTCACCACTGCATATAAATAAATAAAATAAAGGTCTATCGACAACTTAAAAAAAGCTAAATATATAGTGGTAAGCAGACAAGACAAGGATATGCCTTGAAATCTAATGGGGAGGATAAAAATTTAAATAATTACAATACGATAAGATGATGTATGATATAGAAATATAGAGACTACAGAAAATAATGAAAATTATTAAAGAGAGTATTACACACTAAATAACAGGAAAATATTTAAGCATGGACATAATGTGACAACAGTTGCAAATTTTAAAAATACATTTACCTTATTGCAGAAAAAAAAAGGAATAACAAAGAAGCAGTAGAAGGCCATTTAGAAGACTGGTGGCTATCATTCCAATAAGAGAAAATGCTAGATAAGAGAATGGAGAAACATGGCAAGCTCAGACATATTTAGGAGGTAGACTAAGAACCTCCTAGGTATTTCTCCACTGAAGAAGCTTAAGAGAACAGTAAGAAAGATACTTCTGGATTCTGGTTAGTGGTGACACCATTAATTGCTAGAGGAAACTCTGGAAGGAGAAGTTTTGGAGATTCAATTTGATGGATGCTGAGCTCAATTTTCAACAAGTCCAGTTTGGGTCATGACATTATGTTAGATGCAAAATATGGTATAGTGTCTGAACCTGAAAGCTCACAACACAGGAGAAAAATACATTATTATAATTAAGTATAATTAAAGGCTAAATACAGATATGTAATATGTTAAGTTGGTTGGTATAGACCAGGTTACACTGTGGTACAAATTAACCCCAAAGCTCAGTGGTTTATCTCAGAAAAGTTTATTATCTTGCATACATGATGTCTAATACAAGTTCAGAGAACTTTCCAGAGCACCTGCCCCTATGTAGTGTGTTTCAGCCATTTCCATCTTGTGGTTTTGCTCTTATCACAAGACCTTCCTAATTGCCAATAGCAGAAGGGAGTTGGAAGGTCATGCACCAACTCTTTAGTGTTTTGGACAAAAATGTCACATCTTGCTTCTACTCACAGCTCTGACCAGAAGCAGCCATGGGGCCCTACTTCATTGAAGGGCATCTGGGAAACATGGGACATCAAAAGACCATTTAGTGAGGAACAAGTTCCAGCCACCCAGTAATCCCAGCTACTGGGGAGGCTGAGGCAGGAGGATTGCAAGTTTAAAACCAGCCGGAACACGCAGTGAGACCCTGTCTCAAAATAAAAAATTAATAGTGCTGAGGGTGTAGCCCAGTGGCCAGGGTTTGCCTAGCATGTGTGAGGCCCTGGGTTCAATCCCCAGTACTTCCAAAAAAAAAAAAAGGAAAGAAAGAAAGAAGAAGAAGAAGTAAAGAAGTCTCTGCTACAGATGTGAAATGGAAATGGTTACTTATGTAAGGGCATCCAGATGTGTTTCAGAGAGGCCACATGTGGGTTGGTATTTGAAGGAAACCTTAGGGGTTGGCCACATGATGAAGACAGGCAGGACTCTGCAGGCTAAGGGAACATCACATCCAAATACACCGAAGCATGAAAGAGCTGGAGATGCTGGAGAGATCTAGGGAAGGGCAAAAAGAAATTAGCAGTTAGAAGACAGGGTTTTCATGGAAATAGAATACAATAAATTGATTATAGGGACTGGAGAGGGCATAAATATGCTAATGAGATATTATTAGGCAAAGGTAAGTGATCGGTGCTTTGAGAGGATAATAAATAACTTTATCAAATTGGTGAGGGAAAATGACCAGAAACAGGAGACTGCTAGGAGACTGTCATATTGTCCAGGAAAGAGGTGGAGAGACAGCCTGCAGAAGAGGCAGTGGAGCTTAGGATATATTACACATGTAGATACCCTAAGTGTATCTACTTAGATACACATGATGAAAGCCAGTGACATAGGACAGGCAGGGTAAAGAGCAATGGAGAAGGAATTCGAGATTTCTAGCTTGGTCATTTCAATGGATGGTGAAGCAATTAACAGAGGTAGGAAAAACAGTTATGGAACAGATTTAAGAGTAAAAATAACTATTTCTACAGTTAGAAACTCAAGCATCTTGGATCATCCTTTGTTGAAGTTGTTTATCAAGAGCTTATCTATAACTATGTCATAATAGTATTTTTCTTTTATAAAAAAAAAATCATTGTCTACGGAAGAGTTGACTGTTATTGGCTTAAAAACGCCCCCGTTCTTTGAGTCTTAGCCCAGTTTCTCCTGCCCACTAGATCCAATGTGGCGTGGCTCATGGAAGCATCTGGAGCAGCCACATTTCCTTATTCAAGCCAAAACAAGTTAACTCATCTACGGCTTATCTCACATCCGTCCTGTAGATCTCATGGGAGGATACAGCCCTTATTACTAAAATAATGTGTAGAAAACAAAAATAGCATGGAAAGAAGCTTCTGAACATGATATTTAGAGTTGATTTCAAAAAAACTTACTCATATAAAGTTAACATAGTGAAATTTTGTTTAAATTTTGCTTGGTTTTCATAAAGTGTCATCATGATTTTTAAGAAAATTTTGGTATTCCGACAAGTATTTAACTTTGGAGGAATCTTTTTGTAATAAAAACAGAAGCCCCTGGATTGTTTTTTCCTTCATTGACTGACTTTATAACTTTTAGTAAGTCACTTGACCCCTTCACAACTAAGCCTTGATTGTGAAACAAGAAAATAATGTTTAACACTCTTACAATTGGACTTATTCAACCAAAGGTTCTAAAACAATATAGTACCCTTGGGGGAAGTGTATTCATGTATGCTAAATATGAGCAATTACTGCCAATTTTTTTGGATATAATAATTCATTGGTCTCTATTAGTGATGCTCTGTTATAAGCTAGGTACTAAAGATAAAAAAGAGAAATAATACGAGTTCCTACCTTCAAGGAATTCCCCCATTTTAATAGAAGAGATTAACAATGAGATCTAAAGGTCAACAAAAAGGAGCACAATTCCATGAGTGATCAAGTGAATTACTAGAAGAAAGAAGTGAAAGAGGAAAAAGAAAAAGATTAGAAAGGTCACCTGAGCTGGCTCTTCTAAAAAAACAACTTCAGCCGGGTGCGGTGGCTCACACTTGTAATCCCAGTACTTAGGGAGGCTGAGACAGGAGAATCGCGAGTTCAAAGCCAGCCTCAGCAATGGCGAGGCACTAAGCAACTCAGTGAGACCCTGTCTCTACATAAAACACAAAATAGGGCTGGGGATGTGGCTCAGTGGTCAAGTGCCCCTGAGTTCAATCCCCAGTACCAAAAAAAAATTAAAAATAAAAAAAAATAAAAATAAAAAATAAATAAAAAAACAACTTCAAGAATCTTGGCTGTTTCCTCAACTACCAAGGTATAGTAATTTCTGTGGCCTTCCCGGGATAGCAAGCTGTTTGAGGCAAGCCTTGTTTTTCAAGTTAATACCTCATTTATCATAAGGAAGTAGTTAAGAAAACTAGCCTGGATCTAAACCACTTGTATTAAACTACTGGTGTGTGACCTTGAGCAAGCTTCTGAGTCACTTAATACCTGTCTCTTCATCTGTTAAATGGAGTAATGATAGCCATACCTTTTAGAGCAGTTGAGGTCTAAGCAAGTTATACATACAAAGTACTTAAGAGTGATTTCCACAGCCAGCTACTGTCGTAGCTGAGAATGGCTGTACTTGGCTGGGGTTTAACAGGGTTTGATGCAGAGTTGAGATGACAGAAATCCCTTGGTATTATGTGAAACAGTCTTCTCAATCCGATTAGACCCAATGCCCCTCTTTTTGGATAATTTTGGTAATCTATCATAAATATGGTAATTATCCCCTTTTTAATTCTCAAATGAAACTCAGTTACTATAACCTACTCATACACATTATTTTTAATTGATATAACATTCTAACTATAACATACAGAAGAAATGAAAGCATTATTTCAATAGATGATTATTTAGGCACAAATCTACCAGAAGACATGGCAATACGTCTGCATCTATGTATAGAATCACCTTGACTACAACGGCTCCAGATGCAGACTGACACAGATTTGTTGTTTTTTTGTTTGTTTGTTTGGTACCCGGGATTGAACTTGGGGCACTCCACCACTGAGCCACATCCCCAGCCCTCTTTTGTATTTTATTTAGAGACAGGGTCTCACTGAGTTGCTTAGCGCCTCGCTGCCTCGCCATTACTGAGGCTGGCTTTGAACTCACAATTCTCCCGTCTCAGCCTCCAAAAGTGCTGGGATTACAGGTGTGTGCCACCGCACCCAACTGATGTGTTGTTTTGAAGAAAAATTTTTGCAGAATTTTGAGATTTTTTTCCCAAAATGATGAAACAACTAGATAAAATTCTGAGCAAAATAATATATTGATACTTCCTATTTAAAACTCACAAAACACTTTCTGTTTATATATTAAATAGCATTATAGGGTCTAGGTTCAAATTATTATAAGCAGATTTTTTTCATAGGAAACCATATATGGTGGACCTCTGAACATGAGGAGGGATATAGGGCAACTCTTTGTTGAATGAGTCTATCCCATGAATTGCGAAACATTTCCTATTCTGAGCCCCTGTCAACAAATGCTAAGCAACATCTCTAGTCATGATATACAATGTCCCTGCAGATTTCCAAAATCCCCTCATGACTCCATCCTCAGGACTATTATAAATACAAAAGAACAAATCAAAAGACCCAGGCAACTGGGTGCGGTAGTGCGCACCTGTAATCCCAGTGGCTCAGGAGCCTGAGGTAGGAGGATCATGAGTTCAAAGCCAGCCTCAGCCAAGGCAAGGCACTAAGCAACTCAGCAAGACCCTGTCTCTAAATAAAATACAAAATAGGGCTGGGGATGTGGCTTAGTGGTCATGTGCCCCTGAGTTCAATCCCTAGGAGCCCCCTCCCAAAAAGAAAAGAAAAAAAACCAGGCATACAGGGACGTTAGACTTGATTGATAGTGTACAACCAGATCAACAGCCCCCTACTTAGTCCTCTCAGGAACTCCCAAGGGATATTTCCTTTACTGGGGAATTAAAAAAGCTTAATGAGAAATTACTTTGGCTCTCTCTCTCTTGAGAGAGTAGTAATTGTCCTCTCTAAGCTAAGGGTGAGGGAAGAAGACACTGCTATTGAAATGGGCTCCCTAATGTCACCTGGGCTGACAAGATGCTGCAATGGCAGAGCTAGCTGGCCCCAGTGAACATCAGAGGCAAAATGCCTTTGTCATTATAAAAGCAATGAGAAGGGGGCTGAGGTTGTGGCTCAGTGGCAGAGCGCTTGCCTCGCACATGTGAGGCACTGGGTTTGATCCTCAGCACTACATAAAAATAAGTAAACAAAATAAAGACACTGTCCATGTATAACTAAAAAATATTTAAAAAAAAAAAAAAGGCAATGAGAGGGAGGGATTATCAGAATGGTGGATCTGGACTAAAGAGCTGGGCAGTGCACCAAGTTTCTACATGACCTCTCTTACCAAACCAAATGAAACCACCAGATAACACTTCAGGTCTAATGTATGGAGCCTTATTTGAGACACCCCAGTTGTCATGACCCCTCCCCGTTAATACTGCTTCAGGCTCAGAGCTCCTAGCTTTTTCTAAAAGCCCCTGGGTCATTTACTGATGTAACTGGGCTGTGTACTGGGGAAAGAGAAAGACCTTCAAGGGATCATTGGGCAAGGGCAGCGCTGAGCTGCTGAGAATCCTGGGAACGGAGCACATTGCTGTGGGCATTCAATTTCGACTTCTTGGTGTCAGATCATAAACAGATTGGACTCCAGTCTTTCTCACAGAGGGTCTTTCTGTGATTACTTCCTGTTTTCCAAGTGTATTATGGAGATCACATCACAGCAGCAGGTAGAAGTCTAGCCCTGGCTCAAACTCAAGCAGTGAGGGTTATGGTAGAAAGGGTTGAGTAGAGGGCCCCTCCCCATAGACATGGCAAATCAAAAACGATCTGTGCTCCTGGGAGAATCATAGAAATTAGATCTTGAGAGGGTTTAGCAGACTTAAAAAAATTCAAAATCCCTGTCTTCCTTCTGTTGAATTTGCCAATGGCCTGTGCTGAAGACAAACAGGTCTTGGTATCTTAAGAGCTCAATCAGGAAGTTTACAACTGCAGCTAGGATCTCTTTACTGGATCAAGTCAACAAAATACCACATGTTGCATGCAGCTGTTTGTCTGATAAATGCTTTTTTCTTTCTTAATAAGTAGAAAACACTAGAATGAACTTGTCACTCATGGGAAAACCAGAACACCTTAACTATCCTGGTGAGCAATATCACACCTACCAAAGAGAGGTTACCTAAGTGATGTAAGAGTGCATGGTCCTGCCTTGTCAGACAAGTTTCTTGGATTCAGTTATTCAAGCCATATCAAGAGATTTCTTCCAAAGCTGAGCGTGATGGTGCACACCTATAATCCCAGCACTTTGGGAGGCTGAGACAGGAGAATAGCGAGTTCAAAGCCAGCTTCAGCAAAGGCAAGGTGCTAAGCAACTCAGTGAGACCCTGTCTCTACATTAAAAAAACACAAAATAGGGCTAGCGATGTTGCTCAGTGATTGAGTGCCCCTGAGTTCAATCCCTGGTACCAAAAAAAAAAAGAAAAGAAAGAAAAGAAAAAAAAAGATATTTCCTCCAAAAGGAAAGATATCTTGTGCCTTGCCTGAGAAAAAAGGCACAATACTTGTTAGGACTGCTTACGTTTTGAAGTTAATGTGTGCCATAATTACGTGTACAGCTCTGACCCTTTTTTGAGTAACTATAATCTACTGATGTTGAATAAGACCTGCTAGAATGAGAAGGCTCTCAGCTAATCCCTGCTGCCTGCAAGTTCTTGGTCCTCGAGACCCAGAGGACACAATGGTGATTGATGTACGTGTGGCTAATTTGGAATGTGGCGTAGAAACCTGCGACAGGCCTAAACAAGAGAATCATATCAAAGCCCCCTTTGAATTTTATCACAAAGACATTCTCTCTTCAACAAGTAACTACTCTCCTTGTTGTAAATACCTCTTAGCTTGTTACTGAATCCTGATAGAGACCATATTATATGCCTGACCACAGGACATCGAATGATTAATTAGCTTGGTTACTCATCACAATCCATGGTGGGTTTCTTATCTAATGCATGATAGTGTAAACCTGGCCATGTCCGGCCGCATTCCACCATCAAGTGGAACCAGCAGCTGAGATCGTGGTACGAGGTGGGTCCTTAAAGCACAGGTAAGTGGCTCTCGGTGCGAGGCACCCACTCAGGCTATGCACTGGCTCTCCTCCCTCAATCCACACATATGCCTTCACGAAAATCCAGTGTCACTAGTTAACTGAGGAAGAAAAGTAAAGATTGACTTACAGATGATTCTGGAATATATACCAACACTGGCAATTTGATTTAGACCTGCACCCTGAAGTGTCTGTGAAAGATAATCCTCCTCCTGGTGAAAAGAACTCTAAGCAGCAACACAGTTACCTGCTCCGCCAGGAAAGATGGATAGACAAAGGCTAAAATCGGCAATGATTTTGGGGGCACTATCCAATGGTTTGGGCGAATGGTCAAGGACTTGGGAATAATGCCCATTGGGAGGATTAGTTACAAGGAGGTTTGGGGAAGCTTTATATAGTACATGAACTTCTTAGGATAGATAGATAATATGTGGTTATTTATGCCCCCACGTGAATGATCATCTAATTCTCTACCCCACAGAGAAAGCTATAAATGATCAGGTGAGCATACTGCTTTGTGGAGGTCAGGGAAACTCTTTCCCCAGCCCTGTAGTGGATGTTTAATTGGCTCAAGCACAAATTAGCTATGATAGCAATAATGGTGATTGTGTATGGGCTCAATATAATGGACTTCTCCTTATCAAGGCTGGTTTGTGATCCCTTGCTAAGGACCTGTACAGGTTAGGTTTCAATTAGGCTGAAATTACAGTGGCTTAAGCAAGGCAAAAGTAATAGGAATTTAATAGTATATGTCTTTCTCCTATAAAAATCCCAGTAGGTAATATATGTTTATATGGCAGTTTTAGAGTGTTAGGGATCCAGACATTTTCCTGCTTGCTCTTCTGGCACTTTCCTGCTTACATTTCTGGATTTCATTTTGTGATTCAAAGTGGCTATTCCAGCTCCCACACCCAGGTCCACACGCTAGTCTGTTGAACTTAAGAAAAGGGGGAGGGGAAGCCCACTACTTCCCTTTAATGGGCTCCACTTTTGCTTACATCCTATTTGCTATGACTTAACTGTGAGGTCAAACTGCAAGGGTAGCTGGTGGTCTTTATTTTGGAAGTGATATGAGTAGGTCAAAAACTCTACCATTGTATAACCAAGACAGAACATATTGGGGACAACGGTGTCCACCAACACTGAGTGCTGCAGAACCCAGCACTGAGACCTTAAAATGACCCATACTCCAGGGTCCAACAATTGACACCTTCTACTATGGTGAAAATGAAGGTATACCACATTCAGAGCAAATATGGATTTCTCTTCAGTATCTAATGTGCTTCCGCCAGCAATGCTATCTAGGCATTTCCTGGCTATCTTAATCCCCATCATAGTATCCCACACAACATTGCTTCTGTCCAGGTAATTCATTTTACAGTCAAAGAAATTAAACAATGATCCTGATATTTTTGAGATAAGGTTATCTCACCACATACTTATTCCCTTCAAAGCAGCTGACCTTATAGAATAGTGGAATGAACTGTTTAAGATTCACTTAGTCATCTCCAAACTGGGAGATAACACTTTTTAAGCTTATAATCCGTGCTCCTCAAAGTGACGTGTGATGTGGTTTTTTCCTGCAGCCAGAAAACGTGGCCCCAGAAACCAAAGAAGTGGGAGTGGCGCTTGTTACTGTACCAAATGAGTCACTTGCAAGATGTTTGTTTCCTAACCCCACAATTCTGAGCTCTGCTAGGTCAGAAGTCTTAGTGCTCAAAAGGAGAATGTTTCCATCAACAATTTCATTATACACCTGGCTATTTTGGCCTTTTCATGCCACTGGACTATAGACAAACAGGAGAATTAGTATGTTAGCTGAGATAATGATAATTATTGCATACTGGGCCAGAGAAAAATATGTCTAGAACACAGAGCATCCTCTGGCATGTGTCCTGGTACTACTATGTACTGCACTCAAACTTAACGGAAAACTAACCCCGCTGGTATTGACAGGCCCATAGAAGTTCAGACACCTCAGAAATAAATGTCTGTTCACCCTACCAGGGAAAAACCTTCAACCAGCTGTGGGACTGACTGAAGTCAGGGGAACTGGGAACGTTTTATGGAGCAGATGGTGATGAATATTAATTATTCTTCATGATCAGTTGCAGATATTGGGCAGTAGTACCTATGTATATTTTCCTATGTACATATTTTTATATAATGATCAACTTGCCTTTTTCCTCATTTCTGCATTTTATGTACCATGAGTTTATTTAGTCCACATATCACAGGTTCTTAAAGGGAGGAATCATGACTAAACCAGAGGAGGAAAGAAGATCACTTAGAAAGGGATGCAATGACAGAAGATTTTGGGTCTCCTCTTTTAGGAAGAAGATGGGGATGTTTTCATTTATACACTCTATGACAGTCCTTGCATTATGTGTAGTGGACTGTCTTCATGGGAGTGAAGCATGGGAGGAAGGGCGTGCGCGGCTGTGGGACATGCCATGGAATGGTATGCACAAAACCTTTCCATCTGTCTCAGAATGCCTTCCTGTAATGCAGAGACTGGAAAGCTGAAAGTCAACATCCCAGAATCCCTTGAAATCAAGTTTCCAGATTCAAATTACTTGGGATTGAGCTAAGCTGATGTATTCTTGAAGAATTGCACTTGGAACTGAATGATGTGAGGGTGGAGACGTACACTGGGGAGAGGTGATGTGGTTCTACAATGATAGCTAGGAGGGCAAACATGCTGATTTCCAGACAGCCTCCTGATTTGGCAGGAAGATTTCAGTTTGCAACCTTTGTCCTGGCAGAGGTGGCCTCGTTTGGGTACTAGCTACAGTGGAAGCAGGTTTCAGACTCAGCGGCTTCCTGGCTTCCTGAGGGTTAGGGTTAGGTGGCAGAGGCAGCCCCCACCTTGACAGGTTAGTTCTTTGGTGTGGCCTTGGGAGAGGACTTGGAGGCTCTTCCTTCAGCTCTTTTAATGGTTGTATAAGCCAAATAAATCCCTAGTGAATCTGTCAAAAAACCATCCTTTAAAACATATAAATGTCCTTTAAAACATATAAATGTCCTTTAAAACATATGAATCAGTTGTACACAATTTATTCATTTAGTTTCAGTAATTTCTATGCTCTAGAAAATGTTCAGAAATAGATGTTTATAAAAATAATTTCAACCCATTTCATGAATCTGACATTATCATAAGTTTAGTTCTATAATACAATTATAGCATACCAAAAATAAAATTATAGGCCAATGTCACTAATGAATAATGTGAGAATGCTAAATAAAATGGTAACAAATAAGATCTGCAGTGTATGAAGAGATGAATGTATTTTGTCTAACTGGTTTTATCACAGGAACTTTGTAGAATCTAAGCATATTACTCATCACATTAACAAATTAGAGGTTAAAAAAATGGTTCTGTCAAAAGATAACACAAGGCTGGGATTGTACCTCAGTGGTAGAGCGCTTGCCTCGCATGCATAAGGCACTGGGTTCGATCCTCAGCACCACATAAAAATAAATAAAGATATTGTGTCCATCTACAACTTAAAAAAATATTAAAAAAAAAGATAACACAAAATAATTTAATAGAATTCCACACCTGTAAATACCCTCATTGAACTAAGACTATAACTTGATAGAAGTAATATACCAGTCTTTATGGCAAACGTCATTTTTAATGGTGAAATATTTAGCTAAATGTAATGTAATCCTATACAAGGCAGGAAAAAGCAAAGATTAATATTATCAACATTGTACTAGTGGTCCTAACCATTGCAATAAGGTAAGAAATAAAATGAAGTACAAATTTTGAAAAACTGTTCATTACTTATAAGTATGTAATATGTTTCACAATGATTACTCAGAAAATGTAATGAAACAAACAGTGACGAAACAAACACACAGAAGTTCATGTAAAACCAAAGATTAAATATATTAAGACACGAACAAGACCTTATGTGAATGTAGCTATAAAATTTTATTCCAGTTCAGGAAAGGCAAACTGACACATGAAAAGATAGATCATATTCCTGGAAAGGAAGACTAAATATTGTAAAGGCGTTCATTCCAAAATTTTAAAAAAGTAATCTGCAAACTCTATCAAAGGGCTTTTGTTCCAAAATTTCATTCCAAGTTAAATTACATATGTCTTTGTGAATATTTGATATGATCTATTGCTGATCTAATTATCTTTCCTTTGTAAATAAGTGCTTTTCTTTCTTGAAGGATATAAAATTTCTTTATCTTGGATTTATAAATTTTATTAGACTGTGTCCAGGTAACCATTTCCTTTTATAGGATCCTGATGACATTTATTTATGTATTTTTTTGTTCTTTACTTTTACTTTTCTTCATTTTTTGTTTTGTTTTTTAAAAATTAGATTCCTTATATCTACATCCATGTTTTACCCTTTTACCTAATTGTTTCCATCAGTCTTTTTGTTCTCCATGATGAAAAACCTGACCAAGACCTAATTTACACATTTAATGTTTCATATTTTGGGGTTCATTTAGTTAAGTCTATTTCAACTGGGTTTATTTGGAGTGTATATTTATCTTTCCAATTCTCAAATTGCTTTCTTTGAGCAGGGGCAGAGCCTGTCACTGTACAGACTGAGATCTCCTGGGAGAAAATCTCCAAGCAGCCTTCCCCTTTGTTGAATGGTTTGAGAGCAAAACCAGGCATGTCCCTCCCTGGGGGCAGACTGTGAAGGTGCTTCCTCCAAGGTGGGAGGCTAAAAAGTATTTATGAGCCAACCAGTTTTCAAAGCAAGTAAAAAGGATATGAGTCAAAGCTATCCTTCTTACTTTTCCCTAGTGGAAATGGTTAAAGATACACCACTGATAGTTTGACACTCCTCTTTCTCCCTTGTTAGCTCAGTGAAAATCCTTGAGTCTTGAGATATGTAGCTGAGATAGGTCTTTATGTTCTAAAGTAAGGCTAATTTTATCATCTGTATATTTGTTGGGCTACATTAGCAGGTACTTGGAAAGAGAGGTTATCAAATGCCTTACTTATTTTACTATCCTGGCTTCATCCTAGAAAGAATTTGCCCATATCACATGGTATTAAGTAGAAAGTAAAAAAGGATGTGCAATTAGAAAAACAGTGACTCTAGTTTATTTTTACCTTTTTGTTGAAGTATATCATGCATATTATAAGGTATAAAAAATCTTAAGTATATCCCGATTAATTTTTTACAGTATTAACACACCTGTGTACCCATGATCCAGGTAATGAGCCCATCAAGAGTGTTAGCTGTGTTCTTTGTTTCTCTGGGAATCCAGCCATCAGGCTGAAAGAAGCTTAAGTTAGACTCCTGAATAATGGCGCTCCATGTAGGGGCGGGGATGGTGTAAATGGAGGAGCCAGTGATCAAAGCCTTCTTGGAACCTCCAGCCCAGACTGTAGCTGAATGCAGCTGAGTGAGGACCCCAATGTATGCTACGTGGAGCACAGAAACTGTTCACTTGAGTCCCACCTGAATTCCTGACCCAGAGAACTGTAATAAAGTCACATTCTTTTTCTTTGTACTTCATTTGAGTTTGATACCATCTGAAACTTAGAGAAATGTTGCAAATATGGTATTAAGAACTTAAATAATTTGAGAGTAAATTCAATGCCCCATCCCTGGGACAAATTTATGAATTCATAACCACAATACAACCATCAAAATGAAGAAATTAAAACTTAAAATCTCCATTAAGAACAATGGATTCAATCCAAAATAACCTATTAAATTTACTTGTGATGTCTCTTTATACTCCTTCAGTATCAAACAGTTCCTCAGTGTTTCCTTGACTTTCATGGCCTTGATATTTTTGAGAATTACTGGCAAGTTATATTGTAGAATGCCCTTCAATTTGGATTTGACTGAGGTTTCCTCCAGAGTTCAGGTTTTGTTATCTTTGTCAGGAACATCACAGAAGTAATGTTCTGCTCTTCTGCATCCAGGGATACAGAATTTTGATTTTTTTCCATTTAACTCTGATCACTTGACTAAGGTGATGTCTGCCAGGCTTCTCTATTTAACAGTTACTCCTTTTCCCTTTGTCATTAATAAGTATTTTGTAAAGTCACATTTTAAATCTGAAGTTTCACAAAGTCTTCAATTTGTTCATTTATTAATTTATGTTGGTATTGTCTCATGGATTTATAACCTGTTACAAGTCTTACTGGGCTATTCAGCTAGTCCCTATTTTTGGCCAATGGAAACTTCCTGCAAATTGGCTTCTGTGTCTCTTTGACATGTCTTCATCATTTTTGAGTATTTCCTTTCTTTCTGGCACAATAAAAATTTCCAGACTCACTTTGTACCTTCCCTGTACCAATCTAGTAATCAGACACTTTTAGAAAGAATCTTGGTTCTTTTGAGTGGAAAATAGTATATAGGAGCCAACTTATGACACTTAGTGGTTCAATGCTATCAGGGAGTTACTGCACCACACCAGAATTAGGGAATGTATGTATGTTATATCTACATTTATTTCTATGTAGATCTGAAGTCTTCAACTTGACACCAATACCTCTAAATCCACTCCAACACAAAGTGTTTGAGTTTTTCCCTTTTCATAACTGTGACGCTCTTCCCTGACGATGACAAGCTGGCACCATCATCATGAACATATTTTGTTATTTGATGGATCCTTTGTTACGCAGCCCACTCTGCACGGCCTCTACTGAGTGTCCGGTTTGTTCCATGAACAGCGACTAAGCCAACATAGCAGGGGTCAGGGGAGGAGCCGGAAAGATGAAATTAACATGTCACTAGTATTCTAATATTCAATCGTCATTCCGTTTCCAAGATAAAATAGAACAGGTATCATGTGAGTGTTAGGTAAATTTAACTTAAAGGAAAGGTGGTTTTTTACACAAGCTTCATCTCTACACATGTACATTTTTCTCCGTGTTTTGTCTTTTTAATTATTCTTGTCTTATTCATCTTCATAATACATAGCAAGCACCCTCTACCTTTCTTATTATTTAATATAAATTTAAAATTAAAATTTGTGTTTTACAAGCACAAGTGAGTGATGTTTATTTTCTAAATAGGTATTGACTGATTTTTTTTCAAAAAGGACATAATGATTTGCAATATTTCAGAGGAAACTGGCTTATTTTTATATATTCTTAAGGTTTTCTTTTTTAAGCATTCTATTGTTTTAAATATGTACCTTTTACTATTAAAAATAACATTTCCTTCCCCTAAATACCAATGTATTTACTTTTTTTTTCCTATTTGGCAAACACTGATTTAAGGCTTCCAAGGTTTACAATAGAACTAAAATCCACCTACATGGTTCCTGAGAATTAAAATTAACACACACGTTACTGCATCCATCTTTTTGGCTCTCTTTCAGAACTAGGTAACATCTTTTAATGCTATAACTTGTTGCGAAAATGTATTTTGTAGAATAAAACAATAGCATCCAGTCAGGAAATGGAAAACACCCTAAGATTTATAAACAAAGGGACTTGAATACAAGGAATTGCTTCTGTAGGTGGCAGAGGAACTGAGAAGCCTGTATCCTGGGGGACAGTGGGACAACCCAGGTATTAGCAGGGGAAAGTAATAGGGAGGCGCACGCAGAGCCTAGAGGCCAGGGAGCAGAAGGGGGCTAGCTCCACATTGAGGATGCCCGGAGGATACTGGGACCCAGCAGGAGAGGGACATCCAGTAGGCACAGAGACACAGTGACTGCTAGAGATGTCATTTGAAGTAGAATGAGAAAGAAAAAAGTCCTTCAGTTTCTCCCTTCCTCCTGCCCTCTAGTCTTTTACCAGTGCCTCCCATATGGATGAACATAAGTGGTCAGCAAGGGAGCCTGGGGAACATGATTCTCTGTGATATAGAACAGAACGAAGGAGAGAGAAACAGACACGAGAACAAATAGCAAACCTGCAAATTGGGGCATTGCGTTCCTAGCTTTCAGTATGTCCAGTATATCTAAGCAATGATTAGGGTCACCACTGACCACTCTGAGGTAGGCAAAGAGAAAAGACAAAGGAAGTAAGTGACTAGCTG
Organism: Xerus rutilus; assembly: GCA_028644305.1. NCBI lineage: Eukaryota > Metazoa > Chordata > Mammalia > Rodentia > Sciuridae > Xerus > Xerus rutilus. The sequence continues at coordinate 77,076,746 of CM053410.1, forward strand.
AAGGAGGAAAAATATGAAAGAAAATAGGACTTGGGAAAGACATTTCCAAAGAGATATTGATATATTCATGTATTCATTCATTCATCCATTGAATTAATTAATGCTTATTTACTAAACCCCTGAGGTGTCCAAGTTATGCCTATAGGTATGAAAACACAAAGCAAGCTATCCATCTACCTGCCTACCTACCGGCCTACCTATTGAGATGATTCCTTATGCCATCTTCACACAAGCACATAATTGATCAATCTCATCCCCAGGACCTTCCCTTTCCCTCCCCACCTCCTTCCCCTGATCCATTTGCTCTATTGGTTTCTCTTCTATTATTATCTTTTTAGTTAGAGCTCTATAATTATATACAAAAATGAGATTCATTGTGGTCTATTCGTACATGGACATAGCACAATGTTCCTTTAAATTTTCAATGTGGGCACAAGAGAGGACAAAAGACCTTGACCTCTCTTGCAGCCTGCCATTTGAACCAGATTTTGCAAATAGGAGAGACTCCTGGAGTCTCCTGGAGAAGGCCTTGACATACCCCTATGGAAGCAGTCACTGGATTTAAAACTCAGAGTTATAAAACAGCAATGTCTTCCCTAATTCTAAGAATTTTTTTTTTAGTATTATTAAATCTTTCCCCTGTTCCAGTCCTTACAGTGTTCTCAATACTGAGAAAATTAAAAGTAGCTCTTCCTCTTACAGAGTAATGATTCATGAGCTTCTTTGCAAACAGTGTTTTATAAAATATACTAATTTTAAGAAATTAGAAAGTGCCAAAAAGCCAAATAAAATAAAATAGGAATCCCACCATTCTCAACCACTATTAATATACTGACATAGAGCCTTCTGGTTTCTTTTATATTCATAAATTATATTTCAAAAAATAAATTTGAGACATTCTATATGCATGTTTTATAACCACCAATATCTATTTCCTAATAGATCAATAACTTTTCTATATAACAGAGCACTTCATACAGTATGGGGCAGGGAGAGGCCAACTTTATAGACAATACATAGAAAGTCCAGGTAAAAGATTATATTTAAATTAATCTACTAACATCGTATTGTAACCCAAATGTTGAGTGGATACAGGTTGCCGAGGAGACTTTCTCCTTAATTCAGGATGGTCCCTAGTTTTAGAATTTGCCTTAAAAAGAGAAGGATAGGTATCAATTGTTACCTTTTTAGTGCACTGGATTCTAAGTGCCTGTTTACCCATCTTGGTGTTAGTTCACCAGTCCTACCCTGGGCCAAAAATGCCCTGTGAGTGGGGATAACACTGTAATAATATAACCCCATTTCTAGGACAATGGCTAGAATAAATAAAGTGCTCAATAAATATTCACAGAAGGAACAAATCAAGCACTTCACTGTTGTCAACACCAGAAGGTTAGTCGACAACTGAGTTCCCATTGTGCCCAGCCTTGCATTCTGCCAGCGGCTGGGGATGAGAGCAGGACTGGAAAAATAAAGGAACTATATACTTAAAACCCAACTAGAAAGATAAAATTTGTGCAGATACAAAATGAATATATAACGAGACATTTCATTGAATCTGATCTAATACAGTACATACCCATCCCATTCAACAAATATTTATAGAATTCCAAGTTCTAATAATGTCTTTTCTCAGTCTTTCACTTAGCCTACATGTAATTCATTGTGTTCTTATTCATCTAAAAGTGGATTCCCTACCTTCCAAAAATCTGAATTAACTGACATGATTTGTTCACTGAATAGAAGTCATGGCATATTAAACTCATTTTCTTTCTTTCTTTCTTTCTTTCTTTCTTTCTTTCTTTCTTTCTTTCTTTCGAGAGCTATTCTTAGAAGTAAGAATAAAGTCAGGCATAGTGGCACACGCCTGTAATCCCAGCAGCTCAGAAGGATAAGGCAAGAGGATTATAAGTTCTAAGCCAGCCTCAGCAATTTAGCAAGGCCCTATGAAACTCAGTGAGACCCTGTCTAAATAAAATAGAAAAAGGTTCTGAGGATGTAGCTCAGTGGTTAAGTATACCTGGGCTTAATCAATCCCTGGTACCAAAAAGAAGAAGAAGAAGTAAGAGTAAACCTGAAAGAGACCAGCCTTTACTTAAAAAGATTGAAGCCAAGCATAGAACACCCTTAAGCCCTGGATGAACTTTCCTAGCCTTGTCAGAAGCAAAAGAACAAGAACATTGCCCATAGGAAAAGATACTATCACTCAGAGCTTTGAACTATCTCTAAAATTTTTCACACACAATATCTAGCATTCAATCAAAAATAGCCAGACACACAAGCCAAGAAAAGTGAGCTGGCACTGGAGGCTATTGTTTACCATATGCAACTGTTGACTATGAAACCAAAGTAAGAGTTGACATGCTGTCCAAATAAAAGATACAAACAATGAAAAGAAACTCTCAGAATTCTAGATATTGAATATAGTGATTATACCATAATTAATATGCTCAAGGAATTAAATAACAAGAAGGAAAATTTTGGCAGAGAGTTAAAAAGTAAAGATTGCAAAGAATCAAATAAAAATCATAGAACTAAAAAATAATTGAAATTAAGAATGAAAAGGGTAGGGGCTGGGATTGTAGCTCAGCGGTAGAGCGCTTGCCTCGCATGCGTGAGGCCCTGGGTTCGATCCTCAGCACCACATACAAGGCAATAAAATAAAGACATTGTGTCCATCTACAATTAAAAAAATATTTAAAAAAAAAAAAAAAAAACAAGTGTGAAATAGGACTTTCCCCATACACAGGCACACACGTGCCAAGAAACCAGCAGACAATGCTAAAGGATATTCTTGGTACAGAGGAAAAATGATCTAAGACAGATTTATAAATGAGAGAGCAAATTACAAACAATGGAAAGTGTAAATGTGTCAGAAAATATAAATCAATACTGACAGAATGACATAGTGAAAATACCTTGAGAGCTTTAAAAGCATATCTAGAAGTAAATCTCATGATGATAGCAGCACAGAAAACAGGAAGAGGAAAAAATGGAGGTCAAGGGTTCTAAGTTCTTTTTCCTGTTTAGAAAGAAGTAAAAGTGATGGTTCGAAGTAGACTTTAAAAGTTCAAATAAGGCTCATCATCACTAATCATTAAGGAAATGTAAATCAAAACCACAATGAGAGTCCATTTCACTCTAATGGGGATGACTATTACTAAAAATAAATAACAAGTGTTGGCAAGTATGTGGAGAAATTGGAAATTTGCACATGACTGGTAAGAAGACAAAATGATGCAGCCATTATGGAAAACAGTGTGGAAATTCCTCAAAAAAATTAAATGTAAACTGGGTGTGGTGGCACATGCCTGTAATCCCAGCACTTTGGGAGGCTGAGGCAGGAAGATCGTGAGTTTAAAGCCAGCCTCAGCAATGGTGAGGTGCTAAGCAACTCAGTGAGACCCTGTCTCCACATAAAACACAAAATAGGGTTGGGAATGCGGCTCAGTGGTCGAGTGCCCCTGAGTTCAATCCCTGGTACCCCCCCCCAAATAAATGCAGGATTATAGCATGATCTAGCAATCCCACTTCTGGGTATGTACTCTAAATAATGGAGAACAGAGACTTGAAGACTTATACATCCATGTTCATAGGAACATTAATCCCAATAACCAAAAGGTAGAAGGAACCCAAACGTCCATTAGAACAGTATTCACAATAACCAGAAGCAACCCACATGTCCATGAACAGATGACTAGGTAAACAAAATGTTGTGGATACATACAATGAAGGACTTGTCAGCTTTAGGAAGGGAGGAAATTTGACATGAACTACACCATGAATGAAACTTGCAGACATTGTTAAGTGAAATAAACCAACCATAAGAGGATAAATACGGTATGATCCCACTTATGTGAGATACCTAGAGTCATCAAATTCGTGGAGACAATGTAGAATGCTGGTTCTGAGGGGTAAGGTGAAACATTCTACAGAGAGATGATGGTGATTGGCTGCACAATAATGCACAGGTGCTAAATATCACTGAACTGCACACTTAAAAGTGTTTCAAATGTTCCATTTTATGCTTTGTGCATTTTACATACCAAATGGAAAAAGTCAATAACACACATTGTTAATTTCTAGTGTAATCACTAGGAGAATAAAAGGGTATATATAACCAGCAAGCTCCTTGAGGGATAAAAAAAATTTTAATTCATTTTTAAGTGTCTATATATAATGCAATAAAAATTAATAAAAATATACTCAGGTGAAAATATACTGAAAATGTTCGCTAAAGTAAAAGTAAAGATTGTGTCAGGACATTGATATTGTGGGTGATTTGTTGGCCTCAGTTTTCTAAATTTTCTATACTATGACTATCAGTTAATATATTTCTTAGTCATAAAACCACTTTGTGATATTAAAAATTATGCTTAAAAGTAATTTATTTCAAGTAGAGATTGGATCTGAGATTTTTGTGAAACAATTTTTGAAAGATCTACTCACAGACTCCATCATTCCTACTGCCTTTTGAAACAGGTTATCCCTATTTCTCCTAATCATGGTTTGAAATATTCTTCATTAGAATAAGTTGTATTTGAGCATTTTAGATAACTCATCTGGGTGATTCGCTCATAATATGCTCACTTTTTATTTTCTAAAAATGTTTAACCAATATCTGATGAGTACTTGAGTGGAAATTGAGTCCATGCATAAACCTTATATACAAAAAGGCAAGTTCCTGTATTGTTTGGTGTAAATTCTCTTGTTCATTTTCAGTTGCAACACAAATGTTCAATTTGTTCAAGAACAAATCCTACTGTGCGAAAAAGCATGTGTTAATTCTCTTCTAAAGACTGAAAATGAGCCGGGCGCAGTGGCACATCCCTGCAATTCCAGCACTTTGGAAGGCTGAGACAGAAGAATTGTGAGTTCAAAACCAAGCTCAGCAACGGCAAGGCACTAAGCAGCTCAGTGAGACCCTGTCTCTAAATAAAACACAAACTAGGTCTGGGGATGTGGCTCAGTGGTTGTGCCCCAGTAACAAAAAAAAAAAAAAAAGGCTTCTTTCCCTTGCCCAAATATCTATCAAGATTTACTTGAATGCTCTAATATTTACCAAACTATAATAGTATCGAACACAGTTCCTCATGTGCTAGGCAAGCACTCTACTACTGAGCCAGAACCCCAGCCCCTCAGCTTTAAAACTTGCACAACATCAGTTCAGTACCATTAAATAAAAATGGTAAAACCTGGGCTGGGATTGTGGCTCAGTGGTAGAGCGCTTGCCTCGCATGCGTGAGGCACTGGGTTCGATCCTCAGCACCACATAAAAATAAATAAAATAAAGATATTGTATCCATCTACAACTAAAAAAAAAATAAAATTTAAAAAAAAAATGGTAAAACCTGGGGCTGAGGTTGTGGCTCAGTGGTAGAGCGCTTGTCTTGCACGAGTGAGGCACCACATACAAAATACATAAATAAATAAAATAAAGGTTAAAAAAAACAGTATCTTTAAAAAAATGGTAAAACCTTAAAATATTTATAAGTAATTATAGAAGAAAATCTTTATGATCATAGAAGAAAAAATTTTTTTAACTCTTAAATAAGACACCAGTGCTAGAAATCATAAAGAAAAATGTCAATGTTTGACCATATAAAAATGAAGAGGGGCTGGGATTGTAGCTCAATGGTAGAGCGCTTGCCTCGCATGCATGAGGCCCTGGGTTCGATCCTCAGTACCACATACAAAGCAATAAAATAAAGACATTGTGTCCATCAACAACTAAAAAAAAGCCGGGCGCGGTGGCTCAAGCCTGTAATCCCAGCACTTAGGGAGGCTGAGACAGGAGAATCGCGAGTTCAAAGCCAGCCTCAGCAACGGGGAGGCACTAAGCAACTCAGTGAGACCCTGTCTCTACATAAAAAAACACAAAATAGGGCTGGGGATGTGGCTCAGTGGTCGAGTGCCCCTGAGTTCAATCCCTGGTACCAAAAAAAAAAAAAAACAACTAAAAAAAATATTAAAAGAAAAAAATGAAGAATATCTATATAACAGAAGACACCACAAAGTTAAAACTCAAGTGACAGTCTCAGAGAAGATGCAACTTATATGAGTAATAAATGATTAGTATTCAGAATATTTAAAAGCACACCACTCAATAGAAATTTAGGCAAAATACCTGAAAAAGGAAACTAAATGATCCATAATAAAGATGATCAACCTTACTAGTAAGTAGGACAATACAAATTAAAACAATAACTAAACCAACATCTTCCAATCTGGATGGGCCAGGAGGCTTTCATTTCATACCCTGTTTTTGGTAAACTCCGTCCTCACGTGGGCACAGGTCCCCTAGTCCAGTATTCTATTGTTTCTTCCTCTTTCTCTTTTGTACTTGTGGATTTATGACTTCAAAGTTCATGCATGCATATATATTTTTTTCTGTCACTCTAGTTTGAGAGGAAGTAAACGCAATCAGCTATTTAAACTCATTTAACTCATTTAACTCATTTAACTCATTAATTTCTAATTAATTTTTACCCCAAAGCAAACTCATTTTCAATATACAAATAATTTTAACATGACCACAATACCCTTAACATATATAAAAATTCTTAATTTCTTTTTTTTTTAATTTTTTATATCTTTATTTTATTTTTATGTGGTGCTGAGGATCGAACCCAGTGCCTCACGCATGCTAGGCAAGCACACTACCACTGCGCCATAACACCAGCCCCCAAAATTCTTAATTTCTTAACTTATAGTATATCATAATATACTATAAGTTAGTATTCAAATTTCCAATGGTCTTATATATTTCTTAGAAAACTTTGGTAGTTTTGTTTGAATCAGAATCTAAATAATGTCCATGTATTGGAATTGAAATATATTGTAACAGTCTTTGAATTTATATTAATTTATACCCTAACATCTCTCATTTCTCCTTTCCTAGTTTGTAATTGCTCTTTTTGATGGAAAAACCAAGTTGCTTGTCTTTTAGAATTTTCTCATAGTGTGAGTTTTGCAGATGGTACACCTGTGATGTATGTTAAGATCTTCCTCTGCTCCTCTAGAGGCTTGATGAGAGTTAGGTTCATTGTCATTTAGCTAGATAGACATCAGTTCGTGTTCTTCCACTGGGAGGCACATCATGTCTGATTCTTTTTGTGAAGTTAGCAGTAGTTGATAAGCAATGCCTAAACTCATTAATCTATTTCAAATTACAAGATGAATTTTCCCATTTCTTCTTCACTTATTCTCTGTAATACTTCATTTACTATTTGGACAACAGTAATAATATATATAAGAAAAGTTGGATAAGTATATTTGATGGGTTTTTCAATTCATTGCAGTAATTATCATTACTGATGCTCAAACTTTCCCATCTGTGCCAATGGGAACCTCTTCAAGTTGTCTTCTGTCTTCTTTAATCTCAATTCTAGCATTCCTAGTCTTCCTTGCAGCCTAGGACAAGATTTTCTAGACTTATCCTATATATTCCTTGTCCCATACTTGAAATCAGCCCTTTTTCCCGAGAGTACTTATTCTTTTCAGTAGGAAATGGGACTTAGAGACCACAGTCTGGATTCTAGCAGTGCTTATTGGTGCTGGGTTGGTCAATGCATTTAGGCCTAGTTGGAGGACAGAGTTAAGTAACTTTCTTTTTTTTTTTTTTTGCTAAAAATATTTTTATTTATATTTATTTATTACATTTATTATTCCTACTATACTATGTTTGTTTATAGTCATATACACCCTGACACTTACATCCTTACAAAACTGGTTTTCCTCTTTTTTTTTAGTACTAGGGCTTGAACTCAGGGCCTCATATATGCTAAATATGCACTCTCTTTAAGTAACTTTTATTAAGTAACAAATATTTAAGTAACAAATATTTAAGTAACAAATATTTTATGTGCACCAAAAAGCATGTATTTTAATGTATATTTAATAAACATGTATAGTTTAATCTTTGAGCATTACTATATGCCCCAAATAACAGTCCTTTTCAATTTCTATCATTTCCTTATTTATGTATACTTAATATATTGTTTAGTTTTTCATTTTTTGAACTTTATGTAAATGAAATCACACAACTGGCATTCTCCCTTGTTGTGGTGGGTGGTTGTTTTGGTCAGCATAAATTTGTGAAGTCTACGCATGTTGAAGCATTCATTTTTGCTGCTGTATACCATCCCATTCTATGAATATACCACAATTATTTATCCATTCTCCTGAAGATACAAGTTTGGGTCATTTTCAGTCTCTCGCCCCAGTAACCAAAGCAGTAATGAACTTCCTGTATGTGGTTCTCTTGGTGCCCACATGGAAGAGTTTCTTGTTTTCTATAAATTAAAAGTAGAATTTTGGTTATAGGTTCTAATCCAAATTCTATCCCTTCAACTATACTGAAACACCCTTGTCAAAGTTACCAAAGGCCTCTCTGGTTTCAGATGGGTAATTTTCCATTCTCTCTTTTTTTGGGGAGGGGGGCCAGGGATTGAACTCAGGGGTACTCGACCACTGAGCCACATCCCCAGCCCTATTCTGTGTTTTATGTAGAGACAGGGTCTCACTGAGTTGCTTAGTGCCTCGCCTTTGCTGGGGCTGGCTTTGAACTCACGATTCTCCTGTCTCAGCCTCCCTAAGTGCTGGGATTACAGGCATGCGCCACTGTGCCTGGTTTCTACAAGAACCTTTTTGCAAAAATCCATTCGTTGGATAAGAAATCAATTTAGTGGGTAATATTCGGCATTTAAAAATGAAATTATAGAACAGAATAGAAAATATCATAGGCATTACACATCATAAGGGTAGGGTTTTTGTGTGTAAATATTTTGTTTTGAATACTAAGACACAAAATATATTTCCTACCATGAGCCATGGTCAAAATTTTTTGAGAGGACTTGAGATGTAGCTCAGTGTAGAATTCTTGCCTAGCATGTGCTAGGCCCTGAGTTTAATCAATCCCCAGAACAGGAAGAAAAAACAAATTTTTTTTGGTACTGCTACTGGTGCTGTTTCTGCCTGTGTTGTTTCTCCAACCAGCTTTTAGATGGCTTCTTTTCATTTTTCAAGTCTCATGTTGAAATTTCCCAGCCCAAAGAGAACTTCTCTGACCACCCTATTTAATTAGTTCCCCTCTGTTATTTTCTATTTCCTTCAAAACATTAACAATAATTTGTTTTTAAAAATCTGTATCTTAAAAATATGTTTACAGGTGGCATCCTCCATCAGAATATAAACTCCATGGGAGAAAAGACCTCGCCAGGCCTTTTGCTATTGCTTTGCAGCCTCCTGCAGAAGTTAAACCTGAGGTCTAACTTCTCAAAGTGAACATCTGCAGGCCACAGTAGTGGCTCCTAGCAGGTTTTGCACTGCTTCAGTTGGTGAGGGAAAGACATTGGAAAACTACACATTTGATTCAGGTATCAGTCATTGAAAATTTGACTATTTTGAATAAGGCCCACATCACATCCCCAGAAATGCCAAAAAGTGAATATGGACATGCACAGTGGCGCACACCTCTAATCCCAGCAGCTTGGGAGGCTGAGGCAGGAGGATCGCGAGTTCCAAGCCAGCCTCAGCAAAAAGTGAGGTGCTGAGCAACTCAGTGAGACCCTGTATCTAAATAAAATACAAAATATGTCTGGGGATGTGGCTCAGTGGTCGAGTGCCCCTGAGTTTAATCCCTGGTCCCCACCACCAAAAAAAGTGAATATGTGTGTTATAGTGTTGTGGTAAAGGAGGTGACTTTCCTAATAAATTCCTACCAGACTCAATTTATCTTGTTGCTTTACTTTCTTTGTCAAGAATGTTTGAAAAAAAAAACAAAAGAATGTTTGATAGTGGCTTCCCAAATGCCATTAAAGCCTTGTTAAAATTCTATCTAACCTTTTAGCTTGGCCACACAGCACTGATCAAAGTTCAGTCTTGAGGAAATGAGGCAATCCTTTTTTTTTTCCCCCTTGGCCTGAAGTCCACCTGAACATCCACCACAGGTCTTCTTGGTTGGGCAGTTCAGTTTTATGAATGAATAGCCCCTTTACCAACAAACAATAGCGGAGACCTGGCCATCAACCAGTTGTGAGGTGTTAATCTCCTTGCAGATAATTATTTCCAGAAATCTGGCAACTATTAGAATGTTTTGATCCTACTATTTGTTATCGATTTTAAAAAACAAATAAATGTTTTTAAAACCCTTTAAATATTTTTTTCTGTTGTGAGCTTTTCTTTTTTTTTTTTTTTTTTTTTGGTACTGGGGATTGAACTCAGGGGCACTCGACCACTGAGCCACATCCCCAGCCCTATTTTGTGTTTTATGTACAGAGTCTCACTGAGTTGCTTAGCGCCTCGCCATTGCTGAGGCTGGCTTTGAACTGGTGATTCTCCTGTCTCAGCCTCCCAAAGTGCTGGGATTACAGGCTTGAGCCACTGCGCCTGGCTCTGTTGTGAGCTTTTTAATTTCAAATATCATGATTTTGTATCAAAATTCTCAAAGTTATACATAATTTCCTTGTAATTATTATGAAGATTTAGAGTCTAAGAGCCTGGTTTCATTCATAATTTGATTTGCTTTTAACCCTAAATCAATCATGGGGGACTGATACATAGATCAAATGTTGAGTTCTCCACTAAGACCGTTCTCTCTCCAGCTGAAAATCTGCAACATAAAATCCCCAGGGAGGCCCTGCTGTGTCCTGCAGATGTTTACTTCATGAAGTTAAACATCAGACTTGAGCGGGAATTCGTCTGCAGTTTATTTCTAACAGCTTGCGGACACAGGCAACTCTATTCCACATCTTTCTGAAAACCACTGGTTAGTTACCAGAACTTTGTGGTGAAAACAGTAAATGTACCTTGCCTCAGTGTCCATGCAAACCAAGGAGTCATTCAAAACCAAAAGTAAACATTAGGATGAGAAAATAACTTCTAAACTTGATTGCGTTCCCCCCAAATCACAGTAAAGTAAACTGAGGCTCCTCCCCCACACCTCCTGGTGAATGGGAACATTCCACCCCGAGGAAGAGTGTGCTGGTAATGAACCACGCTGGCTCAGGCCATACCTGAGAAACACCACAACCACTCTAATTGTTTGATGTATTTACTTTCTGGTTAGAAAGAATTTCCAAAGAATTTCTCTTTCTCTGTCTCTCTTTGTCTTAGGCTCTGGACCTTTGTTCACAGCAATGTCTCTGTTTCTGCAGGACTAGATTTCGATCGAAAGCTATAAAGGCACAATTAGGTTTATCTAAAATATGCCATCGGAAAATACTACTCATATCTTACTGGGTCTTGAATTCATCCCAGTCCATTTTCAGGCACGCTTTCCAGAAAACTGATTTAATGTTTAAAACTTCCTAAGACCTCAGATTAAAGAAGGAAAGATAACCAAAAAAAACCCTAGCAGCATGTCGTTTCTGATTTAATCTTGCTATCATTTAGATACTTAGCTCTTGTCCTGAACAAGACTTTTCATTCCTTGGCAGAATCTGTCAATATTCCATTAAAGGCCTGAACTGCTTTTGGTTCCTCAGTTGCTCTGCAATGTCTCTTCTGGTGATAAGTAAAACACTACCGCTGAGCTACCCACTGGCTTCCAACACTGATGGAGGGACAGCCTGAGCACTGTCCTCAGGCATGCAGCGTCTACTATCACTGGACAGGAGCAGCCTCCAACAATAGGTTTCATGATCTACCGATGTGACATTTCCATTTGCATTGACCGAATTATATACTTTAATTTGTAAAAAATTACATAAGTCAATATAATATGAGTGAAAAGAAAGAAAAGTGTTTCTGTGGAAACTAAATTGAATGCTTTGGAAACAATCAATTAAATCACTTAAATTTGCTTAGTTGTCTCACTGGGGAAATCAGTATGGACGTTCTTCAAAACACTAGGCATGGAAGCACCCTATGACCCAGCTTGTACCACTCCTCCGTATTTATAGTAAAGAACTAAAATCAGCATACTATAGCGATACATTCACGCCCATGATTATAGCAGCACAATTCACAATAACCAAACTATGAAACCAAACAAGGTGTCTATCAATGGATGAATGGATAAAGACAATGTGGTATATATACACAATGGAGTTTTACTCAACCATAAAGAAGAATAAAATTATGTCATTTGTAGGACAATGGATGGAATTTGAGACATTATGTTAAGTAAAATAAGCCAGACTTGGAAAGTCAAGGGTCATGCATTTTCTCTCTTATGTGAAAGCTAGAAAGGAAAAAAGAAAAGAAAGGTGTGTGTGGGGGAATCTGTTAATTTGGAGATTTGTTGGGAGATTTGTTGAGTAGAGGAAAGGGACCACGGGAAGGGAGGACAGGAGGGTGGAGGAAATACTGGAGAATGATATTGATCAAATTATATTGTTATATTGTGTGCATGAATGAATATGTCATAATGAATTTCACCATTATGTATAATTATATTGTACAAATTAAAATATGAAAAAAATGAATTATTAATCCATCAAATGGATTAATCCACTGATGATGTTACAGCTCTCGTAATCTAATCATTTCACCTCTGGACATTGCTGATGTTCAAGGGACACCTCACATCCAAACCATAACAGGTTCTCTGTTGGAGAAGCAGAACTCCCAGGCCAGAGATTTCCTAGAAATAGCAAGAGTGATCAAAAGATGCTGGGCAGCCTGCATGCCTGTAATCTCAGCTACTTAGGAGGCTGAGTCAGGAGGATCACAGGTTCAAGGCCAGCCTCAGGAATTTAGAAAGGCCCTAAGCAACTTAGGCAGACTGTCTCAAAATTTAAAAAAAATAAAAAAAAAAAAAAGCTGGGAATGTGGCTCAGTGATAAAGTACTCCTGGGTTAAATTCCTAGTACCAAAAACATAAAATTAAAATAAAAAGCCTCCATTAACAGTTTTCAATTTTCCATGGACTTACTTATATTCAGTCAAATTCTCCTAAGGCTATACTTAGGATATCAGACCTCCAGAAGTCCACATCCAACATGTGGCTTCTCAAATCTTTGATTTCTCCAGAAAAATATAATAACTTAGATCAGTAGTGATTATGTATGCTTCTCCTAATGATGAAGAGCAAGCTCTCTGGAATGGGACTTTCTGGATTCAAATCCCAGTTTTGCTACTTATTAGCTGTGCGAACCTTGAGCAATTTAAGTAATCTTCCAATTTCTGCAACTGTAAACTGGGGGTCATAATGGTAACTGCTTTAATTTGGATACTGAATACCCCCAAAGGCCCATGTATTAAATGCTTGTTCCCCAGGGTGGTGCTATTGGGAGGCAGTGAAATTTCCAGAGGTGTGGTTTAGTGGGAGGTCACTAGGTCATTGAGAGACTATCCTCCAAGGGGATTGTGGGACCCCCGTCTCTTCCTCTCCTATTTTGCTCACTGGTTCATGAGGGGGGCATTTTTGCTCCACCACATTGTCCCTGCCATGATGAGTTGCCACACCACAGAGCCAGAGCAACAGGGCCAGCTGATCATGGACTGGAACCTCTAGAACTGTGAGCCAAAATAAACCCTTCCTTTTTATAAGCTGACAATCTCGGTATTTTTTATAGCAACAGAAAGCTGACAAAACACAGCAGACGACCTCACCCCACTGTCAGGTGTTTTACACGGAGCTCTCAGCTGTGCCTCAGTGAATAAGGGTCAACTATTATTATGGGTAGTGAACAGATACTCTCAGGAGATGGGAATGAGCTGCACACATGCACAGTACAACACTTGCAAAGCTCACAGATTGAGGCTCAGGGGTGAAAGAGATGTGACCTTTGCCTTCCATGAACTGGAAACAGTATGGAAGACAAACACATAAATACCTACATACAGCAATCAGTGTACAGAACTGGGACAAATAAAATATTCTGGACTATGAAGAATGGTAAGAGCCGGGCGCAGTGGCGCAAGCCTGTAATCCCAGCACTTAGGGAGGCTGAGACAGGAGAATCACGAGTTCAAAGCCAGCCTCAGCCATGGCGAGGTGCTAAGCAACTCCGTGAGACCCTGTCTCTACATAAAACACAAAATAGGGCTGGGGATGTGGCTCAGTGGTCGAGTGCCCCTGAGTTCAATCCCCAGTACAAAAAAAAAAAAAAAAAGAATGGTAAGATTCTTTTCTACAGGACCTTGTGGGACATTTTGGAGTATGTCAAGTTTGAGCGATGCCTTAATAAAGATTAAAAATTCGATAGGCAGACACTGGGGACAGGGAGAGGAAGAGGATGTTTTAAGCAGGCATGGGGCAGGTTGAGCAAAGTCCAGAAGTAAGGAACAGGATGAAAGAAAGCACAGGAGACAAGGCCAGAAAAGGAAGCGTTGACCACATGGTGACTTGTTTCGCCTGTGAACGCAATTAAATCTCCAATTACTTGATGCCAGGATGTCATCCTGATTCATTCTACCACAAATATTTTTTTTCCTAGTCTGCTAGTTACCACCAGATTCTAAGCTCTTGGGAAAGATTCACTTCTCACGGATGCAAGATGCCACGAATCACGTCTGTAAGACAAACTGGAACCTACTTTCTTTTTTTTTTTAATAATTATATTTTTTAGTTGTGGATGAACCTTTATTTTTATTTATTTATTTTTATGTGGTGCTGAGGATGGAACCCAGTGCCTCACACATGCTAGGCAAGTGCTCCACCAATGAGCCGCAACCCCAGACCCTGGAACCTACTTTCAACTGACCTTGACTGGGGCTTTCTTGTCCCTGTGCCTATGCTCCTGCTTGAGCTGACCAAAGGTGGCTTTTATCATCTCAGCAGGTAAAAGCCAGTCTCACACTATTGAGCGATTCGAGTTTTCCAGCATTTATGAGGCAAAGACACAACAGCTCTTCCCCTTCCCCTCTCTTCTAGAATGCTCTTTCCTCTTACTCCTGCTCTCTGAGATCAAAGAGAATGGCATGGAGGAATTATATTTAAGTCAAGCATTTCCTTATCTAAAATTTCCCCGCCCTTAGTGGTAGGTATGTTCCCTCCAGCAGCAAATCCAAAGGAAAAAAAAAAAAAAGAGGGGTCCGTGACTCCCTTGAACAGCACTTGTTCACATAAGTTCCCTGGATTCTAGTTCCTTGGCCAGCCCAGATCTAGCAGGAGTCCCGGTCTCACCCAGCAGCAAGCTATTCCTTCTCTCACTCAGTGAGCCTTCCAAACCTGCCGCCGACGAGGGGACGTAGGCAATGTGCTCACCACTAAAACATACTTATGCCCAGACTTCTGAAACATGGGAAATTAATCTGAGTTAAAGAGCACTCTGAAAGAAACAGGATTTGGACTTCTTAGTGACAGGGAATAAACATCCCATTGTACAGACTTGGTGGGACTCTGCCTAAGTCCACGCTCCGTCAGTTCTATGGTTCTATGACTCAAAACCAAAATAGGAAACTCACTTGTCCTACCAAATACCTGGTTGCTTTACTAGTAATACGACATAAATAGTTGGTTGTTTTTAAAAAGCACAGGGATTCTAGGCTTGATCCTCAGCACCACATACAAATAAATATATTGTGTCCATCTACAACTAAAAAACAATATTAAAAAAAAAAGCATAGGGATTCATTGGCCCATGTAATTGAGGAGTCCAGAGAGTGGGCCCAGCTTCAGGCACGGCTGGATCAGGGCTTTGGTGTTCCTTTCTCCTATTCTATTCATGCTGGTTTTGTACCCGGCTGCCTTCCCTCGTGGTTGCAAGGGGGCTCTCAGCAGTATGACACTTGTTGGAAAATGATTTTGTGGTTTTACTGTAGGTGTAGTGGATTGTTTTACTTTCCTCTGAAATCCAGCCGGGGTGCTGCATTATACAAGGCAGGGGCTTTCACAACTGGTTCTTCAAAGTATCCAAGGGCTGAAGCACTGAACTTCTGTTCAGTGAGGGAGGTGAGGGTTTGGTCACTGTGGGTGCTGTAGCTATCCTCCCTATCCAAGCCGATGTGCCTCCTGAAGCTGGAAAGCTCTGCTAGTCCCATGTCAGGGTGGCACCTGTGCCTTTGCTTACTGGGGAGCCCTGGCACAGGACCAAGCCTTCTTGCATGGCCACGAGGCTAAGTCTCTTCCATCTCCCCAGCTGCTATTGTAGACTATTTTAAAGGGTTTGGATAAGTGAGGCACTTATTAATCCATCTATGGGTATAGAGGGAACCTAAAAAATATAGTGAAAACATATTTTTTACATGGCAGGTGGGAATACTGGGAATTGAACCCAGGTGCACTTGACCACTGAGTTATGACTCCAGTCCTTTTCATTTTGTCTTTTGAAACAGATGGCTAAATCACTTAGGGCCTTGTTAAATTGCTGAGGCTGGCCTCAAACTTGCGATCCTCCTGCCTCAGCCTCCCAAGTCACTGGGTTTACAGGTGTGCACTTGGACACCTGGCTTCTAACATATCATTTTAAAATGTATTTTTAGTTTTTGTTTTGGGGGTGGTACCAGGGATTGAACTCAGGGGCACTCGACCACTGAGCCACATCCCCAGCCCTATTTTGTGTTTTATGTAGAGACAGGGTCTCACTGAGTTGCTTAGTGCCTTGCTGTTACTGAGGCTGGCTTTGAACTCGAGATCCTTCTGCCTCAGCCTCCTGAGCCTCTGGGATTACAGGTGTGCGTCATCAAACCTGGCTTAAAATGCATTTTTATATTTTAATATGCAGAGTTGCTCTGTTTTTAGACCAGTTGTTACACAAATGACCTGATTGCCTGAACCAGCACTGAAGACGTTTTCTCTATGGTACTGCCTGTGTTTTCAATGGATCCATCTATGTAGGGGGTGAGAATTCAGTTCTGCTGCTGACCCAAACAGAAGGTAACATAAACAAAGCACCCCGATGCGCCAGACATGATTTTCAGCTCTTTGCACATACTATCTCATTTAATTCTGCTACCTACCCAAAGGTGTGAGTTCTATTATTATTCCCAGTTATGGACAGAGAAATTGAAGTTCAGAAAGACAAACACATCTCCCGAGGCTACCTAGCTAGAAGGGGCTCCACAATGACACAGTCTGTCTCCAAAGCCTGATGGCTAAACTGCTAGCCTGTACTAGCTCTCAGAATCCTTTGCCCTAAGGCACACTGTCTGTCTTGCACTTCCTAATAATGTGACAAGAGATGTCTCCTACCTCTAAGTGCCCTCTGGAAAGCTTTTTCCCCCTGGGAATTCCACGGTCCTCTGACTCAACATCAGGAATGGAAGAGCTTACCTAAGGCTTCTTCCCTCCAGGAAATACTTCATTTCCCAGGGTATATAATGACTCTCTTCCCTTTCCATATCATCCAACAGGCTTCCTAGCTTAGACAAAGGGCCACTGTTTGATTCTTTAAAATACATTTTTCTGATTGTGAAATATATGTAAAAATAAAAACTTTTTTAAAAAAAGGCAAATTTGGAAATATGTAAAGAACCACATAAAACTTCCTAATGCTCCTGAGATAATAACTGTTAACTTTGCCATGCATTTTCTTTTATTTGTTTTCTTTCAATAGTTATGTGGTGAATATTTTTCCATAATTCTTTTTTTTAAATATTTTTTTCATTGTAGATGGACACAATACTATTTAATTTAATTTAATTTAATTTTATTTTATTTATGTGGTGCTGAGGATCGAACCCAGTGCCTCACGTGTGCTAGGCAAGTGCTCTACCACTGAACCACAACCCCAGTCCCTTTCCATAATTCTTGAAGGCAACAACTGTATTTATTTGATCAACATTACATTTTCAGGGTCCTGCACAGTACCTAGTATAGAACAATTAGCACATAATTAGTCCTATTTAATTATTTGATTTAGTGTTTGTTGAATGTATGACTAACATCATGTTCTTCCAAAACTTTTTAAAAGGTCACACAATTACGAAGTCTATGAAATAAAGTCTTAACTGTGAAATCACATTAAGACATGTGTCACTCATTTTTGGAAGTTTCACCAGGGTGAAGGTCAACATGATGCAACAGGAAGAACTGGGGCAGGAGCCAGCCAGGCGGGCTCTTCCCTGGCACACGACAGTGCTCTCTCCACTTCACTTCTCACGACCTCAGTTTCCTCTTCCATAATTTGAAAGAGTTGATCATACTGCTCAAGATGCCCTTCTAAGCAGGGCGTGGTGGCACACGCCTGTAATCTCAGTGGCTGGGGAGGCTGAGGCAGGAGGATCACGAGTTCAAAACCAGCCTCAGCCACTCAGCAAGGTACTGAGTAACTCAGTGAGATTTTATCTCTGATAAAATATTTTGAAAAGGGTGGGGATGTAGTTCAGTGGTTAAGCGCCACTGGGTTGAATCCCCAGTACCAAAAAATATAAAACAAAACAAAACAAAAAAACCCGCAAAGATTCCCCTTTTTTGAGGGGTACCGGGAATTGAACTCAGGGGCACTCGACCACTGAGCCACATCCCCAGCGCTATTTTGTGTTTTATGTAGAGACAGGGTCTCATTGAGTTGCTTAGCGCCTTGCCGTTGCTGAGGCTGGCTTTGAACTTGCGATTCTCCTGTCTAAGCCTCCCAAAGTGCTGGGATTACAGGCATGCACCACCGTGACTGGCTGAGATTCCCTTCTATTTTTATCATCACTTTTTTTTAAAGGGTTCTCCTGTTTTAAAAAGTCCAGAAGTTGTACATAAATATAAATGTTATGGTTTGGAATCGTAAATGGCCCCCAAAATGGCCCCCAGTTAGTGGGCTATTGGGGGGTGGCGGGACCCCCGGGGGATGGTGCTAGTGTAAGGAAGCCAGGTCATGGGGCGCCTGCTCTTGGAGGAGATGCTATGATCCCAGTCCCTCCTCTGCTTCCCAACTGAAACCATGAGCCGAAACAAATCTTTCCTACTTTTAAGTTGGTTAGTTCAGGTATTTTGTCCACGATGAGTGAAAACTAACACATATTTTATTTTAAAATATTTAAGTAATACAGACTTATACAGGATAACATGTGAAATTCCCTTTCACAACCACCTCTGCTTCAACACTACCACTCCTTTGAGAAGATTCCAGCTGAAACAGTTGGATGTCTGTTTTCTCTTTCACCCTCCTTCTTTGCTTACCTTGTATGTCCAAATTCAAATATGTAATTTTAAAAAAACAAATGGGCTCATATTATTGGTATTATTCTCAAAATTGCCCCCTGACACACCATTTCCTCACATCATGTCTTTGGGGGCTCTTTCCAAGTCAGTGTATCCTAGAGTAATTTCACCTTAATCATACCACTGACTATTCCAGTAGCTAAAGACAGGGTACCTCCAGTTTAGACCATTATAAACAATGTTACAATAAATACCTGTACAGCACAGCATGCTAATTAGGAGAATGAACTTTGGAATGCAGACCACCTGTATTTGAACCCTGGCTCTACAACTTCATAAAATGTGACTTCACCTTTCTGTGCCTCAGTTTTCTCACCAACAAAATAAGGACTGCCAGGTTTGACTCAGGATTAAAGTGAACCTATGTAAAACACCTGGCACCACAGCGATAGCATCACTAATTATAATCAGCATAAATAATATTTTTGTGCACATGTACCAATATTTCTGGGGAACTGAATTCTAGAGGTGGGATTCCTGGGCTGAAGTTAAAAATTTTGGAAGTTTTTGCCGAATTTCCCTCCTAAGGGCTTCTAACAGTTTCCACTTGTACCAACAGTATTGTGAGCACCTGTTAGGAATCTCTCACTCTGCACCACCGGTTGCTATAAATGCTAAGCGAGGGCCCTATTATTTATTAGATTTTTATTCTCTTTTCCAATCCTGGGCCATTTAGCTGCTGCCAGTCATCCTTAATGTCCCTTGCCATGAAGACTGGAATGCAAGACTCTTGCTGGTTATTAAGAAGCTTGGGCCATTAGCTTTTTACCTAGGGCTTTCGTCAGAGGTTTTAAGTTGTGGCTTGTCCCTATCCTCTACTGCCTCTCTTTAGAGGAGTTCTTGTGCCCTTAAACCTGTTTGGAGATTCCTTCGTATGTTTATGTAAAGTAAAATTAAAATCCTGTATCGACCTCAAAAAGAGCTAAAAACAAAAGCGAAAGACAAAACAAGTACGAGGAGGTTGGCACACATCGTCAAAGGCTGAAGATTCAATAGAACATAAGACTGAAAGTTATGGAAAAGCTAGACCTTGGAGAGATGCGTCCGAGCTTGTCCCTGGGCAAAGCGCTGCTCTGTCGGCTTCGGAGCGGCTGCAGCACAGGAAAGCTTCAGGCCCCGCCCAGCCCTTGGGGATTCGGCCGCGCCAGCTGCAGCTCTCTAGTGCCCTCCTCTGGCTAAAGTCAGGAGATACACGCTGCTGAGAGCTGGTCTCATTGCTTGCCAACAGGGAGTTATTTATAAGGCTAACATCAAAGAATAGAAGAGGAAGAAAAAAATTAGTGTCCCAAGAAAGAAAAATAAATTATTAGAGAATAAATTGCTGGCTGTTTGTCAATGCTTATTTGTTCAGTTGAGGAAACAGAAAAATAAATGAACTACAATTCACAGTACCTTCTTGTGTGTACCTGCAAGATAATAAAAACCAAACCTCCGCCACACAAAACTTGAAAATTCCTAAATCTTCAGGTATACTCATTTAGTGTTTTTCACCCCATGTCAGTCTTCTTTAGGTCTTTGGAACAGAGAGAAAGATGAAAAGAAGATGTTAGTTGACATTACTTTATATAAGTGTTGTTACTCCTTATTTACCTGTGTCTCTGATAACTGGGAACTATTTGCTGATAGAAAAAAAAAACTTTACTTAGAGCTGTCAAAGTCCAAGAGTTTCCTCGCAACTCCTTCAGATCTTCATTCAAATGTCACCTTCTGGGTGAGAATTTCCCTCCCTACTCTACATAAAAATTGCTATTCCCAGCCCCACCCTCCAAAACACTCCCCCATTCCTGCTCTGGTCCATCTCCCTCTGCATTTTTATCATATCCCATGGCACTCAGCACCACTTAACAATACTATAAATTTTACTTTTTCAAATTAAGACATAAGGTGCACGCATTAAGCATACAACTCAAACTTTCTATTTTTCAGAGTCTTACACTCGTTATCACAAAAAATATAGTATATTCTCATCACCTCCGTAAGAATCCCTGGGCCCATTACCAATCAGCTTCCATTTCTTCTCATACTCTGTCCCTCCCCACGTGCCCATACCCAATAGCCCTAGGCGACCATTAATCTATTTTTGTTTGTCTCTTCTGTATATTTCATATAAATGGAATTATATGTTATATGGGCATTTGTGACTGATTTCTTTTACTTGACATGTTTTCCAGTTTTGTCCATGTTGTAGAATGTATCATTATTCCTTTTTATGATTAAATAATATCCTGTTGTATGACTATATCACATTTTATCAATCTCTTTGTCAGTTGATGAACTTTTAGGGTTTTTTGGGGGGGGGTTGTTATTAATAATGTTGCTACAAATATTCATGTGCAAGTTTTTTTTGGGGGGAGGGAGAGGGTACCAAGGATTGAACTCATGAGCACTCGACCACTGAGCCACATCCCCAGCCCTATTTTGTATTTTATTTAGAGACAGGGTCTCACTGAGTTGCTTAGGGCCTCACTAAATGGCTGAGGCTGGCTTTGAACCTAAGATTCTCCTGCCTCAGCCTCTCGAGGCACTGGGATTTCTCATGCAAGTTTTGGGGTGATATATGTTTTCATTTTCTTCACAATTTTCTGGATTTTTAAAAATACATATGTTATTATATGTCTCCCCAACAGGAAGGCAAGCTCAGAGCATTTTGTGTTGTGCTAATACCACCAGCACCGAATGTCATACCAGCACAGTGGGTGCTCAATACACAGTTGTAAATTAAATTAACTACTCTCCTTTCTCCTCTGTGGACTCTCAAGCCTATCGTTGGTAGAATCCTTCAGTTCCCCTTAATTCTGGTCCTTTTTACCTAAAGCTATCTTGGCAGTCATCACATGACAAAAGGAGAGGTAATCCTCCAGGCCCAGCCCTAGCTTTCCAATTCCAGATCTGGATATACTATACTCCAGTCCCCGCTAGACTCACATCAAGTGGATCTGTTTGCTCCTGACCCTGAGTCCCTATAATAAGGAAACCCTGTGTCTGAGTAGATCTCTGAAATGTAAGACTCACCTAGTTGTTTCTTTTGGTTTGTGTTTGTTTGTTTTGCATAGAGCCAGTTATTACTTATCAGAGTTTTACTGTTTCCTTCTAAAGGAAAGAAGATCTTGAAGAGTTACATATTCACCAGGGAACTGCAGGGTGGAAAGAATTTACAAACCTACATTTTGCTTCGAAGTGAACCAGGAAGAAAAGAAGTGTTCATCAGAAATATGTTTCTGGTAGACAATAATGAGTTCTGAGTTTTAAATAAGCTTTTGTAACGGGGATCATCTCTATGTTGCAGACAGTCTGTGGATTTAACCAGAGCTTCCCTGGATACTTCATTTCCCCAAATAATAATAGCTTACAAATATTCACACTGATCTGTAGAATTTAGCACGTATGTGTTGAGACCCTGTGATGTGACAGCCCTGAGCAGAATTTGATTCTGATGTCAGGAAGGTAACAACCTGCTGGGGAGGACAGATGCACATTTCAATCAATCCAAAGGTTAGAAAAGAACTTTTGGTACTTATTGTGTCCCTATTGCTAGGCAATGCTTAAAGCTTTCACTAGTTAGCTTCCGCCGTGCATGCTATCTACCCGGGATTTTTTTCCAGCTTGGGGACAGACTGTACTGGGGGGAAATGGTGTCTCTCAAGGAAAGGCTAAAAACTCTGGGAAAAAAGGGAAGGTGCTTATTGGAATGGATCCAGAGTCCTCATACTAGAAACAAAATACATGAAGGAAAGCGGTTATTTTTATAACCGCACATCTAACCTGAGTACTAGTTACAGATGGCTTTCTTTCCTGAAGAGAATTTGTGATGTAAATGGAAAGATACCTCTTTCCTAGACTCATCCTTTATAAATATGTCTGAGAACTGTTTGTACATTCTCCTGGAGAGTGTTTCAGTTTCAACCCTTCAGTTGTGAACCATTAATTATTCAGATGAATAAGTGTACAGATGAAATGCAAATATTTGATCTTATAGAAAGAAACAAAGAGATACTTTCAGAAGAGCAAGTTGAATGTGCATTTAATACTCTTTGGCAACTTCTAAAGCCAGACCAGGAGGTTTTGGCCACATAACCCAATGTGGAAACTCTCCCATGGCTACAGGAATGCAAGACTCTCCTGATGCTCTTATGCCAGTCTGAGCCCTAATGCCCACATAAGGCCAGCAGCTGCCCGCCCTTTCCACCTATGCCCTGCGCAACTAGCAAGCTCATGCATCTTCCACTTGAATGGCAAAGAAGAGCTAATACAAGGGGAGATTTCCAAGGAAAAAGAGAGGAAATACACTCCCTATGCCAATATAGAGCAAATCTAGCCTCATTTAGCACTGAGGCCTTGCTCGTTAGAATCACTCATCAGATGTGAGGATTGCTCTGGTGGCATTCCTATCAAACGTCAGGCACCATGCTAGACATCGAATATACACAAATTTCATTAGCATAACCCTGCTATTTAAGTCCCATTTTACAAGCAAGAAAACCAAAGCCTTAGAGGAGACTTTATGGTTACATCATAGGACATGGATCCCAGGCTGGCTGGCCAGAGTTCATGCTTTTGATATGATATAATATAATTTCAGCAAGGAAACGAACTGAGAAAAAGCACTGTAGGAAAAGAACAGTCAAAGACGTGAATCCAAATGAAACCAGCTATCTGGACATTCATTCACCCTTTCAAGTTCTTTGCATGTCTCCATCCTTTATTTGATTGAGCCCCAACCTAAGGGATAAGGGACTAACACTTTGCATCTAGTATAGTGGTTAAATTTTTGTCAATATCAAAAGCTAAGATGGATAGGCTTTCAGACAGTAATCTCAAAGGCTGGTACTAACCCTGGCTTCTAGGCCAAGAGCTCAGATGCTAAGTGAGCATTAAATATACTTTTTGTGAAGTTCTACTCTTTCTTATATCCCAGCTCTGATAACTGCATAGAGTGGTGTGATGCTCCAGTCTTTTTAGAATCAAGACATTCACCCTCCCAGCGGCTGGGAGGGTAGATTGCTAAAGACTCCGCAGAGCCCCTCTCTGGGAGGAGCCTTGGGTCAATGGGAGCTGCCACAAACAAGGTTACTCATCTTCTCTGCAGGCAGCCCATGTCTAATGACTGGTAAACATAAAGATGCAAAAACTTACTCCTGGACCAAGTGTAGGAACGCTCCAAAGAGTCATTCCAGTTCAGAGCTCCCAGTGAGAATGCCTGAAAACTGTTACAAATGCTTCACATTTATAAGTAACTTAAATAAGTCTCTTTGCCCATTCCCGCGACTCTTGTGACTTTTTCAGGCGAGATTCTCAAAAGCACTCCTCCAAATCCTCTTTTGCAAATTATTGCTTCAAAATCTGTTTCCCAGGAAACCCATCCTAAGACAGTTGGTATGGAAGTAGATAATATTTTGGAGCTGGACCACCTTGGAGCCAGTTGTTAGTGAGGAGACTGTCATTTGTCACTAGAATCCATGTTTTGCCAGTGAAGTTGTTAAAATCTTCATGGTTAGTGAAAGGGAAGGGAATGTACAGGTGCTACCATATCTCAGGAGTTTGAAAAGTTTTGTGGGAGTAGCTATTGCTATAAAGACTATGAAATCAAATAGCTCTTGCTGGGTCTTATTGATTTACTGGCAAAAACAAAAGAAGGTTGAAGTGATTAATCACCAGTTTAAAGGGAAATGTGAAAGTCAGATTTTTCATTTTAACACATAAGAAACTATTTCCTGCAAAAGCTGAGTTCTAGGTTTTTATATGGATAATATTGTTTCAGGGAAAGATGAGCTCTTTGCCTGAACAGGACTGCTACACCAGTCAGGTTCCGATGGGGAAGAAATAGATGCTCAGATGGGCTGGGGACATCTTAATTGATACACTTGAAAATATCCAATTCTTAGATTCCCCTGAACACTTGGAGCTCATTTCTTCCCACAAGAAGCTAATATCCCCCATGCTTAAAGGTGATGCACAGCAGCTGCCTCTGAAGACCACATGCCATTACGCCTGAGGATCTACCTCTGGCTACCAGGCTGATAAAGAGGGTTAAGGCAGCCAGGGAACTGCTGGGTTGGCTAAGGGAGGATAAGAACTATATGCGGAATGGACTGGCCAATATGTACTGACTGGAGCTGGGAAGGTTTATATGAGAATGGATGCTGAGAGTAATGGAGCCGAGAGCAGAATACAACATTGGATAAGGGAGTTTATCCCTATGGCTAGAATTCGAATGTTTTTTAACTTTTTTGGTACCAAGGATTGAACTCAGAGGTGCTTAACCACTGAATCACATCCCCAGCCCTTTTATTTTTTATTAAGAGACAGTCTCACTAATTTGCTTAGGGCCTTGCTAAATTGCGGAGGCTGGCTTTGAACTTGCCATCCTCCTGCCTCGGCCTCCCAAGCCACTGGGATTACAGGTGTGTGCCACCATACCTGGCTTAGAATTTTACTTCTTAACATCATATGTATGACCTTCTGTGATCCAGATTTTTTTTTTTTTTTTTTTTTTTTTTTTTTTTTTGGTGGTGCTGGGTATTGAACCCAGGGCCAAGGCAAGCACTCTACCAACTGAGCTATATCCCCAGCACTGTGATCCAGCTTTTGCATAGCTTGCCAACCTGAGTTTTTGTCCCAGTTTTGTTCTCTCTAGTTCAGTTATACCAGTCTACCTAGATCAAGCTCTTTTCTTTCTCTGTAAAACCACTAATTACTGTCCACCTGGAATGTTTACCCTACTCCACCCCGCTTTTACCCCTGCCTTAGATCCCTATAATGTAATTCTCTCTCTTTTTTTTAATGTAATTCTCTTTTAAGAGTCTCAAAATTCAGCCCAGCTGGAACTGTATCTGTTAAGAGAAGTGCAGGGCTGGGTATATAGCTCAGTTCACAAAGTCCTTGCCTTGCATGCACTTAAGGCCCTGGGTTCAAACCCCAGCACCACACACACACACAAAGAAAATTAGAAAATATTTTTTTTAGTACTAGCAGCCACTGAGCAACATCCCCAGCCCCCAAAACAAACTATTTGTTTAAGAAACACTAGAGTAATAGATCTTAGTTTTGGTGAGTGAAATCTATATAATTAGGTATAATGCTAAAGAAAGTCCAGGACTCCTGATTAAAAGAATAAATTTAGAGTCAAAACCTGACATAGCATATAGTTATTCCCTGAACTCCAGCAACATGATATCAATACTAATGTTTTCCTCCAAATAAACTCCGAGTTTAACACAGTGTGCTTCCAGATGACAGAGAAGGTCCGCAGGTGTTTTCCCAGCGGTCTGCAAGGTCGCTCTCAGCCGCAGCGCATTATTGCATAGCCAGACCGTAAACAAACGTTATTCCAGTTGGCTCCGTGCACATTCGATGGTAAAATAGCAGAAATGAGTGGTCTCTGTTGTTTTCTGAAATATGCTATCTTGGGTAGACTTTCACTATGAAAATGTCTGTGGTTTGCACACATTATTCCCAGCTGGAAATTTGGGTCCAGTTTAATAGTTACATAATGAGGTATTTCATGTGAGAATTTTTGAGCAGCTCAACAGAGACAAGCAAACAGACTAACTTGTTCTGCTTGGCATCACCTCATTTTGACAAAAAGCAAGCATCCTGTTTAATATGTAAAGGAAATCTTATTTGGGAACCACATGAATAGATACAGGGAAACTGAGGTAGGCTGGACCTTTCTCTGGCATTTTGTCTAGTAATAACCAGAGGGTTCCAGTCACAATCGCTTCCCAGTATAAAAACAATTTTCGCTCAGGTTGCGTTTGTGCAGATGGGTGTGTGTGGAGTGGCAGGTGGCGCATTGGTTAGGTCAGGGTGACCTGGAGGGCGATGCAATCACCCTGAAACATGTGGGTCCCTAAGAAATGCCAGCGCAGGCAGGCAATCTGGGGCTGGCAGAGCCAAAGTGGGGTAGGAGCCCCGCCAGCTGTGGGCAGCGATGGGCACCATCCTGGGCGGCGCCCTCCAGGCGCCCTGCAGCTGCCCCGCGCCTCGCCAGGTCCAGCCGGCTGGGGACCGAAGTCCGCAAGGCCGGGCCCCGCTGCTCCTCGCGCAGGCTTGACCCTCGAGCCCCGGCGCCCGTTGTGGCCCCGGCGCCCGTGCCCACCGGCCGGCGCTGCCCAGCGCGGGAAACGCGGCTAACGGCTGCAGCTGGCCCCGGGGTGCCGCGGGGATGGCGTCGGGGTCCAGGGCTGGCGCGCCTGAGGACTCGGTCCGAAACATCAGCCCCGGCAGGCGAGGCGAGAAGGCTGCCTGCGCGTCGCCCGGGGCCATGGCCACCCTGAAGGACGCCGCCGCGTCCCCGGTGCGGTCGGTGGTGGCCTCGCCCCGTCCGGTGAAGGGCAAGGCCAGCCGGGAGGCGGCCCGGCGGCGGCTGCAGCTCCTGCCCGCGTCGCAGGCCGAGGCTGCGGTCCCGGTGGCCGAGGAGGAGGACGACGAGGAGGAGTCCCTTCTCTCTGTGCCCGAGGAGGACGCGGAGGAGGCGCAGCCGCTGCCAGCCGTCTGCGCGTCCCCCATGCGGGGCATGTGGCGGGACGAGAAGGTGGCGCTGTACTGCGACCAGGTGCTGATGGGCTGTAAGGTGAGTCAGGCGGTCAGGCGGTGCGAGGCCTCGGGGCCAGCCGGAAAGGCCAGCCTTGCCAGAGGTAGCCAGACCCTGTCCTAGAGGACTTGAATTAGACGTCAAGCAGTGACTGTCGGTTCAGAGGACAGCCCTGATGCACAGGCGTTCTGAGAGCTCCTGAGAAGGCCAAGACACAGGGCTTACATGGCCAGGCACAACCTTCTTATTTTTAGTTAACAATAAATTATGCTCATGAAGGTGAGATTTACTTAGACTTGACTTTTGCACTAGGATACTAAGATGTTTTATAGAGAAGATACCCGTCAACACCAAGTAGAGCAAAAATTGTTACACCTGTTTGTTTTTGTTTGTAGTTATAGCAGAAGAATCTGAATACAAGTATATTCAGCACAGTGATATTGTAAAAATTTTTAAAACGAAACTACATTTCCAACAACAGTAAAGAACTTAGTGGCTTCATGTAATGGAAAACCATACAGATGTGAGAACTGTTTTCAAGAATGGTAGAATGATTTGCTTAAAGAAGAAGAAGAAGAAAACGTGGACAAAACAGAACTTTTTCCATATAGATGAGTGGATAAATGCACAGAAAAAATACTGAAAGAAAATACACCAAAATACCTATGGCAGTTACCTTTGGCTGCCAGGATGAGGGAATTTTTTTTCCTTATATTTTTTGTATTTTTCAGAAGCTTTACATATTTTATAATCAGAAGAGATTTTTATTTTAAAGGCACCATTATGGTAAAACTGGGACCCTGCAAATGACCAACCTACATCTGATTTTGAGGGCTGGAAAAGGTCAGGTCTGTTAAAGGCAACAGAAAAATATTTACATAAATTATTGTGTGATTAATCAGACACGGTTTGTTGACTGAGTTTCATACTAGCTTAGATGATCACCCTTGAAGTAGCTGAATTTCAGTTTAAAAAAATCAGGCATTTATTGAATGCCTGATGCTCATTTGTTTTATAAAATGGAGTGCTGTTTTAAATTTTTATGAACCGAATATGTTTTCTTTATTTTGGAAGGGACAGAAGGACTGGGCATTGAACCCAAAGGTGCTTTAACACTAAACTAAATCCCCAGTGCTTTTTATTTTTTATTTAAAGACAGGGCCTTGATAAGTTGCTGGCGCTGGCCTTCAACTAGAGATCCTCCTGCCTCAGCCTCCTGAGTGGTTGGGATTACAGGTGTGTGCCACCACGCCCAGCTCTGAATATGTTTTAAATATTTAGGTCATTTCATCTTTAAAGTTCAGAAAAAATAATTACTATGTTTTAAAATATAATTGCTATGTTTTAATATGTGTAATTGTATTTCCTTCGGCTCAGTGAATTAATAAAATAACTTGAGGACACAAATAATAATGTAGATAGCTCATTTCTGAATTACTGTGCCCAATGAATAGATCTCTTTTAAATTTATTTTGATTTTTTAAGGTTTATGATACTTTCCATTAGTTTCAGTAAAAAAGTCTATAAATTTTTCACATCCTTCACTGTTTAAGGTGATATTGGTTCCATTTTTAAGTAGGAGTCAAAATATGTCCTATAAACTTGCAATTTCATATATTTATACATATTTTTTTCTTTTGTTAGGCAGAAGATGCTGATGAGGCTATGAGTAAATACCTATCAGAAAAATTAAAAATGAAAGACAAATGGCTTGGAGTCTGGAAGACTAATCCTGAGTTATTCTTTGTGAAATATGAAGAAACTTCTATTCCTTTTGTTGGTATACTAGTGGAGGTAAATAATTTTATTTCATCTTTGTTCTTTGAATGAAATTATCTGTCCTCTCAAAGACTGAAATATGACTATTAATTTGGGAGTTTGAGACTTACACAGCTTACTTCTGTTTTAAGTTTCTAAGCAAGTTAATATTAAAAAAGAAGATAAGCGTGATTACTAATACATATTTTCTTATAAACAATTATAATAAAGTGGAATCTAGTAGTATCAGACAATATTTATTAGCCTAGTTCCAGGTGTTCCAGTAATGTGAAAACAACAAAAATGATCTTCAAAATTTGGTAATTTAGCCTTAACAAACTTGGTCCCTTGTTTCCCTTTAATCTTCGTTTATTGAATTATGAGGTCTAGTTAGTTCAGAGGAGGAAAGAAAAATGGATCCAAAAAGTATTGGCAAAATATAAGTTATGGACCCAGCCTAGGTATCTATCAATGGATGAGTGGATAAAGAAAATGTGTTGTATACACGCGATGGAGTTTTATTCAGTTATAAATAATGAAATTGTCATTTCATAGAACCAAGGGGAAGGAAAAAAGAAGGCACCATGGAACAAAACTGACCTAATTATATTGTTATGTTTTGTGGATGTATGAATGTGTAACAATGAATTCAACTATTATGTATAATTATAATGCACCAATAAAAAAACAATAACCAAAAGCTATTGGCAAAATTTGAGATTTTTTCCGTTGAAAAATACCTTTTTTAGTAATAATAATCAACGTATAAGCCATCATCTAAGATTCTGCTCTGTTAGGTCTAGAAGCTAAACATTGTGGCATATTTTATATCATAAGTATGATTCTCTTAAAGGTCGATTATATTTGTATAGAAGTTAATATTTATAATTACAGCTGGTACCCTCGCCCCAGGTAGATATTTCAAAGCTGTAGAGTGAGTCACAAGAAAAACTGAAATTCATTACATCAGACATTACTTGAAAACAATTACAAAATATGTTCTATGGAAAAGTAAATTAGTGGCAGTTTTGCAGATAAAGAATGGCATATTTCCAGTCATAGAGATTACAAAAGAATATAAAAGAGTTTTGGAATTAAGTTTTCAATAACATTGTACTGCTTATGGAGGTTTGCTCCTCTTCAGATTTTTTTTTTTTGGTACAGGGGATTGAACTCAGGGGCATTCGACCACTGAGGCACATCCCCAGCCCTATTTTGTGTTTTATGTAGAGACAGGGTCTCACTGAGTTGCTTAGCACCTCGCCATTGCTGAGGCTGGCTTTGAACTCGCGATTCTCCTGTCTCAGTCTCCCTAAGTGCTGGGATTACAGGCTTGAGCCACCACACTCGGCTTCCTCCTCAGATTTTGAACACCCTTTTCCTGGATTATTTATAGCTTCTCTATCTTCATCTGGAAAAAGTAAGAGGAGAATGTACTCCAGGAGGCTGAGGCAGGAGGATGGCAAGTTTGAGCCTGGGCAATTTAAATTGCAAGACACTGTCACAAACTAAAACAGAAAAAAAAGGGGCTGGGGATATAGCTCCATGGTAGAGTGCCATTGGGTTTAATCCCTAGTACCACACACACACACACACACACACACACACACACACGGGTGACAAGAGAGAACAGAGGGAAAAGCAGAGAGTATGTTAGCAAGTTGTAATTCTTTTATGTGGTAGTGAAACAGATGAGCTCCTGGGACCTCTTGAGACAGTGTTGCACGATTCAGACTGCTGTTTTATGTGCCTCGGCTTCTTTATTCTTACTTGAGCTGAAGTGTCAGCAACGCTACCTAACAGTCTTCTGACGTCACAATGATTTATCCTATGGATCCTAATCTGTCATTTTGTTATTTTTAGTTGCTCTACTATTTTTCTATGGCTGCCACAACAAACTACCACAGACTTGGTGGATTAAATGATATAAATTTATTATCTTACAATTCTATAGGTCAGAAGTGTTGCATGGGCCTAACTGGGCTGAAATCAAGTGTTAGGCAGGGCTGTGCACTTTTCTGAGGCCCTGGGGGAACCCTGTTTCCTTATGTTTTCCAACCTTTAGAAACTACCTGCACTCTGTGCTTGTGGCCCCCTTCCTCCATCTTCAAGATCCTCATGTTGCATCCCTCTGTTCTCTGCAGGATGGAAAGCTGCTCCCCACCCTCTTCTTCTTTGTTTCTTCTCTTTGTGTTGTGCGCATGCGAGTGTGTGTGTGTGTTACTAAGGATTAAACTCAGGGCCTTGCACATGGTAAGCAAGTGCTGTACCATTGAGCTACATGACCATCCCCTTTTATTATATTTTGAGATAGTCTCACCAAGTTGCTCAAGCTGGCCTCAAACTTGCTGTCTTCCCGATTTAGCCTTAAGTAGCTGGGATTACAGGTGTGCACCAACACACTCAGCAAGTTGCTCCCCTCTCTCTCTTTTTTGAGTAAAAGGAAAAAATTTTTAGCCAGGTGTGGTGGTGCATGCCTGTGATCCCAGTGGCTTGGGAAGCTGTGACAGGAGGATTGTGTGTTCAAAGCCAGTCTCAGCAATGGTGAGGCACTAAGCAACTCAGTGAGACTCTGTCTCCACATAAAACACAAAATAACGCTGGGGATGTGGCTCAGTGGTTGAGTGCCCCTGAGTTCAATCCCTGGTACCAAAAAAAAAAAAAAAAAAAAAGGAAAAAAGTTTTCTTGCTATGCTAGCAGAAGAGAAATACAGGGGACTCCTGTCCCAAAGGCTATGATTCTGCCCATCAGCAGGAATAGGGGGCTTTTAAAGAGGTGATTCAAAGGCTACATTCCACGTGTTCTCTGTTGGAGTTGTAATTCACTTGTTAATTTGGGAGACAGTCATTTCTCAGATCTTCTGGTATCATCCCCAAAGTCTGGATTACTTCATTCCTATGGTGGTTGAGTGCTCAAGGACAGAAAATCTGTCTAGGATGAGGAAGAAAGGTAATCCTGTTTCCCCCTGAGATTAGGGCCAGGGAGAGAGGAAGAGAAAGAAACACATCATCCAGTTTAAAAATAATTTTCAGTGGCAGAGCAGCAAGGGCTATATTCAAAGCATAAGGTGGACCACTGTTACATTTCCCACTGTCAATTTCTACATTCGATTTCTATGGGAAAATGCAACATCTCCAAGCTGCTTTCTGCTGAAAGAGGGTGACGTTGGGGGAAATAACCCAAAGTCTGTGTTTTTGGTCAGGTGGAGTGTGGACAGTTAAGTGCATTCAGCACAGGGCAGTCTAGGGATCCACAGTGGCAGATGGCAGGTGACTGGACAAGGCACACATAGGGCAGGGATCCTGCTAAGACAACAAGAAACAAGACAGCAAAGGATTACTTTTTTGTGCAATTAGTACAAAAGCAATTAGTATTATAGCCAGTCTATGAAAACAGAAACTTATAATCATAACAGTGAAAAACAGATCAAGTTTATCAATGTAGGAGGTTAGGAAGATTTCTAGGTCTATGAGATCAGGCTCAAATCAACTCAGGACAAACTTGCAACTCTAGAGTCCTTTGTTCTATTATTATTAGGCACTTCCACACAAGAACCTTTTCTTTATAGCCTCCAGCTTTACTTGCTTTTGTTAGGGTTGACACAAGTATACATATTAATTACATTTAAAAGAAAAAACATTGTTTTTCCTTTTAAATGTCCATGTAGGATCATGCTTGGGCTATACTCTCCTGCCAGGTGTTTAGGACCAAGTTGGTCAAAACTGACCTTGTTCCTATCTACTATTAAGAGCCAGCTGAGATTCCTTAGAGACCATGCTTGGGGACATGTGTGAAGCCTCTTGGCTTCTTAGCTTTCCTATGCCAGTGATGCCATCTGCCAGAATGGGTCAGGGTCCTGCTGACCATATGTGGCTTCTCTTGGAAGCATCAGGGACATTTCCTCTCCAATGGCCCTCCTCTTTGCCAAATGTGCACTGGTTGGCTTCCTGTTCTCTAGGGTCCTCTTGATCTCTCTGATTGGCAGATCAGATGACTCACCAGAGTTTCAAGGCCCAGAGAGGAGTCTCATTGTTCTCTGGGTCCTGGCTGACTTTAGAAGTTGCTTCCCTCTTAAAGGACTCCTATGATTAGAATGGACCTAGCTGGGTTATCCTGGATAACTCTCCATCTCATTGTCCTTAGCGGTAATCATGCCTGCAAAGTCCCCTTTGCCATGTAAGGTTACATAGTCACAGGTCCCAAAGATTAGGGCATGGACATCTTTGGGGTCCATTACTCTTCCTAGGGCAGATTGATTCAACAAGCAAAAAAATTGGAAATATAATACTGTATTGGAAGGGAATCTAGCATATCCTTAAATTTGGTTACAAAGTGGTCAAGAAACTAAGGAAACTGATTTTTATAACCTCTGTAGAAAATAGTTTGGCAAAATACATCCAGAACTTTAAAATAAGCTGTGCGCGGTGGCACACACCTATAATCCCAGCACTTTGGGAGGCGGAGACAGGAGAATTGCGAGTTCAAAGCCAGCCTCAGCAATTGCGAGGCACTAAGCAACTCAGTGAGACCCTGTTTCTACATAAAACACAAAATAGGGGGCTGGGATTGTAGCTCAGTGGTAGAGCACTTGCCTCGCATGCATGAGGCCTTGGGTTCGATCCTCAGCACCACATACAAAGCAATAAAATAAAGACAATGTGTCCATCTACAACTAAAAAAAAAATTAAAATAAATAAATAAATAAAAAATAAAACACAAAATAGGGCTGGGGATGGGGCTCAGTGGTCGATTACCCCTGAGTTTAATCCTTGGTCCAAAAAAAGAAAGAAAGAATTACAGCAATATTTATAAAATTTAAAAATGGTGAATACCATAAAAGTTTATTAATAAGATCTATACCAAATAAATGATGATCTCTTTTCAAGGTAGAATATTATGTAGTCATACAATGTATATTATAGCTGAATGAGGGGTGGGTGCCTATAGGACCAGCACTGAGGAGGCTGAGGCAGGAGGATCCCTGAGTCCAGGAGTTACCAGCCTGGTATCATATCATACCCATTTTGAACCAACAAAAAACAACTTATGTTAGCAAAATAACTTCTAGTGACTTATAAAATAGTAACAATAAGGCTGGGGATGTATCTCAGTGGTAGAGTGCTTGCCTAGATTAGATCCCCAGTACCACCAAAAAGATAGGGCACAAAAGGTGGTTATCACTGGTGGTGGAGTTACAGTTGATATTAAAATTTTGTACGAACAGTATATAAGAGTCACCATCAGTAACCTTTTTTGTAGATACCTACCTTCCCATCCCCAATTTTTGGTCACTATACTTTAGAATTTTGTTTATATTCCTTGATGAGGCACAGAGAATCCTTGACATGGTGATGCATAATGGAACTCATTGTATATTCTGGAAGCAAAATTATTTTCCTGAATTTGCTCTATCAGATTTCTGAAGAGAGAGGTAGTCACTTGAGCTCGTCTCCACACTCACGTTTTGCATCGTGGTTATTTCTATACTTCCAACTTCAATAGTGAATTCCTGTGCCTTTTTTTTTTTTTCCTTTTGTTTTGCTGTATTAGGAATTGCAGGCAGGAGCACTCTACCACTGAGCTACACCCTCAGCCATTTTTATTTTTCATTTTGAGAGAGGGTCTCATTATGTTGCCCAGGCTGGCCTTGAACTTGTGATCCTCCTACCTCAACCTCCTGAGAAGCTGGGATTGTGGGTATGGCCACCATGCCTGGCTGCACTCTGCTTTACAGCTTGTTCTGGTCATGCATGTTGTCTAGCTGTCCATTTATCCCAACTTACTTTATGAACAAATTACCAGGCACTTTCAGTCACAATTTCAGTGACTCAGAACTCTTAGCTTCCCTCCAGCTACTACCTCATCTCTCTCCTTTACTTCATTGTAAAGGCCACCAAAATATATTAAATGTTCCCCTTCCTTGCCATTTATCCATATTCATTGGTTGTGAAGTGTTTTCTGAGTTTTTTTTCAAAGTTAAACATACAAAAATTTTATGGAGTCAAATAGAGTTATAACTTTAGTGATGAAAAGCTACAGTTGGGGCTGGGGTGGTGGCTTAGTGATGGAGCACTTGCCTAGCACGTGAGAGGCATTGGGTTTGATTCTCAGCACCACATATAAATAAATGAATAAAATAAAGGTCCATTGAAAAATAAAATAAAATTTTAAAAAAACAAAAGAAACCCTATCTACTCCCTACAGCCATTTCTCATATATCCCAGGTACAGCCGATTTCAGCCAGTTTAATTAATTATAATAGTAGTAATTCCCTATCTCCAAGTAACATGCTTATATTGGTACTTCTTGATTTCATTACAGGAAATCAGGATTTCACCTTTTTATATAGACCATCACTACCACCATTCCCAGCTCTACTTCATACCTGTATTTTCCATGTGCTCTCATTCTCCCAAAATATTATGTGGGGATTTTGATTTGATTAGATAATCACAGTTTACCTTATTATGAATATATAAATGTTTCATAGATAAACTAGGTAGTTGCCTACACATTTTTCATTTCCTAGATATTTTTTCAACATTTTTTTATTGGTGCATTACTGTTGTACATTATGGTAGGCCATTTAGTAGGTATTTTAAAACATTTTTTTCCTAGAGTCAATAATAATCTTTCTTTTATCGTGTTTAGTCTTCTATGTATTTCTCAACAGTTTATCTCAAAACTCATCCCCAATTATGTAACTCTTGTCAGTATGATCAAACATACTGGTGTTGTCTTCTGGAAGAGATGGCCCTTGCATTCTCAGGATCTACAGTCTGGACTGGAGATCTGTGGGCCTGCTGGGGAGCTGTCTTCCTGAGTCTCACTCCATCACATCCTAGGAGTTCTTTCACCATTCTCTTTTGGTGAATAGTTTAGGTTATGATCTATTCCTTGGATTTCTTGTCTTTCTCTCTTTTTGGCCATGGATCTTATTCTGCTGACCTCATGAGTTACGAATACAAAGCAGATAAAATTATTTGCATTTTATATGCCTAAAAATGCCTTTAGGATAACTTTTTGTGCATTTGATGGATTAGTTATATGATTTCTAGGCTTGATTTCATGCTCAGAATTTGGGAAATATCATTCCATTGTCTTCAAGTTTCCAGGGTTTCTAAGTTGAGAAGCCCATGTCAGCAGTCCTTTGCCAATACCTATAATTTTTTCCTTCTGAAAATTTGTAATGCCTTGTCTTTGTCCATAAAGTCTTCCACCATATTAAGGACAAAAAAAAATTGGAAAGAAGACAGTGGCAACAAGATTTAGAAAGTGTAAAGCAGATTAACAGAATTCTTTTTCTTTTTTTAAAAATAGCTTTATTGAAATATAATTCACATGCCACATAATTCATTCACTCAAAGTATACAGTTCAGTGGCTTTGATTCTATCCAGAATTGCACATCTATCTTCATAATCAATTTTAGAACATCTTCATCACCCCAAACAGAAACCCTCATGCTCTTTAAGCCACAATCCCCCATTCCTTCATTCCTCTGGATCCTAGGTAACCATGATCTACTTTGAGACTGTGTGGATTTTGCTATTCTGGGCATTTAATTTAAACAGAATTGTAATATGTGGCCTTTATAATTATTTAGTATATTGTTTCTTTCATTTAGCATAATGAATTCTAAATCATGTAGCATGCATTGCTACTCTATTTTTAAAAATTTATTCTAATTAGGTATACATGACAGCAGAATGCATTTTGATTATTGTACACAAATGGAGCACAACTTTTCACTTCTCTGGTTGTACACAATATCGAGTCACACCATATGTGCAGCCATACATGAACCTAGGGCATTGATGTCCATCGCATTCCACCATCTTTCTTGCCCCCATGTCCCCTCCCCACTCCTCCTTCCCCTTTGACCAAAGTTTCTCCATTCTTCCCATGCCTCCTTCCCCATTATGGATCAGCATCCACTTATCAGAGAGAACATTTGGCCTTTGGTTTTTTAGGATTGGCTTACTTCACTTAGCATAATTTTCTCCAGTTCCATCCATTTACCTGCAAATGCCATAATTTTATTCTCTTTTATTGCTGAGCAATATTCCATTGTGTATATGTACCACGGTGTCTTTATCCATTTATCTATTCAAGGGCATCTGAGTTGCTTCCATAGTTTAGCAATTGTGAATTGTGCTGCTATAAACATTGAAGTGGCTGCATCACTGTAGTATGCTGTTTTTAAATCTTTAGGGTATAGGCCGAGGAGTGGGATAGCTGGGTCAAATGGTGGTTCCATTCCAAGTTTTCTAAGGAATCTCCATACTGCTTTCCAGATTGGTTGCACCAATTTGCAGTCCCACCAGCAATGTATGAGTGTGCTTTTTCCCCCACATCCTCGCCAACACTTGTTGTTGTTTATATTCTTGATAACTGCCATTCTGACTGACGTGAGATCAAATCTTAGAGTAGTTTTGATTTGCATTTTTCAAATTGCTAGAGATGTTGAACATTTTTTCATGTATTTGTTGATTGATAGTATATCTTCTTCTGAGAAGTGTCTTTCAGCTCCTTAGCCCATTCATTGATTGGGTTGTTTGTGGGGGGGTTTTTGTTTGTTTTGTTGTTGTTGTTGTTGTTTTGGGTGTTAAGTTTTTTGAGTTCTTTATATATCCTGGAGATTAGTGCTCTATCTGATGTGCATGTGGCAAAAATTTGCTCCCAGAA
The DNA here is from genome assembly GCA_028644305.1 of Xerus rutilus. Classification (NCBI taxonomy): domain Eukaryota; kingdom Metazoa; phylum Chordata; class Mammalia; order Rodentia; family Sciuridae; genus Xerus; species Xerus rutilus. Next base: position 77,114,766 of record CM053410.1, read on the forward strand.
TGCAGGCTCTCTGCTCACCTTACTGTTTCTTTTGCTAAGAAGAAGCTTTTTAGTTTGAAACCATCTCATTTATTGATTCTTGCTTTTATTTCTTGAGCTTTAGGAGTCTGGTTAAGGAAGTTGGGGCCTAATCCGATGTGATGAAGATTTAGGCCTACTTTTTCCTCAATTAGGCACAGGGTCTCTGGTCTAATTTCTAGGTCCTTGATCCATTTTGAGTTGAGTTTTGTGCATGGTGAGAGATAGGAGTTTAGTTTCATTTTGCTGCATATGGATTTCCAGTTTTCCTAGCACCATTTGTTGAAGAGGCTATCTTTTCTCCAATGTACATTTTTGGCACCTTTGTGTAGTATGAGATAACTGTATTTATGTGGGTTTGTCTCTGTGTCTTCTATTCTGTACCATTGGTCTACATGTCTATTTTGGTGCCAATACCATGCCTAAACTGCAGAATCAATAAAGCTAAGAAGTTGAATTGTGAGCTGGGGATGTAGCTCAGTGACATAGCACTTATCTAGCAGGCACCACAATCCCCAGCGCCACACACACACACACACATCATTACCCTTCTTACATTTCATAATTCCCAAAAGCTCACAAATTTGACCACACTTAAGACTCTGGACGTGTAATTGAAGATGGAGATAAGAAAGAACAGCTTGAAAGGCTATTTAAGAAAAAGGGACTTCTAGGAAGAAGAAACAGACAGACTTTCCTATTCCTCCCACTAAGTGTAGCTACGTACCCTGTATTGTATGTATAAAACAAACACAAGACTAGTTGACTAGGGAAGATGGTAAGTCCCCTAGGTTTTCTCTTGGCTTTCTTTTGGGTACTAGAAGACTGACAACCTGGAAATACTAACAGTTGTAGGGAAAAAAAATAAAGACAGAGGAAACAATTAGTGAACTTGATAGAAAAATAGAAATTAACAGCAGGGCGAGGTGGTACAAGCCTGTAATCCCAGCTGCTCAGGAGGCTGAGACAAAAGGATCGTAAGTTCAAAGCCAGCCTCAGCAATGGCGAGGCACTAAGCAACTCAGTGAGACCCTGTCTCTACATAAAACACAAAATAGGGCTGGGGATGTGGCTCAGTGGTCGAGTGCCCCTGAGTTCAATCTCCAGTACCAAAAAAAAAAAAAAAGAAAGAAAAAAGAAAAAGAAAAATAGAAATAAACTATTCCATGTATGTATGGTATATCAAAATACACTCTACTGTCATGTATATCTAAAAAGAACAAATTTTAAAAAGGAAAAATAGAAACCAAATCTGAGCACCTGAGAGAAAATAGGCTGAAAAAAATAATTGAACAGAACCTCAGGGACTTGCTGAAGTATAACAAAAGACTTAACAATGATGTTCAGAGTCCCAGAAGAAAATGAAATGGGGGTGGGGGAGATAAAAAAATATTGAAGGAATAATGGCTGAAAATTCCCACAATTTGCAAAGAACATAAATTTGCACGTTTAAAAACCAGCTCTGAGAAGCATTGTTGAGGGTGTACCCCACTGAGAGGAAGGTTCACTGGTACTGAATCTTGGGATCCTCTACCTTCAGCCTCATCAATCTGCTAGAACACTGGCAGCTAAGGCAGATCCCTCCAGGCATGAGGTTTAGAACTTGTATGATCAGATCAAAAGCAAAGACTGAATGATCCTGCTGTGGAATTCCCATGGGAAGAGCCAGGCAGGCCACCCTGCAGGGAGGCACAGGGGGATTTGTTTTACCCACATAAAAGGACCCTCTAATCACCTTTGTGGTGTTCTGCTCCTAAATATGAGCACATATTCAGGTCATCAGATATTTGAGGAAATGTTTACATGGGTCAAAACCAACATAAAAGGAGACATTTGGAAGGAACAGAAATGATAGAGAAAAGAAAAATTAGGAATGCAAAAATAGTCATATAAAGAAAAGGTAAGACTGGTAGTACATGCCTGTAATCCCAGCAACTCAGGAGGCTGAGGCACGAATCTCAAGTTCATAGCCAACATGGGGAACTTAGCGAGAGGCTGTCTCAAAATTTAAAAAATAAAAAAGGTCTAGCTAGGATGCCTCAGGCCCTGGGTTCAATCTCTCAGCATTATAAATTTAAAAAAGAAAACTTTTTTTAAAAGGAAGAGAAAAAAGCGATAGCACCTGAGTGTTCAGCACAAAGTGAAATTTGAGAAGATTCCAATAAAGTAGATTCATGTAAAGAATCAACAGGCAGAATGGCATTGGACTTCTCAACAGTAATTCTTAATTTTAAAAGGTTCTGAAAATATATTCAGTACCTCGTCATACTTTAAGAGAAGGAAAAAGATGTTTTTGAATATGATAGGCTCAAAAGTTAAGTCCAACATACCGTTTCTCAGGAAGTTAATGTAAGTTGTCTGAAGTCAAGGGAGTACACCAAGAAACATGAAGGCATCAGATCCAGAATGCAGAGAGGCTGACATAAGAGAAGGGAAGAGGGTTCCCAGAGTGACCGTTAGCAGACAGCAGCTGTGAGCCTGGTGGACTTAAAGGGTCAATTCAGACTGGAACTAGTCCGAGAAATGGAGAAAAACAAAACCAGTATTTCATTTCTTTTTTTTGGTACCGAGGATTGAACTCAGGATCACTCATCCACTGAGCCACATCCCAGCCCTATTTTGTGTTTTATGTAGAAACAGGGTCTCACTGAGTTGCTTAGTGCCTCGCCCTTGCTGAGGCTGGCTTTGAACTGGCGATTCTCCTGTCTCAGCCTCCCTAAGTGCTGGGATTACAAGCATGAGCCACCACGCCCAGCTCAGTATTTCATTTCAAATACGAATTTACGGTGTTTGAACACACCGAGAAGAGACTGATACCATTTAAAGAATCTGGAGTCAGATTAATGAAAGACATATAGAGAATTAGGCAAATGAATCAAGCTGTCTCTGTACCTTGTTTCCATTTGAAAAAAAAATTGGGGATGGGGAGTACTGGGAACTGAACCCAGGGGTACTCGACCACTGAGCCACATCCCCAGCCCTATTTTGTGTTTTATGTAGAGACAGGGTCTCACTGAGTTGCTTAGCGCCTCGTTGTTGCTGAGGCTGGCTTTAAACTCGCCATTCTCCTTTCTCAGCCTCCCAAAGTGCATTTTTAAAATGTTTTATTTGTATTTATTTATTGGTGCTGAGGATTGAACTCAGGGGCATTTTACCACTGAATTACCTCCCCAGTCCTTTTCAGTTTTTGAGACGGTCTCGTTAAATTGCCCAGGCTGACCTTGAACTTGGCAATCCCCATCTCAGCTCCTGGAGTAACTGGGATTACAGGCATGCACCACTGTACGAGGCCTGGCTTCATTTTATTTAAGTCTCTTCTGTTTCTCTGTCAATATAACCTGCCATTGTGGCGGGGCGGGACATTATAAACAATGTTTGGTCCAGACTACTGTCCAATTCTAGAATCATAAATAAAGCCAGCTAAGATTTGTAAAATTAGATTTGTTGCAATTTTATCTTTTAATACTTTTCTAGTATATTAACTAAATGCTAAATATTAAGATATAACCATACTGGTGGATAGAAAGCCAGGAGAATGTGAGTCTGTGTGGGTGGGGATAGGAGAAATGAGACAACTGTATTCTTATTTTTCAGAAAGGGAAGTCAACATATAATGCCAAACAGGAAAACAAATTAAAACTACAAATATATGCATGTAAAACTAGCAATAGATGCATATTATTTAAATAAATGTCAAATGATCAGATAGAATTAAAAATGGTTGCCTCTGAGGAGCAGGCTGGTGGAAGGCAGTCAAGAAATTCTTTTTTAAAATAAATTTTTATTTTTATTTGATTTGTAGTGATTTTTTGAATACTTACGGGATACAGTATGTACTGAAATATCATTCCTAGTTTTTTTTTTTTTTTTTTGTCCCTTATCTGCTTTGGAGAATAGAATTTATATTCAGTAGGTTATAAAATTTGTATTTCAAAGCTTGGGTGGTGATTTGAAAATATTTCCTATATGTAAATGGTCATTGCCATACAGATGGATAGAATAACGCTTGCTAAACCTGTTTGTTCATCTTACTTCATCACAATATACTGACACCTGCAGTACAGATTTTCAGACAAGTGCTGGTGGCATCTCTATATCGAGGTAAATAAGACTAACACAACATAGCATATTGTTTACAAAGATTAATTTATTCAACCTGAGGACTTTTCATGTCCTGCTTTTATAAAAATCTGATAGCCTTTCTTTCACAATTGATTTAATATGGACAGGTATTTTGAAACTTGGTTTTGTGGCAGAATTAATTTTAAAAAAATTTTTTGTTACTGTTCTATGAAACCTCAAAAGTCTGGCAACTCAAAAATAGAAATACAGTAATGAATGTAGGAGGAGATGTGCAATTCCTTGCATGAAATGTCACATCTCATGTGTTTAAGAGGTAGAGTTTGAAAAACTGTTATGTAAACTTGGAATAGAACCACCCTTTGACCCAGTTATCCCACTCCTCAGTCTCTACCCAAAGGACTTAAAATCAGCTTAGTACAGTGACGCGGTCACATCAGCATTTAGCAGCTCTATGCACAATAGCTGAACTATGGCACCAAGCTCTAGATGCCCTTCAGTAGGTGAATGGGTAAAGAAAATGTGGTACATAAACATAATGAAATATTAACTCAGCCATAAACAGGAATGAAATTATGGCATTTACCGGTAAATGGATGGAACTGGGGACTATTATGCTAAGTGAAGCAAGCCAATCACAAAGAAACCAAAGGCCGAATATTCTCTCTGCCTTGTAACACACAATAAGGGGCAGGGTGAAGAATAGAAGTCCATGAGATTGAACAAAGGGAAGTTAAGAGGAGGGAGGGAGGATGGGAATAGGAAAGACAATAGAATTAATCAGACATAACTTTCCTACGTTCATGTATGAATACATGACCAGTGAAACTCTACATCATGTACAACCACAAGAATGGGAAGTTATACTCCACGCATATATATGTGTGTATAATAGGTCGAAATGCACTCTACTATCATGTGTAACTAAAAAGAACCAACAAACCTATTACTTAAAATTTATCTACAATTTTCTTATATGTTGTTAGAGAAGTCATAAAAAATTAAAAGAAACTTTAAAATTAGCTCTCATATGAGAACGAAATCGTTGTAGTCTACTTGTATTTGGAATTACACATTTTATGATATTTATCTTAGGTAACTTGTAAACCACAACCAAATTCATCATCTTGTTTCAAAGTTACTGTTTCTGTGGCTGAGCCCTTTTCTTCCAACATCGCAAACATTCCACGGGATTTGGTTGATGAGATTTTGGAGGAACTGGAGCATAGTGTCCCTCTCTTGGAAGTGTATCCTGTTGAAGGACAAGATGCAGATACACATGATGTTGCTCTGGCTTTGGAAGTTGTAAGGTAAAAAGGACTTCCTACTTCTGAAAGTTACAACCAGGATATTCAACAATTCATTTAATGTATAAGCTTTGTTCATACAAGCCATTTGTAAATATTTATTGATTTAGGTTTTTTTGATTTTTTTAAAGTTAGTTTTTACTGACTGCTGGATTAAATTTCTCCTTTAAAAACAATCGGATCTTCCTATGTTGCCCATCCTGGTCTGAAACGCCTGGGCTCAAGGATCCTCCCACCCCAGCCTCCTAGAGTGCTAGCACTACAAGGCACATGCTGCCTCACCAGGCTGTCCGTTTATAATTAACACAATGCATTTGTAAAACTTTTAATTACATTTATTTGGAGAAGTAGTACATATGAGTAATGAAAAGTTTGCCATTTAAAAAAAATTTTGCATTTTAGAAAAATTAAATTGAAAAGAATTCTAGAAATTGCCATTCCTATATAAATATGTTAAACATATTAAATTTCATTTTTTACATGTAAGGACATTACAAATACTAAATGTCATCATCCATATTATGATTACTGCTTATAAGTTGATACAGTTAGAGAAGCTATTCATAAACAAAGGATATTTTTGGCATGTTTTTGTTTTTCTAATGTCCCACCCACAAATTTTGTTAGATTTTACATATTATTTCTTTTTCTTTTCTTTTCTTTTTTTTGTACTGGGGATTGAACTCAGAGGTACTTGACCACTGAGCCACATCCCCAGCCCTATTTTGTGTTTTATGTAGAGACAGGGTCTCACTGAGTTGCTTAGCGCCTCACCGTTGCTGAGGCTGGCTTTGAACTCGCGATTCTCCTGTCTCAGCCTCCCAAAGTGCTGGGATTACAGGTATGCACCATAGCGCCCAGCTAGATCTTACATATTATTTCTTTGCTGAACAAAATCATAGTCAAAACTATGACAATTTAAAAGTGAATCTTACATTTTCACTTTCAGAAACATTATCTTCTGATCTGCAGTAATCCAAAATAAAATCCAGATTACTTAATATCTAAAGTTTTGTCTCATTATTAGTTCACTGTGATGTCACTTAAAGATGTTTTTCATAAGAATTGAGATTTATACCGAGAATTTGACATCAGAATATTTTTAAAATTCTAAACATGATGGTGGCTCTTCCTTATTCCTATCATCTTAATTTGGTTTATTGTAGGTTTTTTTATGATTTTCTTTGGAGAGACTGGGATGATGAAGAAAGTTGTGAGAATTACACTGCTCTTATTGAAGAAAGAATAAATTTGTGAGTACAGTTTCAAAAATCATTGAGCATTTCATAGAGAAGACACACTGTGACCGCATTGGTACTTTCCAGGTGGTGTGACATACAGGACGGAACAATTCCTGGCCCTATTGCCCAGCGTTTTAAAAAAACTTTGGAGAAATACAAAAACAAGCGTGTTGAGCTCATTGAGTATCAGAGCAATATTAAAGAAGATCCATCTGCAGCAGAGGCTGTTGAATGTTGGAAAAAATACTACGAAATAGTAATGCTCTGTGGATTATTGAAAATGTGGGAGGATTTACGCCTTCGGTAATAATTGGCTCTATTTTACATAGAAATAAAAAAAAGTATGTTTTTAAATTTTTTTATAATAGCATTTGTCATATATATACTAGTTTGTTTAAAATGGATTGCAAAATTAGGTGTCTAATTCGTGAACTAAGCACAAGATACAACTGTAAGTATTGGAAAATTATTTTTATATCACTGAATTAACTTATTTTTAGCAAAAAAATTTCCATAATTCAGCCCTTTCCTTATCTTTCATCTTTACCTTTTTTGATTGTGGTAAAAAGGCAGGCTTTTTTGATTGTAGCTTTCTTAAAGCATTAGAAAGGAGTAGGTGGATCAGCTCTACATATAATATGTGAAGTACATAATTGATTAATTTGATTGCCTTATAATTCCAGCTTCTCTAACCAACCTCAGTTGTTCTTGATGATAAATTAGGCAGTGTGTATTTACTCAGCATAATTCTCCAGAATACTTCAAATGTATTAAAATATTTTTGTACTATTCTGCAATGAAGAAAGTCTTTGTTTTATAAATGAAAAAACAGAATCTTGCTCATGGTCCAAAACTGATAGAAAATCTTGAATGGAACCAAGGGACTATTTCATACTTCAGTTGTGTAACCCATCTGTATGTTCACTTTTACTTATTCATTGGTGTTAGGAACTCTGAGGCACTTTTTATTCATCTTAAAATTAACTGTTAGCCTAAATCTTTTCTTTTTGCATTTTTCTCCAAACTTGAACTTTATCATTAAGCACTCCATTTTAGTGCCTATGCTTGATATTTCATTGTTACTGGTGTAACTGTGACAAACCATGGGACTGTTTGGGGAAACAAATGTAGATAAGATTTTTTAAAATCCATTTATCTAGAAATCTACAAATTCATTTAGCACAAGTTGTATTTGAATATAAGTTATCATCACTAGGTGTAAGATGGCATTAAGACTTCTCTCCTAGCCGGCGTGGTGGCGGTGGCGCACGCCTGTAATCCCAGCACTTAGGGAGGCTGAGATAGGGGAATTACGAGTTCAAAGCCAGCCTCAGCAAGGGTGAGGTGCTAAGCAACACAGTGAGACTCGGTCTCTACATAAAACATAAAAAATAGGGCTGGGGATGTGGCTCAGTGGTCGAGTGCCCCTGAGTTCAATCCCAGGTACCAAAAAAAATAAAAAATAAAAAGACTTCTTCTCTCCTCTCAAAGTTTAAAATCAGTCTGATTCCAGGAATAAAATAAGTGGATTGGTCAAACACTGCTACCAGATAGCAGTTATAAAATCCGGACAAAATATATTATAAGTATCTGACTCTGTGAAGGAATTCTAAAGTTATCAAGGCAACGAGAAAAAAATTTTATCCTTGAAATTCGTTTATCTTTAAAATGGGTAAGAAACAGGAATTGTGGCTTTTTGGTCTGGGAGTGATCTCAAATTCCCCTAGCTCTGGCAGCAATAGATACAGTATTGCTTTTCTTACGGTGACCAAGAAGGATTGGCAGAGTGGCTAGAAGGTTAAGGGGGGTATCCTGAAAGCAAGAGGATCCTGCAAAAGGATGAGGTCCACAAGAGACGTCACCTGGAGCCCTGAATGACTCCCAGCCACGCTGGTACCAGGAAGAGGGGAAAGGGGAGAACCACAGTGAACAGTTGCTGTGTACCTCGTGGGAACATCAGCCAGGCATGAACTTTCTTCTAGAATACAAAGTTGACAATCCTCAGAAAAAGTATTCGACAACCTTTCATGATAAAAAATTTCAAAAAACTTGGAATGGAAGGGATTTTCCTCATCCGTGTTGAGACCATCTATGAAAAACTGACCATCAGCCTCACATCTGATGGTAGAATAATGGATGTTACCCCCCACATAATCAGGAACAAGATAAGGATGTCCACTCTTGCCACCTCTATTTAAATTGTACTGGAGGTTCTAGCCAGAACAAAATAGAACACATCCTGATTGGAAAGAAAGAGGTAAAATTGTCTATACACAAGATCTTGTGTATAGAAAATCCTACAATGAAATACTATTCCTCAATATAAAGAAACAAGTTCTAATGCACACATATCTTGGGTGGAGCTAAAAACAAAACAAAACAAAACAAAAAAACAGACTGAGGCAGAGAGAGGGGTATGCCAGAAATAAGAAGGCATATCTCATATTATTTCATTTAAAAGTTCCAGGAAAGGGCTAGGCATGGAGGTGCATGCCTGTAATCCCAGCAGCTTGGGAAGCTGAGGCAGGAAGATTGTGAGTTCAAAGCCAACCTCAGCAATTTAGTGAGGCCCTAAGCAACCTAGTGAGACCCTGTCTCTAAATAAAATATAGAAAGGGCTGGGGATATGGCTCAGTGGTTAAGCGTCCCTGAATTTAATCTCTGGTACAAAAAAAAAATTCCAAGAAAGATGTGGAACATTGCTGGTAGAAATGCAAAATGGTGCAGTCATTTTGGAAGACAGCTTGGAAGTTTCTTAGAAAACTAGACTTACTCTAACCGTATGATCTAGCAGTCACGTTCCTAGGTATTTACCCTTGTGGACTGAAAATGAATGTCTACACAGAAACCTGCACATGGATTTTTACAGCAGCTTTATTCATATTTGCCTAAACGTGGAGGCAACCAAGATGTGCTCCAGGAGGTGAGGTATAAACAGCTGTGGGGCCTCCAGACGAGTGATTGTCACACAGCTCTGAAAAGAAGGCACAGGCCAAGCCGTGAGAGGATGCAGAGGAAATGCAAATGGACATTATTACGGAGCGAAAGACACCAATCTGAAGCAGCTAGAGACCGCGTGCTGTTCTGAAGAGGCAAAACCCTGAAGGCAGCAGAGAGATGGGTGGTTGCCGAGAGCTGGCGGGGAAGGGGGGCAGAGGCAGAGAAGAGAGAATCCTCAGGACAGCGAAGGACGATACCAAGAGTCAGGCCTAATGTCAGTTATGGACTCTGGGTGACAATGATGGCAGTGTGGGTTCCTCCCTTGGAGTTAATGTGCCGCTCTGGCGCTGGGTACTGACAGTGGGGAAGGTGGATGGGCGGGATGTGGGGACTCGGCGTACCTTTGACTTAATATTGCCGTGAATCTAAAACTTCCCCAAGAAAGAAAGTCTGATTTTAAAATTCCAAAGAAGGGGAATTTATAATGACGGAACACAGATCAGTGTTTACTTGGGAGTGGGCGTGGAGGATCAGCTGAAATGCATAAGGGAATTTCTCAGTGTGATGGAAATGTTCTATGTCCTGTTATTGAGTTAAAGAGGCAAGTACATTTGTGAAACTTCATGGAGTAGTTCACTTAAAATGAGTGTCTTGTATGTAAATAGACCTTAATAAATTTAATTCTTTTATAAAACACATATGTACCTTTGATTTTAAAACAAGGATAGAATGATAAACTGTGGTTCCCTGAATGTTTAGGATGCTTGACACTTGGAGCAGCTAATTATCTAGAATCTGGTGGAAAAAATATGCCAGATTTATTTTATTTCTCAAGATCAGAACTACTTGCTCGAATTGATGTGAGGTTTAATTTCGAAATGTTTAATTTTTACTTGAAGGACGTTGCTAATGTGTTGAAATCTAAGTGTTGATTACTTGCATGACAAATTGTTAAAGATTTCCTGAAAGCATGTGTTTCACAAAAACATTATTTAAAATTTAAGCTTAAAGCCGGGCACAGTGATGCACACCTGTAATCACAGCGGCTCAGGAGGCTGAGGCAGGAGGACCTCGAGTTCAAAGCCAGCCTCAGCAACTTAGCAAGGCCCTGAGCAACTTGGCAAGACCTTGTCTCTAATAAAATACAAAAGAGGCTGGAGATGTGGCTCAGTGGTTAAGTACCCTTGGGTTCAATTTCACCCCACTCCTCAAAAAAAGATATAAACTTAAAACTATTGGCACTACTTTGGGAGTCTGAGACAGGAGGATGGTGAGTTCAAAGCCAGTCTCAGCAAAGGCGAGGTGCTAAGCAACTCAGTGAGACCCTGTCTGTAAATGAAAATACAAAACAGGGCTGGGGATGTGGCTCACTGGTTGAGTACCCCTGAGTTCAATCCCTGGTATCAAAAAAAAAGATTTTGGCACTAAAAAATTTTTTTGATTCCTTTAGCATCAAGCAATAATCAAAGTGCTACAGAGAATCGAGAAGTGACACTTTGGGAGGTCGCTGGTACACTTCTGTCTATTGGAAAAGGCGTGTTTAGTTCACAGCAATGATACGCGCCAACAGTTACACTCAATTTTTTTCTTTCTTTTGGACATAATGATTAAGAGACAGGAAATATAAAAAGAAGTAAAAAGAAGACAAAGAATAGAATTAATTAGAAGTGCTGAATGGCAAATAGCGTAAAAACAACTGAGAAACTAAAATAACTGTTAGGATGACATTAGCCAATGATCCCACAGAGACCATAGCTTATAAAACAAGGCAATTGTTAATGGAACATAGCACTTCAAATTAGGTATGTCCCCAAATTTTTCTTATGCCTCAGTATCACAAGGACATAAGCCACTTCTGCCTTCTGTGATTTTTAAACTCTGGATCATGAAAATATGATCAAGGGTTTTTTTCCCCCAGTTTTTGAAAAGCTGAGGTGGCGGAAACACTGGTTATAGTGGGTTGCATGCCATCTTCCGGGGACAACCCACTAAAATGAAAAGATTGTAGAGGTTAAGGGTAAATGCAATCATCCAAATGACCTTAATCATGACATCGCTCTCGAGTTGCTCACTCAGAGAACTCAAAATTAATTAAATGCATTTCTCAAAGATGCTTAGTCCTTTTTCTTTACTAAGTAAGGCTAGATACTTCTTCATACTAATTCAATCACAAATGTTTTTAACTATAGAGTTCATGGACCTTTCTTTCCAAGAATTCTGAGACGTAGAAAAGGAAAAAGAGACTTTGGAAAGACTATAACACATATTGTAGCCAAAGTGATGACCACTGAAATGGTAAGAAATAGACTTCATTCTTATTTAAATTTTAGCTGCATGTAAAGAAGCTCCCTGTAGGTGCAGTTCCTGCTGAATCATTACTGCCTTTTCCCCTCCACTATATCCCGCTCAGTGGCATATAGGTACTAAATAAATAAACGTCAACAACTGTTTACTGATACTTGCTTTGTTGCCAAATACTATGCTAGTTGCCACGGTAAGGATGAGACACAACTGTGAACGACTGCATTTAGGGGAGATTGACACTGAACCAGATCACAGTCTTGATTGTTTCAGCACATTCAAGTACGATAGAAATATGGACAAGTAAATGGGCAATTACAGTGTGGAATGATAAATGCTGTGATGGGGTGTGGACAGAGCACACAGAATGGGCACACAAGACAGAATCAGGAATTCTGACAATGCGAGCCAGAGAAAGTAACAAAGTTGACAATCCACAATAGCTAAGCTATGGAACCAACTTAGGTGCCCTTCAACAAATGAATGGATAAAGAAAATGTGAGCCGGGCGCAGTGGCTCAAGTCTGTAATCCCAGCACTTAGGGAGGCTGAGACAGGAGGATCGCGAGTTCAAAGCCAGCCTCAGCAATGGCGAGGTGCTAAGCAACTCAGTGAGACCTTGTCTCTACATAAAACACAAAATAGGGCTGGGGATGTGGCTCAGTGGTCGAGTACCTCTGAGTTCAATCCCTAGTACCAAAAAAAAAAAAAAAAAAAGGCTAGCCTCAGCAATTTGGGACTTTCAGCAACTTACTAAGACACTGTCTCAAAATAATAATAATAATAATAATAATAATAATAAAAAGAACTGGGGATGTATTCAGTGGTAGAGCATTCTTGGGTTCAGTCCCCAGTAACAACAACAACAACAACAACAAAAAAATACAGGTCATACCAAAAACTAAAAGAAGTTCACCAAGGCTAAGAGGAGTATATGAAAGATAAAACTATCTTGTCTGCTATCCTATTTCTATTATTTTCAACAAAATTGATTTTTTAAAAAAAATGCTTATTGAATGAGATTATTCACTATTGTTAATTATTCTACCAACCTCTGTGTAAAAAGTATAGACTTTGCTCTTTTCCTCAGCCTTATTTGATCTCTTTTACCTCTCATTCTGTTTTTATATCTGTTCAGGCTTCATTTCTTAATTTTCCTATAATGTGACAATAAGAAATTTCTTCGAGTTTTATCCAACACTGTGTTTGCCACCCTGTCTTCATGTCGTGTGCCATTACCCTTGAACTTCGGAGGCCAGCAGAATGAGAGAAAGGCCTCTCTGAGAAGGCAGCAGTATCCACTACCACTCTACTTAGACCTTTGCTTTTAGATTTACCTTTGAGTTGACAAAACTATTTTAGTTTGACAGCAGTCATAGCTACTCACATTGCCTTTAACAACACTGTCAAGTTTGAGGATCCTTTACACAGAATTTTTGCTCAGTCCTCTGTCTTGAAACCTTTTGTCCATGCCCGTCATCTTTATGTTGGTGATCAGTACACGCTGCAAAGAGGAAGGAAGGGTGTGGACTTTTCACTCAGGCAACTCGATGTTCAAATTCACCATCTCAGTTGACTTAATATCTGTGTGACCTTGGGCAGGCTGCATAACTCCTCTGAATTGTCATTCCCTTATTTGCAGCAAACTTTTAAAAGAGAGAGAGAAAAATTCTGTACTAGCCGGGCATGGTGGCACACGCCTGTAATCCCAGCACTTTGGGAGGCTGAGACAGGAGGATCGCGAGTTCAAAGCCAGCCTCAGCTAGGGTGAGGTGCTAAGCAACTCAGTGAGATCCTGTCTCTACATAAAACACAAAATAGGGCTGGAGATGTGGCTCAGTGGTTGAGTACCCCTGAGTTCAGTCCCTGGTGCCCCCCCCCCAATTCTGTACTACATTGATTAAGAACACAGGGTCTAAAGCCCAAACTGCCTGGATCGATGGTTTTGCCCCTTATTAACTATGCAATTTTCAACAGGTTATTTAATCCATCTTCAGTTTCTCTCCTGTAAAATGGGATAATAGTAACTATGTTCCATATTTATAGAATTGTTGTGAAGGTTAAATGAGTAATTTGTCCGTAATGCTTACTTAGCACAGGGTAAGCACTCAGCAAACGTTTGCTACTAGTTCTGGTGCTCGAAGTGAAGTTGAACTTGAGCGTTCTCCTGGGTCTAGGAAGAACAGCGCTGACCCCTTGCAGTGGTGTTCCTTCTTTTAGTCCTGATACACTCAGTGTGGTGGTGAAGGTGGTGGTGATTGTTGAGATCACAACAATCTGGGTTTGATTCATCAATTTGCTTCTTAATATTTGTATGAGTTTAATCACATGGTTTCTCATTTCCTGATCTGTAAAAGGGAGCAATGAAATCTGTCCCACAGTGTGTTAGACTGAAGTGAAATAGTTTATATGAATCTTTTAACAAAATGCCTTGCACATAACTAAATGTCAGCTGCTATTATCGTTACCATCTGTCATTCATATTCCAATGATGAAGTCATAATTGCTGTCAGATTTTCCACAGATGGCTCCAAAAGGTGGTAACTAATTTGGAAAATACACCAGGTGCAAAGAATTTAATCAGTTCTCTTCCATCTGTGTGACCGATTCTGCTGCCACCTGCCTCCTCAGAGACACCGTGTTCTTGGTTATCCCTTCACTTTCTTGTATCATTTTCCCCGTTTTTCTAAAAAAAAATTAAGGTGAAATTTCCATAACAAAATGAAGCATTTTAAAGTGAAGAATTCAATGATATTTAGTACTTTTATAAATGTTGTGCTGCTTGCTCTATTGTTACCACTTTGATTATCCCACAATGAAACTCCGTACTTTGCCTCTCTCCTCCAGCTCCGACAACCACCCATCTGCTGTTTCTACAGGTTTAGCTCTTCTGGATATTTCATATAGATGAACTCACATAATAACCGGCCCTTCATATCTGGCTGCTTTACTTAACATCCTTCCAAGGACTACATTGTATCACACATCAGTACTTCATTCATCTTTATGGCTGAATAGTATCCTCTTGCCTGTATTTGCCTCAGTTTATTAATCCGCTCATTGGGTGATGGATATTTGATGGATGTTTGATTTGTTCTATCCTTTTTTTTTTTTAATTCCCAGTGCTGGGGATGGAAGTCAGGGTACTTCCTGGGGCAAGTGTGCTACCACTGAGTTTCAATCCCAGTTTGTGTCTACCTTTTGAGCATTGTGACGGCGCTGGTAAGAACATCCATGGATGAGCAAGTGTTTGCTTCACCATCTATTTTCAATTCTTTTTTAAAATTTTTTTATTAGTTGTTGATGGACATTTATTTATTTTTTTATTTATATGCGGTGCTGAGAATCGAACTAAGTGCCTCACTCATGCTAGGCAAGCACTCTACCACTGAGCCACAATCCCAGCCCCCTATTTTCAATCCTTTTGAAAGTGAATCGGGAGAGTGGAATTATCAGATAATATGATGATTCCACATTTAACTATATGAGGAACCACTGAATGGTTTACACAGCCACCCAGCCATTTTACATTCATTGTCTTCTGCAAGGTATGAGGGTTCCAATTTCTCTGGTCTCACCACATTGGCTATTAACTGTTTTTATTATAGTCATCCTGGTGGGTACAAAGTGGTATCTCATTTTCATTTGGTTTTCATTTCCATAATGAATAGTGATTCTGAGCATTTTTTTTTCCATGTGTTTGTTAGCCATTTGTATATCTTCTTCGGAGAAATGACTTTTTAGGTCACATGTCCATGTTTTAATTGGATTCGGTATCTATTTCTTATTGATTATAAGAGTTCTTTATAAATCCTGGAAACTAGACTTTTACTATGTGTATATTTTGCAAATATTTTCTCCCATTCCATAGACTTTTTATTTTCTCAGTATCATCCTTAGGTGCACAAACGTTTTAAATTTTGAAGAAGTCTAATTTATCTACTTTTTCTTTTGTTACTTTTGTTTTTGGTGTCATGCCTAAGAATCTATTACCAAATTCAGGGTCATGAAAATGCATCCTCATGTTTTCTTCCAACAGTTTTATGGTTTTCTCTCTTATATTATTGGGTTATCGATCCATTTTGAATTAATTTTTGTATTTAGTGTGAGGTTTCATTGCATTTGCCCTAATGCCATTTGTTAGACTGTTCTTTCCCCCACTGAATGGCATAGACTGTCTTTTGAAAATCAATTTTCCATAGTTGGATGGGTTTATTTCTGAACTTCCGGAACTATCCCATTAGTCTATACATCTATCTTTATGCCAATACTACTGATTGATTTCTATAGCTTAGTACTAAGTTTTGAAATCAGAAGTGTGAGTCTTCCATTTTGCTCTTCTTTTGCAGTATTATTTTAACTAATCAGGCTCCCTTTAATTTGAAGATGAGCTCTTCCATTTTTGTAAAACAGGCTGATGGAATTTTGATAGAAACCATATTGAACCTTTAGATAGACTTAAGTAATATCACCACTTGAGAAAAAAACATATTCCACTACATGAACATGGGATGTCTTTACATTTATTTAGGTCTTCTTTAATTTCCTTTCCTTTTTTTTTTGGTGCCAAGGATTGAACTCAGGGGTACTTGACCACTGAGCCACATCCCCAGCCCTATTTTGTATTTTTATTTAGGGACAGGGTCTCACTGAGTTGCTTGGCGCCTCGCCGTTGCTGAGGCTGGCTTTGAACTCATGATTCTCCCTCCTCAGGCTCCCAAAGTGCTGGGATTACAGGCATGCGCCACTGCGCCCGGCTTTCGTTAATTTCTTTCAGCAATGGTTTGGTTTTAGGAAACGAGTCTTTCACATCTTTGATTAAAATTATTCCTAGACATTTTATTCTTTTGGATACTATTGTGAATGGAATTATTTCCTTAATTTCCTTCTTAGATTGTTCTTTGCTAGTAGAAACAAAACTGATCTTTGAGTGTTGACCTTGTAGCCTCCAACTTTCTTGTTTTTGGCATCATACATTTTCTGGAAATGGTTTTGGATTTTCTGTATATAGGATCATGTGATCTGCAAACAGTGGTAGTTTGCTTCTTCCTTTATAATTTGGATGCCTTTTTTTGTCTTTTTGTTTAGCTACTCTTGTCTAGAACTTCCAGTATAGTTTTAAATAGCAATGGGGGAAAGTGAGCTTCATGTCTTTTTCCTGATCTTAGGGAGTGTTATTGGCAGAATCGTTCCCTCAAAATTCACATGCTGAAGTCCTAACCCTTGGTACCTTAGAATGTAAGCATGTTTGGACATAAGGTCTTTAAAGAGGTGATAAAATTAAAATAATGCCATTAGGGTGGGCCCTAATCCAATCTGACTGAGCTCCTTGTAAGAAAAGGAGATCTAGACACACAAGGAGATACCAGGGGTGCATGTGTACACAGAGATGGCCATGTGAAGCGGCAGCCAGGCAGCCACTACCTGCAAGCTGAGAGAGGCCTCAGAAGAAACCAAACCTTGATCCTGGACGTCCAGCCTACAGAACTGTGAAAACATAAATTTCTGTTGTCTAAGCCACCCAATCTGTAGTATGTTGTTATGCATCCCTAGCAAATTAATGTTGGGCAAGTTTTTAGTCTTTCACTATGGAGTGTTCTGTTAGCTGTGTGTTTTTCATAAATTCCCTTTATAATGTTGAGAAAGTTCCCTTCTTTATTCCCAGGTTTCATTTTATTTGCCCTAATTTCATTTTTTTTTTTTTTCATGAAAAGATGTTGGTGTAAGCTAGTTATTCAGGGAATTGCCAGCCAGGTCAGAGTGCACAACCACAATATTTTGACAAGGCCTATAATACACCCTCCAAAGACACCCCACCCCCTTGCAACTGAAAGCCCCACTAAGAATGTGGGCTGTTATCCCCTCTGCTGCTGCCAAACTGGAGACTGGAGATGTGAGCAATAACAACACAGTGCTTTCTTACCGCACTTTAGCAGTCTACTCTTTAAACCTTCCCTTTGTGACTATTTTTGATCAGCTTCCAGAGTTCCAAAAAGTTAATCCTGTTCGTTTTTGCAAACTTAATGTTTGCTTTAGTGGAAGAGCCAATTCTTGCAGATCTATTCCACCATTTATTTCTGTGACATCACTTATGTTTGGTTTTTGTGGTACTGGAGACTGACCCCAGGGCCTTGAGCCTGCTAGGTAAGCGTCTACCTCTGAGCTACACACCTGGTCCTTTTTATTTTATTTGAGACAGGGTCTCACTAAGTTGCTGAGGCGGTCCTCGAGCTTACGGTCCTCCTGGATCAGGCTCTGGAGTAGCTGGGATTATAGGCGTGTGCCACAGTGTTCAGTTTCTTGTATTTTTATTCTTCCAGAATACATTGAGACACATTCAATTTTGTTCTTACCTAAGAAACCATTCTCTACCCTAACCACCATACCTACACTGCTTCCCTTCAAGAACCAAACTACTTGAAATGCTTGTCTACTCTTACTTCTACTTTGTTTACATTCGTGCCTCAATTTTCTGTAATCTGGATTCTGCCTCTAGAATACCACCAAAAATGCTATTGTGGTCACATGGAACCTCCCTGTGACCTAATGCAGTAGAAAAACTCAGGGCTTGTCCTCTGGTCCAGTCATGGAGCAGCATCTGACACCTCCAGCTACTTCTTCCTGCCATGGCATCTCGGTCTCCTGGTTATCTTATCACCTCTTTGGCCACTCAGTTTTCTGAGATCTTGTGGTTTGGCCTGTGTCTTCAATGCTGCCCGTCAGTGTTCTGTCCTAGGTGCTATCTTTCCCTCCTTGCATGCTCTTAAAATCTGTTCCCATGGTTGAATCATGTAAATAAATGACTGGAGATCTCTATGCCTACATAGGTCTCAGCCCTACGTTCTAGACCCTTAATATCCACGGTGTACTGATACCTCTACTTAAGGACTCCACTAGCACCTCAAATTTAATGGCACGAAATTAAACTCTTCTTTCCCACCTCAGTTTTTCCCCCCACCTGTTTCCTGTTTCAGTGACTGTTTTAGTCAGCTTTTTCGTTGCCATGACCAAAAGACCTGAGGAGAACAATAGAGGAGGAAAAGCCTATTTTGGAGCTCACCGATTCAGAAGTCTCAGTCCATAGATGGCCAATTCCATTGCTCTAGGACCGGAGAGAGGCAGAAAATCACCGTGAAGAGTGGGTGGGGAGTGGCTCAGAATTTTGCACCAGGAAGCAGAGAGCTCTGCTCAACTAGGACAAAATACAAAGCCCAAAGAAAACGCCTCCCAGGGACCCACCTCCTCCAGCCACACCCTACCTGCCTACAGCTACCACACCACCAAGTTAATCCCTATCAGGAGATTAATGCACTGATTCGATTAAACCTTTTATAAACCAATTATTTCATCTCTTGCATTGCCTCACGCATGAGCTTTTGGGGGACACCTAATCTAAACCATAACAATGATTAAGAAAAAAATGTAAATGGAAGCATTTCAGAGTCCTTCCAAATTATTTATTATAGATATAATCCTTGTACTGTCCACCTCCAAAGTATTTAGACTACACGAGGATGGATTATACGAGCTTCATATATATTTGGAAAAATATTTCATCCTTGCTTACAAAAGGAATGAAAATCAAAATGAGGCACAGTGAGGATCTTTATGAATTAAAGCAGCAAATATTTTAGAAATTTAAGAAATACCCCCTGTTGGTGAGTTTGCAGCAAAAATGAGCTTTCTCAAACCAAATTTTAATTAGTTAAACTTTTTTGTAGAACAATTTGGCAATGTGTATCCAAAAAGCTTAAAATGTTTGCCCCGTCTTTTTTTTTTTTTCTGCTTGAACCCAGGGGTGCTCTACCACCAAGACAGGTTCCAAGCCCTGTTTATTTTTTATTTTGACATAGGATCTCACTCACGAAGTGGCCACACTGGCCTTAAATTTATGATTCCTTCTGTCTCAGCCTCCCGAGTAGCTGGGATTACAGGCGTGTGCTACAAAATGTGGCAAAATGTTTATAGCTTTTGGTTCAGCAATCCTGCCTAGAAATTTATCCTGAAGAAGTAACTAGAGATATGTATTAGGACTCTCTCTTGTAAAAATAATAAGCCATATAAAAAAGAGAAAATTGTAGTATAAATTATGATGTGTTATAATGCAACCACTAAAACCAGGGTTTGAAAAAATATTTAAAGACCTGAGGGAACATGATAGAATGCAATTAAAAAGTCAAACTCAAAACGAAACATAATAAAGGGTACGAGGTATTGGTACATAAATAAATGAATATATAAATGGGAAAATATTAGAAGGGAATATCTATATAAACAGAAGCTTTATTTACATAAAAATTTACAATTGAAGCTGGGCGTGGTGGCTCACGTTTATAATCCCAGCACTTAGGGAGGCTCAGACAGAATTGCGAGTTCAAAGTCAGCCTCAGCAACAGCGAGGCGCTAAGCAACTCAGTGAGACCCTGTCTCTACATAAAACACAAAATAGGTCTGGGAATGTGGCTCAGTGGTTGAGTGCCCCTGACTTCAATCCCTGGTACCAAAAAAAAAAAATTACAATTGATTTTTCCTTTCTGATAGGCTTTTATTTTCTGTTTTTTATAATAAGTACCATTTTTATTATAATAAAAAACAAGATATAAAGTTGGTAGGCATTTATTTCAGAAAATATTTTTACTTTCCAACTTATTCATTTACTTATTTTTTTGTGGTGCTGGGGGCTGAACCCAGGGCTTCATGCACACGAGGCATAGCACTCTACCACTACTGAGCCACATCCCCAGCCCTCACATATTTAAAGTTCATTAGTCTTTATGACCTAATAATGAAGTTCTTTCCTTCCCTTTTCTATTCCCAATGCAAATTTTTGGTACTTTTGTCTTTGGTGCCAGAAGCTTTTATTTATAAAATTCTGTTGAATTACCCAAATTGGTGGATCAGTTTGAGTTAAAGACACGAGGTAGTACATAGAAAAGAGAATGAAGCCTGGCATGGTGGTGCAAGCCTATAATCCCAGCACTCAGGGAGGCTGAGACAGGAGAATCGCCAGTTCAAAGCCAGCCTCAGCAACAGTGAGGCGCTAAGCAACTCAGTGAGACCCTGTCTCTACATAAAACAAAAAAATGGGGCTGGGGATGTGGCTCAGTGGTCGAGTGCACTTAAAAAGTGTTCAATCCTGAGTTCAATCTTCAGTACCAAAAAAAAAAAAAAGGAAAGAGAAAAGAGAATGAGGTCTGGTGTTACTCTCTGGGGCTGAGGCTTGGCTTCACTACTCCTAAACGTGTGTCCTCAGGCAATTCCCTTAATCTCACTGAGCTTCAAATTCCTTGGTGTTATAGCAGGGAATATACTTAGCTCAAAGAAGTGGTGTAAGGTTTAGGAGGTAATACGTAATGTTCAAAATGTGACTTCTGGTACATGGTTCAGACCCCAATACTTAAGAGCTATTAAGTCATTAGTAGTTAAAAGAAAATTTTATTTCATCATTCCCTTTATTGATAAATGGAAAGATCATCTGAATAAATATAGCTAAGTCTTACAGGAAAAGCACGTGTCCAATGAGTATGTGATTAAATGACATGTTTCAGCTAACCCTGTTGCTGAAGTTACTCTCCTTCTTTTTCTTTTCAGGTGAAGGACTTGTCCTCAGATACACTTCTCCAACAGCATGATGATCTGGATTTGGCTTTGGATAGTTGTTACAGTGGAGATACAGTAGTTATTTTTCCAGGGGAATATCATGCGGCAAATCTTGCTTTACTGACTGATGACATCATTATAAAGGGTTAGCGGACTGTCCTTTGCAGTTTTTTACAATAATATATACTAGATAAATTGTTCAGTATAATTTGTCTCATATATAAACAAATGAGTATGTTTAATGCAATTATTAGAAATTATATGAGCTTATATTTTGCAAAAATCCCTTTAGTGCCTTTTACATTTAAGACCCGTTCATCATATTCTCTTTTCTCTCTCTTTTTGTTTTTGATTTTTGGTACCAGGTATTTAACCCAGGGGTGCTTTATCATGGAGCCACATCCCCAGCCCTTTTTATTTTTATTTTAATTTTTGAAACAGGGTATTGGTAAATTGCTTAGGGCTTCACTAAGTTGCTAAGGCTGGCCTTGAACTTGTCAATCCTTCTGACTCAACCTCCCGAGCCGCTGGGATTACAGGTGTGCACCACCACACCCGGCTTCCTCCTCCAGTCTTTGAATCTCTCTCTGAGACAAGGTCTCACTGTGTTGTCCAGGTTAGTCTTGAACTCCTGAGATAAGGTGATCCTCCCACCTCAGCCTCCCAAACAACCGGGACCACTGATGTGTGCCACTGCACCTGAACGTCTAATATATATCCTGTGTGTGTGTATCTTTTTTTAACCAAAACTATCTTTTTCTTATCTATCTCCACCGCACATCACTTAGTGATGTTAAGAAATCCCAGATGGAGGGCTATACTAAAATATACCCAGCATTTTCTCAAAAAGGTAATTCATGTGCTGAAAAACAAACAGAAAAAAAACAAGATTTACTAAATTTCTTTTATGTCCTCAACATGTTCAGTAACTTTAATTCTGCCCTTTTAATTTTTAAGTTTTATTATTTGGTACTGGGGATTAAACTCAGGAGCACTTGACCACTGAGCCTCATCCCCAGCCCTATTTGTCTTTTAGAGACAGGGTCTTACTGAGTTGCTTAGTGCCTCACCATTACTGAGGCTGGCTTTGAATTTGCGATCCTCTTTCCTCAGCCTCCTGAGCCACTGGGATTACAAGCATGCGCTGTGACACCTGGCTCCCTTTTAGTTTTTTTTGTTTTTTTTTGATACCAGGGATATTGAACCCAGGGGGTGCTTAACCACTGAGTCACATCTTCAGCCCTTTTTATTTTGAGACAAGGTCTTGCTAAATTGCTTAGGGTCTCATTGAGTTGCTGAGGCTGATTTTGAACTTGCGATCCTCCTGCCTCAGCATCTCAAATTGCTGGGATTACAGGTGTACTCCATGAGGCCCTGCTACCCTTTTAATTTTGAAATAATGTGTATCTACTGTCTGGCCAAAAGAAAAAAACAGTTGACTTAAACTTCACCTGTCATTTCAAAAAACAAAGGAAAATCTTCACTATATCATCATCAGTAGTGTTTTGCTAACTATGTGGGTAGTAAGCATTATAGATGTAATTTAAGACATTCGTAGTCTTCTTGACGCTAAATTGAGACAATTGCTTTGACTATTCTAGAGCAAAATTATTGGTATGAGTGTATTAGTCTAAGCTAATTTAAGAGTCAGTTTTTAGTTATGGGAATTAATTACTATTTGAAACCAAAGTTAAGGCATATATGTATGTATACATATGTACATATATATACACATATGAACATTTATTTGTGTATTTTAGATATTTGTACAAGACTGCTGATTATAAAATTTAGGGAAATATTTGTAGAATGAGTATTTGAATAAATACTACAGGTACATTTAAACTGATTATAGGGCTGTGGTTGTGACTCAGTGGCAGAACGCCGGCCCAGCATGTGTGAGGCACTGAGTTTGATCCTCAGCATCATGTAAAATAAATAAATAAATAAAAGGTATTATGTCCATCTACAACTAAATATATACACACACACACACACACACACACACACACACACACACACGTATGTAAAATTGATTATAAACTCAGATTTTCCCATCATGGCAACAAAATAAGGAAAAAGGATTACATTCTATTTAAATATCTACTTAGTTAACAACTGTGTAGTTTATCTTGTTAAAATACATGAAAGGAATAACAAGTATTACTGAATGACTAAAGGGCTTTAAAGTTGTAGATTACTGATTTAATTGTATTTTTGTCCCTATGTATCAGGAGTTGGAAAGCGAGAGGAAATTATGATTACTTCTGAACCTTCTCATGACAGTTTTGTGGTGTCCAAAGCTGACAATGTGAAACTAATGCATCTGTCTTTGATACAACAAGGGACAGTTGATGGTATTGTGGTGGTGGAGTCTGGTCACATGACTCTAGAAAACTGTGTATTAAAATGTGAAGGAACAGGCGTGTGCGTTCTTACGGGGGCTGCTCTGACAATCACAGACAGTGAAATAACTGGTGCCCAGGTACTTCATTCTATATAAAGTATGGTTTTTTAGGACTATAGGTAACAGCTTTGGGTGATCTTAACATACAAAGGATAACAATTTCTTTATCTTTCTTTTTGAATGGAACTATAATTCAACTTACAAACTGGTAGAAATTAACAAAGTGAGTCATTGCATACTTCAGAAAAGTGAATTGCCCAGGTTTCCAAGGTAGAGAATTCTCTTTGATTTTAGAATGATTTTTCAAAAATTAGAAATCAGCACCTATGAAACAGCTCATGGGTCAATTATTTGATAGTTTATTTTAAAAGAAATAAGAACTTACAAGCTAGCAGAAATTGCTTTTAAGGTATTGAGATTTGCTCTGACCCCTCACAAATAATTGGAACATAGAAAACTAATATTGAGCCGGGCACGGTGGCGCAAGCCTGTAATCTCAGCACTTAGGGAGGCTGAGACAGGAGAATCACAAGTTCAAAGCCAGCCTCAGCAATGGCGAGGTGCTAAGCAACTCAGTGAGACCCTGTCTCTACATAAAACACAAAATAGGGCTGGGGATGTGGCTCAGTGGTTGAGTGCCCCTGAGTTCAATCTCCAGTACCAAAAAAAAAAAAAGGAAAACTTTAATATTGAGATAACATTCACATAGTTCATTGAAAGGACTGGAGAGCAGAATGAGAAAAAAGGTGAAAAGAGGCTGGGGTTGTGGCTCAGTGGTGCAGCACTTGCCTAGCATGTGTGAGGCTCTGGATTCAATCCTCAGAACCTCATATAAATACATAAAATAAAGGTCCATCTACAACTAAAAAATGTTTTTAAAAAATGATGAAAAGAAACAGAAAACAAGCAATTTTTTTAGAATGACTTTTTGTTAATTTCCACTAAAATGAGGAATATACTATGGAGCGTTATCAGGGATGTACAGTAGAAATAAATTTTTGGAACTAGTAAGACAATTGCTTAAAGAGGTTTTGGCTTATTTTCTACAGAATTCCTTTGGGTGGGAGAATAAGGAAATGGACTATATTACCTCAGCCTACATTCTAGGCCTAATTCCCTAACACAAATATTTACTTTTAAACATTTTTAAAGCATTCTCTTGGTTGGATGTGATGGCATATGCTTGTAATCCCAGCTTCTGGGGAGGCTGAGGCAGGAGGATGGCATATTCAAGTCAGCCTTGGCATTTAATCCCCAGTACCACACACAAAAATTATCTCTACAATAAATTGCTGCGTGCATTATCATGTATTTTCATGTAGTTCAGTGTTTAGATTGCTAATACAGAAATCAAAATTTCAAGCTGTGGGTGTTGCTCAGTGATACAGCACTTGCCTAGCATGTGCAAGGCCTTGGGTTTGATCCCAGCATGGAAAATAAATTACAATTTTCAAGTCTAAAGAAAATTTCATAGACGGCCTTGTCTAAATGTACATGATTGTTTTATTTGATTTTAATTTATAGGGTGCTGGTGTTGAACTATATCCTGGGAGCATAGCCATTTTGGAAAGGAATGAAATTCATCACTGTAATAACCTCAGAACTAGTGACAGTTCAAAAAGCACCTTAGGTGGAGTTAATATGAAGGTATTATCTTAGTTCTTAATGTAGAATTGTTATAGGAATTTAAGTATTAGAAAAGTAATAAAATATTAGATTTAGTCTTAAATTTTAGTATAAATTTTATCATTGATTTGGGAAAGAATAGCACGAGTAATAAAATACGCTTTAATGATGGATGATGGGAAATACTTAGCCCTGCAGTTTAATAATTTCAACTTAAAGTCTTAGAAAATAAGCTGGAATATGAGAAAGTAGATATGCTTTTCTCTTATCAAAATATTGAGATTTTTCATTGAGTATACCTATAATGCATTTTGGAAAGTAAAATGAATTAAAACTTTAAGTATTTCAAAGTTTGTAAAGCAGAACAATGAACATATTAATAGCAATAATTTATAGGCAAAATGTCTTCCAACTCCTTTCCATCTTTTTAGATCTCTCTAGATTTATGTAGTTAATGATGAAAATTTGCCTAAATTGCTATAATTATATTTTCTGAATGCATGTTTTGTTTCATCAAATAGATTTTAAATTACATAAAGGCAGGCACGGGTTGTGTATCCCTTATCTGAAATGCTTGGGACCAGAAGTGTTTCAGAGTCCTGACTTTTTAAAATTTAAAAATATTTACACATAGTATATATTGGGTATGGAACCCAAGTCAAAATACAAAATTCAGTTGTTTCCCATACACTTTCTATGCATACTCTAAAGGTAATTATTTTTTTTTGTTTTGTACCGAGGATTGAACTCAGGGGTCCTTGACCACTGAGCCACATCCCCAGCCCTATTTTGTGTTTTATTTAGAGACAGGGTCTCACTGAGTTGCTTAGGGCCTCATTGTTACTGAAGCTGGCTTTGAACTAGCAATTCTCCTGTCTCAGCCTCCCAAAGTGCTGGGATTACAGGCGTGTGCCACTGCACCCAGCATCTAAAGGTAATTCTTTACATTATTTTAAATAATTTTGTGCATGAAAGTTTCATGATGTGGAGAATTCCACTTGTGGTATCCTTTCAGCACTCAGAAAATCTTGGATTTTAGAGAGTTTCAGATTTTGGATTTTCAGATTGGAGATGCTCAACCTGTGCTAGTAGACCTCCCTGCCCTACTGTCCCATCCCCAGCTTGATTTTGGACACTAAGACAATTGGTTGAAAATAAGGTACAGGGACTTAGATGTCCCTCAGTGGTAGAATGCTTATCTAGCATGTGAAAAACCCTGGGTATGATCCCCAGCACCACAGAGCAAAAAAGAAAAAAAAAAGAAAAAGAAAGTGCAACACTATTAGAACAATTTTGAAATCTTTGTCTTAAAACATTTTTCTGTTCTTAAATATTTTTCAAATTTTCAGTGATTCTTAAATGTTAGTACACTCCAGAATTTGTTCTAGTAAGTTCCCAGGTGATGCTAATACAGCTGGTCACACACAATGTAAGAACCACATATATCCCTGTTACTGAAAAGTGTGAGCCATGGGGGCTGGGGAAATAGCTCACTTGGTAGAGTGCTTGCCTTGCATGCACAAGCACCTGGGTTCAAGCCCTAGCATCACACAAAAAAAGTGTGAACCATGTACTGGCAGCATTGGCATTACCTGGTAGTTTGTTAGAACTGTAGCATAGTGAGACAGCGGTGGTGGTTCATGCCTGGCACCCCAGCTACTCAGGAGGCTGAGGATCGCAAGTGTGAGGCCAGCCTGGGCAATTTAGCAAGACCCTGTCTCAAAATAAAAAAATAAAAAGGAGTGGGGATGTAGCTCAGTAGTAGAGCACCCCCTGGGTTCAATTTCCAGTACAATAAAAACAGAAACAAAAACCCCTGCAGAATATTGAGCCGTACCTCAGAATGATCCCAATGTTTAACAAGATCCTCAGAGGATTTAAATATATACACTGATATTTAAGAAACTTTTAAAAATGTTTATAAAATCTGACAAGACCATCCTTTGCCTTCTCCAGCCTTCTCTCTACCCACTCTCTCCTTGGATACATTATATTCAAGCTACACTGGCTTTTTTGTGTTCCCAGATATTGTTAACCTGTTCTGGCTATTGCCTTTATCTGAAATGTTCTTTCTATAGATCTGTAAATAATGAGTGACAACCTCTAATTATTTATATCTGAACATAATTTTTCCTTTTCAAAGAAGCCATTACTATAAAGAACACTAGTTGTGACCCCTCCCCACTCCTACCAAGTCGGGCTGTATTATACTATCCTATTTTATGTTTCATATTATATATTAAATTATTTTCATGCTTTACCTGTTATATTAGAGGTTACTTTTATGGGCCATGGCTGTATTCCCAATTAGAATCAGTGATTTTTATCAAAAACCGATAAAAGTAAACTGACAACTGCATTTAATATTTTTACATTAATTAATCAAAATGAGGAAAACACACTTGTTCAAAACTTGTTGCTTTAAAGTAACCTATTAACCTAAGTGATAGAATAATTTTGTATGTTCATTAGCTCATATTTTCTTTGTATCAAAATTATTTAAGAACTGATTCCTCAATTACTGTAACAGGTTCTGCCAGCGCCCAAATTGAAGATGACTAATAATCACATATACAACAACAGTGGCTATGGAGTGAGCATTCTCCAACCAACCGAACAGTTTTTCATCGTAGCAGAACAAGCTCTCAACAAAGGAGCTGCTTCAGGAGATAAAAAAGATGATAAAATGCTCTCCAAAGTTATGCAAAACCTAAATCTGGAAATGAATAATAATAAAATAGAAGCAAATTTAAAGGGGGATATCAGAATAGTCACCAGTTAAAGCATATGGATAAATATTAAAGTTTTATATTTTAGGAATTTGTTTAATAATTCTCGTGTCCCACAGAAATGGTACTTTAATTAAATCCAAAGATGATTTAATTAAAAATATTAAAACACTTAATGCTTTCATTGAATGATTCTTTTTTTTTTAGTTGTAGATGGATACAATATCTTTATTTATTTTTATGTGGTGCTGAGGATCAAACCCAGTGCTTCATGCATGAGAGGCAAGCACTCTGCCACTGAGCCACAACCCCAGCCCTGAATGATTCAATTTAACATTTTTAAAATACCTTTATTGATGATTTGCATACCATAAAATTCACTTTAAAGTGTATAAATCAGTAGTTGTTAGTGCATATGGTATAATCACCATTTAATGCCAGTAACAAATATGGTTTTAAACAAGTGTTTTTTAGTGACTACTCCAATAAACAGTATTCAGTGTTCCAGGTAGAGTAGATAAAATTAATTTTATAGTCAATTCCCAGTGATCTGTGCTAATAACTACAACAAGGAAATATAACACTATATTGAAATAATATTAGGTTCAAGTTCAGGAAACAAATCCAAAATGAGAAAAGTGAACAATATAGAAATAAATTTCTCATGTTTAAGAAATGCATGTGCCTGCTTTGGCAGCACATAAAGTAAAATTGGAATGATATAGAGAAGATTTAGTAGCATGTCTCCTGTACAAAGATAACAGAGTTTTGAAATGTTCCATGTTAAAAAAAATAAAGAGGGCTGGGGGTGTGGCTCAGTGGTAGAGTGCTTGCCTAGCACGAGTGAGGTACTGGGTTCAATCCTCAGCATCACATAAAAATAAAGAAAATAATGATATCGTGTTCATCTACTATATATATATATACACACACACACACACACACATATATATAAAAAGAAATGCAGAGATACTCATAAGTAGGTGTTTCATATTGTCACAAGTTCAAGCTTCCATCTTGTTTCACCATTGTATGATTTCTGTAAAAAATCACTCCAGAGTCCAAGATAGAGATTGTTGCTCAAACTGTTATGTCCAAATTCCAAACAAGAAGAGAGAGGACCTTTCTACTAAGCTGCACACATTATTTCAACTTTTAATCCTCTACCTAGAACCTAATCACATGGCTACACTTAGCTGTAAATGGGACCATAAAACCTTTATGTGAGATAGCCACTTCTTTAAAATAGGGAGTTGAACATCAATAGCAATGGCGAGGTGCTAAGCTCAGTGAGATCCTGTCTCTAAATAAAACACAAAATAGAGCCGGGCGCGGTGGCACAAGCCTGTAATCCCAGCACTTTGGGAGGCTCAGACAGGAGAATCGCAAGTTCAAAGCCAGCCTCAGCAACAGCAAGGCGCTAAGCAACTCAGTGAGACCCTGTCTCTACAGAAAACAGAAAATAGGGCTGGGGATGTGGCTCAGTGGTCGAGTGCCCCTGAGTTCCATCCCCGGTACCAAAAAAATAAATAAAATAAAATACAAAATAGGGCTGGGGATGTGGCTCAGTGGTTGAGTAGCCCTGAGTTCAATCCCCTGTACCAAAAGAAAAAAAAACCCGAAAACAAAAACAAAAACAAAAAACCTCTACAATGAAAACTACAGAACACTAAAGAAAGAAATTGAAGACGACCTCAGAAAATGGAAAGATATCCATTGTTCTTGAATAGGAAGAATTAACATTGTCAAAATGCCATACTACCAAAAGTGCTATACTTATTTAACAGGAATTTCCTATTAAAATTCCATTGACAGTCCTCACAGAAATAGAAAAAGCAATCATGAAATTGATTTGGAAAAAAAGAGGCCCAGAATATCCAAAGCAATTGTTAGTGAGAAAAGTAATGCAGGAGGCACCACAATACCAGACCTTAAATTGTACTACAGAGTTATAGTAACAAAAACAGCATGGTAGTTGAGCATGGTGGCACACACCTGTAATTCTAGCACTTTGGGAGGCTGATACAGGAGAATCACAAGTTCAAAGCCAGCCTCAGCAACAGCGAGGTGCTAAGTAACTCAGAGAGAACCTGTCTCTACATAAAACACAAAATCAGGCTGGGGATGTGGCTTAGTGGTTGAGTGCCCCAGAGTTCAATCTTCTCCCGCAAAAGAATCAATAAATGGGATGGTATCAAACTAAAAAGCTGCTTTACTGCAAAGGAAACCAAGAACGTGAACAGAGAGCTTACAGAATGGGAGAAAATCTTTACCACCTGCACCTCAAATGGAGCATAAATCTCCAAGTTACACAAAAAACTCAAAAACACCAAAGAAATAAATAATCAATAAACGGGCAAAGAAACTGAATAGGCACTTCACAGAAGAAATACAAATGTTCAGAAAAATATATGAAAAAATGTTCAACATCTCTAGCAATTAGAGAAATGCAAAGTTAAACTGCACTGAGATGCCATCTCACTCTAGTCAGAATGGCCATTATCAAGAACATAACAGTAAATGTTGGCAAAGATGTGGGGAGAAAGGCACACCCATACATTGCTGAGGGACTGCAAATTGGTGCAACCACTCTGGAAAGCAGTATGGAGATTTCTTAGAAGACTTGGAATGGAACCACCATTTGACTCAGTTATCCCACTCCTCAGCATATACCCAAAGGACTTAAAATCAATTATGGCATTTACTGGTAAATGGTTGGAACTGGAGACTATCGTGCTAAGTGAAATAAGCCAATCCCAAAAAACCAAAGGCCGGATGTTCTCTCTATGTGAATGCTAACACAAAATAAAGTGTGTGTGTGTGTGGGGGGGCGGTGAGAATAGAAATTGATGGAATTAGACAAAGGGGTATGAAGGGAAGGGAGTGGGGAGAGGAATAAGAAGGACAGTAGAATTAATTGGACATAACTTTCCTAACCTTGCATTTAAATACAAATATAACTCCGCGTCATGTACAACCCCAAGAACACGATCCTAATTAGAATAAGTTATACTCTCATGTATGTATAATATGCCAAAATACATTCTATGGTCATATATAACTAAAAAGAATAAATATAAAAAACATAAAATAGGGGTTGATTTTCTAAGAAACAACAAATGGTCTTTATCACAAAGGTGAATTATATTGACCTAAGGATATTAAAAAGAGCACTCAGGCATAAATATTTAGACATTTGACTTTTACAGCAACTATGATACTGGGGTTTAATCCAGGGGTACTCCGTCACTGAACTACATTCCCTACATCCCCAGTTTTTGTTTTCCTGAGATAGGGTCTAAGTAGCCAAGGCTAACCTTGAACTGGTGACCCTCCTGCTTCAGCCTCCCAAGTAGCTAGGACTACAGGTGTGGGCTAATGCATCCAGCTGAGAGTTTTTATTTTTAAAGACCCAGTTGTTCTTCAGTGTATCCACCTCCCTAAAGAACATCTGTAGGCATTTCTATAAATTTTGTTTATACAAGGTCTTATGAGTTTGTTATAATTCCAGGAATTATTCATGGGACTTAACAAAATCAATCTCTCTGTAAAGAATCTGATGAGAGGGCTGGGGCTGTAGCTCAGTGGTAGAGCGCTTGCCTCGCATGCGTGAGTCACTGGGTTCGATCCTCAGCACCACATAAAAATAAATAAAGATACTGCGTCCATCTACAACTAAAAAATATTTAAAAAATAAAAAAAAATTAAAAAAGAATCTGATGAGAAAAAATCTGATGAGCAATGAGTAGAGACTTTTCTTTCCAACCCTCTTCCACCTTCCTTGGTTTTATGAGAAGAAAAGATGATAGGCAAAGATCTTTGAGGATGAATACAAGCAGAAGACTTCTCACTCATTGGACATCCACCTCCATTCTATTGCTACTGTTGGTTTCTTTTTGTCCAAGCCAACCTCAGACTATAGTGATGCTATTTTTTCCTATTCTTAGATCCCTAAGGCATGGACAAGGCATTTTTTTGCAGGGGAGGATACTGGGGATTGAACTCAGGGGCACTCAACCACTGAGCCACATCCCCAGCCCTATTTTATGTTTTATGTAGAGACAGAGTCTCACTGAGTTGCTTAGCTCCTCGCTGTTGCTGAGGCTGGCTTTGAACTCATGATTCTCCTGTCTCAGCCTCCCAAAGTGCTGGGATTACAGGCGTGCACTACCACGCCTGGCTTGCACAAGGCATTTTTTTTTAAGTATTTTTTTTTTAGTTGTAGATGGACGCAATATCTCTATTTATTTATTTTTATGTGGTGCTGAGGATCGAACCCAGTGACTCATCCATGCGAGGCAAGCGCTCTACCACTGAGCCACCGCCCCAGCCCCCTGCACAAGGCATTTTTAAGATTAGAATTCTGATAATTTTTTCTTCCTCTGCAACCCTATAATGAGAGACTGAATTTATGTATTAGTGATGCTGTCGTAAATTACCACAAACTTAATGGCTCAACACAAAGTATCTCAGTTCTGTAGGTTCAAATTCTGACATGCATGGGAATCATTGGACTAATGCAAGGTGTCAAAGGGTTTGGGTTTGCATTACTTACTTGACACTCTTGGGGGATGATGTCTCCTTGTTCAGGTGAACTGACAGAATTCAGTTTCTTGGGGTCATAGGAAAGAGATCCATTTCCTGGAGGTTTGTCAGAGGAAGGTCCTGGCTTCAAAGGCTGACTGCATTTCTGGCTCATGAACTCCTTCCTCTAAAACCATCAACAGTGGATCAAGTCCCTCCCCTCTTCCACTTTTAAGGACTCATCTGTTTAGACTGAGGCCACCTGGATAAACCAGAA